>CM021101.1:252943548-253646391 GCA_007115665.2 Sequoiadendron giganteum | reverse complement strand
GCAAGGTGAACCACTTATTTTGTATATTTTTGTCACAAAAGTGTCCTTGGGAGCATTATTGGCACAAGAAGACAAAATAGGAAAGGAGCAAGCAATATGTTACATTAACTAAACATTAACAAGTCATGAGCTAAATTACACTTCCATTGAAAAATCTTGTTTTGCAGTAGTGTTTGCTTCTCAAAACTTATGAAACTATATGCTAGCTCATACAATAAAACTTGTGGCTAAGATTGATCCTTTAAAGTATCTTCTAAGTAAGGAAACCCTAAATAGTAGATTGGGTAAATGGGTCATGTTTCTAAGTGAGTTTGACATTCATTATGTGGATCAGAAGGCCATCAAAGGACATGTTAGAGAGGATCAATTATCAGAGGCACCAATGAAAGTAGAACATCCAATACACATTGATTTTCCTGACACTGATGTTTTCACAACAACCACTAAACAATCATGGGAACTTTATTTTGATGGCTCCTACACTCAACATGGCTTGGGGGTATGGATTCTTTTCATCACACCTCAAGGGCATGCAATTCAAAAATATTATTGGCTGATGTTTCCTTGTATAAATAACAAAGCTGAGTATGAAGCATTGTTGATTGGAATGAGAATTACATTAGACTAGAGAATCACAAAACTGTAAGTTTTTGGTGATTCACAACTTGTCATAAATCAAATAAATGATGAATATCAAACTAAATATGACAAGTTAATGCCTTACAAAAACATGGTGGATGAATTCAAGAAATAATTTATTGATATCAAGTTCATGCAAATTCCATGTACTAACAATAAGGTTGTGGATGCCATGTCTACAATTGCATCACTACTTCAATTGTTAGAGAACCAAGCACAATACAATTTCCTAGTGGAAAAAGTGTTTTCTCCCACCTATGATAATCCAGAAACTCAAATCATTTGTCACCTAACTAGTTTTTATTCTCCCTTGTATGGCCAAATCTAAGCTTATCTAAAAGATACCATTTTTCCCCTAGATTTGTCTAGGAATCAGAAAAGGAATTTCATATGCCAATCTTCTCATTACACCCTAATTGCTGACATCTTGTACATACATGGTCTTGGTGGTACCCTCTTTCGATGTCTCAAACATGATGAATCAAAAAAGGGCTTACAAGAGGTTCATGGTGGTATTTTGGGACTCATTCAAGTGGACTAACCTTGGTAAAGAAACTTGTTAGAATGGGTTACTGTTGGCCGACCATGGAAAAAGAATCATTCATCTTTGTGAAGAAATGTTCAAAATGTCAGATTCATGGGAATCTCATTCACGCTCCTACTTAGGAATTGAAACCCTTCACCACAACATGGCCTTTCGCTCAATGGGGATTGGATCTAGTTGGAAAGATACACTCATTATCATCAAATGGACACAAATTCATTATCATGGCCACTGAGTACTTTACTAAGTGGATTGAGGTTGTTCCTTTGAAAAATGTTACCGACAAACAAATTTCATCCTTTATTTTGAACTATATCATATGTCGGTATGGCATTCCCAACTCTATTATCATAGATAATGGAAGAACTTTTAAAAATCAAGATGTTGATGAACTCCATGAAATATTTCAAATCCAACACAGGTTCTCTACACCTTATTATCTATAGGGAAATGGCCAAGCAAAGGCTTCAAACAATATTTTTTTTAAGATTTTGAAGAAAATAGTGAATGATGTCAGTCATGATTGACATGTGAAATTAAATCTATCTTTGTGGGAATACAAAACCAACATCCTCACACTAATAGGTGCTACCCCATATACTTTGGTTTATGGAGCATAATCCATTTTTACATTAGAAGTTGAGATTCCCTCACTTTGGGTATCGTTGAAGGGGCTCATAAATGATGAGGATTACAAAGTATCAATATTGCAAGAGTTGGAACTACTTGAAGAGCGATGAAAAAGTGTAGCTAATAATTTAAAGGGGTATCAAAAAATTATGTCTTGCAATTACAATCACAGATTCAAACCATGAGCTTTTCAAGTGGGTGACTTAGTTCTCAAAGAAAACCTTTGAAATCAGCAAGATTGGGAAAAGAAAGGAAAGTTCGAGCCTAATTGATGGGGTCCATTCATCATCATTGCAGCATATGGATCAGGGGCATATTAGTTATCAACACCACAAGAGGACCTGCTTGAAGATGTGACCAACAACATCCACATGAAGAAGTTTTATGCTTGAAAAATATCAAAAACAATATAAAAAGTCTTGGATAAATTTCAAAAACCGTGTAAAAAGTCCTGGAAAAATATCAAAAACAATGTAAAAACTCATGAAAAAATTCATAAAAATGGGAAAATGTCTTGAAGAAAACTGTCATTAGGGTGAAAACCTGGCAAATAGGCATCTTTTTGACATACAAAAAAATAATAAAAAAAATTCAAAAAACGATAAAAAATATAAAAAAAGGAGAAAAAGGAAAAATCAAAAAATCAAAAAAAGTGCAATAAAAACAAATGGTAAAAACCTAGAAAATAGGCATTGTTTGTGATTTAGTTGGCTCTTCCATCTATTAAGATATATTCTACATTATTCATATCTATTTTTGATCGGCATCACAAGTATGCCTAGCCATCATATCCACATTATGCGCCCAACATTTCAATGGAACGGCAAGGATTTCATCATGGCTTGATGATTTGTGATATCCTTAGCATTAGGTTGTGTCTTATTCAGAGTCAAAGTACAAGGTCATTTGGGGGCAGTCAGCTCTTGAATATTTTTGGTAGACAAAATGGCAACATGTGTCAAGTATCAGAATATCAGAACAACAAACAAAATGTCCAATTAGACTAGGTCCAAATAGCTGTCATATAGGAGACTGAACAAATTGGATGATCTTAATCTGAGTTAAAATGAATGAAAAACTTAAAGCATAAGTTGAATTAATGTTTTGAAATTTGATGAAATCATATCTCTGGAGTGGTTCAATGATGTACTAAATGAGAATCACAAGGAAGGAATATGATTTCTCTTTGATTACTATTTGTAAGCTAATCACTAGTATTGTGCAAGTTTGTCAAAGAAACATAGTGACATTTTGGTATTTGCATAAGAAACTGGTTAATTTTTTTGGTTTATGCAAACAATACTCAAGTCATCTTGGTTCAATTATACCTCGAGGCTTGTATTAACTTTCTATATCACAAATCATGAAAGTTATACTCAGGTCATCACCAGTGCTGACATCCCTGTTGATGCTTGTACTAAAATTTCAACATATCAAAAGGCTCAATGATGAAAATTAAGTGCAAAATTGGTTTACAAAATGACAATAGTGAAATGGTTCATTTAGGCATTTTACGATTGCATGATTCATTTAGATTGCTTTCATTTTTGATTTTATGGTTGTACGAAAGATTTTTGGAGGTTGCAAATAATGCATATCTCTTTTTAAGACATCAATTAAGTAAACTTGTACATTTATTATATCTCATTTCATTATCATTCTCATATTTCATCATATCATTCACATTTTATATATCATCATTTAGGTTATCATGATCATTTTCACATCAATCACATTGTACATTTCAATTTATTAATAGTCATATCATTTTCATTATCATTATCCACATTATTATTGTTAGTTACCATTCCTTTTCATTATCATAATCATTATTCATATCATATTTGCATCATATCATTTGCATATTAGTATTGACATATACATCATTTTCATATCATATCATATCATTTTCATCATTTATTATTCCATATCATTATAGTTTACCTCATTTTCATATCATTTCATGTATCATCTTTGAAATCAATTTACATAAAACATCATTTTCATAATCATACATTGAGAAAAAGGAAAGAGCATCCATTGCATTCATTACATACATAATCCATACATCATGTAGAACCGACAAATCATTTACATTGCATCATAATTCATATCATATGCATCCATTAATATATCATCATTCATAAACATGCATAATCATAAATCGCATAACCTATAGAAATAAAAATGCATACATAACCATTCATCATAAAATCATCAAGGACACATGCATATCAAAAATTGCCACTACATATCATAAATCTCATCAAAAATAAATGTCCATCGGTACAAGGATATCAAATTTCTGAACAAGATATATAAGTACAATACAAGGGGTGTATACATAATCATCACTAAGGGGTATCTGGATGGGGATCATGACTTCTTCTACCTCCAAAGGTGGTAGGTCTCTATGGATCTCTGCTTCCTGAAGCACCTATCTCTTGTCTGATAGGTTGTGGCACACTCCTGGTGGCACTCGTTGTATGAATGTGTGAGTGGGAACATGAGCGAGTTCCTGACTATGTATAGGCTATCCTCAAATCAACGGGTACTACCTCAAAATATCTCATCCTGTAATACTCCACTTGGTAGGCAGTCTCCACTCCTTCTGCAACAACCTCTCCCATAGTGGCTCTCTCAACTAATTTTAGGAGTCTCTCTGCTACCCCCTCTGCTTGTACACACCACTCTCTGAAACTATCTCACTCTGTAGTAATTCGAGCTATCTGTGGGTCAAGAGGTGGTGGTTGCATTATCTATATCTATAGCCCACTAATGGTGGCCTGTGCTTGTGTTAGTGGGCTCTGAAGAGCCTCGACCTATGCTTGAAGTGTGTCAATATATACCTATGATGGAGCCCTAATAGTAATGTGTGGTGTTGAAGTACTCGACTACTCCACCACTCTGGATGTTCAAGGCCTAGTCCTTAAGGGTACATCGAAGAATGTTGTCCCTCCACCACCTCTATCATCATCATCATCATCATCATCATCAAAGCTATCATCATCCTCCTCCTTGTCAACATCCAGAGCCACTCCACCTATATCCTCCTCTCCTCCATGTAGTTACTCTGCCTATGCCCTCACCTTTGCCTCTACCTGTGGCTACCATCGTGCCCACCATAAAATTGGTCCACTTAATAGTGGGGCAGGATCATCTGGGTTGGTCAATCTGGTGAATGGATGAGTATAAAAATATGCAGCATAATCATCAATCATATGTGTATTTATCACCTCTAGATGGATAGCCCAAAAATTTGGTTATAGCTCAGTGTATTCTTTTGTGGCTACCTCAAATGTGATAAAGGGAGCCCACTCTGCAACATCCTCCTAACATCTGGAATAGTGAGTCGCACCCTGTGGCATCATCTGAACTCACCCATACTATTTGAGTACCTACATAACCATAAATCACTCAATGATAAAGGGGGTAGGACCAATCAAGTATCTCGATATTCAACAATAGGGTAACTCTATGCCATCCTCATCCCATGCCTCACAGTCAACATATGGTCTCCAGATGACTGTATCCATGTCATCTAGCATAGGCTGGACAAGGGGACCTGTATATGCATACACATATGGATGGCTAAAAAGATGACCTCTCCATACAATAGGGTGAGTAATGGTGATGTGCTCCCATGCCTAGATCTATAGCAGTGTAATTCTGAAAGATATACTCTTCCCATCTGTATATACCACCTGATGAAGATCGTGGTATAGATGGGCAAGCATGCAGGATCCCTATGCATATCTCATCTAATGAAGTATCATGTCCTCCAATATTCAACCCCAACCTACTGATAATCCCTTTGACCTGTGATCAGGAGAAAGGAAGCCACCGATGAAACCTGCCAATACTAATGGAAGTGGGGCATAACCATCTATCATATCTTTCCAAGCAATCTCATAACCATAAGCATGAGGATCCCAAATCAATCGTCACAAAGCATTAGTACCTCAAATCTCCTTGTGATCATAAATAACAAGTGCACTAACCATTGGGATGCCTAGAATCCTATACACATCCTCGAGTGTAATAGTGATCTCTCTAGTTGGCAAGTGAAAAGTGTGTTGTTAGAATATGCGTGATTAATTAAAATGTAAACTAACACACCAATAAGACATTATATTGAAAGAAACTAATTAGAAAATACAAATGCAAACTCTAAAGATGAAAGCTTCTTCAAATTCATCCCATTGTCCTCTATCTCCAAGGATTTGATTGAAGTTGTTAGCTCTCAGTTGTGTAAGCATCAACATGTTGAAATGACAACTTAGGATAATGAGATTGATTGAAAATGAATGTGTATTGCTATATGATTTAAGCCATGGAATGAACTTAAAATGCTAAAATTCTATGATGCTATGATCATTGCTAGAATGTTGATATGCGACTATAGTGATTACGCGTAAAATCTAGGATTTGGGTGTGGTCCTTTTCGACTCATAAGAGGGTTGTATTTATATTTTTTTGAAGGAAAAAATCTAGCTGGCAAGGATCAACGGTTGAGATTCAAACCTGTTAGGATGAACAGTGTGAGATTGAGAATTTGAGAGGAATATGGAAAGTTGAGAAAAATATGGGAGATTTTTCCTCAAACACAACCTTTTTCATTCAAAAATGAAGGAAAGTTGCCATTTGTGCACTTCATTTATGAAGAGTTAGTTGATAGTTGAGGAAAAATCCATAATTAAATAAATAAATTTATTTAATTAAATGTGACAAATAACTAGAAGCTTCCATAATTTAAATAAATAATATTTAATTATGTGTGAGAGATGGTAAAAAGTGCTTTAATTAAATATATTAAATACTTAATTAAGTATGAAAAGAAGAAAGTTTCTAATTAAATATTATAGCATATTTAATTGTGGAGGAAAAAAAGATTTTAATTAAATATTTTTAGAATATCTCATTATGGAGGAAACAAAGATTTTAATTAAATATTTTTAGAATATCTAATTAAGTGGAAGGAATAAAGAATTAGAAAGAAAGCGTTTAATTAAGTATTTTTAGAATATTTAATTATATGAAAAGGAAAACTTCTAATTAAATACTTGGAATATTTAATTAAATGTAGAGAATGGATTTAGAAGAATATTCTATTATTTGAATTAAAAAATTCAAACTTAGAATAATGTGATAAGTAATATAAATAAATTATAGAATTTATGTAATTAATTAAGAGGAAGATATCAATAATTAAATAAACTTATTTATTTAATTAAACTAGAAGAATTGAATAATATAAATAAATAATTAAATCTATTTATATGTAGATGACTTAATATTAATTAAATAATTAATATTTAATTAATTAATAGGTGTGATTAACCGTGACCATTTTTAGATGTTTACATTTTTCCCCTCTTTGAAGTGATGTGTTTCATGCATTGCTTCAAAGAACTTGCCCCTGAATTTGGAAATTTATCGATGCTATATGCCCCCTCGAGAGATAAATCACATGATGAGAATATTGATGAGGATGATTTGAAAGAATTTAAATGATTTTCGGAGGGAAAGTGGTGATTTAGCTCTCGACATAGCACTTTGTTTAGTAAAAAATTGAATAATTTCTCACTTTTATCCCCTTAAAAGGTGAAAAAGGTGAAAAAGTCATTGTCAATTGAACAATAATGTGTTGTAATTTTTAGAACTTTGAGAGACAAAAATGAGATTCCGATCCATTACGAGCGCCATATATTCGAGTGAGCCCGTTGATATCAAAGACCAACTGCGTATGGACCTCCAATAAGTGGACTTGATCCTCACAAAATGTTTGATTGATTTTTACAGATTTTTCAATTTTTAAACTTTTTTTATGTTTTATTTTAGCACATGCGAGCCATAATTCGACACATCCATTAGATAGAGTCACATATATAGAATAGCGCATAGATGTAGGATAGGTTCACATATGATAGATGAAATAGCGCATACAATAATGTTGGCCGTGTTGAGTGCTAGATTGGCTCATAGGATAGTTTAGTGCATTGATGAGATAGAATAGCACATCTGCATGATAAAATCGTGCATAGGTGCTTTAGCACATTCGTAGTCTGTTTTAGTGCATAGAATAGATAGAATCACACATAGATGGAGTCATGCACTACATGCATGTTTTGACGCATCCATGGATTTAAATAGTGCATTCATGGTTTAGCACATTGATGGCCTATTTTAGCACATCTATGAAATTTTTCTGATTTTGGATTTCTGAATAAAAATTGATAGATTGCTTGATGACTGTTGCTAGATTAGACAAAATATTTAATGATTTTGAATAACATCAAGGATAGCTTAGCCTAATTTGATAATTTTTTCTTCATGCTTCAAGAACAAATAGTATAGATGATAGATAAATTTGCTTTCCTGCTTGAAAGACAAATAGTAAAGATGATAGATTTACTTTCCTGATTGAAAGACAAATGATAGATGTTGAGTCGATCGACTGCTAAATTTGTTTCCATGCGATATGAAAAATAAATAGTAGAAATGATTGATAAATTTGATGTCCATACAATATGAAAAACAAATAGATGAAAATTTACTTGTCATCTTGCTTGAAGAAAAAATAAGATTTGATTTGATTGAGTTGATTGCCTGTTTGACATAATTAATGAATTTGCTTGATGTACCAATTTTATTAGATGAGTTTGATTGCATGATTGCATGATTTTTTGTGATTTTATAAAGGAGGAATTTAGCCTCCTCTAAATTAGAGAGAGATTTCCCCAAACATGGGATATGATTCCTTGACTGTCCCAGGTCATTTTATAGGTGATATACTAGTGTGGTTTGAGTCCATTGTTGAGGATCCCACATTATAGGATCAATAGAGCACTGTTGACAACCTTAGCTGAGAGGTGGTATAGTGAGCATAACACCTTTCATATGCCCATAGGAGAGATTATCATGACTCTAGAGGATGTATACAGGATTCTGAGTATTCTTGTACTTGGTGAGCTTGTGATCTATGATCACAAGGAGATTGGAGGGACTGATGCTTTGAGATGAGTCTTCTTGAATCCTCATATCTCTGGAAAGGAGATGGTGGAGAGATATGCTCCACTTCCTTTGGTGTTAGCAAGATTCATCAGTGGTTTCCTTTGTGCTGATCATAGAGCAAAGGGACTATCAGTTTGTTGGGGTAGGATTCTAAAGGACATGCTTCTCCATCGGACCAGATATGCATAGAGGTCATGCATGTTACCCCATCTATACCATGATCTTCATCACCTCGTGTACTTAGATGGGAAGAGTCTCTCCTATGGAGTTACCCTTTTACAGATATGGGGATGGGAGCACTTTTCCATTACTCGTCCCATCATTCAAAGAGATTGCCCACTTGGTTTCCCGTACATTTATTGCTACATAGGTCCTCTTGTCTAGCCGATGTTGGGCAAGTTAGAGTATTAGCGACATTTCCTAGATGATTTGGATTCAATCATATGGAGACCATATATGGATTGTGATCCATGGGATATAGATGATATAGAGTTTCCTTATTGTACGAGATCGAGATACTTGATCAGGCGTACCCCATTTATCATTGAGTGGTTCTTGAGTATGAGGGTCTTTAGACAATATGGATTAGTGCAGATGATGCTGCAGGGTGTGGTACACTATGCCAAATGCTAGGAGGATGTGCCAGAGTGGGGTCCAGTTGTGACGATTGAGGTTGTCAGAGTAGAGTACGTAGAGTTGCAACCAAATTATTGGGCTATACATCTAGAGGTTACAAATGCAGGGATGATAAATGAGTATGCAACATACTTATACACACATCCCTTTCCTAAATTTACCAGTCCAAAGGAGCCTGATCCATTATTGGGAGGACCAGTGATACAACAGGCATGATGGCAGCCATAGGAATAGGCAGTAACAGGGCAACCATAGGGTCAGGCATAGGCAAGACTGGCCGGGGATATAGGTGGGGTAGCCATGGATGTTAATGAGGAGGATGAGGAGATGGAGGAGGAGGATTCAGATGGCTCGGAGGACACTGGGGATGATGGAGATGATGGAGGTGGTGGAAGTGGAGGGTAGAGGTTTTTCTTTGATGTATCCTTCAATATGAGGCCATGGACATCAAGAGTGGTGGATCAACAGAGTAATTAAGCTCCACAAATCATTATCAGGGCTCCTCCACAAGGACAAATGGATACCCTGCAGGCAGAGGTTTAGACTCTTCGGAGTTGATTAGCCAGCTAAAGCCATAGGTTGTGAAGCCACCACCTCCCGAGCCACATATAGCTCAGCTTATAGCAGAGTGTGACAGTTTTTGGGAGAGATGCATTTAGGCTAGGGGTAGCTGAGAGACTTCTGAGATTAGTTGAGAGAACCTCCATTGAAGAGGTTGTAGCAAAGGGATTGGAGACCACTTGGGAGGCCGCATACTATAGGATGAGATATTTTGAGGCATTTCCACTTGAGATGAGGATTTCTTTTACATATTTAGGTACTTGCTCTCGGACCCATTCACGTAATCACATTAGGAGTGCTATCAGGAGTGTGGGTCAACTAGCTAGATGAGAGCTCAGAGCTTCAAGGAGAAGATATCCAGTGAGATCTACCACCTTAGGGGACATTAGAAGCCATGTGCCATGACCAGATGCCCCTTAGTGATGAGTGTTTTGACACATTTATTCACTGTATTTGATATATCTTGTTGAAACATTTGATATCCTTGTACTCCTGGACATTTGTTTTGATGAGATTTATGATATGTAGTGGTGATTTGATTATGCACATGGGTAATCCCACAAAGTTGGTTTACAATTTCTGAGAGGAATTGATTCTTGTTGAAATCACATATTTTTAGTAAATATAATGATTTAAGCCTTTAAAAGTTCCATTTTAAGGATTCCAATTGAAGAGGGTTTGATCAAAACCACCTTAGATCAAACCCCCTTGGATAGAACCTCGCTAGTTTTAAACCATACCCATAAATGAGTCTCCTTTACACCTATCAAAATGTTGATAAAAATTCACTTTTGATTTACCTTTTGGGGGATCAAATGAATTCATTAAAATTTATTTGAAATTATTATGGTAGTCCTCAAAATGAGCTATCCCACTAATATAATTTTAATATGTTTTGTTTTTACTATGTAATGTGTTTTTAGTTTTATTAAACATAGGTTTTTCACAGAAAATCAAACTCTTTGTTTTGCACATGTGGAAAAATAGAAAATTATCAAAATAAATTTTTTTTAAAATATTTTTCGTGCTTGGTATTGATTTCCTTGATCCATTAAAAAAAATAAAAATGAATTTCGATACATACATAAAAAGCTATGTTGTATACAGTCCACCTATGTCTGAATTGCAATTCGTTTGACTTCGAAACTCTATTAAGGAAAAAATATTCAATAAAAAGCTATGAGACCAAATTCAAGTGCTAGATATCATCGTTACAAATCTAAATTCGAAAAAATTATAATTTTTTCCTTCATACAGAAATTTTTTTGTATACGGTGAGCGTCACTTTTTTAAAATGTTGTTTTCTAAAAAAAACTAGTTTTTGTGGGAGATGGAAAAAGAAGTGCAATATTATTCCAAAAATTTTGAAAAAAATATTTTTAGAATCTATAGAAAAAATGTGATGAGACTCTAGTTTGGATCATCTTAAAATTCCTCATGGTTTAGCCGCTATAGGTGTCCGAATGTGAAGATTTAGTTAAAAATAATAATTTTAGTGTCCAGTTTGGCCAAAAATTGTAAACCACTATTGTGAGATCACCCATGTGTTATGTATCACTTATGATGTATGATTATATATGCATGTTTATTTCTATATGCTATGTCGTGTATGATTTTTATGATTTGAATTTTATGTATCATGATGCAATGATGATATGATGTAATCTAAATGATTTTCCTTCATGCATGTAATGATTTCAAGATGTAATGATGTTATGATAAATGATTTTAATGATATGAAAAATGATATTATGTAAACTAAATGAATGAGACCTAATAAAAAAAGTGATATGAAGTGAAATGATGAAATGAAAAGTTATGATGAAATGAGATGATTAGGAAGATATAATATTTAATGAATGATATGCACATGATATGAAAGTGGGATATGAATAATTATTATAATGATGATAATTAATTGGTGAACTAATGATAATGATGTAGTAATATGATGTAATGAATATGAAAATGATAACTGAAATGATGATGGGAAATAAATGAAATGGATGCAACCTTATTATCAATGTATATGTATGTAAAATGATGTGAAAGGAATGAAAATATAAATGTTATGAAATGATATAAGAATGAGATGAATGATTAAAATAGTGACCATGAATATGATATGTAAAGATGGATAATGATCATGATGAACTAAATGAGATGAAAAAAAATGATAATGATAATGAAACGATGATGTAAGTATGCAAATGCAATAATAATGATAACCTAAATGAGTGATGGGGAAATGATATGCAATGAATGATAATGGAATAAGATGTAATGAATGTCCAAGTGTGCTCAATTGTTGTCTGAAAAAATATGTACGAGAATTTTACCAACCCTCAAAAATCTACTTAAACAGCCCCCAAAATGCAAATCTAAATGAATTATGCAATCTTAGAATGTATTAATGAACCATTCTCCTTTTTGTTATTTCATGCTTTGCGTGATTTTCATCATTGAGGCTTTTGATATGTTGAAAGTTAGTACAAGCATCAAAGGGTATGTTAGCACCAATGATGACCTGAGTACTACTTTCATGATGTTTGATATAGAAAGTTCATACAAGCATCGAGGTATAATTGAACCAAGATGACCTAAGTATTGCTTGCATGAACAAACAAAAGTTAACCATTTTCCTATGAAAATTTTGAAACGTCATCAATGGTAAGTTGTAGAGCATGTCCCATGAAAAATTTGCACAATACTAATGTTTAGCTTACAGACAGAAAGCCAAGAAAAATCATACTTCTTCCTTGTGATTCTAGTTTAGTAGATCATTGAACCACTCCAAAGATATGATGTCATCAAATATCAAAACAACAATTGCAATGTATGCTTTAAGTTTTTCCTTCATTTTATTTAGATTAAGATCATCCAATTTGTTTATGTTTTCTATCAAATAGTTGTATAGACTCAGTTTAATTGGACAAGTTTGTTGTTTCCGATATTCTGATGCTTGACACATGTTGCTATTTGGCTTCCTAAACCTCCAAGAACCGAATTGCCCCCAAGTGACCTTGTATTCTGACTCCTGTTGGACACAACTAGTACTAAGGATAACCCTAATCATCAAGCCATGATGAAATCCTTGTCATCTCAAGGATATTGTAGGATGTATGATACGAATCTGATGGCTACGCATGTATGTGATGATGATGAAAGATGGATATGCATAATGTATCCTAATAGATGAGAGAGTCAAACAAAATAAAAAAATAATGTTTGTTTGCCAGGTTTTCACCATTTGTTTTTATTGCACTTTTTCCTGATTTTATGATTTTTGTTGTTGTTACCAAGATGCCTGTTTGCCAGGTTTTCATCAAGGCAACGATTTTTTTCTCTTTTTTGTTTATTTTTTGTATTTTTCCTCTTTTTTGTATTTTTTTTAGGACATTTTATATTGTTTTTGATATTTTCAGGCATAAAACATCTTCAAATGAATGTTGTTGGTCGGATCTTCAAACAGGTCCCCTTCTGATGTTGAAAACTAATATGCCCCCAATCCATATGCAACAATGATAACGAACGGGCCCAACCAATTAGGTTTGAACTTGCCTTTCTTCTCTTGATCCTGCTGATTTCGACGGTTTTCTTTGAGAACCAAGTCACCCACTTGAAAATTTTGTGGTTTGACTCTATGATTGTAGCTGTAGGACATAACTTGTTGATATCCCTTCAAATGATTAACCGTGGTTTCACGTCATTTGTCAAGCAATTATAGCTCTTGCAATCTTGATACTCTATAATCTTCGTCATTGATTAACCCCTTTAGTGATACTCGAAGTGAGGGAATCTCAACCTCCAGTGGTAGAATAGCATCTACTCCATAGATCAAAGCATAGGGAGTAGCACTTGTTGGTGTGCGAATACTTGTTATGTATGCCCACAATGCTAGATTTAACTGGACATGCCAATCACGACTTACTTCATTCACTATTTTCTTAGAAATCTTCAGAATTGTTTTGTTTGAAGCTTCATCTTGACCATTCCCTTGTGGATAGTAGGGTGTAGAGAACCTGTGTTGGATGCAAAATCTTTCACATAGCTCATCAACATCCTCATTTTTAAAGAGTCTTCCACTGTTTGTGATAATGGAGTTGGGAATACCATATCGACAGATGATATAGTTTAAAATGAATAAAGAGATTTGTTTACCAGTAACAATTGTTAGAGGAAAAAATTCAATCCACTTAGTAAAATACTTAGTGGTTGTGATGATGAATTTTTGTCCATTTGAAGAGGATGGGTGTATCTTTCCTGTAGATACTGATAATTGGTCTAGGCCTGCGAGTACACATTCGAAATAATTTTATATAGTCCGTTGTCATGATTAAATAATGTTTATTATTTAATTAACCTTTCTAACACATATTTCCTCTATTAATTAAATACCCCTTTTTAATTAATTCACTAATTCATTAATTAAATAAATCCTAATTATTTAATTATGTCGCTAACTAATTAATTCTTCCTTATCAATTAAATAATTTAATATTTAATTACCCACCCCCTTTATCATATGTCATCTATGATTAAATATCTTTATTTAATTATTCATTTAACCCCCTTTATCTATAATTAAATATTTATTATTTAATTATTCATTTTATCCTTTTCAAACAGTCAAATTAAAGAAATTACTTTATTTAATTAAAGTATTTCATTTTTAAAATGTTGAATTAAATTAATATTTAATTCATATTTAATTATTTATGTCACATTCTTCTGTCAATCAGTTATCTAATCATTCACTCACCTTCTGACTTGAGATTTATTTTTAGTTCTCTAGTTATCTCTGAATTCAACACCAGTTTATCTCTGGGAGAAGACTCTCTGTCATAACTAGTCAGTTAACTAGTTCCAACTCATATGCATGATATGTCTATTAATTAAATATATTTATTTAATTAATTAACTCCTGTTTAAATTCAAATGCATTAGTCTTCGATTTCTAACTTTGGCTTTTGCATACAAAGTCTATTTCTTCTATTTTTGGAGATTAAGATCTTGAACTTGTGTTCTAACTCACGTTCTAACTTAGTCTCTATCTTCAGTATTTCCTCAACTCATGTTCTGACTCACATTCTAACTCATGTTCTATCTGACACAAAACTCACATTGCATGGCATTCATCAATCTCGTTCGTCGATCTCTCTTTCAATCTGAGTCGATCGTTCGAAAACCCAAAATCTATAAAATGGCCTGTCATTATCATTATTCCTCCTCCCAAAATCATTCATTTTTTAGAAGAGAGATTCAACTTCGATATTTTGCTTAGACATTTGAAAAAACTATACTTGCATTCAAACACACAAATCTAAGGGCAAGAAATACTGAAAAGACAAAATGGAGAAGAACAATCAAGATAATTCGAAGGGATGAATACATATTCGGTGAGATCATTTTGGTTTTATTAGTTTAGTTTATTTCCTCATTCTTTGTTGTTAGATTTTAGATTTTAGATTAGGATTTAAATTTGTTTATCTAGTCATGCTTGCAGAAAATCTATCATGCTACATTTGGTGAACCCGACGTGAACACGCTTCAAAATCCGCATATATTTTTGTCTTTCCATTTTTTCATTTTTTGTTCTTTTTTGCAAGTTTTTCGTACGGCACACCGCATCTATTCCACAAAATGACGCATTTGTATTTGTGAACTGCATCTGTGAAAAAAAATGACGCATCTGTCATAAAAATCCGCATCCGCGAAGTCATGAACCGCATCCGCCTGCCAATAAATTCGCAAATTGCATCCGCCTGTAAGTAGTCGAACTGCATCTGTGGCTCCAAAAGCCGCATTTGTCTGGTAAAATTTTTCTGTTATTTTAGTCATTTTCTTACATCCATGTTTTCATTTTTTGCTTTTTGGGTTGTTTGGATTTTCGCTAATGTTTATTTCAGTTGTGTTTAGGGGGAATAATATAGTGTTTGCAGGACAAAGCTTTAAAGACAATTAAAACCAAACAAAATTTTTTGCAGGACAAAAGCTTAAGAACAATGAACTATTGATAAATTTGCATGCAGGACCTAATGCCTTTGTGTTGATTTATTTATTTAAGCAAGCTTTTTTTTGGTAGATAAATAATCGTTGTGTGAGATTAAAATGAATTTTCTGATTGATGGATAGAAAATTGTCGTTTAGATTAAAAAAAACCATTATCTTCTTTGTTTGGTGCTTTCCATGTATCTTTAACCCTTACGATTCAGTACACCGAAGTATCCTCTCCCCTTGCGCAGTCATGTGATCCTAGGTGTAAGAGAAATAGTTGCTGACTATGGAACTTGGGCCTGTCTTGGTGGGAAAAAGTGCTCACCCCAAGATGACTCAAACCGGTAGCACGCTAAAGCCAAGTGACTTCCAACTGGTATATAAAAGAGGAATCTTGGGTAAAGCCCACGAATCACATGCACTATTCTGACGAGATAGAAAAAATGGACTCTCATCGACGTATGATAGTGTCCCACAAATGGAATGCCCTTATTAAAAACCTTGTTGTAGAGTTACCAAAATCCTACCTACTTGTTGGCGCAGCAGGGTTGGCCCTGTGAAGCCGTCTTATATTCTTATGGTTTATGTGTGGAAATGAAATGTACGCCATGGGAGTTTCATGGATATAGTAGCTTGGCTGCCCCGTATAAGTGAGTTCCATGGAGGAGATCCAGTGGGATCAAGCTACTAGTCATTTGCCATAAATATGCGTAGCTAGAGAAATCCAAATAAGAATTCAACAAGTATTGTCCTAAAAGCCTAGGTTGTTAATGTTTTCAAGTCTTAAATAGTCCTCCCATCACAAAATTGAAAATACATTGATTGTTGTGTTTTTTGTTTGCTGTATTCGTCAAAATCTTGATCAAACCAACAAAGTCAATCAACAACTTTTGGGAAAATTTCAACTTTCGAAAAAAAATTCAACTGTTAGAAAACCAAGTTTCATTTGTCAGTTCAATCGCTGCATGTGTATTAGCGAGTCACATCTGTTAGGGGAAAATCCACATCTGTCTGTCAAAATGTTCAATTTTCATAGTCTGCATGTCACGAGTAGCAACTGTCGTATTCTGAGTCGCATGCATGCATGCAAACCACATCTATCAGGTTTTGAGCCGCATGTGTATTGGTAAACCACATCTGTTAGTTTTCGAGCCGCATGTGTGTCGGTACACCACATTTGTCATATTAAAAATTGTAACTATCAGAAACATTGCATGGACTGTCAAAAACCACATCTGTGAAATCCTGAACCGCAACTGTCTCGTGAACCGCATTTTCCTGTCAATAGAAAACATCAAAAACCATGAGTTGAGTCTAAAACATTATTTTCACTATTTGCTTTAGGTTCTTACGATCAACCTTGGATTAGAAAGTGAATTTTTTTCTCAAAACCTTGCATCATTAGGTTTCATATACGTCTTAGTTGCCATCATTAGGTGTCATATATGTCTTCGTTACCATCATTAGGTGTCATATCCATCTTAGTTACAGTAAAGGTCTTAGTCATAGTCATCCTATGTTGCATGCATATAGATACTCCCTAGGAAACTACATATCACAAAATAGATAACTCTCGTTGTCATTGGAAATGTCCATGTTATGGTTTGTTGAAATCATTGAACCTTGTGACTTTAGTCACATCTAGTGGATCTTTTCAGCTCATTTAGTCTAGTCTAAAAAATTCACCTTGTCAATTGTCCTTGTCATACAATCAGGTTCCTTGGTCAACAACAAGTATTTTCATGTATTTATTCCATAGGTGGTAGGTTATACCATCTTAGACTCATTTATCATCATATTCTAATCGCATTTTGCATATTTTCCATCTTGTCACACGTCATCTTAGCATACGTCATTTTAGAAACCATTTTACCAACATCATTTAGTGTCAAAAAAAATCCAAAAAGCATAGACGTAGATCATATCAGTTTTTAGGCACAGTCCGCATTATCCATTTTGAGCAAAAAATTTCATGGTCGAAACAAGATCCCAAAAGAAACACAAAGCAATGATAGACCCCAACGAATTCATCAATCTGTTCGGAAACCAACTATTGAGAAGTAAATGACCACACCATCCTTTGCTAGAAAAACATGTCACTCGAGACACACATGGGAAGAGTTACATAGAAGACATAGATGCAGCAGTTCAAGATCCTGAATTTGCATCCTTTATGGATGAATCTTTGCTAAATGATTCTCAATGCTATCTAGCAAAATTGCTAGCAGACGATGCCAAACTACCCATAGGATTTGATATTCGTACCCTGCAAACAAAGTCAAACCAACCATCCCAAACTACAACGTCAACTGTCTCTATTCCCCAAATAATCGTAGCGACACCAATAGGTATACCAACTCAAACATCACTAATTGTAAACACAATCCCTTTTAACATAACACAAGGTTTACAATTCACTATGAGCACAACTTCCTCCAACCCCTTTGGCACCAACATGACTTGTAAGCGATCCAAAGTTGGCAGGAATATACCTATACCAAACCAAATCATTTAGATAGGAAGCATCCCTATACCAAATTAGACAATTCAGACACGAAGCATTCCAATACCAACTCAGACCATTCAGATAGGGAATATCCCTATCTCGAATCAAAATATTTTGACAGGATATATTCCCTCGCCCAATCATAACCCATCACAAAACATGGCATATCAAAACACCTACATTGATCCAAGTAACACGAACACCATGTCTTTGACACAAGTCGACATCCTTCAAAACCAAATGCAGACTCTACAACAAAAGATGGACGATATGTCTATGTCAGGCAAACAAACTATATTAGCACAAGACCTATGTCCATGTCCATTTGACAAAGCACTCTATATGACATCTTTCCCCCATGGATACATTATACAAAATTTGCCTAAGTATAATGGGAGGAAGAATCCTTTAGAACATATTAGAGAATTCTCAACAACCTACATGGACATATCATATGACCCCACTTACTTGATGTGCATATTACCATGAACCCTCATAGGGATAGCATTGGAATGGTTTTCTAAATTGCCATATGGTATACGATCTTGGGGTAAATTGGCTGAGAAGTTTGTTGAAATTTTTTCCTTTAACATAGATAACGAGGTAACCATAGCGACCTTATGCCACATGACACAAGAGGATGGTGAGATGTTCACCACTTTCTTCCAAAGATGGAGAAGTCTAGCTAGCCATTGTCCCATCGAAATACCTGAAAAATAAAAGGTCACTATCTTCCTCGAGAACATCAACTTGAAACTAAGAGGTGACTTACGGGTACACTATTGCACTTCATTTATTGACTTGGTACAAAAGGGGATCATCCTTGAAAAGGGCCTTATTGACAAAGGTGAAATCAAAGTACCAGGCAAGAGCCCAATTGTCCAACATCCCAATGTGCCAAATGATAGAAACAAGTTCTGGTCCAAGAACAAGAATGTCACGAATGATGGCATTGTAGATGCTAAACACATACATACTGGACCGGTTATCACACTTAGAGGATACAACTAACATGAGGACATGATGAACAGTCGAGATCAAATGGCTAACTATGTCTAGAACTCGCAACAAAGACCCCAATGAAGATTTCCTATGTGAGAATTTACACCTTTAGGCTAACCAATCGAGGTATTTTTCAAAGAATTGGTCAAACATAATCTCATCAAACCTTTAGAACCAAGAGAGTATGACCCTGAATAGTTCAAACCTTCATGGTGGGACGATAATTCTTTCTGTGACTATCATCGAACGAAAGGGCACAACCTCCAACAATGTCGCCAATTAAAGAATATCATTCAAGACTTTGTTGAAAATGGATCCATAGAGGTAAACAGGCAGAAAAACACTAAAAATAGTGATCACAAGGTCTTCACAGACCCTTTACATGACCACACACAAGGAAACGCTTCCGGTTCGGGAACCAAGAACAATCCCTCTTCCAATTACACCAACTCCAAATATGACTATGGGAAAGGAAAGACCATATATAGCCTCTGAGCCACAAACTAACATGTTGATACAGTCATCATTAAGAAGCATCTAGAATGTAATGTGAACACACGTAGGACTAAAATAGTTATTCTAGGTCCTTCCAAACCACCTACACAAAGGCCCAAGTATAGATACAATCTCATCAATCAATTGAGTAAAACCCCCACACAAATATCTATCTTGGAACTATTGACTTTATCACCAAAACATTGAGCCATACTTGACAAAGCATTGCAGAACACTACTATTCCCATAGACCTAGATGTCAATCACTTCGAAGAAATGGTGGGATATTTGACCAACTCACATCACGCCACATTTTCCCAACAAGACTACTCGACTGAAAAGTCTGATCACAATGACCCCTTACATCTTGAAGTCCTAGTCCATCAAACCAGAGTCAGACGAGTCTTGGTAGACGGAGGCGTAGGTTTGAATCTGTGTACCCTAAAATTTGTTAAGGCATTAGGATTCTCAGAAGACTGTATAGATACTTCTAAGAGTATAGTCATCAAGGCTTACAATGACGAGGAAAGGTCATCCAAACGATTTGTCACACTCCCTATCAGAATTGGCCTAGCGATCATGAACACCAGCTTCCAAGTCTTTGATCTCACCCTTCCATACAACTTGTTGTTAGGTAGACCTTGGATACATGCAATGAGAGTCATCCCTTCAACATACCACCAATGTCTTAAGTTCCCGTATAATTGCACAGAGATCACTATTGATGGTGATCTAGATCCTTTCCAATATTGTACAAGCCTAAGGGACCTTCCACAATGACAAGTACCTATTAACCAAGAGGCCTCATCATCCACTCTATCCCAATACGTTGACCCATCACATCTCACTAAGTCCATTTCATTCAAACCACCATAATCCACTCCTAAAATCGAGATCCAAGGCAAGGGCTGTGGTGAATATAATATAAAGGAATCATACTACATTAGTCAACTGATTCCACCTAAGGCATATGGCCTACCCATGGCAGATAAAAGACAGTCAGTGGTCATGTTTCATGTTCCCCCTAGAATGAAATTAACCAAATGGGGAGAATTAAGTGAAGAAATTGTGGATCAAGGTGATTCCTAGTTATATCATGAAGAACATGAATACCCCTCCCCATCTATTCAAATAGCTAAGGACTAGTACAGAAAAGGCTTTAAGATAATGCAAAATGAAGGCTATGATGGGCACAGTGGGTTAGGGCTATATCAAAATGGAAGGACATAACTGATCACTATCTACCCACGACCAAAATACTTAGGGTTAGGGTGTCAATCGCTTAGAATTGGGTATCCTGGTACTTCGTCATCTTTTCAAGAGGAAGTGAGTGCCTGCGTAGACATCGAGATATCTCATGAACCACTTCCCCCAGTTTTCGACAAACCCCCAGTTTATGACAAACCTCTAGTTTATGATGAATCCCCTTACTCTAGTGATGGTGAATGGGAATCCCTTTCATCTACTAGTACCATGAATATCGATGCCCTATTTGTAGAATTGGACCTCAACGTCAAACCTGTACCAAACCAATCTAGTCCTCATCCTAAGAAACACTTGTCCAAAGTAGAATGGCAAGAGAACTATTATTGGGAAACCCTTGATCATTCATCTTGGGCACCTGAAAAACCATCTTTTGACTAATCAACCCTCACTATAGTCCCACATCAGAGTATACTATTGCTAGGAGGAAGAACAAGAAAGAGTTGGTCCAAAACTTTTGTGACCATGTCAACCATTCTCTACTCACCTTGTCTGCAGCTACCTTTAGGAACTCCGATGATGACATGCCCCTTATCTATCCCGAACTTATCGACTGGGATCAACAAGGTACACCTATCATAGATACATTTGAGAATGATGAAGCAATTGCTAAGTTCATGGGACTTAGAGAAGGCATACCAAGAGGGGATCATAAGGTAGGTTTTACTATAGACTTCGATGATAAAGCATATTTTGAGGAGTCTATTTACACCTCTAGTCACAAAAATGAGACTGAAAAGAAAAAAGACAATGAAAATAAAAATGATGAGTCCCTGGGTGAAAACCGAAAGGCACCTTTGGACGATGAAAAAGTCAAAATAAAGGACGTATCCGAGGGGGAAAACCTCTCTGAGGCACCCAAGGATAGAGGTTTAAATATTCTCCCCGTTGAACAAGAAAAGTCACCTATGCTAGTAGAAGAGGTTGTTCAAGTCAACATAGGTACAAAAGAGAATTCTTGGATAGTATATTTTGCAGCTTCTTTAACAAAAACCGAACAACATGAGTTTAAGGAATTCTTCCAAAAGATACAAATAAACTTTGCATGGTCATATGCTGACATGCCTGGGCTGGATCCAGACCTAATATTGCATCATTTACCATTACAACCAGGTATTAAGCCAGTCAAACAGAAGCTAAGGAAAATGCATCCGCAAATTGCTCTATTGGTAAAAGCAGAACTTAAGAAACTCCTAGATGTAGGATTCATAAGGACAATAGACTATGCAGATTGGATATCAAATCTTATACTAGTGACTAAACCAACTGGGGGCATTTGCATTTGTACAGACTTTAGAGACATCAATAAGGCATTTCCTAAGGATGACTTCCCTTTGTTGAATATTGAAATGATAGTAGATCTTACAACAGGATATGAGATGCTATCCCTTATGGATGGTTTCTCTAGATACAACTAGATTAAGATAGCACCTGAAGACCAACATAAGACAACTTTTACATGTTGTTTGGCCTTAAGAATGCAAGAGCCACCTACCAACGGGAAATGACTACAATTTTTCGTGACTTTGTACATACATTCATGGAAGATTATGTAGATGATATTATAGCCAAATCAGAAATAAGGAAAGATCATTTAAAGGTTTTGGACAAGATATTCCAAAGGCTAGAGAATTACAATGTTAGGCTAAATCTGAAGAAGTGTGTCTTTGGGGTGAAATCAGGAAAACTATTAGGGTATATTATCTCTCGAAGAGGCATTGAAGTAGATCCAGAGAAGGTAAGAGCTATCATATAAATGCCTCCTCCAACTAGAATTGTTCAACTCATAACTCTACAAGGAAGATTACAGTCAATTAGGCGTTTCATAGTACAACTGGCAAATAAAATACATCCATTTCAGCATCTACTCAAGAAAGGAGTACCGTTTGTGTGGAAACCTAAATGTCAAGAGGCCTTCCAGCAAATCAAGGACTATTTGCTTACTCAACCAGTCTTAATGCCACCTATAGAGGGAAAACCATTGATACTTTACATCTTGGCAACTCAGTCGGCATTACGGGCTCTTCTCACACAACACGATGATCAAGGTCATGAGAGAGCAGTCTATTATATCAGTCGTACCTTAGTGGGCTATGAATTGAATTACAGAAACATAGAACATGCTTGCCTTGTGGTATTTTTTGCTACCCAAAAACTTTGGCACTATATGCTCAATCGAAAAACAATGTTAATTGCAAAGATTGATCCAGTTAAATACCTCCTAAGTAAGGAAGCTTTAACAGGCCGATTAGCTAAATGGGTTATGATACTTAGTGAGTATGAAATTTAGTATGTCGAGAGGAAGGCTATAAAAGGATAGGTGATTGCAGATCAACTAGCAGATGCACCTATAAAGGTGGACCATCCATTAGTGGCAAATTTTCTAGATGAATTTCTCTTCAACATTGACATTAAAAGTGAATGGAAACTATACTTTAATGGGTCACATAAAAATTGTGGTTTAGAAGCTAGTATCTTATTTGTCACACCTCAAGGTGATATCATTCCCAAATTATTTAGGATTGCTTTCCCTTGTACCAACAATATAGCAGAATATGAAGCCTTAGTGTCAGGCTTAAAAATGGCAGCTCAATGGAAAATTAAGAGCCTACATGTCTTTGGCAACTCTCAACTGGTAATCTGACAAGTAAATGATGATTATGAAAATAAGGATGAAAAGCTTGCACCTTACAAGTGAATGGCTGATAGTTTCAAACAATATTTCAATGACATAACTTTTCAATAGATACCATGTATCTAGAATAGAGTTGCAGATGCTATGGCAACCATGGGTTCCTCATTGGATATTCCGAGTAATGTGCCTAAGTTTGAGTTTATGGTTGAATAGCTATTGGTCCCCACTTATGATGTCCTCGATACTGCGATAGTGTGTACCATTGTTGGTCCTATGTCTCCTTGGTATAAAGACATATTCAATTACCTCACTAACCAAACCCTACCTCAAGATTTGTCCAATAACCAACATTGAACCTTCATCTGAAAGTCAGCCAAGTACACCATCATCAGAGAAACACTGTATAGGTGTTCCTTAGATAATGCCCTTATGAGATGTCTTGATGTTGAAGAAGCACAAACAACTTTGCAAGCAATACATGATGGTATATGTGGATCTCATTCAAGTGGTCCTACTCTAGCTGACAAGATTATGAGACTAGGTTACTATTGGCCTACAATGGAGAAAGACTCATACATCTTTGTAAAGAAGTGTAGACAATGTCAAATACATGGAGACTTGATAAGAGCGCCAATGCAGGAGCTTTATCCAATTACTTCACCATGGCCCTTCGCCTAATGGGGGCTTGACCTCATAGGTAAGATACACCCTTCATCATCCAATGGCCAAAAATTCATCATCACCGCCATCGAATACTTCACCAAGTGGATTGAAGCTATTCCCATGACCTACATCACCGACACACAAATATCTAAGTTTATCCTAAACTATATCATTTGTCGGTATGGTGTACCCCAATCCATAATCACAGAAAATGGTCACCCATTCAAGAACCAAGAAGAATGCCATTTATGTGAAGAATTCCACATCAAACACCATTTCTCCACCTCGTATTACCCACAAGGTAATGGCCAAGATGAGGCATCTAATAAGACAATTGTTAGAATCTTAAGAAGACTGTTAATGATGCTGGTCATGACTGGCACCTATAGTTTAATCCTACCTTATGGGCTTATAACACAAGCATCCATACTCCCACCGGCACCACTCCATATTCCCTTGTATTCGGGTCCCAAGCTATCTTGCCTATTGAGGTTGAAATACCTTCTCTACAGGTATCCTTGAAGGGTCATATTGACGATGATGAATATCATGTCTCTAGGTTACAAGAGCTAGAATTGCTGGATGAGCGAAGACAGAAAGCATTAGATCATTTACAAGCATATCAAAATCGTCTTCGTCGTAGTTACAATAGGAAGGTTCTCAATAGAAACTTTGACATTGGTGACCTGGTATTAATGGAGAATCCTAAGAACCAAGAAGAATGAGAGAAACCAGGTAAGTTCAAGCCTAACTAGTTAGGGCCCTATATTGTCATAGAAGCCTTTGGATCAAGAGCATACCAACTATCTGCTCCTGAAGGAGAGTTGCTTTTGTCCCCTATCAACAATCTGCATCTAAGGAGGTTCTATGCTTAGTCTCTGAGAATCTGTGTCTTAATCTAGAAAAATACAAAAATACAAAAAAATGGTTACCTTGATGAAAACCTGACAAACAGGCATCTTTGTAACACCAAAAAAATTGAAAAAATTAGAAAAAGTAAAGAGAAATAATTCGTCCAATAGTGAAAACTGCTTTGGTGGCACTATGGATAAGTACCATGGTGAAAACCTAGCAAATAGGTGCCATGTGTAGTCAAGCTCGCTCTTCCATCTACCATCATTCTAATCAAACTTTTTCACCATCACTCATAATAAATGATTGTCTTATCCATTACTTGGAACGATTGACATCTAGCATCCATTCCATCATATTACCCACTCCATCTTCCAAATCATATTCTCGACTAGGGGAAAATCCTTGTTTTATGCCCTAACACCTTGTACATAACATCACACCATCAAAAATGTCTGGAAAAATCCCAAAAACATTAGAAACCGTCAAAAATCCAAAAAAATCAAAACAATTAGAAAATCTCCAAAAAAAAAAAAATAGAGTCAAGTCAGTCATGTCAAGTCAGTCATGTTAGATCAATTGTAGACATCGTCGAACTACGTTGCCTCTGTGGTTGGGATGTAGGCAAGGCCATTAATCGATGTCGCCCCGAGGCATTAGGTCAGTCTATCTAGGTTTGTCATGTATCACACACATTTAAATCATGACGCTTTGTATATTCAAAGTCATTGGTCATATCGAACTACGAGGTCTCTGCATGTACAATGTAGGCAAGGCTAATCACTATCACACAAGTTGCATATCATAGTTTAGGGTATCATCTCATGTCAAACATTGTCTACACACATAGTTTATCAGTCAAGGAATCAAAACAAGTCAAGCAACAACACAGAAAAATGTCTCAATAGTCATCAAGTCAATATCAAACACATTGTCAAAGCGATCAACCTATGCCTTAAACAAGATATGTCTTTCTTTTCAACAGACATCATCAACTCGTCATAATATCATGTGGCTTGTCACTTCAACATCATCAGACTCCAACATCTTATATGGCACGTGTCTTTCTGAAACCAAGATTTGTCATGCCTTATATAGAAGTCACCAAGTCGAAACCAGACTCAATGTCTTATGCGATATGTGTCATTCTCTCACGTTACGTTATGTCAAACATCAACATCAAACAATCCAACAAGATCAAGTTTTGGCGAATACATTTATTTGGCTTTATGACTTTATATCTTATTTTGTCTTATATTTTTATCGATTTGTGCAAGATCCTTTTACTAGCTTTCTCAATGATGTCCCTTGAAGGATTTAAAGAAGCAACGATGTCTCAAGACTCTTTTTCTTTGGCTGCTATTTTTCAACTATCTATTTAACATTGGTTTTTGAGTCATGCTACTAGTTTCCTCAAAGATGTCCTATCAAAGATTTAGAGGAGCGATGACATCTCATGACCTGTCTTTTATTTGTTTGTTCTCTATGGTTTGTCTTGACAAAATGATAGGGGCATCTTGTCCTTAGTCTGAGTTAAGACACTTCTTGTCTATGACTGTCTATTTTTTACAAGTGGATAACTTTGTACACTACGGTCTATCTCATATCATAGTGTGTACTATCCATCTGTGTCATGTCCTGCCCAATGATGATAACAAGAAAGTATAGCATAGTTGGCACAATATCGAAGATTATGTCTTTTTCTCAATCAATCAAACTTTAATTATTTTCTTATTAACATTCTGAATTGATTTCATCCTAACATTTCTCTTCTTTGACATGAAGATAAAGTCCCATGACATAATAACAACATTGGATCATTTGCATTAGCATACATTTCACATAGTTGTATTGCATTTCAACATATAGATAGTAACATTCATCTTCATTGCATTTCACATCATTACATAATAGGCATTGCATCATCATAACATACATAAGGTAAAAATTGCATGTACATATTACCATCACATATAAATAAGCATCATATAGACATTTGCATTCATTATAATAAGTAAATAGAATCATCCATAACATAGAATTGTATATCATATAGAAGCCACCAAAATCATATATAAATATCGCTCAAATAGTGTGTCATATTACAATGTCTAAATGTATCCATAAATAAAACATGAGCGCATAGGCTCTTTGATTAAAAAAATAAGTGCCTACATAAATGGAACCCTGTCATCATGTCCCACTACCCCTGCTATCACGTGGTGATGGTTGTGGGAAAAGACTCGAAGGTGCCCTCTGTGAGGTGGAAGGCCTATCACATGGACCTATCCTCAATGGTCCTACCACCCCCTCAGTACTCTGTGTCCTCTAACTCCTAGTATGACCCCTACTCTGACTATGCACCTCTAAAAATGTAGGAGCCCATCTCTTTGTCGGCACTGCTGCCTCATAAAGATCCCTATAATAAGTGGCTCTCTCCACCAATCTGACCAACTCCCATACCATGCCATCAGATGAGAACCCACTATAAAGGTGTCTAACCTTTGTGAACTACTGCTCTATCTCATGTCTTTGTGCTATAGCCTGGTCTCTCTCCATAAGACCACTATCCCTCTCTGTACAAGCATTGTCCCTCTCGATATATGCACTATCCCTCTCTACATATGCATTGTCCCTCTCCATGTAGGCACTGTCTCTCTCTAGTCTCATCGCCTCAAACTCTATAGTCATAAGTCTGAGTGTCTCCTCCAATGCCTCGCTGTCACCATCTCTAGGAGCATCCTCCTCTTGTCTCCCCTCTACAATCCGATCTTTGAGCTCTCTCTCCTGCTCCTCCATCCTCAACATCATCCTACCAAAATACCTGGAGGGTCTATAGCCACATCCATATCTACATCCTCTGCAACATCCTCTACTCCAACATCCACCTCTACATGCTCCTCAACCACTACCTCCACTACAACATGCTCACCCCAAGCCTATACATCCACTTTCCCAATGATGTCTTCCATCGGTACATCAACTACTACTGCCTCCTGAATAGGTGCATGTCCACCTACCTAACCCCCTCTCCATCCTCTCCATCCTTGTCTCTCACCTCTACCTCTACCTCTGTTGTCATCCCCATCACCTCTACCACCAAATCTACCCACTCTGGCACCTCCACCTCTCTGTTGTCCTCTCGGCCTTGTACCTTGTCTCTCAACTGGTGCTAGCTGGTCAAGATTTGTATAACGAATCGGGTGATGAACTACCCACAATGCATCATATGCAGCCATAGTCCCTGGATATGCTAATCCATCACTCCAACAACAACCTAATGGTTGTAATTCCTGTATGTCTACCTCTACAATAGCTACTGGAATCATGGGTCCCCACCATGGAACCTCTCTCAACAACCAAGCAAACTCTACTATACCTTGAGGCTCATCCTAAACCTCTCCAAACTATCTCATGACCCACTCTAGTAGATGCCTCTCTATAATAGGCACACTCAAAATAGTCCTCCCAATGAGATACTGTGTTTTTCTACAGAATAGTAAATTTCTCTCATCATCTAGCCACTCGTCACAATCCATGTACAGTCTCCATGTAAACTAATCTAGAATGTCTAGTGTGTGTCTCCAATACCCTGTGTCCCCAACATGTGTCTGTGTGATATGTGTTGTATATCAGAACACATAAGGATGTCTCTCTAGTCTCTCTACAGTAACTAGTGGATGAAAGACAACTATTCTCTCCCAAGCCCACACCATCAGTAAAGTAGTCCCACAACTCAATGACTATGCGTCTCTATAAACAATGTCATGCAGATGAAAGTATAGCATCCTGAGTAGACATGGACCCCATGCATATCTCATCTCACTCTCCAACATGCCCACCAACATCTCCCCCCATCCCACAGGAAAGCCATGACCCCGTCGGTCTGGTAGAACTATACCCTCGATCAATGTACATAAAATGTAGTCAATCCTATCATATCTATAAGCTAGAACTGGCCACTTGATCTCGTAGTGCTCGATCTCAAGCATCCTAATGTCATGTACCTGGTAAAATCTGGCAAGCTCCGTCAATCCTCGCTGGGTATCGTACATAAACTGCTCACCTCTGATCGGCAGTCTCAAAATCCTGTACACATCCTCTAATGTGATAGTGGCCTCCCCAGTCAGTAGATGGAACAATGATGTCTTTGAGTGCCATCACTCGCATAATGCCATAAGCATCCCTTTGTTTACCCGAATCATAGGCATCAAGAGGCAATGACGCAAACCAAGTCTAGACAGTAGCCGCATCTCTCCACTAGTCAGCCTATCTCTCAGATCATACGTATCTGGACGTGACTCCCGCATATATATAGGATCTAGTACAACCTACATTTAAACTGTGATGTCAAGAATTTTCAAGATTTACGTAGAATTTTTTTTCAAAAATTTTGCCAGTCAAATGTGGCTCATGTTACAAATGCAGTGCATTTTTGCAAATGTGTTGCATAGAGCCTAACATGCGTCGCATATTTTCCACAACTCGGTCATCTAAATGAACATGTGGTTCACTCAATGACATGCGGTGCATTTTTCATTAACCTCCTATCTACAACATACGTGTTTCAAAAATGCATATGAGGTTCACAACCTCACACGCATCTATTCCTAATGCATATGCATTTCATAACTACACATGCAGTGCATTCTAATTCACATGTGGTCATCCCCTAATCAGCCAAATCTAGCCCTAATGAGTTTTTGCAAATGCGTCGCTTCATAGTTAGATGCGGCGAATACGATGGCATATGTGTCATTTACGACGCACTGCATTTTCTTAATTACTTTTCAACTTCCTAAAACTACTTGCAAAAATAATTTTGACAAGTTCATTTTTGGGTACATACCAGTGGTCCTACATCGGCTAGCCTCCTAAACACCTGGATCCAATAACCTCGATGTGCAGAGTACAAAATGGGTGTCATTTCGTCCGCCAGATAGAGCAAAAAATCCTCTTTTTCTATATCCTCCGAGTGCAAATGAATTAGGTTTAGCCCTAATTTCTATTTATAGGTGGGTTTTAAATGGCATTTTCTCAGCCCTTCTCTATTGGCCACTTAGCCTTTTACATTCAAAAGACCCGTATTCGTCCGTAACATCTCCAAATTCAATTTTGTCGACTCCGTAACATTTCTGACTATCAAATTGACTTATCGGGAATATTTCTTGATTTTTTTGAAGCTTTTCAAAAATTATCAATTTTCCCGAGGGGGCATACCTTAACCTGTTTCATGGTGGGGCACGATTGGGGCATATTTTTCTTTGACACAATGTTGTAACTACATTGTATCAAAGAGGGGCAAACTGTAGATACCGAAAATTGGTCTAGGCCTGCGAGTACACATTTGACATAATTTTCTATAGTCCGTTGTCATGATTAAATAATGTTTATTATTTAATTAACCTTTCTAACACATATTTCCTTTATTAATTAAACACCCCTTTTTAATTAACTCACTAATTCATTGATTCATTTATTCAACTTGATTAATTAAATAAATCACAATTATTTAATTATGTCACCAACTAATTAATTCTTCCTTATCAATTAAATAATTTATTATTTAATTACCCAACCCCTTTATCATATGTCAACTATGATTAAATATCTTTATTTAATTTTATTTAACCCCCTTTATTATAATTAAATATTTATTATTTAATTATTCATTTTATCCTTTTCAAACAGTCAAATTAAATAAATTACTTTATTTAAATAAAGTCTTTCATTTTTTGAATGTTGAATTAAATTCATATTTAATTATTTATGTCACATTCTTCTATCAATCAGTTATCTAATCATTCACTCACCTTTTGACTCAAGATCTATGTTTAGTTCTCTAGTTATCTCTGAATTCAACACCAGTTTATCTTTGCGAGAAGACTCTCCATCATAACTAGCCAGTTAACTTGTTCCAACTCATATCCATGATATGTCTATTCATTAAATATCTTTATTTAATTAATCAACTCTTGTTTGCATTCGAATGCATTAGTCTTCGAGTTGTAACTTTGGCTTTTGCATACAAAGTCTATTTTTTCTATTTTTGGAGATTAAGATTTTTAACTTGTGTTCTAACTTAGTCTCTATCTTTAGTCTTTCCTGAACTCATGTTCTGACTCGTGTTCTAACTCACATTCTATCTGACAAAAACTCACATCGCATGGCATTCATCAATCTGGTCCATCGATCTCTCTTTCAATCTGAGCTGACTGTTTGAAAACCCAAAATCTATAAAATGGCCTATCATTATCATTATTCCTCCTCCCGAAATCATTCATTTTTGAGAAGAGAGATTCAACTTCTATATTTTTCTTAGACACTCAACAAAACTATACTTGCATTCAAACACAGAAATCTGAGGGCAAGAAATACTGAAAAGGCAAAATGGAGAAGAACAATCAAGATAATTCAAAGGGATGAACGCATATTCAGTGAGATCATTTTGGTTTTATTAGTTTAGTTTATTTCCTCATTCTTTCTTGTTAGATTTTAGATTTTAGATTAGGATTTAACTTTGTTTATCTAGTCATGCTTGCAGAAAATCTATCATGTTACATTGCCAACCAGGTCCAATCCCCACTGAGCAAAAGGCCGTTTTGTGGTGAAGGGTTGTAATTCCCGAGTAGGAGCATGAATGAGATTTCCATAAATCTGAAATTTTGCACATTTCTTCACAAAGATGAATGATTCCTTCTCCATGTTTGACCAGTAGTAATACAATCTAACAAGTTTATTTGCTAAGGTTAGTCCACTTAAGTGTGTCCCAAAAATACCACCATGTACCTCTTGTAAGGCCTTTTCTCATTCATCGCGTTTGATACATCTAAGGAGAGTATTGTCTAGACCATGCCGGTACAAGACGTCAACAATTAAGGTGTAATGGGAGGTTTGGAAAATGAAATTTATTTTCTGATTTTTAGACAAGTCTAAGAGTAAAATAGTATCCTTTAGGTAAGTGTAGATTTGGCCATACAAGGGAGAATCAGAATTGGATAAGTGGAAAATGATTTGAGTTTCTGGAGTTTCATAGGCGAGAGAACACAATTTTTCCACCAAGAAATCATATCGTGTTTGGTTCTCCGACAATTGGAGTAGAGATGCTATTGTAGCCATTGCATCGGCTACTTTATTATTAATACGTGAAATTTGTATGAACTTGATATCAACAAAGTATTTCTTGAAATTGTTCACCATCCTCTTGTAAGGTATCAACTTTTCATCCTTAGTGTGATATTTTTCATTGATTTCATTTATAACAAGTTGTGAATCAACAAAAACTTGAAGTTTTGTGATTTTCCAATCTATTGCAATTCTCATGCCAATTAATAGTGCCTCATACTTAGTTATGTTGTTTGTGCAAGGGAACATTAGCCGATAAGATTTTGGAATTGTATGTCCTTGAGGTGTAATAAAAATAATTCCTTCTCCTAAGCCATGTTGAGTGTAGGAACCATCAAATTAGAGTGCCCATGACTCCTTGATAGCGGCTGTGAATACATCAGCATCAAGAAAATTGATGTGTATTGGGTTTTCTACTAGCATTGGTGCTTCTGCTAACTGACTTGCAATTACCCATCCCTTTGTATCTTTGTGATCCACTTAATGAATGTCAAACTCACTTAGGATCATGAATCATTTAGCCAACCTGCCATTTAAGGTTGCCTTAGAAGATATTTGAGTGGAGCAATCTTAGCCACAAGCTTTATTGTATGAGTTAGTGTATAGTGTCATAAATTTTGAGAAGTGAACACCACCACTAAGCAATATTTTTCAATGAAGGTGTAATTTAGTTCATGACTTGTCAAAGTTTGACTGATGTAATAGATTGCCCACTCTTTTCTTGAGTTGTCTTCTTGTGCCAATAATGCTCTTAAGGACACTTCCATGGTAGAAATATATAGTATGAGATGTGCACCTTGCGCTAGTGGATTTATTAGATACTTCTTTATCTAATCAAATTTTGCTTCACATTTTTCCTCCCATTTAAATTGAACATTTTTGTGTAAGAGATGAGTGAATGGTAGACTTTTATCTGCCAGTTGCGTAATGAATCTTTTGATGGATTGTAACTATCCCTATAGAGAGCATAGTTGACTAATGTTCCTTGGTGGTGGAATATCAAGAATTTCTTCTACCTTAGCTAGATCCACCATAATTCCCTTTTCTGATACAATATAGCCTAGCAACTTTCCAAATTTTACTCCAAAGACACATCTCTTTGGATTAAGTCTCACTTTAAATTGTTCCATTCTTTTGAAATTTTTAGATAAGATATCTATGTTTCCTTCCCTAGTGTTAGATTTGGAAAGGAAATCATCAACATAATCCTCCATAAATTTATGCATCTTATCATGAAAAATTGTTGTCATTGCTCGTTGGTATGTAGCTCCTGTGTTCTTCAACTCAAATGGCATTACGTTTCAGAAATAGGCACCCCAAGGACATGTGAACGTTGTTTTATCCTGACCCTCTAGTGTAATATTTATCTGGTTGTATCTTGAAAATCCATCCATTAATGAGTACATTGCATGTCCAACAGTCAAATCAACAATCATATCTATGTTTGGCAAAGAGAAGTCATCTTTAGGACATGTCTTGTTTAAATCCTTGAAATCTATACAAATTCAGATCCTTCCATCTAGTTTTGAAACAAGTACGATATTGGAGATATATTTAGCATATTCAATAGACCGAATGAATCCGACATCTAAAAGCTTCTTTAACTCTTCTTTAACCAACAATGCAACATGTGGATGCATTTTTCTAAGTTTCTACTTCACAGGTTTTGCCCCTAACATAATAGATAGATGATGCATGATGAGATTTGGATCTAATCTAGGCATATCTACATAGGACCATGCAAAATTGATTTGGTTGTTCTTGAGAAATTTGGTGAATCCCAAAATTTCCCCTTCTGTTAGAGATGCGGCCAATTGTAAGACTTTGGGATTTTCCATAGTACCTATATTGAGTGCCTTTGTTGGTTTGATTATAATAGAAGACCTTTCCTGGTAATGTTCTAGGAGAGTGTCAAGTTTCCCATCCTCTAGTGCCTTTGAAAGGTTTTCACTATTGGATACGCTTTTTATTTTTCTCTTTTCTTGATCTAATACTACCTTTGTTAGGTTTTCACCATTATATCTTTCTTTTATGTTATTTATTTCATTGCTGAGAAACTTGGCACTTTCCTATCGAAAACTCTAATCATGTGATTCCTTGGTAGAACTTGTTTCTAGATGGGATGAACAAATAAATTTTATGATGGTTTCGTCACTTGGAAAAGTTGAGACATCAATAGGTGTGATTTGTTCCCAATCAATGAGTTTAGGATAAACCAAATAAAATGGATCATTAGGATGAGTAAGGTCACTGATTTGTTAGAGTCATGATGCTATTATTAACATCATTATGGGAGAGGTCTAGGATGGTATCTTTCTATGGATGATCTGTTTCACTTTTAATGGAATCGGTTTCACTTGAGTCATGATCACTTTGTAGAACATAATCAAGTGGAGGCCTTGAGATTTCCCCTTGTAAGAATGTGGGTGTAAATTTGTGTATGACATCCACCCTTTTCTCCATCAATAATGTATCATCAGAGACATCATACCATTCATACTCATTAGAGTCAGTGTCAGAATTATTTGCTTGGATTATCAGGATTTTTTCAACTAACTCATCTTTAGACATTCTTTGTACTACTTCTTCTTTTGTATTTTCACCATATCCTAACCCAGTCTTATCTTTTGGGTGCATTGGTTTCAGTTGGATAGGTTCAATGATACCCTCTTTTCTTTTACCTATAGGGCCATTTCCTTCATAACTCATTTGCTACATGATCGAATAACCTTTTCCATATTGCTTTGTGGGTAAATTGATATGTTGTACTGATTCTTCTTCATCTTTATAGAGCCAATCAAGGATAGCTCTATCTTCCATTCCATTTTCTTTGATAAACACTCCATTAAACTTGGTGATGGGAACTAAAGCTGAGGCTAAAGCTGTTGTAGTTTGTTGTATATATTTCATTGGTTGACCATGGGATCTTGGAGATATGGGTAGATTAGAGAGAGATAAGGAATATTATCCCACCCCATCATCTTTCAATTTTAGCTTGGTGCCAAAATTACTTATAATTTCTCATGCTTGTTCATCGTACTTGGTGGTAGAGATGGCCAAAGACTTTGTATTATGTTGGACGAGTGTGTCCTGAGTTGCTTTTAGGTTAGAGCAAGTTTGACTACTAATGTGATTAGAAGGTATTGTTACTTCTTGTCCATCATATGGAAACTTCAAGCATTGATGATAATTGGATGGAATAACTTGCATGTCATGAATCCATGGACAACCCAAGAGGATGTTATAGGATAGATCCTGATCTAGAACTTGACAAAAGGTATTCTTCACAACAGGTCCCACTCTGATGGGTGGCATGATGCGGCCTTTGGAAGCTATTTCCTCATCATCGTATGCCTTGATTGTAATCTTCCTTCATGGATCTATAGATTCTTTTGAATATCCCAAAACTAGGACCAATTTCAAAGTATAAATGTTTAATCTAGCTCCCCCATCTATTAGGAGACATCTAATGCAATCTTTGTGAACCATAACCTCTAAATAGAGTGATGAATTATGTGGATGGGTTATGGATGAGTCATCCTTTTCAGAAAAGGATAAACATGTGGATGAGGAAATGTGTCCCACCATGAATTGAAATTTATTGATATCTAGATTAGGAGAGACAGTTGTATCAACAAGTGCCCTTTCCAGAATGTCCTTATGCATAGGTGATAACTTTAAGAGCTCCAAGATAGAAATTTGGGCTGATGTTTTTCGTAGTTGATCAACCAAATTGTATTGAATTGGAGGGGGAACTACTACTTTATATGAGCTTCCTTTGATAATGATTTTGTCTTGTCCCCTTATCATAGCAGTGAACTCTCGATAATCCTACTTGCCTTTGATCCTGATAGCATTGATTTGTTGATCACCAATGTAAATATGATTGATAATGGTGTCGTGGACATAATTAACATTCTTGCCCTTGTCACCCAAAGATTCCCCCTTTTGATAATTAGAGAGAGGATCCTTGAATGCCTGATGGTCATCATTGACATTATGTCCCTCAACCATGATGGTATGGTTATCAATCAAATCCTCAAGAATATTCTTTAACCCTTGGCAATTATTTATCTTATGACCTTTACACCTATGATAATCACAAAAGTGTGAATCATTCCATGATGGTGGTTTAAACCTAGGCTCATAGTCTCTTTGTGGTGGAAATTTAATAGCATTTTGATTCAATATTTATTTGAGAATAGACTCCAAAGACTGGCCCAAGGGAGTAAAACTCCATCGATTTGAAAAATATGAAAATCTGGGTACATTTGAATTTTGATTATTGCCAAAATTATTTCCACAATTATGTGTCACATTCCCTTGATTGGAAGCATTTCCTTAAGTACTAGATTTTTCAACGTTATTGCTATGTTGGACACCTGATACATTAAGAACGGTAGGCTTCACATTCACATTGTTAGCATCTACTACCTCATCATTCACAAATTTTTTATTTCGAGCCCAAAATTGTGACCTATCATTGATATTACTATGGTTGTTGTTGTTGTTGTTGTATGAATTTGAACCCTCTTTATCGATTTTCAAAACCCCACACTTGAACAAGGCACCTTCAATAATAATCATGTTTTCAATAAAATTTTCAAATGATTGAGGATAATGAAGGTTTAGTCTATAACTCATCTCTTGATTTAGACTATCAATAAAGATCTCCATCTTTTCTATTTCGGGAATAGGACTAGAGTATCTAGCAAACACCCTTCTCCACCTTTGTAAAAATTTAGTGAAGGATTCTCCTACTTTTTGTTTCACCTTACATAGATCAAGCATGGTTATCTAGCGTTGGATGTTGTAGGAGTATTGCGATATAAATTTATTTATTAACTCCTCAAATGTTCTGATGGGGGGGTGATCTTTTAAAGCCACTCCATGGATTTTCCACCCAGACTTCATGGAAACAATCACATTAAGTAGGTATCTTCATGAGCGAATTCTAAGCTCATATTTCATAAATCCCTTACATGTTCAATGGGGTCAGTTTTCCCATTATACCTATCAAATTTAGGGATTTGGCAATGTTTTGGAAAATGAATCATTTGAAGACTCCTATCAAATGGATATGGACATATATCATCCAAAACATACTTCTTTGTTGCACCCCCTTGCATCTCTATTATTTGTCCTTGTAATTCTTTTATTTGTTGAGTGAGGGCATTAAAATCATCAGAAGTTTCAAGATTCTCTTTAATCCCTTCTATGTCAAAATCAACAGGTTACTTAGCTTCTTGATTAGCTAATGAAAGGAAATATCTTTCTTTGTTTCATTCTAAAATCCTTTCCGTAAGAGTATGGAATAGGGGATCTTACTCTACTTCTTAGAGTCTTTCTTCCGTTATTTCTTTAGTATTTGAATTATGACAAGGGATCTCCTCCCTCTCACTATTTTCACCCATTTTTCCTACTATAATTTCTCTTTGGTCTCTTTCTATATGCTTTGGAGATCTTGTGACAATAGGCATAAGCTTTTGCCAAATTTCTACTAACTTCTATCAAAAGAATGAAATAGTGCAATCTTGATGAATATGAAAGTCGGGATATAATGAAGATTCTATGACTTAAAATATTTATAATCTTTAGCTCATGATTCCATGATTGAAAGGATGAAAATCTTGTTTGCGTGAATTAAACCAATGATCAAAAATAAAGATGATTTTGCACTTTGTGAGATTTGATCTTAGCTTTGTAAAAAGAAGGATTGTGATAAATGCCTAATGTGCCCAAGTTGTTTATTGCAGAAATTGATTAGGATGAGTAGAGTATACAATTGCAGATTGGGGAATATAAGAGGAACGAATACGCTGACTGTGGTTGTTCCTTTGAGAAAGGGCTCTTCTATGAAATAAGGCTCGTGAGTATAAAGATTCTACAACATAATCATTACTGAAACCTCTAACAAAGTCATGATATCAGTGAATAAAGGTCCTATGTTCAAGTAAGACCTTTCGACTTTGGTATAAAAATTTCCTATTCTTCAATAACTTCTTATAACCGAGATATTTCTTTGGCTTTCTAATCTTCCTCTCTAGGGACTTTCTGGAAAAATTTAGAAACTTCCAAACCTTGAGCATAGAAAAAGATGAGACTGAGATGACCGATTTCTTAATGTCAAAAAGTTACCTAGACTCGGAACACAGATGTGTCAAAACAGAGCATGAATGTGCCAAAACAGATCACCGATGTACTGAAATAGAGCATGAATGTGCTGAAATAGAGTACAGATGCACTGAAATAGAGCACAAATGCATCGAAATAGAGCATGGATGCACTGAAACAAAGCATAGATACGCTGAAACAAAGCATAGATGCATTGAAACAGAACAAAAATACGCCAAAATAGAGAACAAATACATCAAGACAAACTAGGGATGCACCAAACCTTACCAGTTATTTTTTTGAGACAAACATGTTTTGATAGTTTGATATTTTCGGATGATCTTAATCTGATTTATATGTGAAAAACATGGCATACAGTAGTAGAAAGTTATTTTGTTACTCCTAAAATCTAAAAAAATAGTTTATGTTCTTTGAGATTTTCACAGGTATTGAACAAGATAAGAACTTCAGTCAGAATCACTCTTAGTTTGTCAAATAGGTCATCATAGGAATCACAACCCACAACTTAAAATCATGTTGAATCACACAGCCATGTCACCCCCTAGAGGGCACCCATGTTTTTGTCTTTTCTAGGTGCGTACTCAAGGTTAGATTTCTCGATCCCTTGAGCAAAAAATCCGTGGTGATTATATGGTGAGTGTCTTGGGAGCAGATTCTTCCCTCCCCTTGCATTGTGATTGAAATGATGTTTGGATACTGACATGGCTGGATTTCTGCACTATGGTTCATAGTAAAGGTCTCCATTCGGCATGGCAATAGATAAAATCCCTCAGGAAACCTCCCAGTCTTTAGAACAAATATTTTGGGGATGGTTATCTTGCTTACTTCCATTGAATATGGGTTTCCCCAAAATTCACTTTTGATTATAGTGGGTTGGAAAACCTAGCTTTGGTTTTTCCCAATTAGGTCATTCTTGTAGGGTGAGTACTTTTTCCCACTATGGGAGGCCTTCTAAAGGATTTAATGAAGCATTAATTTGCATGAAATGAAATAGGTAAGTCTAGTGTTCTGATCACCTAGTAAAGGGGAGAGCATAAACCTATTACCCCGTAATCACATAAAATAAGTGGTTCAATTTTAAATCCAAATAATGGTTTTCTATGCTAAGTGAAGATTTTTCTTCACAACAGACATTGGATTCATTTTAACCAGCATGGGATAAAGTTTGGTGACTATCCTAGGATTGATAAATTCCAGATTTTAAATTTCTATCCTAGGATTGCTTCATTTTATTTTTAAAACCGAATTGAAAAATTATGTCCACGGATGGCATCGCAATCCAAAATTTATTTTACAACCCCTATATGCGCTAAAATAGGCCACCAATGTGCCAAAACAATTAACAAATGTGCAAAATGATCAAGAAGAGATGCATGAAAACAGGTCATCTATGTGCCAAAACAGTCCATGGATGTGCTGAAATAGTCCATGGATGCACTGGAATAGTCTGGGGATGCACTGAAATAGCCTTGGGATGTGCTCAAAAGAGGCTCATATGTGCTAAAGTGCAACTCCAGTCCATCACCTATCAGAAAAATCTGTAATAAAAAGATTAAAAATAGGGGGATTCCCCATGGTGGGTGCCAAAAATATGTTGTTAGAATATGCGTGATTAATTAAAATGTAAAGTAACACACCAATAAGACATTATATTGAAAGAAACTAATTAGAAAATACAAATGCAAACTCTAAAGACAACAACTTCTTTAAATTCATCCCATTGTCCTCTATCTCCAAAGATTTGATTGAAGTTGTTGGCTCTCAGTTGTGTAGTCAACAACTTGTTGAAATGACAAATTAGGAGAATGAGATTGATTGAAAATGCATGTGTATTTCTATATGATTTAAGCCATGGAATGAGCTTGAAATTCTAAAATGCTATGATGCTATGATCATTGCTAGAATGTTGATATGCGACTATAGTGATTACGCATGAAATCTAGGATTTGGGTGTGGTCCTTTTCAACTGATAAGAGGGTTGTATTTATAGATTTTCAAAGGAAAAAATCCAGTTAGCAAGGATCAACGATGGAGATTCAAACTTGTTAGGATGAATGGTGTGATATTGAGAAGTTGAGAGGAATATGGAAGGTTGAGAAAAAGATGGGACATCTTTCCTCAAACATAGCCTTTTCCATTCAAAAATGAAGGAAAGTTGCCATTTGTGCACTTCATTTATGAAGAGTTAGTTGATAGTTGAGGAAAAATCCATAATTAAATTTATTTAATTACATGTGACAAAGAATTAGAAGCTTCCATAATTTAAATAAATAATATTTAATTATGTGTGAGAGATGATAAAAAGTGCTTTAATTAAATATATAAAATACTTAATTAAGTATGAAAAGAAGAAATTTTTTAATCAAATATTATAGAATATTTAATTATGGAGGAAAGAAAGCTTTTAATTAAATATTTTTAGAATATCTAATTATGGAGGAAAGAAAGCTTTTAATTAAATATTTTTAGAATATCTAATTATGGAGGAAACAAATATTTTAATTAAATATTTTTAGAATATCTAATTAAGTGTAAGGAAGAAAGAATTAGAAAGAAAGTGTTTAGTTAAATATTTTTAGAATATTTAATTATATGAAAAAGAAAACTTCTAATTGAATACTTGGAATATTTAATTAAATGTAGAGAATGGATTTAGAAGAATATTCCATTATTTAAATTTAAAAATTCAAACTTAGAATAATTTGATAATTAATATAAATAAATTATGGAATTTATTTAATTAATTAAGAGGAAGATATCAATAATTAAATAAACTTATTTATTTAATTAAACTAGAAGATTTGAATAATATAAATAATTAATTAAATTTATTTATATGTAGATGACTTAAGAATATTAATTAAATAATTTGTATTTAATTAATTAACATGTTTGATTAACTGTGACCATTTTTAGATGTGTACAAAAAGTATTATGCTCACTATGCCATCTCTTGGCTAATGCAGTCAACAGTGCCCTATTGACCCTATACTGAGGGATCCTGAGGAGGGAACCCAAACCACATCTAACAATGAGCCTGATCTCTAGCTGGGTCAATCTAGGAATCATCTCCCATGTGGGAGGGAATCTCTGTCTGATCTGGAGGATTTTAAAATTCTCCTATAAACATCAATTAATCAAATCATTAGCAAGGAATATCAAGAAATCAAACAAATCATGTCAATCAAGCAAGTGAATCATATCAACATTAGAAGCATAACATTACTATTTGTTCTTCAAGTAGGAATGGAAATTTATCAAATTCTACTATTTTTTTTTTTAATCACGAAAACAAATTTATCAGAATCATCATCTTACTATTTATTTTTGAGTACGAAGACAAATCTATCATATCATCATTGAAATCGAACTAATCTATCCTTGGTTTTAATCAAAATCATCAAATCAATTGTCTAATAAAGCAACACTCATGAAGCAAACATCACATCTGTCTCAAATTTTCAAAATCAGCAAAAATTCATGGATGCGCTAAAATAGTCTTTCAATGCACTAAAACATTCTTTCAATGTGCTAAATCAGTCAATGTGCTACTTTATCCATGAATGCGCTAAAATAAAAAACCAAATCGCTAAATTGTTAATGCACTAATCTATCAGGTGTATGTGCTACATTATCTCACCTATGTGCTATTCTAGCCTATGCGCTAATCAAACATCAAATGTGTGTGGTCTTCATCTATGCGCTAATTTATCTATCATATTCGTTATTCTAGCCTATGCATTAATTTTTTCATCTATGCACTAGGTTTTTACATCAATGCACTAATTTTTATGTGCTAATCTAGCTAATCTATGCACTAATCTATGGCTCACATGCCTTAAAACAAAATTTTGAAAAATAAAAAACGTGAAAAATTCATGCAATTTTTTTAAAAAATCACAAAGAAGGATCATGCAATCTTATCAGAGGTTCGTACAATGCTGGTCTCTGATGATGGTGGGCTCGCTTGGATTGGTGGAACTCGTAGTGGATGGCAATCTCCAAATCCTCTCTCAGAGCTCTGAAAATCACAAAAGGCTACTATTCAAATGACAATGACTTTTTACCTTTTCCACCTTTTAAGGGGGTAAATAAAGTACTGTTATTTTTATTTGTACCCTACGGAGCACTATTTTGGGAGATAAATCAAAAAATCTCCCTTAAAATAATTTCAAATCTTTGAATCATCATCAATATCATCCATCAACATGATTTATCTCCTGAGGGGGCATAGAGAATCATCAGTTAATTTTTCAAAGTCAGGGGAAAATTTTTGAAATCGGAATTTTTCTTTGAAGTAATGTGTAAAACACATCACTTCAAAGAGGGGAAAAATGTATACATCTAAAAATGATCATTGAAAAACCTATTAATTAATTAAATATGAAATATTTAATTAATATTCTAAAATTCATCTACATATAAATAAATTTAATTATTTATTTATATCATTCATTTTTCTAATTCTTCCTCTTAATTAAATTAAATAAATTTCATAATTTATTTATATTAATTATCATATTATTCTAAGTTTTATTTTTTAAGTTCAAATAATGGAATATTCTTCTAACTCATCCTTCACTCCACATTTAAATTAAATATGATAAATATTTAATTTAACACCTTTTTCCTTCACCTCTCACATAATTAAATGTTGTAAATATTTAATTACACACACCTTTTTCAGCCCTCGCATAATTAAATATTAATTATTTAATTATGGAAATTTCTAAATCCATGTCACATGTAATTAAATAAATTTATTTATTTAATAAGGAATTTATCCTCAACTTTCAACCAACTTTCATAAATGAAAAGACAAATTGCATGATTGTTTGCATTTTTGAATGACGATGGTTTTGTGGGTTGAAAAAATTCTTCCATTATTCTCTCAACCTTCCATCTTTCTCACAACCTCCAGAATCTCTCACTATTCATCTTGACAGGTTCAAATTTTACTATTGATCTTTGCCAAATATATTCTTTCCTCCAAAAATCTATAAATACAACCCTTCAGTAAGTAGATTTCATCCTAGATTTTGTGAATTTAGTGTGGTTATTATAGTTGCATTCGAATCAGCATTTTAGCATAGCATCTCAGGTTCATAGCATTTTAGTTCTTAAATTCATAGCTCAAATCATTTAGCAATGGACATGCATGTTGCATGAACTCATTCTCTAAGTTGTCATTCTCCCAAAGTTGTTGCATACACCAGCTGTGAGCCAAAAACTTACAACAAATCCTTGGAGATAGAGGACAATGGAATGCTTTTGAATGAGCTATTGTTTAGAGTTTTTTTTACTTTTAATTTTATTTTTTGATTTAATGTTTCATTGGTGTGTTAGTTTAACTTATTAGTTGTTCCACATATTCACACATAGAATGCAATCGTAATGCAATTTTCCATTTGCGGAGCACTGATTTTTTCTATAGCATAAGACACCAAGTACCATGGTATGTGAAACCAAGGTGGAATAGTGTCTAATTCATACAAAAACGCAACAAATAAGGAGGCTATCCTAAAACCCCAAAGTCATAATGACTCTGGTCAGACTAGGTATTGGGATAACCACAAGCACAAAATGATGCCCTAGCATAATACAAGACCTTGAAAGGTCTTGGTCGAAACTATGTGGGGCAACCAAGAAGACAAAAATAAACAAAGATCAACATATGCCCCTATGTTAACTAGTCAAAACACACCATAATATGATTGATCATGGCAGCCTTGACAAGTGATGATAGGGAGCTCAAATGATAAATAGAAGCCAAAAGTATCAAAATATTGCAATCAATTTCAAAACATCCTTTTCCATAGGATCGAGAGGATGGATGGGGTTGATGACGTCTATTAGGAGGGATACATCTTGTTGATACCAAAGATGGATAATAAAATAAAAGATCGATTATGACGTAGGAGACTCCAAAATCAATTGAACTTCATGATATGAATGGATCTCATTTGTGAAGAACTAGCTAGATAATAACATACTTGGCAACACGACATAAGGTTGACACAACCTAAAGACCTAGGGGCTCGGGGGCTGATTAGAGATTAGCCTTGCCTATGTGAAAGCATAGAGCCCTTGTAGTTCAAGAAAATACTGTGGATAAAAGTGGAAAGAGGACAATGAGGACACATGATGGAGGACAATGACCAGGCTGACCAAAACAAACAAAAGTAAAAAAAATCCTCGAGGGTGGATCAAATGATCGACCTTGCCTATGTGAAAGCATAGAGGCAACGTAGTTCAGAAAGGACGAAAGACCAACAAGGGATAAGAGTGAAAAGGGGACAATGGGGAAAAATGATGAATGATCAAAACCAGATAGAAGAAATACCCCAGGGGCAGATCAAATAATTGGCCTTGCTTACATGAAATCCTAGGGGCAACATAGTTTGATGAGGACCAAAAGACCGACATGATAGGATGGGATCTAAATGAACATTGACATGATGAAAGAACCTAGATGGAAGCAGAAGATAGATAAAATGAAAAGATGAATGACACAAGCTCAAATTAGGATAAAAGCTCATGATGATAGATAACTAATGAAGTTCATCCAATGCTCAACTAGAATATACCAAATGACCAGATGATGAATGCATATGGAAGGATATGATTGATAGGATGATGGAGATATGAGATTAGGATGGGTGGAAGCATAAAATAACTAGGAAACAAGGTAGATAATGATTAAGCCCCATACAAATGGTGCTTGTGGCCAATTTTTCACCAAACGTACTTATCCAAGGTGCCACCAAGGGTGGTTTTCACCATAGGATGAATTATTTCTCTTTACTATTTTCTAATTATTTATTTAGTTTTTTGACTTTTTTTGTATTTTTGACACTTTTTTACTTTTTTATATTTTTTGGATTTTGTAGGATAGGATACCCCAGCTGCCTTAAGTTTAAAACCTTTTCAGGTGCATGATATTAATGGGCTCCTTTAGGGGATATCCTTCAGGTGTAGCAAGCCTATATGCTCCTGATCCATATTTTGTTGTGATAAAATAAGGACCCAACCAATTTCTTCGAACTTTCCCTTATTTTCTCGATCCTACTGACTGCATTGATTCTCCTTAAGAACTAAATCACCAACATTGAATTGATGAGGAAAAACCTTCTTGTTGTATCTTCATTTCAGATGATTCTGTTATGTTTAAAGATGGTCATACACTTTGATTTGTCTTTCATCAAGGAGTTCCAGTTGGCTGAGTCTTGCAATGCGAGCGTCTTCATCACTGATAAGATTCTTAAGGGACATTCTTAGTGATGAGATTTCTACCTCAATTGGAAAGATGCCATCAAAACCATAGATGAGATAATATGGGGTGACATCAGTAGGAGTGTAGATGGAGGTACGGTAAGCCCAAAGGGAAGGATAGATATGAAGGTGCCAATCTCGACTAGTGTTATTGACCACCTTTTTGAGGATCTTGGTCTGAGTTTTGTTGGTGGCCTCTGCCTGTCCATTACCTCGAGGGTAATAGGGCATGGACCAATGATGTTGGATTTGGAAGGTTTCACAAAGGTGTTTCATGGCTTGTTTCTTAAAAGGATTTCCATTATCAGTGAGGATGGTGGATGGAATTCCATATCTACAAAGAATATGGAATAGGATAAATTTAGAAATTCGAGTACCTGTGATTTGTGAGAGTGGCATTGCTTCCACCCACTTGGTGAAGTAATCAGTTACAGTGATGATGAAGGTATGGCCATCAGAGGATGGGAGATAGATCTTTCTGATTAGGTTGAAGCCCTGCTGAGAAAAGGGCCATGGCATTATGAGAGGCTGGAGATCCTATGCAAGAGCATGTATTAAATCTACGTGTTATTGACAAGGTAGACATTTCTTCACAAATTCACAAGAATCATGTTCATGTGGGCTAATAGTAAACAGCCCTGAGAATTACTTTAGCTAGTGCCATACCATTTGAATGGGCCCCATATACAACACTATGTACCTTCGTTAATGTAGTGTGGGATTTAGTATCATTTAGACACCTGAGGAGGGTTCCATCATACCCACGACAATAAAGTGTATCACCTACAATGGTGTAACAGGATGTTCATTGGATAAAATATTTATGTTGGTTTTATGTCAAATCAGGGGGTAGGATGTTGTCATGCATGAAAGTATTTATATTATGATACCAGGGTGATGTAGGACCTACAATATGATACATCACCAAACTTTCAAGGAATTCGTATGCTAGGATTAAAAGTTTCTCAACTAGGAACTTGCATTTGGTCTTATCTTTAGCCATGTCGAGGAGAGAACCAATGGTAGCCATGGCATCAACTGATTTATTATGCACTTTAGGTATCTGATCAAACTAGATGGATATAAAGTACCTTTTTAAGTCATATACCATATGCTTATATGGTAGAAACTTATCATCCTTTTTCATAAACTCATCATTGACCTATTTGATACTTAGTTGGGAATCACCAAAGACTTTCAGGTGAGTGATATGCCATTGGATTGCAATTTTGAGGCCAGTAGGAAGATATGTGTATTTGGTTATGTTGTTTGTACATGGAAAGGCCAACTTGAATGACTTCAGTATATAATCACTCTAGGGGGTGATGAGAAATATTCTTTCCCTTGATCCACTATGTGTATATGATCTATCAAAAGAGAGTGTCCATGTGGCATCTTCTGTGACTGCAAAGACCCCTTCTTCAGTAAATTATGTTACTAGAGGATAAGCATCTACTAAAGGAGAATCTACTTGTTGATCTTCTATCACTTTTCCTTTAATCACTTTTTGATCCACATATTCTATATCAAATTCACTTAACAACATGACCCACTTAGCCATGCGACTAGTCAGAGTTGTTTTGGATAACATAGATTTGAGTGGATCAACCTTTGAGTTTATCTTTACTAGATGGCTAAGCATGTAATGTTAGAGTTTTTGTGAATTGAATACCACGAATAGATAATAATTCATTTCATAACCCACTAGGGTTTGGCTGATGTAGTATATTGCTCATTCCTTTGATGACTCATCATGTTGCACAAGCAATGCCCCCAGTGCAATTGATGTAACATTAATATACAACAAGAGTGGTTTACCAGGAATTGGTGGCATAAGGATGGGAAGGTGAGCCAAATATTCTTTGATCTTTTTGAAGCCAAGTTGACACTATGGATTCCACTTAAGGGTATGTGCAAGATCATCATGGAAAAATAGGTCATTAAGTGGCAATGAAAATTTAGAAAATCAAAGTTAGGCAACTTGACGTAAAAATTTAGACAAGCTATCTATATTATTTAAAAAATATGCAAGAATAGAATTTGTAGAAAATTGATTTTAGTTTCTAAACTACTAGGCTTATTTAAAAAATATAATAATCTATTTGGTGAAAATTAGAACTTTCAATTCAGTAGTACTTAAATTTCAGGGAAAAATAAGAAGTAGGTGTCTGACTAACCACCCTAACCACAATAAAATGATAATTATTTATTATAATATTTTAGATATAAGTAGAGGACTAATGTCCCAATGTGATGCATATTTTTTTGTAATTTTTTTCCAAGTAAATAATTGATTATGATTTTTTTATTACAATGTTTAAAAAATATAAAAAATTTGTATGTATGACCGCCTTAACTTGGTCTAAACTTCATGAAATTCATTTGTTCTTTTTTTAATCTTATAGTATGCAAAGAATAGAATGTGACACATGTTTTAGATTCAAAAAATGTGATACCATTTGAAAGGTATAGATGTTTTCCAATTATCCTATCAATCAAGACTTTAGTCGTAATTCAAATAGAAAATAATAATTCTTTATTAAATTCAAAGTAAAGCATGACTTATATTGGTTTAAAGTTGAGAATCAGCTTAAAAAACCCTTTTCATTTCATCAATTTTGGGTAAAAAAAAATTCATCAACCACATGGTCCATCATATCACTTACATATCGCCACTTTTTGGCCCGTCATGATCTTGAAGATACCCTTAAAGGAAATATCCTTTTTCAGGAGATGTGTGAATGAATGACATTTGCTGGATAATTGAGCAATAAACCATTAGATGGATTGGAGCGTACCTTGAATACTTCTTAACTATTTGAGATTCTGTGGTGGATGCATATCCATGATTACCTTAACCTTTTCTAGATCAACCTCTATGCCTCTTCGGGAGACAATGAAACCCAATATTTTTCCTAATGTGATGCCAAAGACACATTTCTTTGAATTTACTTATAGCTTATAATGTTGTAGATGCTCAAAGATATTCTTAATGATTGTCGGGTGCTCTTCCCTTGTTCTTGATTTCCCTAAGAAATCATCAACATAATCTTCCATTATGATGTGAATGAGATCATGGAAGATGATGGTCATGGCTTGCTAGTAATGGTGTGGTGAAAGTTATTTTATGTTGGTCTTCAAGTGCAATTGTGATCTGATTATACCCAGAGAATCCATCCATGAGGGAAAGCATCACATGCCCTACAGTTACGTCTACTAACATGTTGATGTTCAGAAAAGGGAAATCATCTTTGGGGCAAGCTTTGTTGAGGTCCCAAAAATATGTGCAGACCTTGATATCCCCATTTGGTTTGGTGACTGGCTCTATGTTGGAGATCCACTCAGAATAGTCAATGGGTCTGGTGAATCTAGCTTCTAATAGCTTCTCCAACTCTTTCTTGACCTTTTTCTTGACGGGTTTTGCATCAAGATGTACATCTAGATGATGTACTACTAAAGTAGGATCAAGACCTAGCATGTGTGAATATGTTCATGTGAAATTGATGATGCCTTCTTTGAGAAGCTTGGTGATGGTCGAATATTCATCCTTTGATAGTGCTTTGGCTACATATGTGATTTTGGGATTCTCTTCAGTTCCCAAATTTATTACTTTTGTTTCTTGGATCAGGATGGATGATCATCCAGATAGTTGAGTTCCTACAAGGGGAAGATGAATGTCCCCACCTTATAGTGCCTCATAAAGGTTTTTTCCATGAGATACACCCTTTGTTTTTAATTTTTTGGAGTCACAAAGAACCTCAGGGAGGTTTCCACTAGGTTACTATTACCAATTTCACTACAGCTCAATTGGTAGAGCTGATTAATTTTTTTTATCTTAAAATGGAAGTTCAGTTATTTTTTGCATGTGCATTAAGTGTTGTTTGCACTATATTTATCAAGTGCTAGTTATGAATTTTTTCAGTAAACATAGTTCTAGAGTTATTACCCAATGCTTTATATTATAAAAGAAGTACAAAACAAAACATAGAAATCATTAAGCATAACAAGTGCTTTCACTTATTTTATGATGTTATATTACAATATTTTATTTGTTTGCAAGAATACAAATGATTGTAGATTTTTTGCATTTTGATGCATTTATTTTAAGAATGAAAAATAGAAAAATAAATTAAAGGATCGACATAAGCCGTGGAAGTAACTATAACAATGCATCATAAGGAGCATGATACACTATTGAAGATGCAAGGAAGAAAAAATACATAAGCATGAACATTATCATCTTTTCTTGTTGTTTTTGGCCAATGCAGAAGTGGTGCACTATCCTTCATCCTCGAGCTGCGATCGACTTGTGAGAGAAGTGAAGGGTCATTAGAGCTCTGATTATGAACATCCCTATATGAACCATCAACAATAATGTTAATCTTGTTGTTAATACATTGAAACAGTTGAGAGAATGGGAGATGGATAAAAGCCAAGAAGGAAACATCATAATAATATATTGTTTTATCTAACACTATTTGTTTCCATATGCGGGTATAGGAAAATTCATTTAGTTGATCATCTTATGAAGACATAAAAGCACATGGAATAAAATAGGCTCCCACAAGGGTAGAGCTCGCCATGCTACCCCTTAAACATAAAAGTGGGTTAAGTAAAGAAATACAGTATCATGCTCATCTAAGCCATTCATGAACGAGTAAACTAGAATTTCAGTCATCGAAACATCAAGGACATTGTTCACTAATAACTGCCAAATCTAAGAAGCAATGAAATGAAAGTTACAAGGGAACAGTGAGCTTGATTCACATACAAAATCAGCTGAGGTACATCAATTTCATACTGGAAAAAGTTTTGATACTAGAAAATGATTGTATTTTTCTGCTATATGATTTGTTCATCTTTTTTCATGTTGTTTCATGGTTCTCTTTCTAAAGCAACAACATTTCATGTTCATATTAGTGATAGTGAGCATGCATACATAATTTCTTATTAACAAATCTTTAATAAATGATGCAAGCAGATAGAGAGACTTCAATTCAGGAAATATTGAGCTAAGAATGCATGTTTTTGAAGCATTCAAGTTATGAAATGGAGGATGACAAGAATCAAAAGTAATCTATAGGTATGCTATGCTAGTTGAACCATTCAACAAAGTAAATAAGTAAAGTGGAAGCATTTACATGCAAGTGCACTGGAGAGATGAATGCAGTTTTTTTGAATGTTTCATTGAATGCATGCAAGGGTCATTATCATATCAACCTTGGAGCTATGTTAGGTAAAAACCATATTTTGATAAGAACCTAAAGGCTTTGAGCTGTTTTAGTTTTATAGTGATGGAAGCATTTAAAGTAAATGGTGGAGTGACAGTCAACTATCAGGAAGAATGATATCATGTTTAGTAGAGGTAATGACTTCTATGTTTTGTGTTTTGGAGGGTTTAAATCTACAAGTAAAGGAATGCACAACTTTCTGAGATAGTTTACAATCTAGAAGTAAACAGAAACAAGGAGCTATAGTCACATAATTTTAACTTAAAGTGTAGTTTGTCTTTGGAGTACAAAACACCCATTTTGTAGTTGTCAACTCAAAATGCATAAGTGTTGAGTTTGAGAAAATCTTCGAAATGAAAGGAATTAACAAGTAGTTTTTGTAGCCATGATTTTCAAAAAGTGACAAAGTAAATTATTCTAGAAAATAAGTGAGTGTGATTTAATTTCATGGGTCGAGCTTATGATTTAGAGAGGTGTTCTCTCATTTTCACAAATACCCACGTGGGGGTTTTGATTTAAAATACAGATTTCTCATTATTATAGCTAACCCACATGAGGGTTTTGACATAAAATACAAAAATGAATGGATTTATTTCAGAATAGAATAGCCACTTTGGGTTTTATGTTTAGTTTTTGAGAGTCTCAAAATATACAGTATGAATGCAGACTTCCCATTATTTTAGTTTACCCATGTGAGGGTTATAGTCAAAAATACAAGAATGCATATAATGCTATCATGGGTCGAGCCCAGTGAATGGAGAGATATAAAATAATTTTTAGAAGAATGTAATGAGAGTTCCTTTAGAGAATTATTTTTCAAGTTCATCCTTTGGGAAATGCAGATTACAATCAAATACCCAGTTTGAGCATAGAGTGGTCACGACCTGGAGGAGGCTTTTTATTCACAAACATTCATCAAAGTCAAAATATCATTAGAGTTTGTTATCAAAACCTAAAAATCAAAACAAGAAATGAATGTAATGAAATTTTATTTGTGAATCTTCATGATCAAGAATACACATGGCACAACCTATACAAATTGCTTGCTTTTTTGTCAAAATAACAATCATTCTTTCACAAAGATAAGCTTTTAAAAGATTTTGTTTCGACAGAAAAAACAATGGAGGAAAGAAAAGTAACCATTATATGCTTGTAGGAGGCCAAACATGCTATGGCCATGCTCTCATAGTGCACCAAAAGCAAGGGTTGATCTCACTTAATGGTGGCTAGGAAGAGTAGAAGGAAAGCACGAGAGAGAAATGAAGACAGAAAAATTAGAGAAGAAAACATGCTAGCCACGACCTTGAAGGCCTGTTTGCGTTCAAAATACAGAGAAGAAATCATACTAAAGGATGGAATCTACTTACCCATTGTTGCAGAGAAAGAATCGACCATTTTGAGGGAAAAAATCATGAGTTCCAAGCAACCTCCAGTTGAAACCCTAAGCATTGTGGCAGTTAAATGCAAAGTTCTTTCTCAAAAATTCCCAAGTATGAAATCATGCGAATTTAGGGTTTTCCTTCACTTTTTTTCATAGTTTCCCTAATTCGAATATGTGCCTTTAGTTAAGTGTTAGTGCCTTCATTATTATTATTTTATAATATATCCATTACCTAGGTCAAGCCTTCGGAGTTTAGGTGATTTCATATTCCTAGCTTCTTAAGTTAGGCTTTGGTTTATTTTTCAAAATTCCATGTGCCTTGGGTTATTTGAAATTGATTTTGAAGAAAACAATTAAATATAAATGTTGAGAGTAATTCTTATGCCTTATGTAAGACATTTATGTCTTAGGTTTATATTTTTTAATTGATTTTATAGAAATCAATTAATTCATTGATGGAAGGGTTGCTTGTTTATATTTTTATGATTTCTTTTAAAGAAAAATCAAAGTTGTAATGGAGTGATAAGGTTGATATTTTTGCAAATAGTTTTAATTTTTATTGCAAAAATAAATCAATTTGGAGGAAAAATTAAAACTACATATTTTTGTAAAGTAGAAAATAAAACAATATTCTATAAATTGTTTTATTCTTTCTTGCTATTTTTAGCAGTTTGTAAGGAAAAAGAGAGTTTGACTTTTCTTGGGCGGATTTGAGTTGCATAGAGAGGAGATAAGGTGTTTTTATTATTTTAAAGCAAAGAACACCTATTTTTAGGTGCTTTTCAACATGGATATGCAAAAGGTGAGAGGTTTCCACTTCAGTTTCGCATTATGGAGTAGATTTAGATGCTTTTTTTAGAGCTTTCTTCCTGCGCTCAGATTAGGGTTTTGTAGCTTTTATTTTAGGAGAAAAAATTAAGGTTTTTCTCAATTTAGATCATTCTTTCTTTCTCTCATGCTGAAATAAAGTGTTTTGTAAGAAGAAATTTGTACTCAGACTTTTGATACTCCTTCAGTTTAATAAAGAAACATTTTTATTTCTCAATTTCTATCTCATTTGCAGTTATATTTTGATTTTTGTTTATAGAATCCTTTTTATGTCCTAAAATTGCAGTTCTTGATGCAAAAAGTTCATAAAATGCATGTTGCATGTTGTGTTTAATCTTGAATCTTCATGCAAATCAATTATGTGTTGAGTGTTCATGACTAATTGTGAAGTACTATTGTTTTCTGGGAGTTGTTTGTGGGTAAAAAACCGAAGTCATCATTAAGTTCTAAAAATCACTTTAAGTCATAAGTTTCATTCTAGTTATCTTTATAACTCTTTACCTCAAAGATCATTTCGAGTAGAAGCTATCATTCAGAGAACCAACTCACTTTGGAGATTCCTTCTTTGATCAGATCACTGACATTTGAAGAAGATTTCCATATGTCAACAGATAGTTAAATTCTACAAATTTAGCATAGGGTGTATATCTGATTGATAACAATTTTTGGCATGCCCGGTGGGACCCTAAAAATTAATTTTCAGAGAATTTTTCAATCTTTTAAAGTTGTTTTTTGTTGTATACAACAATTTATTCAACCTTTTGGAGGCCTTTTTCAATATACCTAATGACTTCGTTTCTCATTTTGCATGCAAAATTAGTGCAACCTATGCATGAGAAGAATACAAACAAGATCAAGTTATGTACCATTTGAGTACATGCAGCTGTCCCCACCATGAAGGAGAGGTAGAACAACAAAAATACTATTTGATATACTAGGGAGGTTAGCATCAACACCTCCATCTCTCAATTCTATAGTCCTATCACCAAGAAATCTTGTTATTGTATCATAAGCACCACGAATGTCGAGACAACATGCTTTCACACATTTTAATGGGGGAAACCTATTAAATATTGCTCTTTATGATGATATTTCAACAACAGCTTTCAGGAGCCTACCATTCTTTGCTAGAGAAGACCAAAATACTACCATTGAACACATTCGAGATGTAGCCACCCTATGCTTCACTCACAACATCACTCAAGAGAATGTGGCACTAAGGCTTTTGGCTATGTCACTTAAGGGAAAACCTCTGCAATGTTTCATAGGCCTCACAAAAAATTCAATCGCAACATGGGATGCATTAGGCAATGCCTTGTACTAGTTCTTTGTTGGTAAATCAGATCATCTGTCCTTATTGGAACAATTGAGCATGATCAAGAGAGCTTTGTAAGAGCACTTGGCTGATTTCAACTACCGATTCCAGAGAACCGGGGACAAAATCCCTATAACGGTAAAACCTTTACCAGATCATGCCTTTCTATTTTTCTTAAAAGCATTGAATAGAAAAATTTCACTTATGACCTAATATGGGTGGTCACACACTCTTCAATGCTTTTGATATCGCCATCAGGGCAGAAAATTGTCTTATTCAAGCTGGAGAAATTTCCCCTAGGCCACCTATGCCCTTGTTTCTTGACATCTAGTCACCTATGACCATATCTTTACCACCCCTAGTTATTGATCGTCCTCTTCCAGTAGTAGGTTATCAGACCATAGCCTAAGAAATCGCTACTCCATCCCAAACCCAAGAATTTCAAGAGATAAAAAATATACTAGAGACCTTTGGGAATGGTCTCGTGAGTATAGAAAAGCATCTTTTCCAAGAACAAAACCCTTACCAAGCCCCATATTAGTAGAATCAGTAGAATAGGCTAGCCTTTCAAAATGACTATCAAGGCCAAAGGAAAATTTTTAACCCAAGACCGTTTCAACCCTAGAACCCGCATGTTGCTAGTTCTTCAAAGGAACTTGTACCAAAAAATAACATAGCCCAAGACTGTGGCTGGTGTTATCCTTACAATTAGCCCCATAACCAATCAACATGTATGAATGAAATGAGGAATCAATCCTTAATGGTCCAAAATAGCTATGCTGGTTCAGAAAGTGTTCCAAGTCAGAATCTAGAAAAACAAGAAAAATTCAAAGTTGCTTTGCCAAACTGGTAGAGTTCTGAGTTTTGGGGCATGAACGGTCAGGATCAACAAAATGCTCCTATTTCAACCAATGCTAGATCAAAAAAGAGAGCCATGGATTTGAGTTAGCAAGCTGGAAATTTACAGTAGCAACCTAAAAAGGGAAAAGAAACTTGTTTCTTCATCAAATGTTACTGTTGTAGTGAAACCTAAGGTACAATTTCTGCAAAGAGGCCAAGAGGTACCTATCAAGGAGCAGCCCAAGACACAAACACAACCTTTACAAAAATAAAATGATTTTTCTATTACTAAAAATCAGCAAAAGATAACTCCTATTTATTTCAACATTGTTGAACATCTTAAGAAGGCTATTGTTAGTATGTCAGTTTTGGATGTATTGCATATTCTTGGTCAAAAAGGCTTGCTACAAGATACTTTAGCAAAGCTTTATGTTTCTGATAATGCTAATCAAGGGAATGCTAAATTTGTGCTAGCAAATAGCCTGAAAGAGAAAAATGAACAAAAAACTAAAGAGGTAAATCCTCCTCCATTTTATTTGAGTCTAATTATTGGTGATAAAATAGTGCATAACTATATGGTTGATTCTGGTGTGAGTAGCTCAATTATGCCTAATATCTTAACTGATAAACTGGGTCTTGTTTATGAGCCTAACTCCTAGAAAGGGGTACTTTAGTTGGATGGGTTTGTTGTTAAAACAATTGGTATAATTAAAATTTAGCTCTTACTTTACATGCATCCCCAAATTTTGCAATCCATCGAGATACACATGTTACTGATCTACCACCCCACTTTTTTATTTGCCTCTAAAGAGATTTTATAGCCAAACTGGGTGGGTTCTTTTCTTTAGAATGGTCTCATCTAGTTTTTAGAACAAGATATGGTATGAAAGTAACCATAAATTCTGAGCCTCTAGCCAAAGACCATATCGAGCCATATGTTATGAGTCCTATAAGCGCTAACCTCTATGTCACCCCTAGATTGTAGGAACAAACCATGACCTTAGACCACAACACCCCTATAGAAAATATGAATCTAGATGAGTGTATGTGTACGATCATCATGGAAAAAATAGGCCTTTAAGTGGCAATAAAAAGATAGAAAATCAGAGTTAGACAACTTGACATAAAAATTTGAATAAGTTATTTATATTATTTCAAAAAAATGTAAAAATAGAATCTATAGAAAATTGAATGTAGTTTCCAAACTAATAGACCCTTATTTAAAAATATATATATATATATATATTTGGTGAAAATTTGAAATTTCAATGTAGTAGCATTTAAATTTTAGGGTAAAAATAAGAAGTAGTTGTCCGTTTGACCACCCTAACCACAATAAAATGAAAATATTTTTTTGTAAGATTTTATATATAAGTAGAGCACTCATGTCCTGATGTGATGCATATTTTTGTATAATTTTTTTCCAAGTAAATAATTAATTATGAATTTTTTATTACAACTTTTAAAAAATATAAAATATCATCTGTCTAACCACCTTAACTTGGTAAAAAATTCATGAATTCAATTTTTATTTTTTTAATCATATAATATGTGAAGCATAGAATGTGATGCATGTTTTAGATTCAAAAAATGTGATACCATTTGAAAGTTATAGATTTTTTTCAATCATCCTATCAATTAGGACTTTATTCGTAATTCTAATAGAAAATGAATAATAATTATTTATTAAATTTAAAGTAAAGCATAATTTATATTGGTGGAAAGCTGAGAATATCCTCTAAAAACCCTTTTTGTTTCATCAATTTTGGGTAAAAAAAAGGTTGTCAGCCACATGGGCCATCATATGACTTACATATTGCCACTTTTTGGCCCATCATGATCCTACACATACCCATGAATGGGTAGTCAAAGATCACGAACTTGATCCTTTCCAGCATATAGATGAGATAGGATTAGGGGTTTATATAATTTATGAACCTGATGTTGTTATTCCTAATGTGATAAAAAAAGAAGAGCAGTCTGCAGAGGTGGAAAATGAGCTTTGGAAGCTTTATTTTGATGGATCAAGAAGCAAGGTAGGTGCTAGTGGTGGAGCCATGCTGATTTCACCAAATGGAAATAAGTATTGTTTAGCTTTAGGTTTGCATTCAGTTGTACAAATAATTAAGTTGAATATGAAGCACTGATGCATGGCCTAGATTGGGCCCAAAAGAGAGGTATTAAATTCTTATGTGTTTATGGTGATTCAAAATTAATAGTGAATCAAGTTATAAATCTGAATGGCTCAAAATAATGATTCACTTAAAAAGTATAAGCATCAAGTATGGGATTTAATAGAGAATTTTGATTCTTTTAATATCCTTTTAGTGCCTAGAAATGAAAATAAAAATGTAGATAGGCTCGCTACCATAAGAGCCCAATTTGATATTCCAAATGAAATTCACAAAGTAGAGGCACGAAAGTACGTCAAAATTATAGTCATACCTTCTATACCTAACAATAATGTGAGTTGGCAGGTTTTTGACAACGATGAAAAAATTGTAAGCTTCTTAATTGTTGAAGCTGAATTTGCAGATGTAAACCAACAAAAGTGGCAACAACAATATAATAATCAGATTGTGCAGTTAAAGAAAAACAAGCTGCCAAAGGGGTTGGTGACCTTGGAATCTATTTTCAACTTAGATGACTAGGTGACGAAAGATAAATGTGGCATGACTATCAAGGAAGAACACTATGAGGGAATTGATATTTTCAAGGGTAAATTGCTCAAGTTGGGAAAGGTATGTAATAGAGAAGAACAACGAGCTTTCATTTTGTTATGTCAAGAATTTAGTGATGTTTTTCTTGGGAATACAAGGATTTAAAGGGTTTTGATCCAAAACTAGCCTAGCATACAATTGAATTAGAACCTAAAGCAAAACATGTAAGGAAAAAATAGAGACACCTTCATCCCAAATTAGAGCACCTTATGAAGGCTGAACTGAATAAATTAGTTGAGACTGGCATTATTTTTCCTATCAAGGATACTTCTTGGGTGTCTAACTTAGTTCCAATTAGGAAGAAAAGTGGGGAAATCAGATTATGTGCTGATTTCTAAGATTTAAATAAAGCATCTCTGAAATATCACTATCCATTCCCTTGCATGGAGCAAATTTTGCGAGTAGTTTTTGGTTCTAAAATATTTTCTTTGTTGGATGGGTATTAAGGTTATACCTAGATTTTGGTAAAGCAAGAGGATCGGTTCAAAACAACATTTACAACTAAATGGGGCACCATGGCCTACAAAAATATGCCTTTTGGCCTATCCAACGTTGGAGCAAAATTTCAGCAAGCGATGGACATGGCCTTTCATGGCCTCATGAACAAGTTGTTCTAGTATATTTAGATTATATTACTATTTTTTCTAGAAATGCTAATGAAAATTTTGAACATTTAAAACAAAATTTTCAAAGGTGGGAGAATTTGGAGTATCTCTCAATCCGAAGAAGTGTATTTTTTTGTACACGAAGGTAAACTCCTTTGACACATTGTTTCAAAGAAAGGTATTTCTATAGACCCTAAGAGAATCTCTACTATTCTTGAATTACCATTACTATCTCACAAGAAAGGCTTACAAAGCTTTCTTGGAAGCATTAATTTTGTGAGAAGATTCATACCTAATATTGCAGCTTTGTTGCAACCTCTCACTACCATGCTTAAAAAGAATGTGCCATTTAGCTAGACCAAAGAAGGTAAGAGGAGATTTGAGTAGATAAAGGAAACCATTGTAGCTGCCCCTACCCTCATTAATCCAAATTATGATAGATATTTAATACTTTATGCTTTTGGAGGGATTGATACTATTTCATCTATGTTGTGCTAGCAAAATGATGGAGGCTTCGAGCAGCTTATAGCATTTTTTAGCCAGGTATTACATGATTATGAGGTGAAGTATTATTTTGTTGAGAAACATGTTTTTGTTGTTGTAAGAAGCCTCCAAAATTTTAGGCATATGTTATCCAATAACAAAATTAAGTTATTAGTTGCTCATTCAACTGTTAAGGACTTTTTCCTTAACCACGATATCAATGATAAACATGTTGGTTGGATAACCAAGGTGATGGAGTTTGATATTGATATTAAGATAACTAAGCTTGTAAGAGGCAAGGGTTTGTGGGAACAAATTGCAGAAAATTTAGTGGGAAACAACTTAAAAGAAGATAAAAGCATTGATACAGTACTTAAAAATGATGTTGCAGTTGCTTTTTCAGTTCTTGATGCTACCTGGGTGCAACAAATGATACATTATTTGCAGAATGGTGAATGCCTCGAAGGCTTGGATAGAGTGAAAAGAAGGTACTACATATTACAATCCATTCCTTTCACAATTATTGATGGTATTCTTTATAGGAGAGACTTTTAGGGTGTTTTATTAAGATGTATTGAGCTTGATCAAGTTGACAAGATGTTAGGAGAATTTCATGATGGGCCTTTAGGAGGCCACTTTGTTGCAAGAACAATAGCCCTAAAAATCATGTGGGCTAGTTATTATTGGCTATATTTGTTTAAGGATGCTATTGCTTGGGTCCGGAGATGTGAAAAGTGTGCCTTATTTTCTAGAAAATATAAGCTTGCAACTCTACCCCTACATCCAATTCAAGTGGAGAAGCCATTTCCCAAATGGGGTTGAGACTTTATTGGGCCAATCAACTTGAATTCAAGCATGGGTAATAAGTGGATTCTTACTGCAACTGATTTTTTAACTAAGTGGACTGAAGTTGTTGCTTTAAAAGAAGAAAATGAGACTTTTGTGCTTAATTTATATCAAGAATTAGTGTTGAGATTTGGTACTCCAAATTCAATAATCTCTGACAATGGTTTAGCCTTTATTGGTTTGATAATTTCTGATAGGTTAGTTAAGAATAATATTTTTTCTAAACACGTCTTCTAACTATTATCCATAGGGTAATGGGTAGGCAAAATCTACAAATAAGAATCTAATTAGGATAATCAAGAAGATAGTTGGAGACAATCAATGAACATGGAATGAAAAACTTAAGTTAGCCCTTTGGGCTAATAGGGTGACTCCTAAAAGTGCCACTGGTTTTTCTCCTTATGTACTTTCTGATGGAAAAGAAGCTAAGTTTCCTATTTTTATTGAATTTCCAACTTTGAGTTTTGTGAAAGAATTGGAATTGCTAAATGAATAGCCTCTAAAAGTGAGATTTACACAATTAAAGGAGCTTGAAGAAACTGGAAAAGAAGCATTAAGGCAGCTTGAAATACATCAAGCTCAAATGAAGAGCTCTTTTGATAAAAGTGCAAGGCCATGAGAATTCATCATTGGTGATTTAGTATTTAAATGGAATGAATATAAGAGTAAACCTGCATGAAATTCCAAATTTGATGCAATTTGGGATGGGCCTTATATGATCACAAAGGGCAAAGAACACAACACTTTCCAACTTTATAAGTTGACTAGAGAGGTGTTGTCTATCCCAGTTAATGGGATCCACCTCAAGCATTGCCTCTGAGATAAGTATTGTTTTGTACATAATAGAGTATTTGCTGCAAATAAGTGCTTTACGCACATTTCTTTTCAATTCTTTTGATTTTCCTAAGTGTTACTGCACATGTTTTGGTTGGCCATTAGGGCCTATTAGTTTTCTTTCAATATTGTTTGTTTTTTTTTTTGTTGTTGTTTGGAGTATTTTTGTTCAAATTTATGAGTTTCATGAAGGGGCAGATTTGACTCCATGCCCAATGGAGAGTTAAAGGTAACTGATCCAATGCTTAGCTAGAAAGAATTTAGCAGAAATTTCCATACTGTTACCAATTTTCACTACAACTCAATTGGTAGAGCTGATTAATTTCTTTATCTTAAAATGGAAGTTCAGTTATTTTCTGCATGTGCATTAAGTGATGTTTGCACTATATTTATCAAGTGCCAGTTACACATTTTTTCGGTGAATAGAGTTCTAGAGTTATTACACAATTATTTATATTAAAAATTAAATACAAAACAAAACATAAAAATGATTAAGCATAACAAGTGCTTTCATTTATTTCATGATGTTGTTATATTACAATATTTCATTTGTTTGGAAGAATACAAATGATTGTAAACTTTTTGCATTTCGATGCATTTATTTTAGAATGAAAAGAAGAAAAATAAATTAAAGGATCCACACAAGTCATGGAAGTAACTAAAATAATGCATCATAAGGAGCATGCTACACTATTGAAGATACGAGGAAGAAATAAAACATAATCATGAACATAATCATCATTGAATGTTGTTGTTGGTAGATGTAGGAGTGGTGCACCATCCTTCATCCTCAAGCTTTGATCGACCTATAAGAGAAGTGAAGGGCTATTAGAGCTTCGATTATGAACATCCCTATATGAACCACCAACAATAATTTAAAATTTTGATGTTAATACATTGAAAAATTTTAGAGAATGAGAGATAGACAAAAGAAAAGAAGGAAACATCATAATAATATATTTTTTTATCTAACACTATTTGTTTCCATGTGTAGGTATAGGAAAATTCATGTAGCTGATCATCTTATGAAGACATAAAAGCATGTGGATTAAAATGGGCTCCCACAAGGGTAGAGCTCAACATGCTACCCCTTAAACATAGAAGTGGGTTGAGTAAATAAATATTGTATCATGCTCATCTAAGTCATTCATGAAGAAGTAAAATAGAATTTCAGTCATCAAAACATCATGGACATTGTTTACTAATAACTGTCAAGTTTGAGAAGCAATGAAATGAAAGTTACAGGTGAATAGTGAGCTAGATTGACATACACAATCAACTAAGGTACATCAATTTCATACTGGAATTTTTTTTTATACTAACAAATGATTGCATTGTGATTTTTTCATCTTTGTTCATGTTGTTTCATGGTTCTCTTTCTAAATAGCAGTGTATAATGTTCATATTATTTATAGTGAATAGGCATACATAATGCCTTACTAACAAAGCTTTAATAAATGATGCAAGAACATATAGACTTCATTTCAGGAAAGATTGAACTGAGAATGCATGTTTTTGAAGCATTCAAGTTATGAAATGGAGGATGAAAAGCATCAAAATTAATCTACGGGTATTCTATGCCAGTTGAACCATTCAGAAAAGTAAATAAGTAAAGTGAAAGAATTTACTTACAAGTGCACTGGAGAGATGAATGCAGTTTTTCTAAATGTTTCATTGAATGCATGCAAGGGTCATTATCGTATCAACCTTGGAGCCATGTTAGGTAATTTTTTTTTTTTGATAAGCAACTAAAGGCTTTGAGTTATTTTTTTTTCATTGTGATGGAAGCCTTTCAATTAAATAGCGGAGTGACAGTCAACTATCAGGAAGAATGATATCATGTTTAGTAGAGGTAATGACTTCTATATTTTTTGTTTCAAAGGGTTTAAATCTACAAGTAAGGGAATGCCTAACTTTTTGAGATAGTTTACAATTTGAAACTAAACAAAAATAAGGAGCTACAGTCACATAATTTTAACTTAAAGTGCAATTTTTCTTCGGAGTACAAAACACCCATTATATAGTTTTCAACTCAAAATGTAGAATATAATTTAAATGCTCAAGTGTTGAGTTTGAGAAACTCTTCGAAATTAAAGGAATTAACAAGTAGTGTCTGCAACCATGATTGTCTGAAAGTAACAAAGTAAAGTATTCTCAAAACTAAGTAAGCATGATTTAATGTCATAGATAGATCTTTTGATATAGAGAGGGTTTCTTTCATTTTCACAAATATGCACATGGGGGTTTTGATTTAAAATACAATTTTTTCATTATTTCAACTAACCCGCATGAGGGTTTTGATTTAAAATACATATTTCTCATTATTTCAGCTAACCCACATGTGGGTTTTGATAGAAAACACAAAAATGAATGGATTTTTTTCAGAATAGAGCACCCACTTGGGGTTGTATGCTTAGTTTTTGAGAGTCTCAAAATATACAATATGAATGCAGATTTCCCATTATTTCAGTTTACCCATGTGAGGGTTATAGTCAAAAATACAAAAATGTATATAATGCTATCATGGGTCGAGCCCAGTGAATGGAGAGATATAAAATAAGTTGTAGAAGAATGTAATGAGAGTTTCTTCAATGCATTATTTTCCAAGTTCATCCTTTGGAAAATGCAGATTAAAATCAAATACTCAGTTTGAGCATAGAGTGGTCATGGCCTGGAGGAGGGTTTTTATTCACAAACATTCATCAAAGTCAAAATATCATTAGAGTTTGTTATCAAGACCTGAAAATCAGAACAAGCAATGAATATAATGCAAGTTTCTTTGTGAAGATTAATTATCAAGAATACACATGGCGAGGCCTATACAGATTGCTTTCTTTTTTTTTCAAAATAACAATCATTCTTTCACAAAGATAAGATTTAAATTTTTTTGTTTTGATAGAAAAAATCAATGGAGGAAAAATAACTAACCATTGTATTCTTGTAAGAGGATGCCGCAGCCAAGCTCTCACAGAGCACTAAAAGAAAGGGTCAAGCTCACTCAATGGAGGCCAAGATGAGTAGAAGTAAAGAACATGAGAGAAATGAAGACAAAAGAATTAGAGAAGAAAACATGCTAGCCATGGCCTTGAAGGCCTTTTTTCTTTCAAAATATAGAGAAGAAATCATAGTAAAAAATGGAATCAACTTACCCATTGTTGCAAAGAAAGAATCAACCATTTTGAGGGAAAAAATAATAAGTTCCAAGCAATCTCCAGCTGAAACCCTAAGCACGGTGGCGGCTAGATGTAGAGTTCTTTCTCAAAAATTCCGAAGTATGAAATGATGTGAATTTAGGGTTTGCCTTCACTTTTGTTCCTAGTTTCCCTAATTCGAATATGGGCCTTGAGTTAAATGTTAGTGCCTTCATTTTTATTATTTGATAATATATCCATTGCCTAGGTCGAGTCTTTTGAGTTTAGGTGATTTCATATGCCTAGTTTCTTAAGTTAGGCTTTGGTTTATTTTTCAAAAGTCCATATGCCTTGGGTTATTTTCAATTGATTTTGAAGAAATAAATTAAATGTAAATTTTGAGAGTAATTCTTATGCCTTAGGTAAGACATTTATTTCTTAGGTTTATATTTTTTAATTGATTTTATAGAAATAAATTAAGTCATTGATGGAAGGATTGCTTGTTTATATTTTTATGATTTTTTTAAAAGAAAAATCAAAGTTGTAATGGAGTGATAAGGTTGATATTTTTGCAAATATTTTTAATATTTATTGCAAAAATAAATCTTGGAGGAAAAATTAAAACTGCATATTTTTGTAAAGCAAAAAAAAAAACAATATTCTATAAAAAAAAAAATTCTTTCTTTCTATTTTTAGCAATTTGTAGGGAAAAAGAAAGTTTGACTTTTCTTGGGTGGATTTTGGTTGCATGGAGAGGATATTAGGTGTTGTTTTTGCTTTTAAAGAAAAGAAGAACTATTTTTAGGTGCTTTACTACATGGACATGCAAAGGTGATATTTTTCCACTCTAGTTTCACATTATGGAGTAGATTTAGATTCTTTTTTCAGAGCTTTCTTCTTGAGCTCAGATTAGGGTTTTGGATCTTTTATTTTAGGAGAAAAACTTAGGTTTTTTCTTCGTTTAGATCATTATTTCTTTCTCTCATGCTAAAATAGAGAGTTTTGTAAGCATAAATTTGTACTCAAACTTTTGATACTCCTTTAGTTTAATAAAGAAACATTCTTATTTCTTAAATTTTGTCTAATTTGGAGTTATAGTATGATGTTATATTGTGAATTTTTTTATAAAATCCTTTTTTATGTCCTAAAATTGTAGTTCTTGATGCAAAAAGTTCGTAAAATACAAGTTGCATGTTGTGTTAAACCTGAATCTTCATGCAAATCAATTATGTGCTAAGTTTTCATGAGGGAATGTTAAGTATTGTTTTTTTCTAAGAGTTGTTTGTGGGTAAAAAACCAAAGTCATCATTAAGTCATTATTAAGTTTTGAAAATCACTTTATGTCATAAGTTTCATTCTAGTTATCTTTATAACTCTTTACCTCAAAGATCATTTAGAGTAGAAGCTATCATTCAGAGAACCATCTCACTTTGGAGATTCTTTCTTTGATCAGATCACCCACATTTGAAGAAGGTTTCCATGTGTCAAAAAGATAGTTAAATTCTACAAATTTAGCATAAGGATAATAGATACCCTTTTTTATTTTGCTTCTTTTTACTTTTGTAGTTAGGTTGTTCATCTTCCCCCAATCCCATAAGATGTGCATATTCATTCATTGAGGGAAAGGTGTTGATAGGTGTGCTACCATGTAGATCCCAGTCAATAATTTGAGTGTGATGAAGGGAAAGGTCAATAGTGCAGACATATAGGCAATCAAACATGGAGGAGAGATCTATATCGTTGTATGTAAGTATGATGGACTCTTCTTCAGGTATGTCTTCGAGGAGACCATTATCCACACTAAAATTTGTAGAAGTACTAGTGGATATTGCAGGACCCTTCTACTTCATGTCATAACCTTGGCATATCCTTTTGGGTCACATAGATGGTTCTATAGGTTGGTATCATCCTTTTTCTTCTATACCAAGACCACCCCCTAATAATTGTACTTGTTGTCTAGCCTTGATGCATGAGGGTAAGTTTCTTGGAATTATTCCACTAGAGGGGGGGATGGTTCAAGATCTTTGCAATAAACCCATTGAATGATATCATCTTCCATTTGATCTGCAAGAGTACCTAAATATTTAAATTTTGTCGAGCCCATGTTCTTGGAAGTGAGTGTGAATGTATTTTATTCTGCATTTTATGATGGCTGGGAAGGCTGACCAAATGAGTGAGGAGAGGGTGGCATTGTGTCCACATTAAGTGTATTTTACATCTCATATTCCCTACATCCTTTTTCAATGATCTTGACCTTGGTGATGGTGGAATTGGATGTGGATGATGGAGTGGATGAAGTTGTGGCTAGTGCGTTTGTGGATGAATGGGATGATGATGTCTATGGTGGTCCCATCTCTACTCCAGAGCAGTAATGAGAATGAGGAAAAGAAGCTTCTAATGCATGGAAATATTTGAATGGGTGGGGATCCATGTGCATGGCAACTTCTACCCTATTGAATGGGAATTTTAGACATTGATGGTATTTGGATGGAATAGATTGCATGGCATGGATCCATGGACGAGCAAGGAGGAGGTTATAGGGGAGTTCCATATCGAGTACATGCCATGTAGTGTATTGCACAACTGGCCTAGCTAGATTGGAAGATAGATTGCCCCTTCAAAATCACACTCTACATTATCATACGCCTTGATGGTGATGACATGATTGTTTAAGTCAACATGGGTGTATCCCACCTGTTTTATGAATTTCAATGTGCAAAGATTCAGGGAAGAACCATTATCTACCAAGACCCTTTTTACCTTGTGATGATTCACAACAACCTCAAGATGGAGGGGATGGTTATGGTTTGAGTCAATGTACGGTATATCATTTTGACTAAAGCCTAATTGGTAGTTTGTTGATAGGTTTCCTACCAATGCTTGAAATTGCATAGGATCTATGTCATTGGGAGATCGGATGTCCTGTAAGGCCTTGTTTAAAATTTCTTGGTGTACAAGAGAAGACTTAAGCAAATATAGAATAGGAATCTAGGTTGAGGTCTTTCCTAGATGATCAAGAATGTTGTGTTGGGAACTTACAGATGGTGGATGAGTGGATGCGGAGGCTCTCAAGATTGTGATATGGGTATTATAGGTTGTGACAACACATTGTGGGTCCTTTCCTTTTACACATATCATAGATACACATGGTTCCGCTTGTTCGATGTGCATGACGATGGCTTGATAATTAAATGGCACATTTTTGTAACTGATGTTGTTGGTGGTTTTTTATTATTATTGTTGCTAGGCTTGGGGTTTGAGTTTGATATGTTAGTACCTTGGTTATGCTTAGGGAAAGCAATCTAATATATTTGCAATTGAGAATTAGATGAGGATGTTGTGTTGGCATCCACATGTATATCACCCCAATCTATGAAATATTAGATGTACGTTTTCAGACCTTGAAACTTATTCAATTTATGCCCTTTACTCTTGTGGAACTCACAATACTCATTTTCTTTAAAATAGGTTGGTTTAGGCTTGGATTCATCAAGGGGCTTAGTCACAAGATATACAATTAGTTAATTGACTTGAAGGAGCTGATTAAGCATGACACTTATGGGTTCTCCCAATTGACTAAATTGACGTTTGTTTCCCCCTTGATTATTTTGATTGGATTGTTGGGGAGGACGAGGTGCCCCTTGTGGTAGTGATATGGAATTTGGAATTGACTACTATGGAGGAGGATATTGTGGCTTTTTCAAGGAATTAGCCACTTGGACGTGTTTGGTATCAATGACACTATCATTGATAATGTTTTTGTTCTTGTTCCAATAATGAGGCTTGTCCCCAAATGACTTCTCTTTATCAGAGTTGAAGATTTTGACTAGCCCTCTGGCATAAGGGCTCTCTCTATGATAGGACCTTTCTCTACTATTTCCATGAAGGTTTTTCTATAGTGGAGTCTGAAATTGTGGGCCATATTCAGATGGGAGTTTTTTATAAATAGGGTGACCATGTCTTTCTCCCTTAGCGAGGATTTCATCCGACTGGATAAAGCTTGCCATTTTTGAAGATAGCTTGCAAAAATTTATCCTTCATGTTGTTTCTCTTTCAAAAGATCTAATGTATAAATTTCTTTCCCCAGATTGAAGGAGAACTGGGAGACAAACTCTTTTGAAACTTGTGCAAAGGATTTGATAGATCCCTTCTCGAGACCCATAAACCAGTCAAGAGTTATTCCCTATAAACTCCTAGGGAACAATCGTATGAGGTAATTGTCATTATGCATGACTTCTTAACAATGGGTGTAGAACTCTTGAAGGTGATCCTTGGGGTCTTTGGTTCCTTTATACTTATCAAATTTTGACATTTTGAAATGCTTAGGGAAAGGTAGCAATGATATAGAGGGATCAAATGGATAAGGACAAATGTCCTCAAATTTAAAGGACTGTTTTCCGGTCCTTGCTTGCAAATCCCTTAGTGCACCTTTTACTTCTTGCAGATTTTATTGATAGGCATTACGGGAGTCATATTAGATGGATTAGGCTGATTGTATCAATGATATTGCTAATATGATGAGGATGGTGCAACAACAATTGGATCATAAGTGGGTTTAGATGTATATAGAGGCATTTGTTGGCTTTGATTGATGTAAGAGGATTGCGGATTAACATAAGGTGGATATGAGGATGATGGATTTTGATGGTAAGAGGTGGAAGCTACTTGTTGGTAGGGTGGATGTTTTTGGTAATATGTAGTGGATGGAACACCCTACTAATATTGTGTAGGATCTTGGTAGTATGAAGAGGTGGAAACCCCTTGTTGTTATGGTGGCGGTTGTTGATAGTAGGAGGTGGATGGAGCACCCTATTGATAAGATAGTTGTTGTCGAGTGTACAATGTGGATGAAGCACATTGTTGGTATGAGTGTTATTACAAAAGGTAATATGGATTGGATTAGTAATGGTACATAATAGTGGGTTGTTGTGTGACATATGGATGTGGTTGTGGGTTAGATGACTATTTGTAAGGATTCTTGTGTGATTATCGAGTGTTGGTGTAAGGAGGCGGTTGAGTCCATGGTCAATTCTGAGAGGCCAGAGGGAGATTTGGATTAGGATTGGATGGAGCAATATAGGCGGTATACGTACTAGAAGGATGGTAGAGATATTGTGTGAGAGGATTACACTATGTTTGCATGGGAATATGTGTATGTTGGGGTGGATGTTTCTGCTATGGTGGTTTCTGGTAAGGTGGGAAAGATGGGATGTGTTGCTATTGTGGGACCACTACGAAAGTGCCATGGGCCGATTGTTGTGGCTATGATGTAGTGGTTGTGTACGAATGGTAGAGTGTTGTTGAGAAATCAATTTTTTTTTCTATGGGATTATGACTTTCTATTGCGGGACTATGATGTTTTTCTATAGAGGTTGTTGATGAGATGGTTCGAATGAGACAATAGTAGCAACAGTATGTTGTGGGGGAATTTTTGAGGGGATAACTCTATGTTGAGGTGGTTCTTGTAATGTAGTGGATTGTTGAGGATTAACGGGAGGTTGTTGGAATGTAGGTTTTGATAAATTTCTAGCAAGTGTAGATCCTGGAGGTGGCATCAATGTAAGGAGAGGTGTGCCCCCAATATTGATGGGTGGCTGACCAAGATGCTGAGGCAGGAGTGGTGGAGTAGATGAAATTTTTTATGGCATTCCATAGGCGTAGGGGTTGTTAGGATTAGGTTGTGTTGTAGAGGCTATAGGTGCGAGGAAATGATAACTTGTGATTTGATGTATCATGACATTTTTGAACTTAGGGTGATAACAATTCTCTATAGGTGCACCTTTGAGGATATACAAATTCCCTAGAACATTTTACGAATTATGCAGGTCTCGAGGTGCTAGAAGGGTCTGGGGACCAAAATATTGTGACATATCAAAATTGGGCAGTGGTTTAATCCCTTTCATGATTAAATTGGCGATAATATTATCTCCATGCTCATTGAGGAGGTGATATGTCATCTGAACATTGATGGGATTGATAAGGTACTCATCAACTATGACTTTAGTTCTATTGACCATGTTTTCATCACCAAGCGGTGGGGTGTTTTGAATGTCAGTATTGACACTATTATGAAGCACCGTTATTGGGATCTTGTGGGATATTTTCAATGTTGTTGGGATCCTTCAGGATACTCAGTTGGCAACCTTGGGCTTATTGTTATATCATTTTCTTCCTTTCTTTTGATTGTGTTTGAATTGGCATGAAAGGGAAAGGCTAATAGATGAACTAAGATGTGGTTAAACTCTAAGATGTAATGCATAGATGACCTAAGTGATGATTGGAGGATTGATTGGATAATTGGATAAGGATGTGATTGGATTCAATTAGATTAGATGGATTGATGAAATGATTGATAAGATTAGATGATATTGGATGATTGAAAGCGATTCTAAATCAAGTTCAAAAATCACTCTAGGGGACTTAAGTTGTTGATTGATTGGATTAAAGGATAGACAGATGATTGCAACATTGAATCTGCCTTGATATGGAAGGGAATTGTTTGGGTCGAGGACGATGATTGAATTAGGATGGATGGAAATCCTAAGTAGATTTTGAAGGATGATGATCGATTTCAAACACCTAGGTCAATTCGGATAATAATTTCAAATGAAGTTTAGGGGATTTGGATTAAGAAAATGGTGATGGATATGCAACGTAGAGATGATTAAATATGTACCTATATGACTTGGATGATGATTGGATGTAGATGGACTAAAGTGAGGATTATGAGTGAACAAAATAACAAGATTTTCAAGAGCCCAATAGATTAACTTTCTAGAAAAAGATAAAACTCACCTAATAGGTGCAGAATCATCCAACTAGGGTGAAAGGTTGCCCAAATCAAGGGCAAGGTCATCCAACTTAGGTTCAAGGTTGCCCAAGTCAAGGGAATGCCGCCCAACTTAGGGTCAAGGTCTCCCAAGTCAAGGGAAGGGTCACCCAGCTTAGTGTCAAGGTCATCCAACTTATAGTGAAGGTCGCCCAACTTAGAGTCAAGGTCAACCAACTTAGGGTCAAGGTCACCCAACTTAGGGTCAAGGTTTCCAAACTTTGAGGCTAGGTCACCCAACTCAATGGAAAGGTCGCCCAACTAGGTGACATACTCACCTAAATAGTTTTCAACTTGTCTAAATCAGAGAAAGAATCAAATGACATTGATAAATGGGATAAATGAACCCACTCAATAGGTAGACGGACTATCAGGATGGGAAAATGGACCACAAAAATGGGGAAATAGAAACTTGGAATGGGAAAACAAACTCTTGGAATGGGCAAGCAGACTATTGGAATGGGGAAACAGATTACCAAAATGGGGAAACAGATGCTTTGAACGAGAAAACAAACTATCGAAATGGGCAAACAGACTACCAGAATGGGGAAACAGATGCTCAGAATGGGAAAAAGAACTACCAAAGTGAGGAAACGAACTATTAGAATGTGACAATGGACTACGAAAATGAGGAAATAACCTAATAGATTAACTAAACTAAAGGTAGGATTGACTCTTCAGAGTGCAAAATCGCCCAACTATGAGGCAAGATCGCCCAACTATGAGGCAAGATCGCGCAACTATGAGGCAAAATCGCCCCTTTTTCTGAAATAAGTGAATGAACTAGGATATTTTACTAAAAAAATGACTCAGATAGATGGAAGGGTCACCCATATTAGGGTCAAAATCACCCCTGTTAAGGGAAAGGTCACCCCTATTGAGGAAAAGGTCACCTATTCCGTGAAGGATGGGCAATTTTGACAAGAAAAAACTGGGAAGTGACTCAAACAAAAGGTAGGTCTCCCTATTAGGGACAAAATCACCCCTTTTATGTGAAAGGTTACCCTTGTTGAGGGAAACATAACATTTTTCATGAAGGATGGGTGATTTTGACAATAATAAACTAGGAAATGACTCAGATAGAAGGTAGGGTCACCCCTGTTGAGGGAAAGGTTGCCCCTACCACTTGACCTGGACTTAACTTGGATAAAAAAGACTATGTAAAATGATAGAAAACATAGAAAACAATAAGCACAAGGAAAAGGTTGGAAAAAATGCACCATTTTTGCACAAAAAAGATAGTTCAAACAACATAATCCTAAGATTAGTATGAAGGGTATGGCCAACACGGTCCTCTAACTAGGTTGAACAAGAAAAACTAGGGAGTGTTTGATATATGCATGGTATATGAGGCACAACTATAAACACCAACCCATCTACAAGCGTAAGTTAGAAGCCCCAATGAGGTATTAAAAACTTGGACCAACTCTTCACGTCTTATCTAGGTATCATCCTAGCTTCAACACTTCGCCAGACATGACATGATTGGATTGGTGTACAACTTTGGCTCTCCCCCCTTTATATACCCCGTCGCTAACATGTGGTTGGGATCATCCCTTGGCATGATGAAATCTCCAAGCAGGTCTCGCTAAAATAAAACACTTAATGTTTCTGGCTAGTCCCCAGGCTCACACATAATGCAAGTAGAAAACTTGAACGATCTAGTGCCTCCTAAGTAACATAAAGGACTAAGTGGAATAGGATTTATCTTCACTTGTGATCTCCAAATGGTACAAGGGGATTAAATACATCAATAGCCCACTTGACAAGAATGATAAACAAGTAAATTGACTTCCCATAATTAGATATATGTGCCTAACTAGTATGAAAATGGTAAACAAACGAGCCAACTAATGTTCTTGGCCCGCTCGTCCTGCAACAAATATGTAAGAAGTTTTAACCTTCGGTCTTTGACAAGTGTGAAACACCTTAATCACCTTTGTTTGGGGCCAAATTTTCCCCTGTTCAGGGCAAGGTCACCTATCTTGAGGGCAGATTCGCCCCCTTTGAGGGCATAGTCGCCCCTATTTTTGGGGTAGAGTCACCACAGTTGAGGGAAAGGTCACTCCGGTCAAGAAACAAGTTGAAATTTTTCTCCTATTTAGTAGATGGGCAATTTTGCAAGGGAAAAATTGCCTCTGTTTAGAACAAGGTCACCTTCCTTTAGGGCAAGGTCACTTGTCTTCATGGCAGGGTCGTCTATCTTCAACGTAGGGTTGCCTATCTTCAAGGCAAGGTCACCTTTGTGTAACCTGATCCTGCAAAATGTCTAACAACAATAAATTTGAAATAAGCATACCCATTTGTGGGTCCCACCGAGCATTCCAAAATTGAGTGCAAGTGTTTTAACCAAGCCTAAAATGCAAAACTAAAATAAATGCAAACAAGGAAATCATAAACAACACCTCAGATTAGGACTAGGTTGAACTTGAAAAAATGCATGAAAAGAATGATGTTACCTTGCCCAAGTTGATCGGTTGGCTGGCCCTGTTGATTGATCGATTTTGTGTTCCTTCAATGGAAAATGACCTAAAACTAGATGCAAAATGAAGTAGAGGTGATGATGAATGCAATGGTGCAAGTGGGTATTTGGATGAGTGTTGTATATACATGCAATAGAAGCTTGAAAGCTGCAACAATGGAGGATGAATGAAAATTCTTGAGAGTGCTAAGTTGAAAATTGAGTTGCTTGAGTGAATGTGATATGAAAAAATGAGAAAAGATATTCCATTTTAAGGGAAGATTCTCTAGAGAATTCAATGGCTAGGATTTAGCCAACATTGGCAAGATGGAGGGTTGTGGTGAGTTGAGGACTCAAAAGTCCTCACATATTTCCATATGAAAGATGAGGTGTGAAAAGGACAAGTGATGTGGAAAGAGGACATATGAGGTGGAGGTACTTGCAAGTACCTTGGGATTAGGCAAAATTTTCCTCAAAACTAATTTTTTTGTCCCCATATGAGGATGATGGTGACAAGTGAGAAATTTTGAAAAGTCCTCTATTATCATCATGGGGATGAGAGAAGTTGATGGGGGAGTAAATATTAATTTTAAATTCACATTATTAGGGAGTACCTTGGGGATTAAAAAAGGTCCTCATAAAGGAGGTCCTTGTCCCATGTGACTGATGTGACTTATGAATGAATTTAGAATTCCCCAACAACCTATAACGAGGAAGAGAAATGCATTGAATGAATAAATGTGAATTTTAAATTGACATGGGGAAGAGGTTAATGTTTAATAAATAAATCACTTATGAAAGGTTGAATTGGAGGACATATCAGAAATTGTAGGTGATTAGATTAAGGTTGTGCAAACATGTGATTAGGAATATTAATGAAAGATTAAAAACAAGTGGAAAAATATGGAGGATGTGACATTAATCCTAATTAAGGATGTGCACATCCTAATCATGGATTAATTAAAATAATCTATATTAGAAGAATATTATGGAGGATGTGACAAGGAGAGAGAAAAAAGGGAAATTAAAATTGATTTAAACTCAAAAAGGTAAATGAATAAATTAAATAAATTGATATATTTATTTAATTTAGAGAAGAAATGATGAGCAATAAAGTATTTAATTATTAAATTAAATAATTTAGAAACCTTAGAGGAAGGGGAAATATTAATCAAATAAATCATTTAATTAATATTGATGAAATGGACGAATAAAAGATACATATTTGACCATATGGGAGTGGTCAAATTTGGATGTCTACAATTATATATTATATTTGTAGACACCGAAAATTGGTCTAGGCCCACGAACACCACTATCGATATAATTTTCTCTTGTCCATGGTCATGAGTAAATAATGCATTATTTAATTACCCTTTCTAATACATATTTCCTCTATTAATTAAATACCCTTTTTAATTAATTCATTAATAACCTTTACTCAACTTGATTAATTAAATAAATCATATTTGTTTAATTATGTCGCCAACTAGTTAATTCTTCCTTCTTAATTAAATAATTTATTATTTAATTATCCACCCCCTTTATCATATGTCAACTATAATTAAATATCTTTATTTAATTATTCAATTTAACCCCCTTTATCTATAATTAAATATTTATTATTTAATTATTCATATTATCCTTTTCAAAAGTCAATTAAATAAATGATCTTTTTTTATTTAATTAAAATATTTTATTTTTGAATGTTGAATTAAATTAACATTTAATTCATTTATTTATGTCACATTCTTCTGTCAATCAGCTGACTAATCATTCACTCACCTTCTGACTCAAGATCTATTTTTAGTTCTCCAGTTATCTCTGGATTCAACATCTGATTGTCTCTACGAGAGAACTCTCTGTCACAACTAGTTAGTTAACTAGTTCCAACTCATATGCATGAGGTGTTTATTAATTAAATATCTTTATTTAATTAATTAACTCATGTTTGCATTTGAATGCATTATTTTTCAACTTATAAATTTATCTTTGACATTCAAAGTCTATTTCTTCTATTTTTGAAGACTCTTGACTGAAGATTAAAATATTGAACTCGTGTTCTAACTCACATTCTAACTTAGTCTCTATCCTATAGTCTTTTCCGACTCATGTTCTAACTCATGTTCTATATGAGGCAGAACTCACATCGCATGGCATTCATCAATCTCACCTGATTGTTCGAAAACCCAAAATCTATAAAATGGCCTGTCATTATCATTATTCCTCCTCCCGAAATCATACACTTTTGAGAAGAAACTTATCTTCGATATTTTTCTTAGACACTCGATGAAGTTATGCTTGCATTCAAACACATAAATCTGAGGGCAAGAATACTGAAAAGGAAAAATGGAGAAGAGAAATCAAGATAATTTGAAGGGTGAACGCATATTCGGTGAGAGCTTTCTGTTAATTTGTTCAGTTTATTATGTTTATTTTCTCATTCTTTGTTGTTTGATTTAGATTAATATTGGTTAGATTAAGATTAACATCATTTATTCTAGTTGCAAAGATATCCTAATCCAGATTTTAATTCTATGTTACATTTGTCGAACCTGACGTGAACACGCTTCAAAATTCGCACATCTTTTCATCTTTTTGTTTTTCCATTTTTTTTTTTTTTGCAGGTTTTTCGTATAGTGCACCACATCTATTCAACACACCGATGAATTTGTATTACGAGCCACATCTGCTAAAAGCAAAGATGCATTTTTCATCGCAAACCGCATCTGTGAAGTCTTGAACCACATCCGCCTATCAACAAATTCGTGAACCGCATCTGTGGCTCCAAAAGCCGCATCTATCTGGTAAACATTTTTTCACTTTTTTTATTCATTTCCATACATCCGCATTTTCTTTTATCGATTTTATGTGAATTTCATTTTTTGCTAATGTTTCTTTCAGTTGTGTTAAGAGGGAATAACATAGTTTTTGCAGGATGAAGCATAAAAGACAATAACAAAACCAAAGACAATATTATCTATAGGACGAAAGATGAAGACAAGAACAATGAACTACTGATCAATTTGCATGCAGGACCTAATGCCTTTGTCTTTGTTTATTTAGCAAGATTTTTGTTTGGTAGATAGATAACTTTTGTGTGGATTAAAAATAATTTTCTGTCTGGTAGATAGATAACTGTCATTTGGAATAAAAAGAATCATTTTCTACTTTTTCTGGTGCGTTGCACATATTTGTCACCCTTACGATTTAGTATATCAGAATATCCTCTCCCCTTGTGTAGTCATGTGATCCTGGGTGTAAGAGAAATATTTACTAACTCTAGAACTTGGGCCTACCTTGGTGGGAAAAAGTACTCACCCCAAGATGACTCAGACCGGTAACATGCTAAAGCCAAGCGACTTCCACCCGGTATATAAAAATGGATTTCTTGAGAAAGCCCAGAAATCACGCTCACTATTCCGGCGAGATGGATAGAAATGGACTCTCACTAACATTGGATAGTGCCCCATGAATAGAATGCCCTTATTAAACAACTTGTTGTAGATTTTCCAAAATCCTACCTACTTGTTGGCACAGTAGGGTCGACCCTATGAAGCCATCTTACATTCTTACGGTTTATTTGTGGAAACAAGATGTATGCCATGGGATTTTCATGGGTATAGTAGCTTGGCTTCCCCATATAAGTGAGTGTTGTGGAGGGGAGCCAGTGGGGTCAAGCTACTAGTCATTCACCATAAATATGTGTAGCTAGAGAAATCCAAGTAAGAACTCAACAAGTATTGTCCAAAAAAGCCTAGGTTGTAAATGTTTTTTGAGTCTTAACAGTTCTATCATCATAAACTTAAAATACATTGATTGTTGTGTTTTTTTTCTACTGTATTCACCAAAATCTTGATCAAACCATGAAGTTAGTCAAAACAACTTTCGGTAAAATTTTAACTGTGAAAAAAATGAGTCGCAACTATCAGTTTTAACACCGCATTTGTCTTAGCGAGTCACATTTGTTAGGGAAAAAGTTGCATGTGTCTGTCAAAAACATTCATTTTCCATAGTCTGGATATCAAGAGCCACAACTATCACATTTTGAGTTGCATGTGTGCATGCAAGCCACATCTATCATTTTTCAAGCCGCAAGTGTCTGTCAGAAAATTCAGGTTTACAGAGTCCATGTTTAGAACCACATGCGTATTACAAACCGCAATTATCATAGAAAAGACTGCATCTGTTAGATAGACCGCATGAGGTTTGCAAAACCGCAATTTTCAAAAACACCACATGCACAATAGTGAACCACATCTGTCAACATTTGAACCACAACTGTTTGGTAAACCACTTGTCAACAAAAAAATTCTAAAAAACTGCAAACTGAGTCTGAAACATCATTGTCACTATTTGCCTCTAGTTCTTAAGATCAACCTTGGACAAAAACTGATATTTTTTTCTCAAAAAACCTTGCAACATTAGGTGTCATATACGTCTTAGCCACAGTCAACATCTTAGTCATAGTAATCCTAAGTTGCATGGATATAGATACTTCCTAGGAAATTGCATATCACAGAAATAGAGATAACTTTCCTCGTCATTAGATACATTCATGTTCTGATTTGTCACAAGTCATTGAACCTAGTCACTTAGTCCTATTTGTGAACCTTTCCAGCTCAACAGTCTAGTTTGGGAAATTCACCTTATCAACTGTCCTTGTCCTACAATCAGGTTCCTTGGTCAAACATAAATCCTTGCATGCATTTATTCCATAGGTGGTAGGTTATACCTGTCTTAGACTCATTTATCATCATAGTCTACTCGATATTTTTCATACTGTCCATCCTATCATACGTCATCTTAGTATACGTCATTTTAGAAATCACTTTTAGCAACATCCTTTAGTGTTAGAAAATCCAAAAAACATAGACATAGGACATATCACTTTGTAGACATAGTCTGCATTACCCCATTTGAGAAAACATTTTATGGTCAAAACAAGGTCTCAAAAGAAACAAAAAGTGATGTTAGACCCCAACAAATCATCAATCCATTCGGAAATCAACCATCAGGGAAACAAAGACCACATAAAACTTTTCTTGAGAAACACGTCACTAGGGACAGACATGGCCAAATTTACATTGAAGACATAGACGTAGTAGTACAAGATCCTAAATTTGCATCCTTCATGGATGAGTGTTTGGAAAATGATCCCCAATGCTATCTAGCAAAGTTGCTAGTAGAAGGTGCCACACTACCACTAGGATTTTATATTCATACTTTGAAAACACAGTCTACTACACCAACACAAACTGCGACATCAAGTGTTTCAATTCCCCAAATCACTACAGAAATACCAACCAGCATACCAACTCAAACATCATCAATTGTAAACACCACCCCTTTCAACATAACACAAGGTTTACAATTTATTGTGGGAGAAGGTTCATCAAACCCCTTTGGCACCAACATGACTGGTAAGAGATCCAAAGTTGGCATGAACATACTATTGTGCAGTTTTTGCACACATGCCCCATTGAAAGTGGGGACCCTCTTTTTTTCGCATTTTGGTGTCTTGGACCTTCTTTATTGGGGGTTTTTTCATTGTCTGGGCTCGTGCTTTAATGTTCATCTTGCCAATTGCAATGGCACACTTATGAATTTTATTGAAAATCTTGATTTCTGAATACGTTCTGGAATTTTCACTATTTTCGGGAAAACCCATCTTGGCCAGATTTTCCCAGTTTTCTTTTGGAGTCTGGAAGTGGCTACCTTTTGACCTAGATCTAGAAAAATCTATCATGTCCGGATTCCTCTGAAATCCGTTGCTCTATCGAATCCCCAACTTTTGTGGTCATGGTTGTCTTGTCAACCGCATTAATGGCGCTTGTGCGAATTGTTTGAGGCAATGATATATTGAATTTTAAGGAGTAATTGGCCATTTGAGTTTTTTTGTTTTCTTATAATTTGAGTTTGAGTCTTGGATCCTCTGGTGTATTGTTGGATCATGGATTTCGAAGATGTTTTAACTGCTGCATTTGAATCTCGTGTGTGTGGCTTGTATCCTTCTTGTGTTTGAGAGTTGTTTGTTGACATCACTAGTTCCAGTCCTTTCACTTTCATGGTAAATAATTATGCCCTCTTTCTTTGCTGGCGTTTGCTTGCATTGGTCTCAAACTTCCCATCTTAGTATGTGACAAAATCATGCTTGGTTCTCCATGTTTTAATGGCGGATATTTTAGGTTTCTTGACCTAGGGCATAGCCAATCCTTCTCGAGCTATTGTGAGGAGTGTTTTAAACTCAAATTTGATCTATTCGAGGTCTAGGTTAAGTCGTTGCCAAGGTGCAAACTAAAATCTGGAGTCACTGGAATTATTTTACGTAAAGGTGAGAAGAGGTGGATGGGTTCAGGTTCTCGAGGTCCTCGCGGAATTCCACTTCCCCCAAATTTCCCTGTCTTTTCCTATTCTTTCTCTTTTGCCACTTTTTCCCGGATTTGTCTACCTTGCTAAAATTTGCTTCCTCCGGATTTTCCCAGAGTCCACAGTTAGGTATTTTTTGTGGATTGGCGCTTCAGTGATAATTTATCTAGTTCCCACTAAAATCCATTTCCTTTGGATTTTCCCATATGTTTTGTGCCTCCTTCATTTTCTTGACTTAATTATAATTGTTGTTGTTTTCATTGAAATTCGTCTTTGGCGGATTCTTCCGGATCTTTGGGAAAATTTCAAATATGATGGTTATGAGGAATTGGTTTATTGATGATATGTTTAATTGATTAAATGAGCTTATGCTATGTATTTTTAAGGTTACTTCTTTTTTGATTTGATGGATTAAATTGGTATTGTGGGAGTTTGTGTGCTTGGTCCGGATTTTCCCAAAAATCCTCTCCAATGGAGAATTCATGAAGGGGGCCAAATCCCAAAATTTGAGATATTGATTTCTTGCACTTGTTTTTAATTTTGGATCTTATTGTGGTCATCTTTATTTTGTTTGCTGGAAGGATCAGGACAAGATGTTGCTAGTCGATGCAAAGGGAAGGCCATAGATCAAGGTGCAGAGAAGGTCAAGTTGGACATAAAGAGCAGGATTCTTGAAAGTAAGATGACTTCCATTTGGTTAGGAATCATGGATACCAATGTGGGCATGTGGGACTATGAAGAATTTAAGGTTGAGATGTTAGCACCAAACCCTCCATTATTGGCTAGAAGAATTGTGGACTCTGGATTAGCTCATGTAGTAGGTTTTCCTTCCATGGTGCAGTGTTATGAGATGGTGCTTGAATCTGCTAGGAATTATGATAGAGGGACACAAAGGATAATCAAACCCCAGGGATGGGCTTTGGTAGGATTTTTCCCTGTATCCATTGCTGCAAATTTTGATATGCCTGATAGGTCCCATGTGGTGACCTTTGATATGGATGGTGTCAGGAAGTACTATGAAGAAAATGTAGTTAAGTCCCAGTAGGTGATTAACTCTTGGTTGGAGAATCGTAAGTCCCATTTCTCCAAGTTGTTGAAGCAACTATTCAGGCTCAAATTCAAGAAGGAATACTACAATGTCATCACTCTTCTCAGCAGACTGGTGGGTTTGAAGAGTGCAGGGGTTTTTGAGACTTGGATGGAGCAAGGGATAGATTATCACTGGGCAAGTATCATAAGTGCATTCATTCACAAATAGTTGTGTAATGTCTTGCAAACCAAGACTTTCACCATGACCTCCTACTTGGTGTATGCCTTGGCAAGACTTCACCCATACAAGGGGTTGAGCAGTAGGGGTACCTTTGGATAGGATGCTATATATGAAGTATACCCATAGTTGCACTTAACTAGTGGAAGTTACAAAAGAGAAAATGATTCTTTTACAATGTACATCACTAGATTGCTCCAAGGTGTAGAGCATATGAGAATTTCTGACAAGGCTAAAGAGTTGATAAGAAAATATGGGGCATGGTTTATCTAGTTCCCTAATTTTTCATACATTATAATTGATGGTTGTCAAAGGGCTCCCTATAGACTACCAAGGTATCCTACTGATCATATCATATTTTTGGAAGTCACCAGGAAGATTTGTGACTTTGAAAACATGGTAAAGGGAGAAATGCACAAAACAAGTTTTGGGAATGAATTTCACTTGAAGATAGGAATGGGGTAGGTTTGTTCTTCTATCCAGTCTCCTCATGATTCAGAGGAGGATATGAGTACCTTTGGTCTCTCTTTCCATTCTAAGAGAGAAAGGTTTGACATCACTGGTGAGGCAAAAAAGAAGGCCAGTAAGGAATATAGCCATAAGGTCAACATTGAGGATTACTAGGTTAACTTAGTTGATGAATTTGAGGTAAAGAAGAAAAAGTTCTCCAGATTTACAGTGGATTTGATAAGGTTATACAATGTGAGGGTCATCCCTAACTAGGTGGAAGAGGATTGAAACTTAATCTAGGGTCATGTTTATGAAGCGGTGAAGGATAGGCCAGTTGGAGATGTTGGCTGGTTAGAAGAAGAGAAAAAAGAGCTGGATCAAATCATGACTCTAGTGATCAGGTACACCAAAATTTGGTTGAAGCATAAGATCCTAGAATTGGACTGTGAGGGTATCCCATGTAATTATGACCTAATGGGAGACTTGGAGTCTCATTCTGCTTCTGAGGAGTCACACAAGTAGTATCGTAAAGGCAAGGAAAAGGTGGATTACCCTTTCAAAATCCAGGTTAGGGATGTCCAAGCTGAGAAAGAGATAGAAGGGGGTAAACAAAGGAATCCTATCACCAAGAAGAGGATACATCCCTCGAGGAAGGAAGTTGAAAAGGATAAAGAAGAGGAAGAGGGGGTTGAGGTAGTTCCTCCATGGACAAAGAGAAGAAGATACATGAAGCTATCACAAAAACAAGAGGAGGCTCCCAAAACTAACAAGGAGGTTGAGCCACTAGTGATAGAGGTGGATAGCTCAAGGGAAAGAACCAAAGTGTATATGAGGAGGTCAAGGACTCCTTCTCCAAGGGACACTACAGTAAAAAAAGATGTTCTAGTGAATGTTCTTGTTGTTGAAAAAGTAAATGTATCCATTCCTTAGGATACCGGTAGCACACAAGAGGAACCAAAAAAGGATGAAGATCCTAAATATTTGGGTGAGGAAGAGTTTCAAGAAGGAGACATTTATAATTTAGAGGTAGAAATTGATAAAGTGATTCAATCTCCCTCAGTGGCATCTACAGATTTTCCTATGAGAGACCAATTGAACAAGTCTCCTCAATAGGAGGAGATACCAGCTAACTTCCCTTCACTGGTGCAGGTTGTTGTGGAGGAACAGTTGTAGGATAAGGAGAATCCAACCATGGATATCCCTAATGTTCCAAATATTGAACAAAAGGATGCAACTAATGACCAACAGGACAAGCAGGATGCAATGCCAACTGATTCTACTATTCCAGATTGTCTAGATAGGGAATTGAAAAGTAAAATGGTGATAGTGGAGGATGCTCCTCCTAATTGGGATCTCTTGATGGCTAATGTTGAACAAGGGAAATCTAAGAAGGCTAGGGTTATGTATCAGATTGAGAGAGATCAATCAGGCAACAGAGTGGCCTACATTGCTACCCCTGCTCTAGATAAGGATAGAGAAAATGTGACTACCAGGGACTATCATGTGCAAACTATTGACTTAGGGCATGCTTCTGTAGAACAGGATATTGAGGAGTATGAAGGCTCGAGTGCTGTAATTGTGGGTAGGTTGAAGAAGGCTATGCAAACTAGGCATCAGTTGGAGAGAGAGAACAAGAAACTAAAGAATTATTTGTAGGAGTTGAAGAAACCCTTGCAGGCTATTGGTTCTTCCTCCTCAGTTGCAGGTTTATTTCCTTAGGAAACAATTTCTAAGCTAGAAAAGATGAAAGGCACCCCACATGCTATAGTTTCTTGGTTACAGGGTGTCCAAACCAAGGGGGATACTGCCATTAAGGATATCCTGTCAACTGGGGGAGATGTCATGAGATCGGTGAATTGGTTGAAGGATACATTGGCTCAAGACAAGGAGGATACTAATCTCCTACTGCAGAAAACTGCAACAATTATGGAGTTCACTGAGGATAAGCTAGTAAAGATTGGGATCCTTCCTTTCCCAAGGGTTTTTGAACCTTGGGAATGGTTTGAAATATTTCAAATGAGGCAAATGGCTTTAAGGAAAATTCATAAATAGGCAAAGCAGATTGAGGACACTCTGACCTGTATCCATGATAGGTGTATTGTATTATTTGAGGTCATGATAGGAAGGAAGAAGTTTTCTCCCAAACATCTTAATCTAGAGCAACTTAGGAAATGGTGGAATGATGTTTATTCTCCAATCGGTGAAGGTCTGGTCACTGAACATCAGCTAGATGATGCTTCAACCTATATTATAGCTATTGATAGATTCCTAACTAATAGAGCTGATTGGGATGTTACAATTAAGCAGGCAAGAGATGACATCAAATCTCTTGAAAGAAGAATTAAGGTTTTGCCTATGTGGCCTGCTGCTGAGCTAGATAGGGTCTTGTTGGCTGTGCATGGTGAAGAGGATCGAACTAAAGACAAGGATGGGAAGTAATTATAAGGATTACATTAAGATTTGTGCTTCCCATTACTTACATGCATTGGTCCGACCCTTTTTCATTTTGTGGCCGACTAGGATGAAATTGGTGATAATTGCACATTTCATGTTATGTTCAAGTATCTTTAAGGTTGACCTCTTGGAGGTCTTGTTTTATTGTAAATTCTTATTTTGGGCCGACCTATCTTCGAGATCTCTATAAAACAGACATGTCACCTCATTTGAGAATATAGATAGATATATAGATAGGAGGATAAATAGATAAGTAATATCCAGAATAGAATAGAGGTTTGATATTAGGGTGAATTAGAGTTGTTTTCACGCAAGTGTTATAACATAAAACTAGAGTTGTTGCTATTTTGGATGAAATAATATAAGAGAGATATTGTAATTTGGTATCTATCTTGTGGAGTTTCATCTGGCATGGTTCTTGTTGTTTCCCTCTTTAAAATTTCTTATGAGTTATGGTTAAATTGTTTGGTGATGCTTAGGGTTTCATGTTTGGAATGTTTGCAGCGATCTCTAGTCCATACTTTTTGTAGTTAGCTGATTGTTAGCTGCTTTGCAAAGTTATCCTAGACTTAAAATTGTGCTTAGTTCAGTTATAAGAAGTTTTTCATCTCAATTGCAATAGGATTCGTTGAATGAATGTTTGTGATTTGAAAATATTTAAATACCTTCGAAGATTCCACTATTTTTGTGAAATTGTAGATTCATCTAGGTTAAACATAAAGTAGTTTATGAGAGATCGGTCCATTTTGAGTATTCTATCTTTTGGCATTTTCGATCTTAGGGTTAGAAGTAGTCTTAGAATCATCTTCAAAACCTTTATCTTTTTTTGTTTCTTTATTATCAAGGTTCAAATCAAGATTCCATGTATCAATTCATTGTTTAGATCTGATAAGTCTGAAATCTAGTATTTTCTTGTGGTAAGGTCCCTTTGTGATTACCAAAATTTTCACATTTATCACTGAGTTGTTTTGTTGCATTGTCAAGACCTAACATTAGAGACCTTGGGGTTATCTCTATTCCCATAGAGATTTACCTTTCAAGAGAGATAGGATATCATATTTTGTCTAAGTTGTTGCTGTGCAGAAAACACCATCAACACATACCTATACCAAATCAGACCATACAAATCGGAAATATCCCTATACCAAATCAAAACACATAAACTAGAAACATTCCTATACCAGATCAGAACATACACATGGGATATATTCCTATACCAAGTCAAAATATTCAAACAGGAAATATCCCCAATCCGAATCAAAACATTCTAATGAGATACATTCCCTCGCCAAATCACAACCCATCATAGAACATAGCATTTCAAAATACCTACATTGATCCAAACAATGCCAACAACATGTCCTTGACACAAGTAGATGTCCTCCAAAACCAAATGCAAACTCTTCAACAACAGATGGACACCATGTCTATGTCTGGCAAAAAAACTATCTCAATGCAAGATCTATGTCCATGTCCATTCGACAAAGCGCTTTATATGACACCTTTCCCCCATGGATACATTATACCAAATTTGCCAAAGTATAATGGGAGGAAGAATACTTTGGAACATATTAGACAATTCTCAATGGAATGCATGGAGATATCATATGACCCCACATACTTGATGCGACTATTTCCACGAACCCTCATAGGGATAGCATTGGAATGGTTTTCTAAACTGCCATATCATATACGATCCTGGGGCGAATTAGCTAAGAATTTTGTCAAAAAAATTTCTTTAACATAGAAAATGAAGTAACCATAGCAACCTTGTGCTACACGACACAAGAAGATGGCGAGACATTCATCACTTTCTTCCAAAGATGGATAAGTCTAGCTAGCCGATGTCCAATCGAAATACCAAAAAAACAAAAGGTCACGATATTCCTCAAAAACATCAATTTGAAATTGAGAGGTGACTTATGAGTACACTATTGCACTTCATTCCTCAACTTGGTACAAAAGGGGATCATCCTTGAAAAGGGCCTTATTGACAAAGGCAAAATAAAAGTACCAAGTAGGAGCCCAATTGTCCAACATCCAAATGCGTTGAATGATAGAAAAAAAATTTTGGTCTAGAAACAAGAATTTCATGAATGATGGCATTGTTGATGCTAAACACATACATATGGGACCCGTTGTCACACTTATAGGATACAACCAAAATTTAGACATGATGAACAGTCCAGATCAAACGGCTAATTATGTCCAAAATTCACAACAAAGACCCCAAAGGAGATTTCCTATGTGTGAATTTACACCTTTAGGACAACCAATCGAGGTATTTTTTGAAGAATTGGTCAAACATAATCTCATCAAACCTTTGGAACCAAGAGAGTATGATCCTAGATAGTTCAAACCTTCATGGTGGGATGATAGTGCTTTTTGTGACTATCATCCAATGAAAGGGCACAACCTACAACAATGTCACCAACTAAAGAATATCATACAAGACTTTGTTGAGAATGGATCCATAGAGGTAAATGGGCAGAAAAATACTAAGAACAATAATCATAAGGTCTTCATAGACCAATTACATGACCACACAAAGGGAAACGCCTCCGGTTTTGGAACCAAGAACAATCCATCTGCAAATTACACAAACACCAAGTATGACTATGGAAAAGGAAAGACCATATATAGCTTCCAAGCTGAAAATGAACATGTTGATACCGTCATCATTAAGAAGCATCTGGAATGTAATGTGAACACACGTAGAACTAAAATAGCTATTCTAGGTCCTTCTTTTGAGCCACCTACAAAGAGGTCCAAGTTTAGATACAATCTCATCGATCAATTGAGAAAAACCCCTGCAAAAATATCTCTTGGAACTATTGACTTTTTCACCAGAACATCGAGCCATACTTGACAAAGCATTGTAGAACACTACTATTCTAATGGACTTAGATTTCAATCACTTTGAATAAATGGTGGGATATTTTACCAACTCACATCATGCCACATTTTCCCAACAATATTACTCAACCGAAAAGTCTAATCATAATGACTCATTACATCTTGAAGTTCTAGTCCATCAAACCAAAGTCAGACCCATCTTGGTAGACGGAGGAGCACGTTTGAACCTGTGTACCTAAAATTGGTTAAGGCATTAATTTCTTAGAAGACTACGTAGACACTTCTAAGAGTATAGTCATCAAGGCTTATGATGATGAGGAAAGGTTGTCCAAAGGATTTGTCACACTCCCTATCAAAATTGACCCAACAATTATGAACACCAGCTTCCAAGTCTTGGATCTCACCCTTCCATACAACCTGTTGTTAGGTAGACCTTGGATACACGCAATGAAAGTTGTCCCTTCAATATACCACCATTGTCTTAAATTCCCTTATAATGGCACTGAGATCATGATTGATGGTGATCTAGATCCTTTTCAATATTGTACAAGCCTAAGGGAAATTCCATAATGACAAGTACCTGTTAACCAAGAAGCTTCATCATCCACTTTATCCCTATGCATTGACCCATCACGTCTTACCAAGTACATTTCATTCAAACCACCATCAAACACTCCTAAGGTCGAGATCCAAGACAAGGGTTGTGGCGAGTATCACATAAAGGCATCATACTATGTCAATCAATTGGTTCCATGTAAGGCATATGGCTTACCCATGGTAGATAGAAGACAATCAGTAGTCACATTCCATGTTCCCCCTACAATGACATTGACCAAATGGGGAGAGTTAAGTGAAGAAATTATGGACAACGGTGATATTACCTCCTAGTTATATCAAGAAGACAATGAATACCCCCCACCATCTATTCAAATAGCTAAGGACCAATATGGAAAAGGATTTAAGATTATGCAAAATGAAGGCTATGAAGGGCATAGTGGGTTAGGACTACATCAAAATGGAAGCACAACCCCGATCACTATCTCCCCACGATCAAAATACTTGGGCTAGGGTGTCAACCACATAGAATTGGGTTTCCTATTACTTTGTCACTTTTTCAAGAGGAAGATTGTGCTTATACAAGCATTGAGACATCTCATGAACCACTTCCCCCAGTCTATGATCAGTCTCACAAACCACTTCCTCCAGTCTACGATGAGTCTCACAAATCACCTCCCCCATTTTATGATGAATCTCCCGACTCAAGCGATGGTGAATGAGATTCTCTTTCCTCTACTAGTACCATGAACATAGATGATATCTTTGGATAATTGGACGTAAAGGTAAAACCTGTACTAAAATCATCTAGTCCCCGTCTTAGGAAATAGTTGTCTAAAGAAGAATGGCATAAACTCTATTATTGGGAAATCCTCGATCGTGCATCTTGGGCACCTACCAAACCATCTTCTGATGACTCAGCACTTACGATAGTCCCACAATAGAGTATACCTACCTATAGGAAGAAGAACAATAAGGAGTTAGTATAAAACTTATGTGACCATGTCAACCACTCTCTATTCACCTTGTCAGCTGCTACCTTTAAAAACTCCGATGATGACATGCCTCTCATATATCCCTAACTTATCAATTGGGATCAACAAGGTACACCCATCATAGATACATTCGAGAATGACAAAGCAATTATTGATTTCATGGGACTTAGAGAAGGCATACCAAGAGGGGATCATAAAGTTGGTTTTACCATAGACTTGGACGACAAAGAATATTTTGGGGAGTCTATTTACACCTCTAGTAGCAAAAATGAGAATAAATAGAACAAATAAAATGAGAAGAAAAATTATGAGTCCCTAGGTGAAAACCAAAAGGCACCTTTGGACGAAGAAACAATCAAAATAGAGGATGTATCCGAGGGCGAAAACCTCTCAGAGGCACCTAAGGATAGAGGTTTAAATATTCTCCCCGTTGAATAGGAAAAATCATCGATGCTAGTAGAAGAGTCTATGGAAGTCAAAATAGGTACAGAAGAGAATCCTAGGATAGTATATTTTGTAGCTTCTTTAACATAGACGTAAAAACATGAGTTTAAGGACTTCTTCAAAAAGAGACAAATAAATGATGAAAAAGTCAAAATAAAGGACGTATCCGAGGGCGAAAACCTCTCTGAGGCACCCAAGGATAGAGGTTTAAATATTCTCCCCGTTGAATAAAGAAAGTCACTGATGCTACTAGAAAATGTTGTTCAAGTCAACATAGGTACAAAAGAGAATCCTCAGATAGTATATTTTGCAGCTTCTTTAACAAAGACCGAACAACATGAGTTTAAGGATTTCTTCCAAAAGAGACAAATAAAATTTGCATGGTTGTATGATGACATGCCTAGGATGGATCCAGATCTAATATTGCACCATTTACTGTTACATCCAGGTACTAAGCCGGTCAAACAAAAGCTAAGGAAAATGCATCCATAAATTGCTTTATTGGTCAAGGCAGAACTTAAGAAACTCTTGGATGTAAGATTCATTAAGACAATAGACTATGCAAATTGGATATCAAATATTGTGCCCGTGACTAAACCAAATAGGGACATTCCCATTTCTACAGACTTTAGAGACATCAATAAGGAATATCCTAAGGATTACTTCCCTTTACCAAACATAGACATGATAATAGATCTTACAGCAGGATACAAGATTCTCTCCCTGATAGATGGTTTCTTTGGATATAACCAAATAAAAATCATGCCTGAAGACCAGCACAAGATAGATTTCACATGTCCATGGGGCACATACTATTGGAATGTTATGCCATTTGGGCTTAAGAACGTAGGAGCTACCTATCAATGGGGAATGACTACAATTTTCCATGACTTTGTACACACTCTTATGGAAGATTATGTAGATGAAATCATAGATAAATCAGAAACAAGGGAAAATCATTTGAAGGTTCTAGACGAGATATTCCAGAGGCTAGAGAATTACAATGTTAGGCTAAATCCGAAGAAGTGTGTCTTTAGAGTGAAATTAGGAAAACTGTTAGGGTACATCATTTTCAGAAGAGGTATTGAAGTAGATCCAGAGAAGGTAAGAGCCATCATAGAAATGCCTCCTCCTATCAGCATTGGTCAACTCAAAACACTACAAGAAAGATTACAGTCCATCAGGTGTTTCATTGTACAACTGGCATACAAAATACACCCATTTCAACATTTTCTCAAGAAAGGAGTACCATTTGTGTGGACACCTAAATTTCAGGAATCTTTCCAACAAATCAAGGACTAATTTCTCACTCCACCTATTCTCATGCCACCTACAGATTGAAAACTGTTGATACTATACATCTCAACAACACAGTCAACATTAGGAGCTCTTCTTGCACAACACGATGATCATGGTTGTGAGAGAGTAGTCTACTACATTAGTCGTACCATGGTAGGATATGAATTAAAATATAGCAACATAGAACATACCTATCTTGCGGTAGTATTTTCTACTCAAAATCTACGAGACTGTATGCTCAATCGCCAAATAGTGCTGGTTGCGGAGATTGATCCCCTCAAATATCTCCCAAGTAAGGTGGCATTAATAGGCCGATTGGCTAAATGGGTTATGAGACTTAGTGAGTATGACATCCAATATGTGGAGAGGAAGGTTGTAAAAGGAAAAGTGATTGTAGATCAGTTAGCAGATGCACCCACGAAGGCATACCATCCTTTAGTGGTGGATTTTCCTAACAAATTTATCTTTAACATTGACATTAGAACAGACTGGAAATTATACTTTGATGGGTCACATACACAACATGGTTCCGGAGTAGGTATTCTATTTGTGACACCTCATGGCGACACCATTCCTAAATCATTTAGGATTTCTTTCCCTTGCACAAACAACATAATAGAGTATGAATCCTTAGTGATAGGATTAAAAATGACAGCACAATGGAAGATTAAGAGCCTACATGTTTTTGGCGATTCTCAGTTAGTAGTCCGACAAGTAAATGATGATTATGATACTAAGGATGAGAAACTTGCCCCCTAGAAGCACATGGATGACAATTTCAAGCAATACCCTGATCATATTTCCTTTCAACAAATACCACGTATTCAAAATAGGGTTGTAGATGTTATGGCAATCATGGGTTCCTTGTTGGATATTCTGAGTAACGTGCCTAAGTTTGAGTTTCTAGTTGAATAGTTGTTGGTCCCAGCCTATGATGTCCCTGATTCTATGATGGTCTATACAGTTGTTGGTCCTACATACCCTTGGTATAAAGACATATTCAACTACCTAACTGACCAAACCTTACCTCTAGACTTGTCAAATAACCAATTTCAAACCTTCATTCGTAAGTCAACCAAGTACACCATCATCAGAGATACCCTATATAGACGTACCTTAGATAACGCCCTAATGAGATGTCTCGATGTTGAAGAAGCACCAAAAACTTTGTGAGTGGTGCACGAGGGTATATGCGGATCCCATTCAAGTGGTCCTACTTTAGGCCAGAAGATTATGAGATTATGTTATTATTGGCCTACTATGGAGAAAGACTCATATATCTTTGTAAACACATGTAGATAGTGTCAGATACATGGAGATTTGATAAGAGCACCAACAAAAGAGCTTCATCTGATTACATTACCATGGCCTTTTTCTCAATGGGTACTTGACCTCATAGGTAAGATACACCCTCCATCATCCAACAACCATAAGTTTATCATAACTGCCACCGAATAATTCACCAAATGGATTGAAGCTATTCCCATGACCTACATCACTGACACACAAATATCCAAGTTTATATTAAACTATATCATTTGTCGGTATGGTGTACCCCAATCCATAATCACAGACAATGGCCACCCATTCAAGAACCAAGAAGTATGCCATCTATGTGAAGAGTTCCATATCAAGCATCATTTTTCCGCCCCATATTATCCACAAGGTAATGCCCAAGTTGAGGCATCTAATAAAACCATTGTTAGAATCCTGAAGAAGACTGTCAATGATGTTGGTCATGACTAGAACCTACAACTAAATACTTCCTTATGGGCTTACCGTACAAGCATCCGTACTCCCACTAGTGCCACTCCATATTCCCTAGTATTCAGATCTGAAGCTATCTTACCTATTGAGGTTGACATACCTTCCCTGTGGGTATCCTTGAAGGGTCACATTGACGATGAAGAATACTGTGTATCTAGGTTTCAAGACCTAGAATTATTGGATGAACGAAGACAGAAAGAACTAGAACATTTGGAAGAATATCAGAATCATCTTCATCGAAGCTATTATACGAAATTTCTAAATAGACACTTTGACATTGGTGACCTGGTTTTAATGGAGAATCCTAAGAATCAAGCTGAATGTGAAAATCTAGGAAAGTTTGAACCTAACTGGTTAAGGCCTTATATTGTCATAGAAGCCTTTAGATCAGGAGCATACCAACTCTCTACTCTTGAAGGAGAGCCAATTTTTTCACCTATCAACAGTCTTCATATAAAGAGGTTCTATGCTTAGCTTCTGAGACTCTGTGTCTTAATCTAGAAAATACAAAAAAATGGAAAAAATGGTTACCTTGATGAAAACCTAGTAAACAGGCGTCTCTGTAACACCAAAAAAATTGATAAATTCAAAAAAGTAAAGAGAAATAATCCATCCAATAGTGAAAATCACTTCGGTGGCACTATGGATAAGTACCATGGTGAAAACCTCACAAACAGGCACCATGTGTAGTCAAAATCGTTCTTCCGTCTACCATCATTCCAATCAGAATTTTGCACCATCCCTCATAATAAATGGTTGTCTTATCCATTTCTTGGAATGATTGACATCTAACGTCCATTCTGTCACATTGCCCACTCCATCTCACATGTAATATTTCTGACTAGGGGAAATATTTGTTTTGTGCCACAACACCTTGTACATAACATTACACCATCGAAAATGTCCTGAAAATTCCCAAAAATAGTAGAAAACTTAAAAAATCCAAAAAATATCGTCATTCATGTCAAGTCAGTCATGTTAAGTCAATTGTAGAAATAATCGAACTACGTTGCCTTTGCGACTAGGACGTAGGCAAGGCCATCAATCGATGTGCCCCCGAGGCATTAGGTCTTTCAGTCTAGGTTTTTCATGTATCACACGCATTTAAATCATGACTCTTTGTACATCCAAATAAATTGGTCATGTCGAACTACGAGGTCTTTGCGTGTACAATGTAGGCAAGACTAATCAATTGATGAGCTCCCGAGAACACACTAGGTCAGTCCAATAGGGTTCATTCACATTCAATTCACTATCACACATATGGCATATCATTCACTTAGATGAATGTATTTAGCCACATTAGGTTAGTACTTTAGGGTATCATCTCATTTCATACACTGTCAATACAACACACACTTTTAATCAATCAACGAATAAAACAAGTCATTTAACAACAAGGAAAAACATCTTAAATAGTCATCAAGTCAACATCAAACACATTGTTGAAGTGATCAACTTATGTATTTTGCAAGATATGTCTTTCTTGTCAATAGACATCACCAAATTGTCATAGTCTCATGTTTTTTGTCGCATCAACATCATCAAGCTCCAACCTCTTATACAACACATGTCTTTTTTGAAACCAAGCTTTGTCATGCCTTATATAGATAGTCACCCAGTCGAAACCAAACTCAAACATCTTATTGCGGTATATTTCATCCATCACATTGCGCTATGTCAAACATCAATAGTCAAATAATCCCACAAGATCAAGTTTTGGTGAATACATTTATTTTTCTTTATGACTTTATATCTTCTTTTGTCTTATCTTTTTATCGATTTGTGAATTTAGTCAGGTTACTACCTTTCTCAAGGATGTCTCAGGACTCTTTTTCTTTGGCTGCTATTTGTCAACTATTTTTTAACATTGGTTTTTGAGTCATGTTACTAGTTTCCTCAAGGATGTCCTATCAAGGATTTAGAGGAGCAATGACGTCTCATGAACCATATTTTATTTGTCTGATGTCTATGGTTTGTTAAAGACAACATGTCTGGGGCATCTTGTCCTTAGTCTAAGTTAGGACACTCCTTGTCTATGACTGTCTATTTTTCATAGATGGATGACTTTGTACACTATGGTCTATCTCATATCATAGTGTGTACTATCCATTTGTGTCATGTCCCACCCAATGATGATAACAAGCAAAGCATAACATACTTGGAAAAATATCGAAGACCATATGTTTTTCAATCAATCAACCCTTGTTATTTCTTACTAACATTCTAAATTCATTTGTGCTAACATTTCTTCTCTGACATAATGATAGAGTCCTAGACACAACAAAAAAATTAAATAATATGCATACATTCCATAAACATGTCATATAGTTACATTGCATTAGCATCTTCATTACATATTTTCACAATCATTACATCATAGGCATTTCATAATCATACATAATGGAAACATTACACATGTTCATCTCACCATCAAATATAAATAACACCATATATATTCATTACATCCATTATCAAAAGTAAATAAATCATCCATAACATCATAAAATGTATAAATCATAACATGTAGAAACATTCATTCATAACACATATACATACATCATCTAGGAAATATAATCACATAGCAGCAATGCATCACCATAAAATAGAATTGTATATCATATAAAAGCTGCCAAAATCATATATATATCACTCAAAATAATGTGTCATAGTACAGTATCAGAGTGTATCCATAGATAAAACATGAGCTCGTAGGCTCTTGGATCAAAATACAATGTCTACATGTATAACAGTATCATCGTGTCCCACTTCCACTACTTTCACATGGTGAAGGTGGTGGGAAAATCCTCAAAGGTGATCTCTATGAGGTGGAAGGACTCTCATATAGACCTCCTCTTGGTGTTCCTACCACACCCTCTGTACTTTGTGTCCTGGTGTGACTCCTGTCCTATGATCTCTGACTACGAACCTCTAAAAAGCTAGGAGCTCATCTCTCTGTTGGCACCACTACCTCATATAAATCCCTATAATAGGTAGCTCTCTCAACTGATCTGACTAACTCCCATACCATGCCATTAGATGAGGACCCACTATAAAGGCGTCTCACCTCTATAAACTACTGCACTATCTCCTGTCATCAAGCTATGGCCTGATCTCTCTCCATGGGTGCCCTGTCTCTCTCTGCACGGACACTATCTCTCTCTGCATAGGCGTTGTCTCTCTATATCCTCATACCATCAAAATCTGCTCTCAATCTCTCCTCCAAATCCTCCCTATCTCCATCCCCAGGGGCATCATCCTCCAGTCTCCTCTCCACTATTTGATCCCTGAGCTCTCTCTCCTACTCCTCCATTGGTGCCTCCTCCTCCACATCATCCTCCTCATATCCTACTAGAACACCCAAATGGTCTATAGCCATATCCATGTCCACATCCTCTGCAACATCCTCTACTCCAATATCCACCTCTACATTCTCCTTTGCAACTACCTCCTTGGCAGCATGCTCATGCCCAACCTATGCATCAACTCCACCTCTGATTTCCAACATCGGTACATCCTCCACTACTACCTCTTAGATAGGTGACAGTCCACCTACCCAACCTCCTCTCCATCCTTGCCTACCGCCTCTTCCATCATCACCTCTCCCTCCAACTCTACCAACTCTAGCACCTCCACCTCTTTGCCATCCTCTAGGTCCTATGCCTCATCTCTCCATTGGTGTCAACTGATCCGGATCTGTGTAAGGAATAGGCCAATGCTCTACCCACCATGCGTCATACACAGCTATCGTACCTGGTTCTACTGCTCCATCTCTCCACCCCCACTGTACTGGCTATAATGCCTGTATGTCTACCTCTGCAGTAGCTACTGGAATCATGGGTCCCCAATATGGAACCTCTCTAGATGAATGAGCAAACTCTTCTCTGCTCAGAGGCTCATCCTGAATCTCGCCGAACTGTCTGAAAACTCTATCTGGTAAGTGTCTCTCAATGATATGTACACTATAAACAATCCTCCCAATCAAGTACTATGTCTGTCTGCATAATGGCAAGTTTTTGTCCTCATCCGACCACTCCTCATAGTCCATGTATGGTCTCCACGTGAATTGATCCAAAATTTCAAGTGTATGTCGCTAATATCATGTGTCTCCCACATGCGTTTGAGTAAAGTCTTTTGTATACTGGAACACAGATGGGCATATCTCCTATCACTCTACAGTAATTGGAGGACGAAACACAACTAACCTCTCCCAACCCCACACCATCAGCAGAGTGGTCCCACAACTCAATGACTGAGCATCTCTATATGCAATATCATGTAAGTGAAAATACAACATCCCCAGTAGACATGGGCCCCAAGCATACATAGTCTCTCTCTCTAGCATACCAACCAATCGCACCCCATCCAACCAGAAAACCATGACCTCATCGGTTTGGTAGAATAATTCCCCCTATCAATGTACAGAATATAATCAATCCTATCATATCTATCCACCAATACTGGCCATCTGATCTCATAGTGCTCGATGTTGAGCCTACTGATATCATCCACCTAATAGAATCTCGCTAACTCAGTCAATCCGCGTTGGGTATCATATATCACCCGCTCTCCTCTAATCGCTAATCTCAATATCCTATACACATCCTCCAATGTGACAGTGGCCTCCCTAGTTGGAAAATGAAATGATGGTGTCTCAGAGTGCCATTGCTCGTATAACACAATAAGCATCCCCCTGTTCGCCCGAATGGTGGGCAACGATAGAAAGTGATGTAGACCAAGTCTCCATAGAAGTTGTATATCTGTAGTAGTCAAACAATCTCTCAAATCAAATGTGTCAGGATGTGTCTTCCGCATATATATAGGATCTAGTACAACCTGCATTTTAAACCATGATGTCAAGAATTTGTCTAGTTTTTCTTAGAAAAAAAATTCAAAAATTTTACCAGCCAAGTGCGGCTCACTATAACAGATGCAGTGCATTTTTACAAATGTGTTGCATAACGCCTTAGTTTTGGTGCATATTACATATGTGTTACACATTTCACATACCTTTTTCTACCTACCACACATGCGGTGCATTTTCTATAGCCTATCTACCTACTACATATGTGTTTCATAAATTCATATGTGGTTCACTACCACGCATGCATCTAATCCTAATGCAAATGCATTGCATAATGAAATATACAGTTCTTTCTATTTCAAATGTGATCATTCCCTAAAATTCCCAACCTATCCTAGATGTGTTTTCACACATGCATCATTTCCCAGTCAAATGCGGCAAATACGATGACATATGCGTCCTTCATGATGAACCGCATTTTCTAATTGACTTTTCAATGCCTACAAACATGTGCAAAGCTGAATTTCAAAAGTTTGTTTTTGAATACATACGAATGGTCCTATGTCAGCTAGCCACTTGAAGGTCTGGATCTAATATCCTCAATGCACAACATAGGGAATGGGTGCCATTTTCGTCAACTAGTCAGAGTAAGTCTTCTGTTTTCCAAACTCCTCCGGGTGCAAATGAATTTGATTTCAACCTAATTCCTATTTATAGGTAGGGTTTGGGTGGCATTTCTTCAGCCCTTCTCTACTAGCCACTTAACCTTTCAGCTTCAAATGACTCGTACACATCCATATCAACTCCAATTTCAATTCCATCAACTCCATAGCAATTCTAACTATCAAATTGACATATCGAGAATATTTCCAGATTTTTTTGAAATTTTTGAAAAATTGTCAATTTTCTTGAGAGGGCATACCTTAACCTATTTCATGTTGGGGGCACGATTGGGAAATATTTTCTTTGACACAGTGACATAACAACATTGTATCAAAGAGGGAAAAACTTTAGACACCAAAAATTGGTCTAGGCCTGCGAACACCACTTTCGACATAATTTTCTATTATCCATGGTCATGATTAAATAATGATTAAATAATTTATTATTTAATTGCCCACCCCCTTTATCATATGTCAACTATAATTAAATATCTTTATTTAATTATTCAATTTAACCCCATTTATCTATAATTAAATATTTATTATTTAATTATTCATATTATCCTTTTCAAAAGTCAATTAAATAAAACATCTTTATTTATTTAATTAAAATCTTTTATTTTTGAATGTTGAATTAAATTAACATTTAATTCATTTATTTATTTATTTATGTCACATTCTTCTGTCAATCAGTTGACTAATCATTCACTCAGCTTTTGACTCAAGATCTATTTTTAGTTCTCCAGTTATCTCCGGATTCAACATCTGATTGTCTTTATGAGAGGACTCTCTATCACAACTAGTCAGTTAACTAGTTCCAACTCATATGCATGATGTGTTTATTAATTAAATATCTTTATTTAATTAATTAAATCATGTTTGCATTCGAATGCATTATTCTTCAACTTATAACTTTATCTTTGACATTCAAAGTCTATTTCTTCTTTTTTCAAAGACTCTTGACTGAAGATTAAAATCTTGAACTCGTGTTCTAACTCACATTCTAACTTAGTATCTATCCTACAGTCTTTTATGACTCATGTTCTAACTCACATTCTATCTGAGATAAAACTCACATTACATGGAATTCATCAATCTCATCCGTTGATCTCTCTTTTAATCTGATCTGATTGTTCGAAAACCCAAAATCTATAAAATGACATGTCATTATAATTATTCCTCCTCCCGAAATCATACACTTTTGAGAAGAAACTTATCTTCGATATTTTTCTTAGACAATCGACGAAGTTATGTTTGAATTCAAACACAAAAATTTGAGGGAAAGAATACTGAAAAGGAAAAATGGAGAAGAGCAATCAAGATAATTTGAAGGGGTGAACGCATATTCAGTGAGAGCTTTCCATTAATTTGTTTAGTTTATTATGTTTATTTCCTCATTCTTTGTTGTTCGATTTAGATTAATATTGGTTAGATTAAGATTAACATCGTTTATTCTAGTTGCAGAGATATCCTAATCCATATTTTAATACTATGTTACAATATTATACTATGTAATATATATTATATATTATATACTATATACTATATATATATATATATTATGTACTACATTATATTATAATATATATCTATATATATAATAGTAAGAGATAGGGGGCCATGAGAGAGAGAGAGAGGGTGGGAGGGATAGAGGGAGGGATAGAGGGAGGGAACATCCTAAGAGAGAGAGAGAGAGAGGGAGTGTGGGAGAGGTAATTGGAGTGAAAGAGAGTTGTCTTGGTAGGCTGGGAGAGATAGAGGGAGGGATAAACATTGGAGAGAGAGAGAGAGCTAAGAGAGGGAGAGGGTTTGGGAGGGATAGTCAGAGGGGGAAACTTGAGAGAGAGAGAGAGAGAGAGAGAGAGAGAGGGTGCAATGCCCCTCTATGATTCACCCTTTCATGATGTTTGATTATTTTTTTTTGGGTTGTTTGAATTAAACTGGTTTTATAATGTTGCTTATTTTGATGATGAATTAAATTAATTATTAAATCAAATTATGTTGTTTTTGGATAATTAAATTATTAAATTAAATGATTAAATTATAAAGTGCTTTCATAATTAAATATAAAAATAAATTATTGTTAATGTTAATTTTTAATTAATAAATTTAATTTGCAAGGAAAATTTCATGGGAAAAATAAAATATAAAAATTAGTATTAATTTTGAATGAAGATAAATGATAGAGGAATAGAAACAATTAAAAAGTGGGAAAAAGTATTTTTGAAGCACATGCGTAACTTGAAACAAATTGTTGAAACAAAAATTTCTTGTTTTTTATGATTCTTTTGTTTGCTTTTTGTTTTCAAAAAACAAAAGCTTCATTATTATCATTTTGGGGGGGATTATGGATTGGGAGGATGGATTTTGTTTTCAAACAGAAAAAACTTTTCTACAAGATTATTTTGTCAAAATAAGAATATTCAATGGATTTGTTTTCAAAACAAATTCTTCAGTAGAAGGAGCTGCAATTTTTATGAATGGCTTCAAAATGTTAAATAGAATTATTGGGGAATGGCGAGAGGATTTTTAGGGGATCCATGCAGCAAGTGCTTCATTCTGGAAAGAAAATTAAGTGAAAAGAAGCAAACAGAGCTTGGCAAGGAATGAAATAGAGTCTACACACAACCGCACAAAAGGAGAAGCTTGTTGCTAGGTAGGAATATATTGTTATGGTATTTTCTATTCATTCCTAGTTTGCTCCATAATTTTCATGAATGATTAGTATAGACGTGAAATCGGGTTCCTTCCAGTGTCTATAGTTTGGGTGCATCAAAATATGAAATGAAATCCTTGAAATTTTCTCATAGCTTTGGCTTCAATTTGCTTGTAGGAGTGGACATATGTATTTCTTTTGAAACCCTTTTGTTCTTCCAACATCCTCCACTCTCAACCGGTAATCCCCCTCTTCATGTAAGTCATTTTGGATGAACATTCCTCATGCTATCAACTATGTTGCTAAAAGTTACTTAAGCCTTTTCAATGTATCATTTCAGTGCATCCCTGCTAGCATGTCATCAATTGATTGTCTTACCTAGCCATTCCATATTGTAATCACCTCTTGATTTAGTTGAAGGTTCTTAAGTTTTATTTTTTATTTTTTATGCACCAAAATATTACTCTTTTTAGTGGCGCTCATGAGGCAACACATGCCCTCCCCTACACTTGTTTTTTTGTTGCTTTGTGAAGGATTTTGTGATAATCGAATCCCATATATAATGTGCTGGTTTATTTAATTTTTTGATGATCATCATGTTACCATTTCAAAGCCTTGCCTTAGCTTGACCGAGGGATTGTAGTATTGCATGATAATATTCCTTCAATGTGCCTCATCTACAATGATGGCATTTATTATACCAAATCATACTCGAGGCATTCTATTTAACAGGTTTGAATTACTTTCTTGCCATAATCACTTCCTTAGCCTTACTTTAAACTGTCATTTTCATTGGTTGAAATAGAGAGGAAGATAGTATTGCTCGTGAGTTAAACCATTATGTGCATATCCTAACATCATTGTGTTCCCTGAGAGGGCATCTCTTTGCAACATTTTATCAAACAATTTTCTTCTCAATATGGCGATTTAATTTCAATAGAGCTAGCATATGCCTTAAGTTTGAAAATCATTGGATTGGTCTATTTTTTGGTTCTTGAAAAATAAAATCTAAGTTGGCCATTTATTATGTTTGGTGTCCCTTGATTTTTGAATGATTTGCATATTCTTGAGATTTTTTTAATAGATCCAACTGATAGAGTGCGTATGGTTGATTCACAGTATTTAGAAATTTATTGGTATCTTATATTTGAATGTGGAAATCATTCTATTAAAATGGAAACTCTTTAATAAGTATATCATTTGATAGGAGAAGTTTATTCATGTAGAAATATAGGTAACTGATTTATATAATTGCAATATATAGATATGAGTGTTTATGCTCGCATATATTCATGTGTTTACTTTGAATAAAACCCAATATACTATTTTATAAACAACAATAGTTAATATTGAATATATATAAATACATTTATATCTACATGTATACATATATGTACATACATATATATAAATATTTATATATATATATTATATCCACATATTCTGACATGCAAAGCTCAATATTGGAAAGAGATGATTTTTTATAATTGTTAATGAAATTAGTGAATTTGTAAGTTAAATTTAAATGAATTTCTTGCATAAATGTAACTAGGATAACAGTATGTGGATAATAGTAGATCTTAAGTTGATATTCTTCAAAATATTCATTTTATCGTATTCTCCAATAATTGAGTTGGGAATTGGTTGACTTTACTATTGTTTTTCATGGTTGTTTGATATTGAGTAGATTTGTGGTTATTGTTTTATTTCAATATTAATTTGTATTATGTAAGTAAAATTATATGAGTTAGATTATTATTTAATTGAGAATTTTGGGTAAGGTTGTCAAGGTTGCTTCTAGAGGCTAGGGGGAGTTTGTCTACATTTTGGGTGTCATGATTATTACCTTGTGAAATGGTTGATTATGTATTTGAATTGTATTCATGAGGGTTTTAGCCATGCATTGATTATTCGTCATTATAGTTGATTTTTGTGTGTGAGAGGGTTCAAGCCTCACTTTATGTGTATGTGCATGTGGTTTGTAATTTTCTGTAAATGGCTTTACACTATTGGATGTTTTTGGACTGACTAGGTGGATGGGAAAATGACCCTCGAGGCCAAAATTTTTAGAGATTAGTCTAAAAATTTATTTGTTTATCAACCTGACACTAAGGAAAAACATAACACAGTCGAAACACAAAAGACTAAGAGGGCAGGTAAAGAGGGGCTGATAATGCAATGACCAAAAAAGGTTCAGACCATAATTATGCAACCGACCACCTATAATAGCAAGTCAATGCTCGAATAGAACAACCAAGACTAAGATTTAAGGTAAAACCCCAAAACCCAAAACCAAACCAATTAGAGCCAAGGACATAGTAAAATAAAACTCATGGGGTGGGGAGGGGGGGGGAATTTAAAAGCTCCACTATTTTCTCCAACTAGGGATGTATGCCCCTACAGTCATAGCAAGATTCCATAATCTTTGGAGAGCAGACCAAATAGAGAGAGAACAAAAACTAGGGACTTGTCTGAACAAGACAAGCAGACAATGCAAAAAGAAAACAAACACACCTATATACACTACTCACAGGACTATACATCGTACATGGAAAAATAGCTATTTTAAGAGAAATAGTATTTCAAGAACTGTCCATGTACTCGCAATTCCAGAACTTCACCTGCAAGTGACTGCAAGAAATATGAATCCTCCCCATGTGTGTCCACAATTATGTATGGGCCTAGCCTTAGGGGATCAAACTTTCCATGTTTGTCTTTATCCTCTGATCTTTCATTCTAGAGCAACACCATCACTCCTACATCAAAATTTCTTTCAATTTCCTTCTTATCATAGAGGTACTTCACCTGAAGTTTCAATTTTTCATCTCTTGTGAGCCTCTCTTCTAGTTTCATCTAGTTGATTCAATTCCTCCATTCTGTGTTGAATTTCATCACACACGTTATCATCATATTCTTGGAAAAACTCATACATCTTCAACAAATTGTTTTATGGTATATGTGATTCCACCCCATAAACAAGGTTAAAAAGCGAATGACCAATTTCCTTCTTGACAGTTGTCCTGCTAGCCCATAGTGCTAATTTCAATTTTGAATCCCAAGCCTTCTTATTTTTCTTGATCATACACTTGATAATATTCATTAGGCTCTTATTTCTAGACTTTGCTTTTCCATTTCCTTGGGGGTGATATAGAGAAGAGTACGAAATAGTTATACCATATTGATTACAAAAATAAAAAAATTCCTCAAATCTGAAGCACATTGCATTATCTGAAATAATTCTTTCAGGTACCCCAAATCTGCTTAAGCTATTATTAGTCAAAAAATCAATGACTACTTTACTTGTGCTCCTTCTAGTTGGGATTTCTTCAATCCATTTAGTAAAATAGTCAGTTGCCACTAATATCCATGCATGTCCTCAACTATATTTTTTAGATATTTCTCTTATGAGGTCAATGCCCCATTACTGGAAAGGAGTTGAAGTAGACACCGGTCTCAACATAAATTTACCAGAAAACTTCAACTTCCCGGTGAACCTCTAACAAGCATCACATATTTTGACATACCTATGAGCATCTTTGAATACAATAGGCCACCAAAAACCCACTCTTAAAATATTTTGAGTTGTTATCTTAGCCATGTAATGGCATTCCACAAGATCCTTCAAGGCTCCTCCACTAGAGCTCATCATAAATAATGACATACCTAATTTATCGTAATTTAAGGGTTCTTTTCACATTAAGTGGCATACCTTCAGGAAACTACATTGTATGTAGATATTCAATAATTCTCCTATACTAGCCACAAGTTTGCATATCACAAATAGATGCAATATTATTTTATTCTCTCTATTTTATTTGATTAGCCTCCAAATTGGATTCAAACATTAATTTGGCTAAACCATGACCCCTTATGAGCTTGGTGATTTGTATATCAATATTAAATTTTTGGATCCTATTTATCCATCTACACTGTCTTCTTGTAGTCTCTTGTTGGGTGAAGATATCCTTAACTGTAGATGTTGGTACATATGCGACAACAACTTCTCCCATCAAGTAAGGCCTTAAATTCTTAACCACTTTTACCAGAGCATACACCTACTTCTCTGCTATATCATACTCTAATTAAAAAATGCAATTGGCTACTCAAAACCATAATTTTTCTGCAATAAAACCCAAGCTATAGTGTGAAAAGAAGAAAAGGTAAAAAACTAAAAAGCTTTTGAGTAATTAGGTGACTTAAGAATAGGGGCCTACTTGATAGCATCTTTTATAGCTTGAAAATCTTTGGAAGGCTCATTTGTCCATACTATCTTTTCTCCCTTTTTCAGCATCTTAGAAATTGGGCGAATAGTCTTAGAAAAATTTGTGGCAAACCTCCTTAGAAAGTTTATCTTCCCAAATAAATATTGAATACCTTTTACATTTTTTGGTTGTGTGATCTTATCAATATCCGCCACTCTTTCTAGATCAATCTGAACCCCATCCTTTGAAACAATATGCCCTACCATCTTTCCTTCATTTACCCTGAATGCACACTTCCTAGGGTTCAAAGATATCCCATATTCCAGAGCTCTAATAAAAAACTTTTCTAAATGAGAAAAATGGTCATCCCCATTCTTGCTATGGGTAGTAAGATCATACTAGTAAATTGCAAGGAATAGATCAATAAAATCTGCAAAGGCTACATCCATAGCCCTTTTAGAATTTGCACCAACATTTATTAGTCCAAATGGCATTCTTACATAAACATATGTCCCCCATGGTGTGGTAAAAGAAATCTTGAATTGTTGAGACTCCTTGACCATTACTTGGTTATAACTAGAAAATCCATCCATCATGCAGAGTAGTTCACACCCTGTGACCTTTTGCAGTATAGCTTCCATATTAGGTAGTGGGTAATTATCTTTCAAGGAAGCAACATTCAAATTTATAAAATCAACACATAATCTAATGTCCCCATTTTTATTTCTTATAGGCACTAGGTTAGAGACCCAAGATGAGTGCCTAATTGGTTCAATGAATCCTACATCCCTTAATTTAGCAAGCTCTTCTTGTATTTTGGGTTGTAAGGTAGTGTTAATTGGCCTCTATTTTTGCCTGAATGGATTCATATCAGGTTTTAGTGGGATTTCATGCTAGAAAAGATCCTCCCTATATTCTTTGAGGTCATCATATGAATAAGCGAAAACATGTCTATATTTTCTAAGTAGGGTAATCAACATGTTCCTAACATGTGGCTTCATTTTCTTTCCGATATAAACCTTCTTAGGAGCACTTTTCATTCCTAAGTTTATTTCTTCTAAATCTTCCTTATGAGAGGGTACATGCTTAGTATTTGAAATATAAGGACCATCAAAAGCCCTTTCAAGTGAAACCAAGCCTCAAGGAATGGTATTTGTTTTGAGTTGAATTACCTCATTCCTAAATAGGGTTTCTTTCCCATCAATCTCAATTATGAATGAGCCAAAATCAATTTCCTAGCTCTTATATTGATCAACACAATCCAAAAGTTTCAGAATATTTGTGTCATCATAAAATACATGCTAGTTACAAATATTATCTAGTACTATAGGCATGGTTTGCATTTATATTTGTGAGATGTCACCAAAGGTGACATCATCAAGTTTAACAGCTATGTTGGCTAATAATTCATCCCTAGCATTTTTTTCTCTCTCAAACCATTCAATACCAAAAGCATCAAAGGCCTCAACGGTATCCCACACTGTATTTCTATATTGCCTAAGTCTTTTATCTTTAGCTACAAAGAAGGATCTAATCTAGGAAAAAACCAACTCATAGTCTCCCAATACTTTTAATGCCTTAATACCATGCTTTGAAGTTATCTTCAGACCAAGTATAAGAGCCTGATACTCAACGGAATTGTTGGTACAACTAAATTGAAACAAGAAATAATACTTGAATGTTTTACCTTGAGGGGAAGAGAATAATATTCCTTCTCTTGAGCCATCTCTCGAACATGCTCCATCAAAATGAATTATCCATAAGTCATCTTTTGATGATACCTTTAGCACTTCTTTATCAATAGGTGCTAGCTAGATTTCTTCCTCTGTTTTATCTTCCTCAACATGAAATTTTTTCAAATATGTTTCAACAAATTTTATTTTGATAGGCTCTAGTGGTTCCTCCATATTTTCAATCATATGAGGGGCTCTCTTTTCCCTATTTACTTTAACATCTCTTTGCTCAATAGAGAACGTAGAAAAAGATAAATCACATTGTATGATCCCACCCATTGAAGCACTCCATGGACGAGATAACAACATCCCATAAGTAGGTGAGATATCCACCACTATGAAACTCATGTGTAAATCCTTCTCAGGGAATGCTACCAATCTGTATGGAACATCATTTATAATCCCTATGATAGGAACTTCCTGAGAATTCATTGCATAGAATTTACCATATATGTACTATATATTTTTAAGACCATTTCATGCATTATCTTTACTGGAATCATGTTGTTAGAAGCTCCTAAGTCAATCATACAATTTCTCAACATTTTTCCATCAATAATCAGGCTCAAGAAAAATGGATTGACATGGTTGGGGTTAGCTATAATAGTAGTTCCTAGATATATTTGAGCACTATCTGTGGTAACTTCTTCCACAATTTTTTTCTTTTCTTGATCATTTTTTGAGTCTATTTGATCAAAGAACACCTTGCCCCTTTTACTTGTAGGAATTCTATTAATGAGTGCAAAATTTTTATCCTTATGTTAATCTATTCACATCATTTCTAAAAAAGGAACAATAACCCTGACTTGAGAAAGTACATGGAACATATCTCTTCCAGTGTAGTTTGGTAATTCAGAAAAAATTGTGTTCTCAGACATTGCCTTTTCTTTTCCCTTGGGAGTTTCATCATCATGAGGGTGTTGATTACTGACTTTGATATTTTGGGAGACAACTTCACCCTTTATCTTGGTCTTATCCACTTTCTTTTCCCATATCCTGGGATCCCTAATTTTCTTAGGCTTTGAATCCACATTCTTAGCCTCCAAATTGATAGTTGTTCTAGCTACATCTTTCTCCTTTACAAACAAACTGCAAGGCTTACTTGAATCACCTGGAACATTTTATTTTCTCAATTATATGTTGTTCCTTTCCCTAGCAACTGGAGCAACTGTATATTTTTCAATTTCCTCATTAGAGGGTCTTCTCAAAACAATATTATCTATCTCCAATTCATTTACAAAGCAATCATCATTCTCTCCTTCATTTGAAAATAGTTTTTGGTGATGTACATCATTCTGTTGTCTTTGAATATCAACATCTCTGTGACATGGCTCATCATCTAAGGAGTAATCCTCATAGGCCAAATCAACTAGTCTTAGTAATAAATTAGTCGTTGTATCCTGATCATTGGGAGAATGATCATCTCCCAAGTCATCCTGAGATTCAACCATTGATTGATTTACTGCACATTGTTGCAAAGAATGTGGATTCAAACACACTTCACACCATGGTAAATTTTATATTACATTTAGAGAATTCTTTTGTGGGATTAGGTGGAACTTGATTATTTATCTAATTTCCTTGTATGGGCTTCCCATTATTCTAGTTAGTGTTGTAAGGATAATCCTTCAAATTGGGAGACCTTTCATTTCTTTGAAAATGAGGCTTGTATTTTTTTCGCTTGCTTTTGTAGTAGGGTAAGGACTTGATCTATCTTGTCATCAACAATCTTGGGTTTACTAACCTTCTCAAGTTGGTTCCTTGTGCCTTTACGAGCCTTGGGATCTTCCCTTCTCCCCACTTTTATAGAAGCTCTTCTATTATTTTCAATATTTACCGCCATCTTATAATCCTATCTCAAATTCTTAGGGGTCTTTATCTCTCAGTAGCTAACACATTTTAGCATCATAGGCATTACAATACAACTAGGCACACACTTTCATTAGGCCTTAAGTATGTAGGAACTCTTGTCATAGATTTTTGGAAGCAAGAATTAAAATCAGTAACCAGTTCATTATATCCGTTGGTAATATTATTGAAATCATTCAATTTAAACCTTGGGTCAATTTGATCCCTGTATCATTCCTTGAAGACTCTACAAAAAATTCTCTAGAATCATTACTAGCATCTGGTAACCCTCTATACCAAGCTCTAGCATCTTCTACCAATGACTGCATGAAACATTTCATTTCTACATCATCATCCCATAACTCAAAATCTTCAACAAAACCTTGGAAAGCTTTTAGATGATCTTCCCCACTAAAAGCATTATTACCAGTGAATTTTGGGAGATGTTTATGTGCATTATCTGGGACTAGATTTGGGTACCCCTAAATTTTTCCAAAGCATAGTTGTCTATATCTATCAACATGGGGTGCTCCCCTACCACGTTCATTTCTTGGGGTGCCTTGTTGCTCAACATACTTCTTATCACCCCCCTCTTTATCTTTCCCACTACTACCATGCTTTCTAGTTTCTCTAGTACTTCCCTCTTCTTCCTTTGAGTAGAAACTGACATTTTTATGGTCACCTCCACCTCCACCATCTTGGTTCTCGCCACCACCCCCTTTAGGGATTTTCTTTTCAAAATTATTACTTAGTGACTCATTTTCGCTCTGCTCTAAACCAAAGGCTTCAGGGGTAGGTGTAGACATCTTTAGGAAAGCTATTTTTCTTACCATTTTTGTGTTAGAAGCTTCTATCTTTGCCTTTCTCAGATCAACCTGTAACTGATCATTTATTAATTGTAATCTTAGGAGCTCAGGGTTTTGGGGGAAATCAAAAGGCTTGGGATCAATTTTGACCCCTTTGTTAGTAATATTATTTGTTTCAACATTAGTATCAACATGGTTCTTATAATTGAAAGAACAGTGAGAAAATTTCTTGGATTGATCAATAGGGGCTTTCCCATGATCCACAAAGGTTTCCTTCTTAGACCTAGTGAATGGGTAAGAGGTTTTAGTAGCTGGGATAGAAGAGGTATATGTAGCAGTGGTAGAAATTCCCATAGAAATTGTTGCTTTAAGCACCTCACGAGCCCTTTCAGTAGCTGCCTTAGCTACCATTTCCTCAAAGGATTGTCTCTTAGCCGCTTCTTCTCTCATCTTTTCAATGTTATTTTTCTAAGCATTTCTTTTGAGCTTCTTGGCCTGAAATATTTCTAGATTCTCTTTTCTTATCTTGTCCCTACTCTCCTCCACCTCTTGCAACCTCTTTTCTTCTTCAATCAAGGTTTGCATATCCCTATCTATATCCATTTCATTTTTGAGGATATCTCCTGCCTCACTTAGAGCAGGAGTATAATAAGGTTGTTCTACTTGATATTCATCTTGAAGAAAAGGCACTTCCTCATACAAAGAAGCCCCTCGTGGTTTGAAATTTTATCCAGTCAAAGCAGTCATATCACTAGGTGTTGTGGCTTTTGTGAACTGTTTATCTTGTTCCTAGAAACCCCATCATTATTCCTCTTTAGAAATATCATTTTTAACCTCACAAGTCATTTCAATATGAAAACTAACATGATCCATATTAGATATAACAATTTTTGAGGAATCTCCACTGATAAAAGCACTATTTACCTCAACATTTAAAGTAGGAGAAGGAAAAAAAAGAGATGAAACAAACTTACTTGGTGTATCATTTACTTTCACCCATATTTTGTCCTATCCAGGTTTGAGCTCTAGCATTGGCTCCAGATTAGTTTTTGCATAGTTTCTAGTCTTCTTCATGGATTTTGGTGCACGAGGACCTTCCTTTGTACATTTCTTTTGGTAATTTATATAAATATTAGTGTTGGAGATATCAGAGTCGCCATCCAAATTTTGGGGAATTATGAAGTGATTGAACTTCGATTTTGTACTTGTGACTTTGGATAAGATCATAAACATTACCCAAAACATTGAAAAATAACATACAAAAACTAGACGCATGTTCTCGACATGACAAATATACTCATAATTTAGAACAATTATTTTCCAATAATGAAGAATATCGTGACAAATGACTCTGACTATACCAAATCTGCACTAGAGACTTTGAATTTGACAGCTCCCCAGTAGAGTCACCATTTTTTTGGTGTTTTAAATTTCAACCCAAGCAGACTTCCCAAGAGCTAGTATGAACTTGTCATGTTCAATAATAAAATTATAGGAAGCAATTGGCCCACTCGACGAGAAAAGTGATAATGCTAGTTCTCCTACGCTTCGGGCTCTGTAAGACCCAGGGGGGTATTCCCTTAAATGCGCTCCTCAAATACAACTTAAAAAATTTCAACTGCACATTTATGAACAACAGATAGATTCCCCATCCACGCTAAAAGGATGAAATCCTTCAAGAAATTGGCTATTCCTCAAAAAGTCTCAATTCCTATTAACAAAGAATTGCAAACACAACTAAAATAGGCTGATATAAAATATTTGGATAAAATTTTCTAAATTCAAAACATAAGCATGATCTGAATAATAGTGCCATATCCTAAAGCATGGAGTTAAATGAGAAAAGTGAACTATAGGGAAATTTTTATCTTAGAAAACTATGATCTATATGAATTGCATTACAGTCCACATATCTACACTGAAGTCTATCACTACTTTATGAATCTAGTTGCTAGCTTGCATGAACTTACACATTAACTAATCCTTTGAACCAGAGCCATCGTTAAAACTTAATTCATAGTAAAAAACAATGAAGACAATGAAAAAAATCTTGGACTAATATTTCTTTAATAATTCACACAAGATATCACAACGAGAGAGAAAATAGAATCAAGAGATTTTCATATTCAATACAAACATGCTTAGGAACCCCATAATTGACCAAGTTCTTTTATCTAACTCTAAACCTTAAGACAAGGACATACATTCATACTCTTTGTATCACAAAATTATTTTTTCTCAAATCTTGGATTTAACAGCAGAACCTCTACCATGGTCCAAAATTCCCTTTAATAAAATAGGGGAGAGAAACAAGCTTCAGGCAGGAGGGTACACATGTCCATTTTTCATTGAATTGCTAATTCCCAATTCAGTTACATTTTCATCATGTGATTGGAGGGAAAAGGCATAAGACAAGAATAATCATTAGTTTCTATGGAGGAAGAGAAATTGCCTTTCAAAGGGAAACTCGTTAATATGAAAGGCATCTTTAATTGTTATAACACTTTATTCCACCTCAATAGCTTGTACCTGAAGTCAAGAGAAGAATGCATTTTTCGAATTTAACTTCTAAGGCCAAACCTATATTATACATGACAAAGTCACATTTCTCAACCTTAGTACTCATATTTCAAACTCATTGGTGAACAAGTTTTTCCATAATTCAAAATATTCCTCAGACAACCACTTTAAATCAATAACCTGATTAATCTTATCTCGATAGGGTACATATTTTACCATTACCAGCATGGCCTCCTTATCAAATTATTTTAAGAAACTAATGAAAAATGATATTTTCTAAAGTGTATTCTCCAGTATACCAATGTCAGCATTTCTACATATTTTATGTGTCTGAGCTATCATTATATTAGCCATTTGATCTTTCCACACCTACAAATTTTTTACCTCATCATGACTATGCAAAATTTGTGGTAATGGAGTTAAGTCCATTCTATCATATTTGGCCTTTAACTCTTTGATCTTTAATTTCTATAAGGGAAACATACCCCTGAATTTTTTTCTTCACAACTCCTTTGACAAATTGATAAGTTGATTTAACCATAGGATACTTATCCCCATGTTGTTTTGCTCCCACTGCCATGAATGTTGGTTTCTCAATTCTGGGGCTCCATCTGTCCAACAATGGGGTGGTCAACTCTTTATCTCTTGAGAACATCTTAAGTGCTTGCAACATTAGAGCATAACTTGTATGAACACTATTTAATTTTTGTTGGACTCTCTTGTTTAAGTGTCTCAACACAGTGTCCACAATCAACAAATTTCTCTTCCCCGCTGATTCCTGGATTTGTTGCACCATATCCTTATACTCCTCAACTTGAAAAATTAATTTCTTCCTAGATAGTCCTCCTCCCAAGCTATTATCCCTTTCAACTATAATAGGAACCTTTCCCATATTATATGGAACAATAGCTAAGGATTTTCCTTGTGAAGAGGGTTGAGTTTGCTCCACTAGTGGGTCAGAGATAGTGTGACTAGAGCTAGCCTGCCCTTGAGACTTCAATGTCTCCATTTGTTGCTTTAGTAATGCCAACTCATTTTCTAGCTCTGCCACCTTTTGTTGACTCTTATTAGATTAAATAATAATGTCATCTTATTGGCCTCTCAAAGTATCTTGATCCTTGGTTAAATCCTCAATAGTTTCCCTAGTGAACTTGGCAACATTCACTACCATATCTGCAATATCCAATGTTGGGGTATCAAAAACTCTTCTTACAACAAGGTGACCACTGAAATCAGATGGTTTTGTGACTACTGGCTTCCTAGATCTAGTGGACAATGACCAAATTGTCAAAGCATCCTACTCCTCACAAAAGGCTAACCCTTTAAGCGCCAATGCAGATTCTTCATCGATTGCAAGAAGTGGCCTATTGGACCTTCTTACTATAGAAAACAACACAACATCAACAATATCTCATTCAAGAAGTAACAATATTCCACTCTTCTATACCAATGCTTGGTCTTGCTCTGGTTTTATTTCTTTGAATCTTTCCTTCATCTCCAACTTGATATTAGATTGAATTACTTGTTCTGGGAGCTCAAGGTGAAAACTTCTTTCTCAATCCACCTTCTCATCACATAATGAAACATGTGCCCTCCATACAAAATCCTTAAAATCATTGGTCTTGATAAAAGAGCCATCCATCATGAACTATTTGCAGGCTTCCATCCTCAGGTCATCATTTCTGGTTATCCCCCTTATTTCATCTTTTCCTAGCCTTAAAACAACCACTCTAGAACTTGATGAAATGTCCTATGGAAAAGATGGCATTCCTTGATGCATTTCATTAGGAGTGATCATGATCTCTTTGTACTCATAATTATCATATTCAACCACCTTTGTTCTTTCAATTTTTTGTCTCTTTGGTGATGATGGACATGTTTGGTCAGCAAGCCTTAGAGGGGGATCTATATCAACAATATTTGGCAATGACTTCCCTAAAGATGATTGTACAACACCCTTAGAAACTTCTTCAGCCCCACTTCCCCTTTTTCTAGAAAAAACATTGATCTTCTTTGGGGGATGATAAGTAGGTCTTTCCTCCAACTTTACTTCAAGGTATTCCTCAATAGTTTGTAAATTTCCCCTTTCTTCCACAACACGTTTGTCCTTCAGAATCCCCACCAAACTTTAAAAATTGTCAATAGCATACATAGCCCTGTGCAACTCACCATTTATATTGTGTATGGGATTAAAAGTAGGTATCTTTTCTTGCTTCTTCTTCACCATCTTGGTAAAGGCAATATACTTTTCATTTCTCACTTCTTGTATTTCTAAATAGAAAATGTTCCTGATACTGTCCTTAGGAAATTAGAAATTATGGATGAAAGTTCTAGTTTGGTGCTTTGCCTTCATTTGAGAAATAAAACCCTCAAGGTCATGATTCCTAGGGCGCACATTCTTTAATCCATAAGGTCTAAGAAATGTGTATAAATATTTCCATCCTCCCTTTGCCATAACAAAGTTAGAAAATGTCATATACTCAGGAAATAAAGATCCCTTCTTTTGTTCTACTGGTAAATATGTATCCTGAGCACACCCCAACTATCTCATGATTTCTAAAAAACCCAATTCTCAAAGGCACATCTGTGGGTAAAACATATGGGTTGATATTAGTGTCATATACTCTCAAAATTGTTATATTATGATAAGGGATACTATCTCCGTAATTAGGTGTCAAATTTAATTCAGGCCTTCTTTCCATTGGCCTCAAGAAAGCATGAATCTCCTTAGGAATCTTGGGTGGATTATGAACCAGAGCTCTTCTGAACTTGGACCCAAAGACATTCTGGAACGTTACAAAAATCAAATTTATAATCATGCCTATCAAGGATCCTAGTCCAATATTGGACAGGCATGTCAACATTATCCTCCCTCTTCTTCAATTCCATATCCTACCAAACCACTGCTTGGCCCTTATAAAAAAACATGTGCATCAATAGGGAAATCCACCTAAAACCAACCAGAATATTTCCTTCCTTAAGGGCCACCAAACACCCATGCATTTTTTCTGCCAAGTAAGTGGCAATATCACATACCACATTCAAACCTGAATGTTGGAGATTTATAGCCATGTACATGATATCAGTAGGTAGAGTGGTCTTCAAACTAATTCCTAGAACCTGGAACGAGGCATAAAATGTCTTCCTGAAATAGTTAGAAAATTAATTCATAGGAAAAGGTTCTAGCTCATTTTTACCAATCACTACTTGCTTCTTATTCTGTCCTCTTCCTGAGGTTGCCAAATGAGGTATCAATAGAGATGTTCTAAAAAAAACCTTACTATTTATGTATTATTCTTTGAAAACCTCAAGATCCATAGTAACCATATCCCAAATCCATTCATGCAAACCAAATATATATGTAATTTCCTCCCTGGTTATCTTTACCATTTCTATGCCATAATGTTTTCTGATGACTCTGGTTATAGGATCATACCTTGCACCAACATCTTTCAACAAATCTACATATAAATAGACATTAGGGACCACTAGCGTACCAAGATCCAACCTCCAATGGTTACACAAAGGAACACATAAATTCTTGTTCCCAAACCAATTTGAGAACAACCTCCATCCAGTATATGGTAGCTCATTATCTCGAATCACACACTGTTTATCAGTTAACCCTTCTGAGAGTAAGGGCCCATAAAACAAAGCCTTTCCCTTGATCTTTTTAATGGTAGAGAGTTTTAATAAGTCTATAATATCCTAGGAAAAGGACCTAGTAGAGGTTTCAGAGCCAGAGCTTCAGGCCTTGGGTGCCATTTACACAAGATAAAGAATAGTTTGAGCTAGGGTTTTAGAGTGTCAAAAAATTATAGCCTACACCCTATAGCCTTAGACAAAATGCTTCACAATTCAAGAAGCTACAAACATTATTAGGAAAAGCTTTAAAACATATTAAAATAGATTAAACCAAACAATCATTCAGGAAGAAAACAAAATGCAGTCAATAATTATTCTCAAACAACCATAAGACCTTTGAAAACACAGGCTATAGTATATGTTTTACTTACGGCTTTTCCTGCAAAATGTCAATGTCAGTGAGGCTGAATTTTCATGAAGATGGCTCACTTAACTTGGTACCAAGAAATTATTCTTTAGCATGGAAATACACATGAAAATATCAATTCAATGATCTTTTAGAATTTAATTATGGGAGCATAGTCTGAACTTAACCATTACTATTCACTCGCGTGAGATAAAATGACTATAGTACAACACTAGCCTATTTCAAATCCCAGACGTTGATCCAAATCAATGTAAGCTACAAAGAATGACTCAGATCAAGTCAAAATTGGTTTAAAAATGCCAAGTTTTTTCACCAAACTTCAAGTGAATAGAAATTTACCTACAGGACACCACCTTAGCACGAATGGGTCCCACCTCAATCATCTCTCATACAGAATCAACATCCACATGTCAAAAATTGCACACCTTACAACATTATTAAAACTTGTTTTTTAATTGCACGAGGTCAGTGTGGAACCACCATGATGCACTGCTAAAGAAAAACCATTTTCAACATCAGTGTCCATCAATCAACGAACAAGGACTGGGCGCCATGATCACAGGTGACAGGTGGTAGCATCTCGCATACCTTGCATCATTATTATGACATCATCGAAAACCTTGTGAGGCCAATAGGGAATGATCAAGATGCAAATCATTCCATCTGATGGTTATGAAACCTACACATGTGAAAAATTTATTCATAAAATGGGGATTGACTAGGTGGACGATAAAACAACCCTCGAGGTTGAAAATTTTAGAGATTAGTCTAAAAATTTAGTCATTTATCAACTCGACACTAAGGTAAAAATAAAAAATAGTCAGAACAAAAAAGAACAAGAGGGAAGGTAAAAAGGGGTCAGTAATGCAATGACCAAAAAAGGTTCAAACCGTACTTAGGCCGAAAATTTTAGAGATTAGTCTAAAAATTTAGTCGTTTATCAACTCGACACTAAGGTAAAATAAAACACAGTTGGAACACAAAAGACCAAGAGGGCAGGTAAAGAGGGGTTAGTAATGCAATGACAAAAAAAGGTTCAGACCATACTTATGTGACTGACCACCTACAATAAGAAGTCAACACTCGAATAGAACAGCCCAGACCAAGATTTATGGTAAAACCCTAAAACCCAAAACCAAACCAATTAGAGCCAATGACATTGTAAGAGAAAACTCATGGGGTGGGGGAATTTAAAAGCCTCACCAATTCTACTAACACAATGGAAATGAACTCAAGGTGTGGGATCTTGCAAATGAGGTGAAGTCTCTATACAAGTCCAACTTTGTCTTCTAAACTAGGTGGAAATGTGTTGGTCTAACCCAACACATCAAAACCTACCACTAATAGTTTCTAGTGAAACGGGGAGAAGGAAAGCATGAAAGGGAAAATGGAGGTGATACAACAAGATGCAAATTTGTTTCTTCCTAAACTAGACACCTCAACACATCATTGAAGAGGGGCAAGGGGACTTTCTTAGTTGTATGTTTGATCGAATCTCAAAGGTATAAAAGAAGGTTAGGGTTTGACAAGGTGTTGGAAGGAAAGGAAGGTTTCTCAAACACAAAAATTGTAAAAAATTTAAGTCAACGGGCATGTACAAAAAATATAAAAAAACACTTAGATATGAAGGTAATGAAGTTAATCAAACATAGAAGAGTTGAGAAGAGGAAAGCTTAATCAATTTGATTGACATGGAGGCAAAATCCAATCTTTACAGTTACAAAGATACAATATGCATAGTCTGCCAAAGAAAAAGCTTGGAGGAGCTAGAGGAAGAACCCTTCAAAAATATACAAATATTTCCTTTATAGTTTAGGCATAACTGAGGTTTGAGTTCAAATCCATAACCCTAATTTAACTAGGGTTTCAGATAGATGAGCTCTGATTACATTTTAAAAATTCTAAAATGCTCCCATGATAGAGCAACCACCAATCCATAATGACTCTGACATCTCAAGCACATCCCAAGATGATGAATCTCGTGAATGTAGGGATGGTAACACATGAATTCTACAACAAAATCTAGGCCAACATACATTGATAGAACAATATGGCCTCTGCAACATCAAGGAGTAATGGTGTCATCCAGTATTGAAAAGAAAAATTGAAAAGGCATAAAAATTTGATCCAAGTCAATTAGATTTGATATGGTAGCTGAAATGTCATTGGATAATCAATTCTACACACCTTCCCATGAATTGAAAAATTTGACCATTTCATTTTGAACCTTGGCCATTTGGTCAAGCATGGATGGTCGAGATTAGATACTCAATGAACTTTAAAACATGGTCATTGAACTTGATAATTAAACCTGAGGCATTGGATTTCTCATCACAACCTCAAAATTAGGCCCCACCATGGAACGTGTCTCTTGTCTACTATCCCTCACAAATTATCTACTCGATAGTGATCAATGGTTACAGGCTAGCGGGAAGCGACCCATATCAAACCAGTATAACCTAATGTGTGCACTACTTAACCTTCCAAACATATTCCTATATTATTAATGCTTTCATTTGATGGGAAACTGAGATTAAAAAACCTCAATTTACTTTTTACCACTTGAGCTGAAAGTGCCTTTAGTAGCTCATCCTTTGGCACTTCTAAAGTTCTTTTGAAATATTTCATGAAATATTTTCTTTCCTTAATAGTTCTCTGGGTGGTTAGGATGAAGCCATGTGGTAGCAACCCATTGTCTCTTGTGGTATCAACATAATCAGAATATTCCCTACGGGTTGGTGGGGAACAGTTAGGATTCAATCACGAGTATTAATCATAGCCCTTAGATATTGGGCCCTCCATTATTGTTGCCTCAAACACTATCGAGTCCCACCAAAGAGATGGGACACATGGCACACACCAACTATCCTTTACAGTATATTGAGAGATCATTTTGACAGTGTGGGCTCACGAGAAATGGTCTAGATTTAATCTTTGGGGTCACGCCACTTCTTTAAGCACTATTAATAGCATGTTCTTCAAGTTAACTTAAAAAAGGGGACATGCTAAGGTGAATTAAGACTTAGGAAAAAATATTATTTCTGACCTAGGCACATTAAACATTGGTCAAATATTTGAATAGGGCCTTTACTAGGAAGAGAAGCATGAGGGGACCAGTTAAAAAATGACCACCCATGGCATAAGTTATAACTAATAGACTGGAAACTTACTATAGGGAGTCAATAGAGGAATATAACAAAAATTTTGGCTAAGACCAGTGGGTTTAGGGTTTAAGCATATGAGGGTTTTGGAAGACCTAGCTTACAAGTTCTAAACCCTAATTAGATGCAATCAAAGAGTTTCAAAACCTCAAAGACCCAAACTCATAAAAAATAAACATGGATTTCAACATGATGCACACATAGGATCTCTCTGGTCAGATATAAATGATGGGAATCCAAGGGTGGCATAAAATGTCAACATTACTTGTTGAGGTCAAGCTCCTATGATTGAGAGTTTCATTGTAGCACTTGATCAGTGATGAAGAGTACAAGATATCATAGTTAAATGAAGTTGAATTTCTAGATGATTCTCATCTCGAGGCACTTAATCACCTACAAGAATATGAGAATTGATTACAAAGGACCTACAACAAGAAAATCAAGGGTCGACACTTTTGAGTAGGAGACCTTGTTCTAAAGGAAAATCAAAAGAACCAATTAGATCAAGAAAACAAAGGTAAATTTGAACCAAACTAGTTGGGACCTTTCACTATCACCATGAGCTATGGATCAAGATCTTATAAATTAGAAACATCTGAAGGTTATCCCTTAGAGGAGCCCATCAATAATGCCCATCTTAAGTGGTTCTATTCTTAGCCCATCAGGGGTATCTTATACTAAAAAAGAAAAATAAAAAAATAAAATGAAACAATCCATACAAAGGATAAAATAATAAAGAGAAAAATCATCCTCTAGTGACAACTACTTCTTTGGCACTTTGGACAAGTACCTTGGTGAAAACCTGGAAAATAGATTCCTTGTGTAAATAAGCATTTGTTTATCAAGATCCCTTATCATTCATTTATTTCACCATAAAATCATTCATCCATCCATTTGAATCTTTCATCCTTCCATCTCTATTCCTATCATGGCTTGGTCTTCAACAAGTATCTATTCCTATCAATACTACTTGTCATCATCCTAAGGTTAGTTTGTCTTGTATATATCAAAGTAGTCTAACATTAGACTAGGGGAATCTTTCTAAACCTAGTCTTCAACATGGGTTATTTTATATCACCTAATTCATTTAATAATTCTAAAATATCTAAAAACATAACCTAAAAAACACCTAAACATCCAAAAAAATTTGAAAATCCAAAAACATCCATAAAATTGAAAACATCAAAATCCCAAAAAATTATCCAACTCTAAATAATCGATCTACAAATTCTCTACATAGTTATATAGGAAATTCCATCTTCAACAAGCACTCAATGCATAAGTTTTTCCCCTTAGGTCTTGTCTTATCATTCTAACATGTTGAAAATTTCAAAAACATTCATATATCTCAAAATAACAAAAATAAGCTCAAAATATTTCAGAAAACCAAAAACATTCAAATATTTTTAAGAAAAATGAACTCCATCCATCCCACCTCACTTCATCTGCAATAAAATTTCATCCATAATAAACTTATTGTCACCTTCACCTTTGGTGAAACAAATAGAAGCAAGTATAATTGTCAAAGCACAATCTTTCATGTGAAGTCATAAGTCTTGATCATTGTAAAACATATCAAAAAAAATTCATAACAACATCCCAAATATTTAAAATCATCATCCAATGCATGTCTCAATGGTTATATATTTCATACAATAGACATCATTTTGGATATCAACTAAAAACAACTCTCTCCGATAAGAGATATGATATTATTGATGTTTACTCTTCTTTGTCCTTTCTTTTTGTTTTATCTTTTTCCTCATTTACATTGCTCACTGAAAATTTCCTTGATCTTCAATATCTTGGTGTGTCTAGAGGCTACGTGATGGCGCATAGTCATTTATTTTGTCTTTTGTGCTTATTGGGTGTTCTTGTAATACAATCGTGGTGAATACTTACCCTGTGTGTGTAGGGATAGTCTTCAGTAATCTAATGTATGGTGCATATCAGGTCCTTCATACCTTTTTTGTCACTCGTATAATTTGGAAAATAAATGACTAGGTGACTAAAACTTCTATTCAATAACTAAAAATGATTAAATTCTACTAATTGTTTGAAACACAACTATAAATGACTAAATAAATGACTAATTTGATCATTGTAATTTTTATTTTTTATTTTTCTTTGCTAATTAGTTCATGGCTTTTCTTTTTATATTTTTATTTTCTTTTCATTTAATCTTTCGTCAATTTTCATTAGAATTTTGATAGTATTTTCCTTTACTTGTTTGGCCATTGAATTCTACTCATTTTCATTAGTAAATTTATTGTCTTCTAGGTACGTGTGTTGTGTGTGTATATATATTTTGTTATATGGTTTTATTTATAATTTTTTGGGTTTCTTCGAATTTTTCTTGCTATTTATAAATAGATTTCTTTGAATTATATATACATAATTCTGTGAATTATGTACATATCTAGAATTCTATCTGTTGGTCTTTGAATTTTATATATATATATAATTCATAGAAGTCTTTTATTTCTATATATTTAGATTTAGTTATATACTACTCTTTGATATAGATCTCTTTGAATTTTTATTTTTTTATCCTTTTCATTTATTTTGATTAATTATGTTTATATCTATATATTGTTTTATTTTTATATTTATATTTATTGTTGTATTTATATTTATTTTTATTATTTTATTATTTTCCTCGAACCTTGTGCTTCTCCTCCCTATCCTCTCGTTTTAGCTAGTGTTGGTCTGCAACAATTCATTTCTCTCTCTTGGCTCTCTTTCATCATGATGATGGATCACAGAGTGTGATCCGAAACATTGATATAAAAAAAATTTACACAATCAAAACTAGAAACTAAATTTGAACAACATGATGAATTGTAGAAACTTGACATCTTTAACTAAATAATTAGTCACACAAATAAAAATGACTAAATAATTAGTCACATGAATTGGTAATTTACCTCTTCCCCACCATTTAAAAATTTCATGACAATTAAAGGTAATACTGAGTAAAAAATTTCTCTCCTTTATCCTTCACAGGGAAGGGTTTCTCCTCGCCACTCTAAGGAGAAGAGACCAACACCACACAAAACTAGATCCAAACACTGAAGGAAACCTACAACTATAGCTTGGAAGTTGTTTGCACATCACCAAAATTTTCAATGGAAGAAAATTTCATTATTTCTAAAATAGAAGGCTCCAACGTCGCCAAAAAGGATGTTGTGGCATCTATGAGGAAAATGAAGGAGAAAGAAAATGAGAATAAAGGGGTCAATTTGTATGGTGAGCTGGTAGAGCCTGTAGATTCAGGGCTCGTGGGGTTGGTGGTTGGTCTGGTTGTAAATTTGATCAATTTCATTGGGAAAGAAAGATTAAGGAGGACAATGAATAAGGTAAGGTTTTTGTGCTCATTGATCATCTTATTCCCTAGTAGAGGTAAAATGGTTCTTTGAGTTTTGAATTTTCCATTTAGGGTTTGAGGCAGAACAAAATAAATTGATTGTGATAAACTCAAATTTTGGGGTATGTCTTATGGGTGCTTGTTTATATGGTTGAGGATTATTTCTTGTGCTAAGAACATTTTTATTTTTCAATGTTGAACTTACATAGGTGACTAAATTCTTCCTTTTTGGTACTTTCAATCACTTCTCCCTCTTCCATGATGTGAACCTTTTTTAGACTATTGAGTAGTGTATTTTCAGTACTATTTATTGGTAGAATATAGATGTATTGAAAGAGTAGATCATAAGATAAATTTGGGTTTTCTTTGATACTCATAAATAGTTTGTAAAAATAGTACTTTTATCTTGTGTAGGTTGCATTACCATTGGATATTGGAATATTTTTTGTGGGATATGGGGTTAGCCTTACTTCCTATATAGTATGTCTCCTTTCTATATAATATTAAAATGGTTAATTTTTATCTTCTAAATATATGCGTGAATCAACATTAGTATTTATATAATATAGCTAACCATGATTCATTTTTTATAGCATATATAGCATTTTGAGGTCTGAAAAAGGTTGATTATGTTTGTTTTTTGGAATTTATTTTAATTCCCTTATTTTTAAATACTTGGATAGGTTCTTGTCTACATAGCTGAAATAACTCCCAAGAACTTGAGAGGAGCACTCACAAATACAAATCAGTTCAAAGTCTTTAATATTCCTTATCCTTTTTTTAGTAGATAGGTGAGAACATGATTAAAATAGATAGAATTATATCAATTAAAAGTTAGAAGAAACATCATTGCACTTCATTATGCTCAAAAGAAAGTGCTCCTATTTGCAAATTTGAGTTTCATTGTTGACTCCTCTAACAATTGTTGATAACTACTTGTATACTAATAGTATACCTTCTTGGAATGTTTGTGAAATGGCACAAACTTGCTATTATAGGTAATAAAATACATTAATATACCACTTGAAATGTTTTCATCAAATAAAACATCACAAAGAGTCAAATGTTGAGCCAATGGAGATACCTTTTGAAGTGATGACTATAATAGGTTCTTCTTATATGTTCCTCTCTAAGTGATTTGGATTTAAATGTTAGCATATTGCAATTTTGTTCCCTTAATTATATTTTTGTTTGTATTGCATTCATGATATGCAACTTCTAAAAATTTGTTTACTTTTTTGTTTGCAATCTATTATTACTGTTAAATGACAATTAATTAAGTTGTCAAGATACTTCAATGCATATATTGTTTGAGGTGATAACCATGGGATATTATGAAACATCATCTTATTATTCTAGAATTAAATTTACTTCTTTCTTTGAAAATTTTTAGGATTCATTGATTCATATACATGTGGCATCTATAGAAAATGTGATTTCTAATTTTAATTTTTAGTAGTTGAAACCTATTTTTCATTGAGTTGTATGGCTCTTTGTGCAGAGGAATAGATTCCATTGACCAAAATAGTAAATGAGAATGATAATAATCAAGATACTATATAGGTAGCATTTTTTTTGTGGTTGAATTAACTTTGTTATATTATTCTTCTTTCTATGCATTGATGGCATTGTTTGATAGCAAGACCAAAATTTAAAATATATACATAGTAAAAATAGAATATATTTACAAGTTTTTAATATAAATTAGAACATATAAACTGATAGTTGAGAATGAGTTGAAGAGTGATAGGTTATTTATATAAATATCAAGGTGCATATTGTAGAAGTTGAGAAACCCAACCTCACAAACCCCAAGAATCACCTACATGCAAATACCTATCACATACAAAAGATATTCAAAACCAAAGAAGATGTTCTATAAACGTCAAACAGTAAAAATGAATTAAAAGAATCAAATAATTACAAAGAGATCAATCCTTATGAAGGAGATGAAGAAAACCTAAAGAGAAACCCTAGTGTGCACACTTAATAATTAATAAATAATTAATTATTAATGTGCTTAAGTTTATCTTAAGTAACTAAAGTGATGAGTGACTTAATTAATTAAGCAATATGATTAAATTAATTAAGTGAAATAACTTATTACTCTAACACCACCCCTTAAGATGAACTTATGGAGAAGATAAAACACTAAAGATGCACGAAAGAAAAGATGGGTCTCAACAACTAGGCCTGATCAGGTACCCATTTACAAATGTAATGCAAACTAAACCAAACAGGGTAAAGGAGAAATCCTACTGGGAACAAAATTCCTCCCCAAAATAGGATGCAAAGAAAAGAATGTAATGCACTAATAGAAGAAGGATAAAAGGTGGATTAAATGATATCCCCCATAGACATCTTCTATCATATAAGTACATGTACAATGGTCTCCATAGAAGAAATAGAAAGAGACAAGAAGCCCCCGCCCCCCCCCCCCCCAATGAAGAAACTCATGTCACAATGGTAGATGCCTACTGTAGAATCCAAAAGGAGATCCTGAAGTGGTAGATAATAGTCCTCCACTTGGGAGGAAATAGATCCAAAGGATAATGTTGAAGAAACCTTGTGAAGAGTGATGAACCAATATGTCTCAAGATGTGTGCCATGATAGGATGTTGAAGAATCTCTATGTTTGAACTAAAACAAATGATGCCAAATCCAAACTGATGTGAAGACTCTTGAAATGCAACCTATGAATCCATGGATAATGGTGGGTGTATAGTGATAACCTGACTATCAAGGTAGAGGATATGTATGTCCTTAAAATAATCCTCAAGATATGCAATGTGAGACTCAACAAATAAGAATGTGTCTGCGAGATAAGAATCCCATGATGTAGCAAATAATGAGTGACCAAGATGGTCATGATGCTGAACTGAATCAATAGGGGCCAATGTGGTGATATTGATGTCATCAAGAACAATAGATGATAAATGTCTAATCTTAGTCTAAAGCGTAGGAACTATGAGACAAGCCTCTGAACCATCAAAACATGCGAGGATTTATAAATACTAAAGCTCCTCTAAAGTATCATGATCAAAGGGTATATTATCTCCAAGAAATGGGTAAGAGACAATTTGAAGCAGGATCCTTTGGGAATGTAGAGAGATTGGGGTCTCCATAGATCTCCATAAGTGGGTGGGGACACAAAATGTTTGATACAGCCCACACAGTGTCATCGTCAACACTAGACAATATAAGTCCTACTATGTGATCTCTAATGATATCCCAAGCTAATTTTCCCTCTAAAGTGGCTTGTTCAGGTACGAGATCATACAAATAAGGAAAAAAATTAAGCCACCTACAATGTGTAAGTATGCCCTTTTCCCATGACTCATAATCACCCTATTCCAGGATTACAACTGAAGGGTGAGTAGAAAAACCCATGATAACTCTTCAAATTAAACAATATAATAAAAATGGCCTTACTACACGTAGATCAAATGAAATAGAGCCAAATGATGCAAGCAGGGGTTCCCAAGTGCCAAAACATCCAAGTAATTAAGAAAACTATGAAAACACAAAATGTTGAATAAAATATACTAGGGGAAAAATCTGGGAAAATAATTGTGATCACTATGTAGTGCATTGAACCAAATTTCCAACTCCTATTCATTTGCATAAAATGGAGTCCAGACGAAAAAGTTACACCTCTCAGAGTGCAAAAACCATCTTCTGACTTTGAATATCAAAAAAGGAATTAGAATAGAAAAAAAATACAAAAAACCTCCCCCCTCTAGATAGAGCACCAAACCAACTTTTTGACAATATCTCATTTTTGAAAAAAGTCCTCCATTTGCAAAAGTTATGCCCATTTTGGTGAAACTGCTCGAATCTGCTCAATAAGGTCCTCCAAAACCCTTAGGGGCTAAAAAATCAAGGCCCCTAGTTGCATGTAGGACTAGGGGGTTGATGGCTGGGGGCTGGGTTGAGGCCCTCAGTCACTGATATGACCAACCGGAGGGACTGAGAACCCGGTAGGGGTTGGTGCATGGGCTCCTAGTCCTCGAAAGGACCACAGTCGAGAGCTAAGGAGCAGATGGGGGCTAGAAGGCTGGAATTTAGATGCCCAAATGACCATAGGCTTAGCAGAAGGGCCTGTGAGGGCCACAAGCAGCAGAGCAATGATGTTTTGGAGGTGTCTGCCAATGGCAGGTGGTGCACGAGTGGCCTCTAGGTAGCGGGCGGACGACACCAAATTTTTACACTAGCCATGCAAAAAAAAAAAAAAAGTTTATTTTTTTGGTTTCTATTCTATTTATTTTTATTTTCTCGCCTCAGTCTGTGTGCCCTAGGGTCGTACGGCCTTGGGGCAAAAATTGTTTGCCTCTCCGGTCGACTGTGTCCAAAATGGACAAATTTTATATGAAAATAGGGGTTTTTGGGCATCGTAGACTCAATGGCGAGGTCCACTTTGTCCAAAAATGCCTAGAAAAATACTACGCTACCCCCTGATCCACAAAAGGGTAGCCTGGTTTGAAACCCTTTCATAGAAGAAATCACTATGTGTAAATATCTTCAAAAGAAGAACACGCAGCCATAGGTTTGGAGCTCTGATACCATGTAGAAGTTGAGAAACCCAACCTCACAAACCCTAAGAATCACCTGCATGCAAATACCTATCACATACAAAAGATATTCAGAACTGAAGAAGATGTTCTGTGAACCTCAAATAGTAAAAATGTATTAAGAGAATCAAATAATTACAAAGAGATCAATCCTTATGAAGAAGATCAAGAAAACCTAAAGATAAACCTAAAAGGGAAACCCTAGTGTGCACACTTAATAATTAATAAATAATTAATTATTAATGTGCCTAATTTTAGCTTAAGTAACTAAAGTGATAAGCAACTTAATTAATTAACCAATATGATTAAATTAATTAAGTGAAATAACTTATTAATCTAACACATATTTGATAGGATGTATATCTTGATAAGTTGCACATCTTGATATGTTTCACATGACCTTTTACCATTTTATATTTGAGTTGGATATATATGTCAAAGGAGATTTCCTAAATGCCATTAAACCTTCAATATTCCATATTTTCTAGTTAGAGTATTAGGGTCTGCCAACTATTCTCTTTCTCATGATGATAGAAAGAGTGATGAAAGGTAGAGTTGCTAGTTATGGTTACCAAAAAAATTAATTAGAAATATAAAAAGATGTTAAAAATGTGTTTAAGACAAAGAAGGTAAAATGAAGAAGACCTGTATTGAAATCAGTTGTTTTGAACCTTCAAGCCTTGGAGATTATTTGCAGAATAATCGATCCATGTTTCTTATTTTATATTCAAAACCAAATCTTAGTGTCTACATTTCTCACCAAAAGGTATTGTGACTTCATAATTTAACCTTTTATTTCTATTTTGTCCCTCCTCTAATACTTTAATGAGATTTAGTTTGTTATAAGTTCATTTCATCAATTAACCTCAATACCTCATCATTTTTTTGTGGATTATTTTCTTCTCATCTCTTCTATGATGTGTATTATAATATTTTTTTTTTTTGATTCTTTGTTATTTGAAAATTAGTAGGAAAATTCATTAATGCACTACAATGTTTTTCGAGTATCTAAGAGTAGAAATAAATAGATTGAGTAATATCAAGCTGCTAACTACAACCATTTATGAAATGACCATTGTTGCATGGAGGTTTTTATGGGGGGATGTTAGTTGGTGGTGCAAAGATAATATATAGTTACAACATAAAAATATATTTGCAAAGTAGTAGATAAGTTGATAATGGACTGCGAGCTTTTTGAGTATCCAAGACTAGAAATAAATAGATAGAATAATATCAAGTTGATGCCTACAACTATTTGTGAATGGCTATAAATAGGTCAGATTTAATGGGGAATTGGTGTTGGAGCAAGCATAGAGATTACATTATCAAAATTTTAGAAATTAGTGCATTTGTGACAATGTGTCATTTGTAATTTATAGCAAGTTTTAGAGGAACTTGGAGGCATTTAAATATATGATAAATGAATATTGCATTTGTATTTTTATAGATTCAATTGGTTGGTTATGGTGTTTAAACTAGTTTTGGCCACATAAATTCTAGTCAATAAGCACAATTCAACAAGAGTATTGTTTGTTCTTGCATTGTCATAAGCAATAGAAAGGTGTTCAAATTTATAGATTTATCATAATCATTGCTTCATTGGCCTTGGCCACAAAGTAGAGGGGTGTAGGAAATTAAAATGCGAGAGGATTTTCTCTAAGATAAGGTTATAGTAAGTACTCACCTAGGTGTGATATGATAGGTTATATTAAGGTTTATAAAGAATAGCCAATGGCACTAAAAACTATTACAATTCTGAAAAAGTACACGTTAAGAGTGCCTACTACATGTCCAGTATAGTAATATGAAGCTCAAGAAGAAAAAGAGCATATCACAGTGAAAAAAGTTAAAGAATAAAAAATATTAAGTAGCTGATACAATGTGTGTACATTGAAAGCTATTTCAAGAAATTGCTTTCTTGATGCTTGAAGTCAAGATAAAATTGATTATGGGGTATGTGCAAGATCATGATGGGCCAAAAAGTGGCAATGTGATGGGTATGTGGATGATGAGTTTTTTTTTACCCAAAATTTATGAAACGAAAAAGGGGTTTTAAAGGAGATTCTCAACTTTCCACCAATATAAATTATGCATTACTTTGAATTCAATAAATTATTATTATTCATTTTCTATTGAATTACGACTAAAGTCTTGATTTTTAGGCTGATTGAAAAACATCTATACCTTTCAAACAGTCTCATATTTTTTGAATAAAAAACATGTGTCACATTCTATGCTTCACATAATATAATATTTAAAAATAAAAAATGAATTTCATGAAGTTTTGACCAAGTAAAGGTGGTTAGAAATACGAGTCTTTATATTTTTCAAAAGTTGTCATAAAAAAATTATAATTAATTATTTAATTGGAAAAAAATTACAAAAAAATATGCATCACATTGGGACATGATTCCTCTACTTATATCTAAAATATTATAAAAAAATATTATCATTTTAATGTGGTTAGGGTGGTCAGACAAACACCTACTTCTTATTTTTTCCCTGAAATTTAAGTACTGCTATATTGAAATTTCAAATTTTTACCAAATAGATTTTATTTTTCTATAAATAAAACTAGTAATTTATAAATTATATTCAATTTTCTACAAATTCTATTCTTATATATTTTTGAAATAATATATATATCTCATTCAATTTTTTATGTCAAGTTGCCCAACTCTGATTTTTCTGATTTTTTTTCCACTTAAGGGCCTATTTTTTCCATGATGATCCTACACATACCCTATGGTTATTACTTAAGGTAAATTTGTCCTATAAAATATTTTTCTTGATATAGGTTTTATGACATGACATTGACATGATTCCTTCATTCTCAATTGCAAACTTCACTCTCTGATACCTTGGTGTGCAACTTGAGGAATTGGTACATATTTTTAAATACGAGGCATCAAAGAGAATGTCATGAAATGAACACATTTGGTGAAATAGACATAAATTATTGGTAGAAAGTATCGATTAGTTAAATATAGTTTAAGGTATTCCCTTGACACTATGCATTTGTGTTAATCCTCCCAAAAAGAAATTGATTTCTTAATGTTTGAAGTCAAGATAAAATTGATTATGGTTATTACTTAAGGGAGTTTTGTCCTATAAAATATTTTTCTTGATATAGCTTTTATGACATGACATTGAAATGATTCCTTCACTCTCATTTGCAAACTTCACTCTCTGATACCTTGGTGTGCAACTTGAGGAATTGGTACATATTTGTGAATACAAGGAGGCATCAAAGAAAATGTCATGAAATGCACATCTTTGGAAGAAAGTATTGATTGGTAAAATATAGTTTAAGGTATTCCCTCAACACTATGCATCTATGCTAATCCTACCAAATAACAATTGCTTTCTTGGTGTTTTAAGTCAAGATAAAATTGATTATAGTTATTACTTAAGCAAGTTATGTGTTGTAAAAGCTTCTACTTGATATAGATTTTATGACATGACATTGACATGATTCCTTCATTCTTAATTGATAACTTCATTCTCTAATACCTTGGTGTGCAACTTGAGTAATTGGTACATATTTGTCAATACAAGGAGGCATCTAAGAGAATGTCATGAAATGGACATCTTTAGTCAAATAGACATAAGTTGTTGGAAAAAAATATTGATTAGTCAAATATAGTTTAAGGTAGTCCCTTGAAACTATGCATCTGTGTTAATCCTCCCAAATAGAAATTGCTTTCTTGATGTATGGAGTCAAGATAAAATTAATTATGGTTATTACTTAAGGGAGTTATGTCCTATAAAATCTTTTTTTTTATATAGATTTTATGACATGACATTGACATGATTCCTTCATTCTCAATTAAAAACTTCACTCTATGATACCTTGGTGTGTAGCTTGAGGAATTGGTACATATTTGTGAATGCAAGGAGGCCTCAAAGAGAATGTCATGGAATCCACACATTTGGTCAAATAGGCATAAGTTGTATGTAGAAAGTCCCAATTAGTCAAATATAGTTTAAAGTAGTCCCTCGACACTATGCATCTGTGTTAATCCTCACAAATAGAAATTAATTTCTTGATCTTTGAAGTTGAGATAAAATTCATTATGGTTATTACTTAAGGGAGTTCTATCATGTAAAATATTTTTCTTGATATAGCTTTCATGACATGACATTGACATGATTTCTTCATTCTCAATTGAAAATTTCACTATGATATCTTGGTGTGGAACATGAGGAATTGGTACATATTTGTGAATATAAGGAGGCGCCAAAGAGAATACCATGAAATGCACATATTTGGTCAAATAGACATAAGTTGTTGGTAGAAAGTACCAATTAGTCAAATATAGTTTAAGGTAGTCCCTTGAAACTATTCATCTATGTTAATCCTCCCAAATAGAAATTTTTTTCTTGATGTTTGAAGTCAAGATAAAATTGATTATGGTTATTACTTAAGGGAGTTATGTCCTATAAAAGATTTTTCTTGATATAGATTTCATGACATGAAAATGGCATGATTCCTTTATTCTCAATTACAAGCTTCACTCTCTCATACCTTGGTGTGCAACTTGAGGAATTGGTACATATTTATGGATACAAGGAGACATCAAATAGAATGTCATGAAATGCACATCTTTGGTCAAATACACATAAGTTGTTGGCGAAAAGTACCAATTAGTCAAATATAGTTTAAGGTATTCCCTCAACACTATGGATCAGTGTTAATCCTCCCAAATAGCAATTGATTTCTTGATATTTGATGTCAAGATAAAATTGATTATGGTTATCACTTAAGGGAGTTTTTTCCTATAAAATATTTTTCTTGATATAGCTTTTATCGCATGACATTGACATGATTCCTTCATTCTCAATTGCAAAATTCACTATTTGATACGTTGGTGTACAACTTGAGGAATTGGTAAATATTTGTGAATACAAGGAGGCATCGAAGAGAATATCATCAAATGAATATATTTGGTCAAATAGACATAATTTTTTGGTGGAAAGTACCAATTAGTCAAATATAGTTTAAGATAGTCCCTCGGCATTATGTCTATGCTCCTTGGAGTGGTGAGGAGAAAACCTTTCCTACTCTCTCATAGAAACTTCTTGAAGTGTCCGTGGGAGAGCAGTGAAGGGTTTCTCGTTGCCACTCCAAGGAGCAAAGACCAACACCACACAAAACTAGATCTGAACACTAAAGGAAACATGCAGCTATAGCCTAGAAGTCATTTGCACATCACTAAAAGTTTCAATGGAAGCAACTACCATTATTTCCAAAGCGGAAAGCTCCAACGTGGTCAACCTCTCTACAAAGAGCTGAGAATATTTCTTAAGAATATTAATGGACTATTAGGATTTGAAGGAAAAGACAACATAGTGAGTCCCACAGAGAAAATTCATACATATTTATGAATACAAGGAGGCATTAAAGAGAATGTCATGAAATGCACATCTTTGCTCAAATAGACATAAGTTGCTGGCAAAAAGTACGAATTAGTCAAATACAATTTAAGGTAGTGTTGCAAAAGTTTGCACACATGCCCCACTGAAAGTAGGGACCCTCTTTTACCTAGCCTTTTGGCTCTATTTTGTGGCCTTTCCCTTTTTTGAGCTTGTCTTTGAAAATATTGAGTTTTTGTTTTTTGGGTGCTTTGGTCCTTTAGTCTTTGATTTGGGTTACTTTACAATGTTCCTAAATGCCTAACTTGCTTTTAAAGTGCCCCCATTATGCTATAAAAATTTAAATTCTAATTCTTTTGGAAATTTTTGGGTATTTCCCTATTTTCAGGATTTTTCCCCTCGGGCGGATTTCCCTGGCTCCTTGAGAAACTCGACTGGGCTAGTTTTGCACTGTCTTCAGAGATTTTGATGCTTCATGGATTTATGTCTTCCCTAATTTTTTCCAACCTTTTCCTTTGTTCCTTCATCTCTTTGGTTTGAGTCTTTGGGCCTGTTTACCTCTATACCGCGAGGGCTTTGCATCTAGGCCATGGTTGGGTGGTGGTACCACCTTATTGCGGGGGGATTTTGTTCTCGTTGTGGTAACACGGTGGTCCCGCCTTACCACGGGAGTCTTTATTCAATGGTATGATTGTGCGGGGTTAGTCCATCTGGTGTGGTAGTGTGGTTTACCTTGATACCATGGGTGCTTTGTTCTTGGCTTGTCGTGTTGCAGTTTACTACGTTACCTTGGTGGCCGAATGCTTGGTTCGTGATGTTGCGGTTTTGGTTGCTTTGGAGGATTTGGAGGGCCAGATTGTCGGTCAATGGCATGTAAACTGTGTCGACCTTGTAAGAGTTTTTTTCCTTGGGAAAATCCTAATAGTCTATACCTGCTTCATTTTCCTATGATGTGCTAAGTATTGCTAGTTTTGATGATTTCTACCCCTGTTGGATTTTTCCAACAGTCTGCTATTTATAGAAGACTGAGGGGATTCATGAGTTGATGATTAATGGTTTTGCATTGCATGATGGATGTGGATGATTTAATGATATGTGTAGACATTTCTTGAGTTTTGATTGATGAGTGCTTGGTTTTGGTGATTTCTATGCTTCCCTCGCTAAAATCCACCTAGCCCAAAATTTTCCAAAATTCCTTCCTAACTTGAATTCCGTGGAAGGATGAAAATAAAAAACTTTGAGAGGGTTGCTTTAATGAAGTTATAATGGATTCTAGTGGATTGTTTGGATCTCTCTAATGATTAGCATGTTTTTAATGATTGATTAACACTAATTTTGATGCTAGAATGAATATTAATGGTGGCCATTTTGAATACAAGTTGGATCAGGCAAGTTTTTGTTGTCGAGGCCAAGGGAAGAAGTGGGTGTACTTTGAAGCTGTTGCAAGATTTGTAGGATTGCAACCAAGTACATTTCGTGGTTGTGGGTAGGTGAAACTCACTTGTACGTAGTTGGGTTGATGTGCTTGAGGGCGATTTATCTAAGTTGGATGTGACATGGAGGATTCAAGATGGTTTGACTCGATCAGAGTCATTGGAGAGGCTTGGTTTGGCTGTTGATTGGTGACTCATATTCATACTCATATGATGCATGTGTTACCAATTTTTTGCTTCACACTAGTGGGACATTAATGGTGAAGGGATCTGCGAGGTTTGGTTGATCTGAATCATATTTTGTAGAGATCCTAGGCTGATCTGAAGGGCTACCTCATGCATTCATTATAGGATGATGATTTATTGTGGGTATTTTTGGGCTGATATGGTTGGTGGTCAACCTTCTCTATAATCCTAGCTTAGGCTAGCACAGGATGAGATTTCTATAAGTATGGAATTTTTCCTCATTTGTAAGGGTTAGAAAATTTTGTTGGTTAGTTAAGAAAAGGCAGGTTATTGTTGGAAAGTAAAGGTTTAGACAATAGATTAGAAGAATTAGGAGTTAGTTTCATTTTCAAGCAAATATTGTAATACAAAATATCATAATTGTTGCTATTACTGGTGATTTAATACAAGTGAAGACATTGCTATTATTGGTGTCTTCTTTGCATTGATTTGTCTTGCATGGTTCTTATTCTATCTTCCAAATTGCTTGGATATATTTGAATGTATTTTAGGTTTAGAGTAAATAATTTGATGGTGCTTGTGATTTAATGCTTGGAGTGTTGTAGCAATCTCTAGTTCATACTCTAGGTAGCTTTTTGATTGTGGGACTATTGTGCAAGGTCAACCTATACCTATTATTTATGTGCTTATTTCAATTGTGTGTGCTTGTCCATGTCAACTGCAAAACTAAGGTTGGCTTGGATGAATGTGCATAATCTGAATTTTTTTAATTCCTTAGAAGATTGCATTGTATCTGTGAGTTTGTAGGTATAACCAGGGTTAAACAAAAAGAAATTTTAAAGGGATTGGTTTGTTCCAAGTATGTCTTCATTGGTATTGTTGATCATAGGAGTAATATTATTTTAGGATTTCTAAAACCCTTTACCTTTTGTTATTTCTTGAGCTCCAATTAAAGTAGGAACTCAAGTATAACCCTATTGAAAAATATGGTAAGTTTAGAATCTCCAACATTTATTTATAAGGTCCTTTTGTGATTACCAGTATTTTCACATTTAGCACTGAGTGGTTCCACTGCCTTGTCATGAACTGACACCTAAGAGACCTTGGGGTTATCTATTTTTTCATAGAGATCAACCTTTCAAGAGGATAGGATATTTTATATTCTATTTGAGTTGTTGTTGTGTAGAAAACAACATCAACAAGATTGGTGCTAGAAGGAGGGTGAACATAGGTGATATTAGTGGAAGATGAATGAGATTTCATTGTTAAAATCTGAGATATGATACATCTCTAAATTTGAAGTACATATTCTGAGTCCAAATGGAAAATAAGCCTTATGCTTTCCATGATGGAAGTAGGCTTCAGATTGATTTCCCTCAAATTTGTGTTTATCTGAATAAGAGATTGGATCTTTGGAATGGTAAGGGTTTGCATCACTATGCATTATTAGACTAGTGTAGAATCCATAATACTTGCAGGCATAATGAGTTTGAATGCTTAACCTTTTTGGGTAAAATCGAGATGGTTTTGCAAAGGGATATTTTCATACAGAACCTTCTTGAACCACTGGCCTCCCCAGATTTAGAGTTTGTTGATTCTGCAATTGAGGTATTTATAGAGATAGTTAAATACCAGCTCAGTAGTGGTAGGTGTTTGCAAGAATTCTGTTAGAAACCCTAGATCAGACATGCAAACCTAAACACCTTCCACAGAAGAGAAAACATTAGAAAAGCAGAGCTTTGCATGTAATGTGCAAATTGATAATATTTAGGAATTCAATATTACAATGAGATGATTTGCTTTATAAAAGCAAAGTATGCAACCCTAATGTTGACCTAAAAAGAAACCCTAGTGTGCACAATTAATAATTAATCCATTATTAATGTGCCTAAGTTTAGCTTAAGCAACTAGAGGAAAAAGTGACATAATTAATTAAGTATATAACTTATTACTCTAACACCCCCCCTTAAGATGAACTTAGGAAGAAGCTAAAACACTAGAAGAAGATACATGCAAGCAAAGATGGGTCCCGACAACTAGGCCTGATCAGGTACCCATGTACAAATGAAATAATGAGGTAGAGAAGGACAACCCAGTGGGACAACCCCCCCTACAATGAGATGACTGCTACAAAGAAGTGCTGGAAGAACACTATGGAGTAACACTGGAACCACAATCAGGCAAGCAAGGAAAGATACTTCTGTATACAAGAAACCATATTAGAATCATAATAATGTGACAGTAGACCCGATGCCACAGAACACTCGAAAACACCAAACTGGAACAACCTTGGAATCCATAGAGCAATAATAGATGAAAGGATGATAGAATCTAGAAACCATGAATCTCGATGTCGATGCCAAACTAAGACTGAAACTCTTCCATGGGAAAAAGTACCATACAGACTCGGGAACAATAACCACAAATTTAGTGGCCCTCAAACTGAGATGGATCCGATGCAGATCACTAACCATAGGCTCTCAATCTAAAGTGTGAACCAAAATGAATCTAGTATGTGTCAAGCTACGACAAAATATGTGGCCAAAAAAAACTAAGAAACCAGATTACAACCCATGCGAGTTGCCATCAGAACATGATGAAGATTATTATGCAAGAAACCCCCTGATGGAACTTTATATCAGTTCATTTATTACAATCCCCAATGAATGCAAAAGGAGAGAATGCCTAAAATGCATAAATAGAAAATGAAAAAATACCTCAGATCTATGCAGAGAATTGAACTAACTTTCCAATGCAGCAAGAATGGCGAAAAAAGGATCACCGAGTCAAAAGATATGCCCTCTAGAGTGAAAAATAGAAGTTCTGAGTTCAAGGACCTGAAAAACAAATCTAGAGAAAAATCAGAAAAAAATACCAACACCACTGGATTTGTGTCAGAATCAGCTTTCCAATGGTATCTCATTTGCAAAAAATGGACACCGTATGCAAAAATTACTCCTGATTTTGTCAAAGGTGCTCAAGAATGGCCAATAAGGCCTGCAAGCAGCCTAGGGGGCTAAAAAAAATTGGCCCCTGGTCCTACATGCGACTAGGGTCTAGTGGACAAGGGGTTGGGGTGGAGCCCCTAGTTTCCCATGTGATCGACGATCGAACATAGGGGCTGCTTGGCCGACGGAGCTCCTAGTCGGCCATAAGACCCTGGCGAGGGCTGAGCGCTGGCCGCAGGGCTGGATGGGAGGCAGCGAATCGGTGGAGCCACCAGCGGCGGTGGCTGCTGGGTGGTCACCTAGTGGCACAGTAGCAGTGGGGACTTCTGAATTGGAGGCAGTGGCATAGGCCCCAAAAAATGAAGTTTTTTTGCATTTTTTCAAAAAATGTGCCTCGGGATGCATGATGGGTCTCCCTCGAAATTTTTTTTTTCCCTCTGAGCCAACTTCACCAAAATCGACAAAACAAAAGGCAATATTAGGGTTTTTGGCCACTGCAAACGCAATGGTGACCTCCATTTCTGCTCAAAATGCTTCAAAAAAATGGCTACCTCCAAAGCTTCCAAAAAAATACCAAAACTGAAACCCTCACAGATCTGGCAAATGATGACCAAAACCTGCAAAATAAAAGCCAAACCTTACTTTTTCCAGTGCTCTGAATCCAATGGTGAGGCCTGATCTAATCCAAGATGCTGCATAAATGAACTCAAGGCATAAAATCCTCGAGGAACCTCGAATGAACTCTGCAATGAATTTCTCTAGAATTTGAGAAGGGGTTGCATGTCAAGGCTCTGATACCATGTTAGAAACCCTAGATCAGACATGCAAACCTAAACACCTTCCACAGAAGAGAAAACATCAGAAAAGTAGAGCTTTGCATGTAATGTGCAAATTGATAATATTCAGGAATTCAATAATACAATGAGATGATTTGCTTTTCTGATGTTTTCTCTTCTATGGAAGGTGTTTAGGTTTGCATATCTAATCTAGGGTTTCTAACATGGTATCAGAGCCTTGACATGTAGCCCCTTCTCAAATTCTAGAGAAATTCATTGCAAAGTTCATTTGGGGTTCCTCGAGGATTTTATGCAATGAATTTCTCTAGAATTTGAGAAGGGGTTGCATGTCAAGGCTCTGATACCATGTTAGAAACCCTAGATCAGACATGCAAACCTAAACACCTTCCATAGAAGAGAAAACATTAGAAAAGCAGAGCTTTGCATGTAATGTGCAAATTGATAATATTCAGGAATTCAATATTACAATGAGATGATTTGCTTTATAAAAGCAAAGTATGCAACCCTAATGTTGACCTAAAAAGAAACCCTAGTGTGCACAATTAATAATTAATCAATTATTAATGTGCCTAAGTTTAGCTTAAGCAACTAGAGGAATAAGTGACCTAATTAATTAACCAGTATGATATACTTAATTAAGTATATAACTTATTACTCTAAAAAATTCATCTAATCTAAATGGTCCAGAGTTCATAGTGCATCTCATTCAGAATTCACTTTCCATTCATGTGTGGATATTATTGTTAAAGTTGGGAGATGTTTGGAATGGAGAGAGCATTCAGTTAAATAATGTACTGCAAAGGAGATGAATTTTGGATTTCAAGAAGGTGCAACAAGTATTGATTCATCCACGAATCAAGCAACATGCCAGAAGGAAGAGTCTCAAATATCTGAGGCAGTGGAGGTAGTTGATGAACATTCAAGTGAAGAAAAAATTGGAAACACAATGGATGTTGGTCCTATAGAAGTTAACCAAGTGTCTGAAATGGAAAATTTAGCTGAAGGTGAACAACAAAAGGAAGAAGAGCAAAGTCAGATTTCCTCTATTCGTGATGAAGATCTAATACAGACTAGATATGATGAGTTTGTGGCAATATTTTTGAAGGATTGGTTAAGCCTAAGTTATAGAGTATTCCTAGAGGAGTTGTTGTTACCAACACTTTGTACGATACATGAGGAAGAATATTCTAAATTCACTTGTTTCTAGTGCCAAACAACCATAAAAGAGGTGGAAGAATAAATGCAGTTGTTGCAACATACATGAGATATATAAAAAGATACATCAAAAAAGTCTCCAATGGAAGAATTTCAACAAGTTGTTGATAAACGTCTTTAAGAACATGCAAAATCACTTAATGGAGTGGTCAAAATTCCTGATTACTATGATCAAGAATCTAAACCAGTGCCAACAAAAGATGAATTCAAGGAGTTCTCTCATTTATCAAATTTTATTTCTTCTTTGTTTGTTGATGAATTAAGCACGAAAAATTCATAGATTTTATGTATTAAGGGTGAGGTAGCTAATGTGGTTCATACTGATATGAAGTAAAAAATGAATGATGTTGAAAATAGTAATGTTGCGGTCATTATTGATGAGATGGATCATAATATGCTTAAAGACTAGTCTGCGATGCCTCTTAATGAACATCTTGATGAGGAATTCATTAAGCATGACGAAGTTTCTGCATTTTTATCGTTAATACCTCATGAAGAAACACAAACCAAAATGTTGCACAATTAGTGGAGACCTCCTGATGATACTTGGGATCAACTCTTGACAATCGGGAAATGATGAATACAATATTCAGTCCAAAGGAGTACAAAATCAGGTTGTTTCTTTCCTTACTGTGAATTTTGAAGCTTATCAATTTGATTATGGAAGTTTAGGAAAGACAAATTCCATATGGATTGATCATGGTCCTAATGAGTTGCCTCAATTGCTAATTATTCCTATAAATGGGGTTAAGTTTGACTGATGCATCATTGAGCCTTATTTTGTTGAACATAAAGATCAATTTGCATTCTTGAGGACTATTACCACTACATTGTTGCTTTTTTGTGTGTTGAACTATTTGGGGATGGGTCTCAGTTGGCCTTGTCTAATCATGAGCCATTTTGAGTCTCTTTGTACATAGTTTCATCTGAATAAATACAACTTTTCATGTTGTTCTTTTGCTCTAGTCTATTTTGTTTTCCTTAGGATAGATTGCTTTAAGAATAGTTTACGTGGATTAGGTTTTGTTGGCCTTTTGTTTATTGTTATTGTGGTTAGGGTAGGTCTTCTTCAGTTCATTTTTCTTTATTCTCTACCCCTACTTTGGGTTTTCTTGCTTTATTTTGGGCTTGTTGCATTTGTATGATTGGCTACTTGCCTGAGGTTGTTCTGGGAATTTCTTTTATAAAATCCAGTCATCTTTTCAGAGTTAGTTTGTAGATTTCCTTTTTTTGATGTTGCATATGCTTGGAATTGGAATCACTTGATTAAGTCAAATCCCAAAATGTATTTGGGTCTTATATGTACACACAAATCTTAAGGTTTCCAAGGTTGCATTTGATCCTTGTGAGGTCTGATTGGGTGAAAAATCTTATATTTTGGTCCAGTGCCATTGTGATTCTCATCCTTGAGTGGTGGCTTCATTGCTTGCAAGGTGAAAGAGAAAGTTTAAAAGATCTCAAAGAGAATATCAAAAGAAAATAAAATAAAAGAAAATAAAATGCCGAAAATCAAAAGAAATGTTCACTTTATCAAGGGTATCCTAGTATCTCTACCAGGGCTATGGATGCCTATTTGGAAGTAGAGCTATGCTAGGGAGGGTCATAGTGATAACCTCTTCAGGGCTATGGACACCTGAATTGTAGTGAGGCTCTATCCAGGTTGCTTTTGGAGTTGCAATCCTTATGTAGCCCTATCAGACTAAGTTTGGTCCCTATTGCCACTGAGGAAAAAGGAAATGAATGCATATACACACACTTCGACTTTGGTACATGAAAGGTTTGATTATTTGTGATTTCTGAAACATTGTCCATAGGTAACTTGATCCATCCATATCTAGTTTGTGAAACCAAAGATTCTGGGTTGATTCTAGTTTGTCATTGAAATTCTCTGGAGCATTTCCCCAGCGGAGTTGCCATTTTTTGTGTAGTTTTGCATACATGCCCCACTGAAAGTAGGGACCCTTTTTTTCCTAGCCTTTTGGCTCTTTTCTGTGGCCTTGCCCTTTTTTGAGCTTGTCTTTGAAAATCTTGAGTGTTTGTTTTGTAGGTGCTTTGGTCCTTTAGTCTTGGATTTGGGTTACTTTACAATGTTCCTAAATGCCTATCTTTCTTGTAAAGTGCCCCCATTATGCTAACACTTTGAAAATTTTAAGTCTTTTGGACAATTTCAGGTTTTTCCCTATTTTTCAAGATTTTTCCCCTTAGGCGGATTTCCCTGGTTGCCTGAAAAACCTGATAGGATTGGTTTTGTGTTGTCTTCAAAGATTTTGATGCTTCACGGATTTTTGTCTTCCCCAAATTTTTCTAACCTTTTGCTTCATTCCTTTGTTTCCCCAGTTTGCATCTTTGGGGATGTTTACCTTGATACTACAAGGGTTTTGCATCTAGGTCATAGTTGGGTGGTGGTATCTCCTTACCGCAAGGGGGTTTCGTTCTTGACGTGGTAGCACGGTGGTCCTCCCTTACCGCGAGAGTCTTTAGTCAGTGGAACAGTTGCATGGGGTTGGTCCATCTAACATGGTAGTACGGTTTACCTTGATACCATGGGTTCTTTATTCTTGGCTTGCGGTGTTGCGATTTACTGTGTTACCTCAGTGGTCGAATGCTTGGCTCGCAGTGCTACGGTTTTGGTCTATTTGGAGGCGTTGGAAGCTTAGATTCTCAGTCAACGGTGTGTGAACTATGTTGACCTCGTAAAAGTCTATTGCCTTGGTAAAATCGTGATAGTTCATCCCTACTTCATTTTCTCGTGATGTGCTAAGTATTGCTAGTTTCAGTGATTTTCGCCCCTATCGGATTTTCTAAAAGTTTGCTATTTGTTGAAGACTAAGGGGATTCGTGAGTTGACCATTAATGATTCTAGATTGCATGATGTATTTGGATGATTTAATGATATGTGCAGACATTTCTTGAGTTTTGACTGATGAGTGATTGGCCTTTTGGTGATTTTTGCGCTTCCCTCACTAAAATTTGCTTGGCCGAGAATTTCCTGAAATTCCTTCCTGACTTGAATTCTATGGAAGGGTGAAAATCCCAAACTTTGACAAGGCTACTTTAATGAATTTTTAATGGATTCTAGTGGTTGCTTTGGATCTCTCTAATGATTAGCATGTTGTTTATGATTAATTAACACTGATTTTGATCTTAGAATGAATATTAATGGTGGTCATTTTAAATGCAGGTTGGATCAGGTAGGTTGTTGTTGTTGAGGCCAAGGAAAGAAGTGGGTGTACTTTAAAGGTGTTGCTATATTGATAGGATTGTAGCTAGGTACATTTTATGGCTATGGGCAGGTGAAATTCTCTCATACGCAACTGGGTTAATGCACTTGAGGGGCATTCATCCGAGTTGGATGTGACATGGAGGATTCAAGTTGGTTTGACTTGATCAGAGTCATTGGAGAAGCCCAGCTCGGTTATTGGTTAGTGACTTGTACTCACACTCATATGACGTGCGCATTACCCATTTTTCTGCTTTGCATTAGTGGGACATTAATGGTGAAGGAACCTACGGGGTTTGTTCAATCTGAATCAGGATGTATGGAGATCCCAGACTAATTTGAAGGGGCATCTCATGCATTCATTGTAAGGTGACAATTTATTACGGGCTATTTTGGGCCGATATAGTTGGTGGCTAACCTTCTCTGTAACCCTAGCTTGGGCTAGCATGAGATGAGATTTCTATAAGTATGGAATTTTGCCTCAATTGTAAGGGTTATAAAAGTTGGTTGGTTAGTTAAGAAAAGGCAGGTTATTGTTGGAAAATAAAGGGTTAGACAGTAGATTAGAAGAATTAGGAGTTAGTTTCATTTTCAAGAAAATGTTGTAATATACAATATCATAATTGTTGCTATTACTGGTGATTTAATACAAATGAATACATTGTGTTATTATTGGTGTCTTCTTTGCATTAATTTATTTTGCATCGTTCTTATTCTATCTTCCAAATTGCTTGGAAATATTTGAATGTATTTTAGGTTTATTGTAAATAATTTAATAGTGCTTGTGATTTAATGCTTGGAGTGTTGTAGCAATCTCTAGTTCATACTTTGGGTAGCTTCTTGATTGTGGGACTTCTGTGCAAGGTCGCCCTATACCTGTTATTTATGTGCTTAGTTCAATTGTGGGTTCTTTTCCATGCCAATTGAAAAACTAAGGTTGGCTTGGATGTATACACATAATCTGAAAATATTTAATTCCTTAGAAGATTGCACTGTTTTTGTGAGATTGTAGTTATAACCTGGGTTAAACAATAAGTAGTTTTAAATGGATTGGTTTGTTCTAAGTATTTCTTCATTGGTATTGTTGATCTTAGGAGTAATCTTAATTTTAGGATTTTTGAAACACTTTACCTTTTGTTATTTCTTGAACTGTGGTTAAAGTAGGAACTCATGTATCACCCTGTTGCAAAATTTGATAAGTTTAGAATCTCCAACATTTGTTTGTAAGGTCCCTTTGTGATTACAAACATTTTCACATTTATCATTGAGTGGTTCCATTGCATTGCCATTACCTAACACCCGAGAGACCTTGGGGTTATATATTTGTTCATAGAGATCAACCTTTCAAGAGAAAGGATATTTATATTTTGTCTGAATTGTTGCTATGCAAAAAACACCATCAACAAGTAATCACTTAACACTATGCATCTTAATATTTTATGGCTAGACTAGTTGCAATTCTTTTAAAAATTTGGAGAGGTATGTCCCTTGGAAGGGTGCATCCTAATTTTTTTGTAAGAACTTATTAGTTAATGATGTGTATTTTATAAAGTTGAGATTTATCGTTATGAACATTGGGATGAATTATAAAGAAAAATCATATAGAATTAGTCTCTTGTCCTAATGAATAAATATGTGTTAATCCCATTCAAGGATCCGGTGCACCTATTTGGAGGCACATGAAACAAGAAAATAAATATCTAAGTATATTTCAAAAGTAAAATATTAGAAAATGAGTTTTTACAACTTTTAGTAGTTTTTACACATTCATAGTATCAAATTTGGGAGGCCCTTTTGGAATAAAATAGTTTTGTGCTATCACTAATCCTCGATAGGCATGAATTCTTGCTATGGGTTCAAGTAATTTTTTAAGAATTTTCTATGTTGTTATATGTCATATGGGATGATTAAAGATAAGAAAAATTGATGACTATGACACAAATTTAAATCATTGGTTGCTGTGAAGATTAGTTCAATTTTTAAATCTAAACTTTTGACTACTAGATGAGGTAAATTGACTACTGGTTGAACCCTTATATGTTTAAAAGTCTTCTTATTATTTTTCATCTTCCACTTTGCATGTGAGCAGTGCAATTTCCTTTTATATTATTAAGTTGCGTGGTTTTTCATTTTCTAGTTCATTTTGATAATTATTTGCATTTATCAAGTGAAATGGGCACTCAATGGCTTGGGGAATTTAAAGAATATATTGAGGATCATATGAAAATTCTACTATAAACAAGTGTTTGAAGGAGCTAGAAGTAGATCAAACGATTGGTTGTAACAACAACCAAAAATTGGACAAATCAAATACATTGAAGTAGCAACAAAAACTAGACAAATCAAGGAGGTGGAACATGTAACCAAAGAGTCAAAATTCTATGATGCTAAAAAGACAAAGAAATTTCTTATGGAAGTAAGACTTCCAGATTCTCATCCACTGATATTTTTTTGTGATTGATTTGGATTTGTCTAGTATCATGTTCAGTAAGGCTTATCAATCAAGGTATATGTAGAACATAGTTCTCAGTCCATATTGAGTATTCATGGTGTGAAGTTTGAAGATGATTCTTTCATAGGACCATTAATTAGGCTTCATTTTTTAAGTAGTTCTTTCATGTTTCAGAGTTTTATAAGAAAAAAATAGAGCATTGTAATTCAGTTTTCTTAATCACAACACTGAGAAACACACTTTGTAAAACATTTTTTAAAGAAAAGAAACATATTTCTATCTTGTATTTTTTGTAAGAACACCTTTTCTCAACAAAATTTTAATATTTTTCCTTCTTAATAGTTGTTTCATTATGTGTAAATGAATGATTGATTATGTTTTTCTATGTTTTATGTTTAAACCTCAAAAGCATTGTCTCATTTCCAACACTTATAGGAAGAGATCATAGAACAATTTTTTTAAAATAAACTACCAATTGACTAAATATACTACCAACTGACATAAATTAGTGAATAAATATGACTAAAAATATATGACTAAATATACTACCAAATGACATAAATCATTCAATAAATATGACTAAATATGCTACCACTTGATAGAAAATAGTGAATAGAGAAATCAATGAATAAATATGACTAAATATATGACCAAATTGATCAAATGACTAAATATACTACCAATTGACAAAAATAATTGAATAAATATGACTAAATATATGACCAAATTGAATGAATGACTAAATAAATGAGTAGTAAAAAACTACTAATGGTCACATGACCAAGCTTAATGAAAAATATGACTAAATGTATGACTAAATATACTACCAAATCGATCAATTAAAAAAACCAATAAATGACTAAAATTGGTTTATTCATAAATTTGGTTGAATTATAAATGACTAGAAATAAACTACTAATGGTCACGTGACCAAGTTTAGTCATTTATAAGTAGTTTTTTCAGTCATATATTGTTTTTTCTGTACTAGTGTGTATTAATCTCCTTACTTCAATGGATTCATTCTATCACATGATAAAATATGGTATATGTGTGTTAGGTATGAAAAAGGATACTCCTATCTATTTGTAGAGTCAAATTCCATGCAATAGATACAAGGCCACCCTAGTTTTTTATACCTTGGTGAATTGTGTCTACTTTCTATATCAGAATAAGTATTTCTCTATATTATTTAATACAACCCTAAAAGAAAAGAAAAATCATCTATCCTATGTTATCACATATGCAATTTGGTATCTTAATCAACATCATCATTCTATCTCATCATCATTTTATTCAATCATTCATTATTCTATCTCTATCCATACTAACATTTATATTCAAGTATCATGACAACAAAAATAGATGCACCCATCCTGCATCCACAAATCATCAACATGAATATCATATCATTCATCCTACATGAGAATCATCATATATCATACAAAAATATATAAATAGAAAGGAGAAAAATATGATCATATCATTATCCATGTCACATGCCTCTTGCATCCACACATCATTAGCATAATATCATATCATAGAATATATCATACATCATGAAGAATCATATAAAGTCATAACATCCATAAAATACATAAGCATACATACGTTATAAGACCATGTCATAGCCACATCAAAAATAGAAAATTCATGGTAAAAAATCAAGTATATTGAGTGTGTGATATGATAATATATATAAAACATGCATATATACAAGAGGCTCAAAATCCAATGAATGTATACAAATGTCTATATCACGAATATCAACATAAATATATGCAACAAAGATCTATCCCACACTCCTATACTCCTCTTCATTAGGAAGAGGTTGATTTGGAGGTGGTCTCATAGTCTATTGCTCATGATCCCCATGTCTTTAAGATATCTAAGTATATTGGCTATGTAATAGAGATCTATGTGCCTATAATATTTGTCTTTGTGTGCTAACGAGGACAAATAGAAACTACCCTCTGACCTACTTAGCCTGGTTATTGTACCACTCTATGTTGAGAACTTTTGTTGCCTCTGCTCTCACGAGATAGTTGCCTCATAGAGATTCCCATAATAGGTATCCTCCTATACCAATTGATCTCTCTCTCACATATATCTATCCATGGTAACCATGGATCCATGAGCTATCTAAATTTTTTTCCTTCACATGCACTTTGAGTCTCTCTCAACTCTAGTTATATATCTCTCTATGTGGTTATCTGAGTCACTTAGGCCTCTATTTCCTAGCGTCAAGTGCTCTCAAAGTCTCTCTTTCTCATTTGTGTATCCCTCTCAACCCGAGCCTATTTTATCTTAGTCATAATCTGGATTAGCTATGATGCAACCTAATTCATCTTAGTCTTGTATCTATCATTCTCTCTTTGAGCTTGATCCTGCTCTGATAGTGCAACTTCCAACCTAACATCTGGGTCTCCATCCCCACTAGCCTCTTGTTGTTGATCTAGTTGTGTGGGATGCACTTCCTGCTAATCCTATCGTGGAGGTACCTAATATTGATCCTACCTATGAGGATCCTTCCTAGGTTATCCCAATGTGCTACCTATATAATCGGTTGTTACTCCACTGCAGATTTATGTCTCTGCTAAACCTCTCTACTCAACCCTACCCGATCTCTCCTCCTACAAGCCCTAATGAATCTTGGCCTACCTACTCCTATGGGGTGTGTAAATCTAAGTGGTCATCTCTAAACCCACCAAGCATCATAATCTTATGTGGTCCCTGAATCATCAGGACCACCTACCCATCCCCATGAGAGGGGATCCATCTGATCAAAATCTATCAATGCTATTTGAGGAATTTCCATAGGACCCTAGGCTGGTATCTCTCTCACCATGATAGTGAATGTGGCATGGTAATCTACATAAAAAATAGTCTTCCTCTCTTTGAACTATTTGTAGACCTTATCCAACAAATATCTCTCTAAAAATTATTTTGTACGCTTGATTAGCCATTGGGTTTGTCAATAAAATATCATATGGAGGTGGTCATCCCTCCATGCCTCGCAACATTCCATGGTTACCAAATAAATTTTTTCATATCATTGAAGATACCTTTCCAAAAATGAATCTCACTATTCCTCATGTATTTGAGCATACCTCCATACCTATATGCAAAAGGATCACCTGCATCTCTCTTTTCCTCACCAAATAGATGGGTAACAATAATCCTCTCCAATTCCTAGACATGGATTAAAGTAATTCCTGTTGAAATACTAGTATCTCCCATTTAGCATACCTAGTAAATATCATTCAATATAATGGGTCCAAAATATAGTGCCCCCATGTATTAGTAGTACCCTCAATGATCATACCATCTATCACTACTCCCCATCTAATGGGAAATTATCATGATAATTGATTAAGAACCAAAGGCCCCATGATCAACCCAACTATTACAAGAGTAATCTCATCCACCTCTCTGATGTATGGATGTAGGTCAACATATCCATCCACCACCTAAAACTTATCCTCACCTAGGAGTCTCGCCATAACTTCTGCTCCCTTATCCATGTCATACATAACCCTAGCACCTTGAATAGGACCTCAAAGGATGTGCCAAGCATCCTCTAGAGTGTAGTGAACTCTCCTATACGAAAATGGAATGTCATAGTATTAGATCTCCACTGCTCAACAAGTTTTTTCATCATCAAACTATGTACCCAAACCTCAGGTATGTAAGCAATGTGGTATAAACCGATCCCAACCAACAACTCAATCTCGAGCTCATGGATGTGAGATAATTTCTATCCAAAATCCTAGGTCATCACTCTTGAGAGTAGATAGGGTTGAGCATAGCACCCATAACATTAAATTATCAAATTCTTGATTAAAAACCTATCTACTAATCCAAAGAACAAACACGTCGTTGTGCAAAAATGTGGTAAATAATAACACTCAAATGTGGGCTTATTTACAAACATGATAAAACCCTAAATGCATAAGTGAATTTTTTTTCAAATGCATCGCTTGGCCCATGTTGGTTTATCAAAAACCCGGTTTCCTATCACAAACATGCCACTATACGAAAAACGTGACAATCCATGAATGTATATGTGACATATCAATTTTTAGACACATCAATCCGTAGGTCGACATGTTTATTTTCCTACCTTTAACTACAAATTAAGCAACCTAAAACTACACGAAATAAAAAATTAAAGGTATAAATATTAATCACATGTCCTGCTCCCATTGGCCTTTGGAACTATCAAGAAAAACCCCTGCAGTGTGCTGCCTAAGAGATTAAAGTCATCATGAATGCATGTTGTAACATAGATAAAATTACTCTACAAGCTAGATGGTTAAACCCTAATGATCTTAACTTGATATTTAGATGATGTGTGTGATAACGAGTGTGATAAACCCTAATGAATTGACCTAGTGTGGCCTCGAGCGCTTATCGATTGATGGCCTTGTCTACGTTATACACACAAAGACCTCGTAGTTCGACACGACCAATGAATTTGATATGTACAAAGAAGGAGTTATGATCTTATGTGTGTGATATGTGGAAAACCTAGAAAGATGAACCTAATGCCTCAGGGGAACATCGACAGATGGCCTTTCCTATGTCTATTCGTAGAGGCAACATAGTTCAACTATGTCTATGACTGACTTGACACAACTGACTTTGACTCTGTTTTTGGGATTTTTCACATGTTTTCGATTTTTTTTCATCTTTTTAGAGTGTTTTGCTGTTTTTCTTGTGCATTTTTTTTAGGACATTTTATGATGTTTTTGAGCTATTTTCAAGACATTTTCTAATGGTGGAATGCTATGTACAAGGTCCAAATGACACAGATCAAGGATTTTCCCCTAGTTGGGAATAAGACCTATAGGATAGAATGGGGAGATGGAATGGACTTGATGTCAATCGTTCCATGTAATGGATAAGACAACCATTTATTATGAGTGATGGTGAAAAATTATGATTGGAATGATAGTATATGAAAGAGAAAAATTGACTACACATGGCACTTGTTTGCCAGGTTTTCACCATGGTACTTATCCATAGCACCACCGAAGTGGTTTTCACTATTGGAAGGATTATTTCTCTTTACTGTTTTATTGATTTTTAAATTAATTTGGTGTTACAAAGATGCCTATTTGCCAGGTTTTCATCAAGCTAACAAATTTTTTGTTTTTTACATTTCTTTTGTATTTTTTTGGTTAAGAAATGGTTCTTAGAAGCTACACATAGTATCTCTTCAGATGAAGGTTGTTGATCAGTGAAAAAAGTGGTTCTCCTTCAAGGGTTGGGAGTTGATACACTCTTGATCAAAAGGATTTTGTAACAATATAAGGCCCTAACTAGTTAGGTTTAAACTTACCTAGTTTTTCTCTTTTTGTCTGATTCTTAGGATTTTCCATCAAGTCTAGGTCAGCAATGTTGAACTGTCAATTTAGAACTTTCCTATTATAGCTATGATGACGATAGTTATGATATGCTTGAAGATGATATAATGCCTTTTGTCTTCATTCATCTAGGAATTCTAACTCATGCAATTTGGATACACGATACTCTTCATCATCAATATGACCTTTCAAGGATACCCTCAGGGAAGGAATTTCAACCTCAATAGGTAAGATAACTTTAGAACCAAATACTAGGGAATATGGAGTGGCATTGGTGGGCTTACAGATGTTTGTGCGATAGGACCATAAGAAAGGATTAAGCTATAGATGCTAGTCATGACCAGCATCATTGACAATCTTTTTAAGGATTCTGATAATGGATTTATTAGATGCCTCTGCTAGGTCATTACCTTGTGGGTAATATGGGGTAGAAAAATGGTGTTGGATATGGAATTCTTCACAAAGATGGTAGTATTCTTGGTGTTTTAATGGATGACTATTGTCTGTAATGATAAATTGAGGTACACCATACCAACAAATGATATAGTTTAGAATAAACTTGGATATTTATGTGTCAGTGATGTAAGTCATGGGAATAGCCTCGATCCATTTGGTGAAGTATTTGGTGGTAGTTATGATGAACTTATGTCCATTAGAAGATGGAGTGTGTATCTTACCTATGAGGTCAAGTCCCCATTGGGAAAAGGTCCATGGTGAAGTAATCAGACGGAGCTCCTATGATGGCACATGTATCCAATCTCTATGTATTTGACACTGTCGACATCTCTTGACAAGGATATATGAGTAGTTTTCCATAGTAGGCCAATAATAACCTAATCTTGTAATCTTGTGGGCTAAGGTAGGACCGCTAGAATGGGATCCAAATATACCCTTGTTTACCACTTGTAAGGTTGCGTGTGCATCTTCAGCATCGAGACATACCATAAAGGTGTTATCTAAGGTACAAATATACTGGTATCTTTGATGGTGGTGTATTTTGTAGACCTACGATTAAAGGTTCTACGTTGTTTGTTTGACAGGTCTAAAGGTAGGATTTGGGCATTTAGATAGTCGTATATGTCTTTGTACCAAGGGGAAGTAGGACCAAAAATCATACACACCATCATTGAATCAAGGAAATCATAGGCAATGACCAAAAGTTGTTCGACCAAAAACTCAAATTTAGGCACATTGCTAGGAATATCCAATAAGGAACCCACGAATGCCATAACATCTGCTGCCTTGTTCTAAATGTGTGGTATTTTTTGAAAAGTGATGTCATCAAAGTACTGCTTGAAACTATTGGCCATGTGCTTGGAGGGAGCAAGTTTCTCATCTTTAGTTTCATACTCATCATTAACTTTCCAGACTACTAGCTAAGAATCTCCATAAACATGTAAAATCTTGATCTTACATTGGGCTGCCATTCTTAGTCCTATCACTAGGGCTTCATATTACATTATGTTGTTGATGCAAGGGAAAGAAATCTTGAATTATTTAGGAATAGTATCACCTTGAGGTGTAACAAATAGTATTGCTACTTCTAAACCATGATAAGTACGTGACCCGTCAAAGTATAATTTTCATGTGGTTCTAGTGTCAACTTTGAAGATAAACTCATAAGAAAAATCTGCCACTAAAGGATGGTCTACCCTAATTGTGCATCTGCTATTTGATCTGAAATTACTTGCCCTTTTATAGCTTTCCTTTCTACATACTAGATGTCATATTCACTAAACTTATCATCACCCATTTAGCCAATCGGCATGTTAATGTTTCTTTACTTAGGATGTTTTTCAAGGGATCTATCTTTGTGACCAACATGGTTTGGCGGTTTAGCATATAGTGCCTAATTTTTTGAGTAGCAAAGGCCACTGCAAGATAGGCACATTCTATGTTACTATAGTTCAATTCATATCCCACCAAAGTACAACTGATGTAGTTCACTGCCCTTTCATGACCTTGATCATCATTTGTGCGAGTAGGGCTCCTAGTGCTCATTGAGTTGCCGATATATAGAGTATTAAAGGTCTGTCATCTGTAGGTGGCATTAACATGGGAGGTGTAAGAAGATAATCCTTGATTTTTTGGAAAGCTTCTTGGCATTTGGGTGTCCATGTAAATGGTACCCTCTTCTTGAGCAAATGTTGGAACAGATGTATCTTGTCTGCTAATTGTACTATGGAGCACATGATAGATTGTAATCTCCCTTGTAGTGTTCTTAGCTGTCTGATGCTATCTGGTGGATGCATGTCCATTATAGATCTTACTTTTTTAGGGTCCACCTCAATGCCTCTTCTAGAAATGATGTATCCTAGAAGTTTTCCTGATTTAACACCAAAGACACATTTTTTTGGATTCAATCTTACATTGTAATTTTCTAGTCTTTGGAATATCTTATCAAGTAATTTCAAATGATCTTCTCTTGTCAATGATTTGGCTATTATGTCGTTGATATAGTATTCCATGAGAGTATGTACAAGGTCATGGAAAATAGTCATCATTGCACATTGATATGTAGCTCCAACATTTTTGAGCCCAAAAAGCATAACATTCCAGTAGTATGTTCCCCATGGACATGTGAAAGTTGTCTTGTGTTGGTCTTCAATAGAAATTTTGATCTTATTATACCCAAAGAAACCATCCATGAGGGATAGCATCTCATAGCCTATTGTAAGGTCCACTATCATGTTAATGTTCGACAAAGGGAAGTCATCCTTAGGGCATGCCTTATTGATATCTCTGAAGTCTATAAAAATAAAAATGCCCCTAGAGGGTTTGGCTACTAGGAAAAAATTAGAAATTAATTCTGCATACTCTATGGATCTGATGAATCCAACATTCAATAGCTTCTTAAGTTAAGCTTTGACTAGTAAAGTGATTTGTAGATGCATTTTTCTTAACTTTTGTTTGACTAGCTTAACACCTGATTGTAATCGTAGATGATGCAATATAAGGTCTGGATCCAACCCAGGCATGTCAACATAAACCATGTAAAGTTTATCTATCTCTTTATGAAGAAGTCTCAAAATTCTTTTTTCTCTGTCTCTATCAAAGATGCTGCAAATTGTATTACCCGAGAGTTTTCTTCAATGTTTATGTTGATCTCAACATACTCTTATACTAACATAGGTGAATTTTCCTAAGAAACTTGGAGAATGTTCAAACCTCCATCCTTGGGTGCCTCAGAGAGGTTTTTTTCCTCAGATGCATCCTTTATTTTTACTAGTTCTTTGTCCAAAGGTGGCTTTCAATTTTCACCTAGGGACTTGTCATTTTCATCATTTTCACTATTTTTCTTTTCATTTTTGCAACGGGAGGTATGAAAAAACTCTCCAAAATATGTCATGTTATCCAAGTCAATGGTAAAGCCAGCTTTATGATCACCTCTAGGTAAGCCTTCTTGAGGTCCCATGAACTCAGTTATCACTTCGTCCTTCTCAAATATGTCTAAGATGGGTGTACCTTGTTGATCCCAATTGATAAGTTGGGGATATATGAGGGGAATTTCATCATCAGAGTTTTCAAATGTGGAGGCTGACAAGATGAGGGTTGAGTGGTTGACATGGTAACATAAGTTTTGGACTAACTCCTTTTTGTCCTTTTTCTTATGGACAGGTAAACTCTGATGTGGGACTACTGTAAGGGATAAGTCATCAAAAGATGGTTTGTTAGGTGCCCAAGTGGTAGGATCAAGGGTTTCTCAATAATAATGCTTAAGCCATTCCTCCTTTAACAAGGACTTTTTAGGACGAGAGCTAGATGGTTTTGGTAAGGGTTGTAGCATTCTATCAAGTTTTCCAAATAACTTATCTAGGTCCATTATGCTAGTGGAGGAAAGGGAATCCCATTCATATTCACTTGAGTCAGGGGAGTCATCATAAATAGGGTATAATGGTTTGTGGGATATCTTTATGTCTTATGAAACACTTACTTCCTCATGTAATGATGACGAAGTACTAGGAATACCAATTCTAATTGGTTGAAACCCTAGCCCTAGGCCTTTTGGTCATGGTGAGACAATGATTGGCTAAGTCCTTGCATTTTGATGCAGTCCTAACCCACTATGTCTATCATATCCGTTACTTTGAATTATCATGAAGCCTTTTCCATATTTATCCTTAGTTATTTTAATAGATGGGGGAGGGTATTGATTGTCCTTTCTGTAAAACCATGAGGTGATTTCATCTTGGTCCGTAGCTTCTTTACTTAACTCTCCCCATTTTGTCAACGTCATTATAGGAGGGACATGGAACGTGACTATTGATTGTCTCCTATCTACTATGGGTAGACCATATGACTTAGTAGCAACCATTTGACTGACATAATACGATGCTTTCATGTTGTATTCTCCACAACCCTTATCTTGGATCTCGACCTTAGGAGTGGATGATGGAGTTTGTGATGTAATGGACTTGGTAAGAGTTGATGGATCAATGTAGAAGGATAAGGTGGAGGATAAATCCTCTTGATTGACTGGGACCTGTCTTTGTGAAATTTTGCATAGGCTTGTACAATATTGGAAAGGATTTGGATCACCATCAATGGTGACCTCTGTACCATTGCATGGGAATTTAAGACACTGATGATATATGGAAGGGACAAATTTCATAGTGTGTATCCAAGGTCTAACCAACAAAAGGTTGTAGGGAAGGGTGAGATACAAGATTTGGAAACTAGTATCCATAACTGTAAGGCCAATCTTGATAGGGAGTGTGACAACTCCTTTACATGATCTTTCCTCATCGTCATATGACTTAATGACTATACTCTTAGCAATGTCCATGCATGTTTCTGAGAAACCTAATGCCTTAACCAATTTCAAGGTGCAAAGGTTCAACCCTGCTCCTTCGTCTACCAAGACTCGCCTGTCTTTGGTTTGAAGGACAAGAACTTCAAGGTGTAGTGGGACATTATGATTGGTCCTCTCAGTTAAATAATCTTGCTAAGAGAGTACAACATGATGAGAATTTTTTAAGTATCCTACCATTTATTTGAAACAATATACATCTCAGTTGGTAGGGATAGTTGTTCTTTTTAAGGCTTTATCGATAATGGCTCAATGATCGCGTGATAGGGTCAACAACTCCAAGATGGATATTTGTGTTGGGGTATTCCCTAACCGGTCAAGTAAGTTATACTTAGGTTTGGAAGACTATGTTGGTGGTTTTGATGAAGGACCTAGAAGGGTTATCTTGGTTCTGCATGTATTGACAACACATTTAGGATGTTTTTTTATTGTAATGATATTGATATTTTCATCAGAAAATTGGATATGATTGATGATAGTACTTAGTTTATAATCATACTTAGCATTGTTATAATTGGTTGAGGTATTATTATTAGTTCCTGAAATAGAGGCCTTCCTTTCCCATGGTCATGTAGTGGATCTGTGAAGACCTTGTGATCAATTTTCTTGGTGTCTTTATGCCCATTGACTTCTATGGTTCTGTCTTCAACAAAATCTTGTATGATGTTTTTCAATTATCGAAATTGTTCTAGGTTGTGTCCCTTTGTTTGATGGTATTCACAATAGGCATTATCATCCCACCATGAGGGTTTAAACTATCCAAGATCATACTATTTTGGTTCCAAAGGTTTTAGGAGATTATGTTTAATCAGTTCTTTAAAAACTATCTCGATTGGTTCCCCCAAAGGGGTAAATTCCTGTTTAGGAAATCTCATCTGTGGTCATTGTTGTTGTGAATTTTGGACAAAGTTGGTTGTTTGATCTTGATCATTAGCTGTCCTAATTGGAGTTGTAACCTCTAAGTGTAATTGAAGCTCCTACATGTAGGGTCTTAGCATCAACAATACGATCATTTGTCACATTTTTGTTCTTAGACCAAAATTTGTTTCTATCATTGGGAGGGTTTTGGCATTGAACAACTAGGTTCCTACCTAGTACCTTTCCTACCTAGTACCTTTCCTACCTAGTACCTTAATTTATCCTTTATCAATAAGGTCTGTTTAAAGGGTATGTGCAGGATCATGATGGGCCAAAAAGTGGCAATATGTAAGCCATATGATGGCCCATGTGGCTGACGAATTTTTTTTTACCCAAAATTGATGAAACAAAAAGGGTTTTTAGAGGAGATTATCAGCTTTCCACCAATATAAATTATGCTTTACTTTGAATTTAATAAATAATTATTATTCATTTTCTATTATAATTATGAATAAATTCCTAATTGATAGGCTGATTGAAAAACATCTATAACTTTCAAACAGTATCACATTTTTTGAATCTGAAATATGCATTACATTCTATGCTTTGCATACTATAGGATTAAAAAAAAAAATGAATTTCATGAATTTTTTACCAAGTTAAGGTGGTTAAACAGACAAGCATTTATATTTTTTAAAAGTTGTAATAAAAAAATCATAATTAGTTAGTTACTTGGAAAAAAATTATAAAAAAATATGCATCGCATCTGGACATGATTCCTCTACTTATATTTAAACTCTTATAAAATAATATTATCATTTTATTGTGGTTAAGGTGGTCAGACAGACACCTACTTCTTATTTTTACCTTGAAATTTAAATACTACTACATTGAAATTTCAAATTTTCACCAAATATATATATATATATTTTAAATAAAGGTCTAGTAGTTTAGAAACTATATTCAATTTTCTACAAATTATATTTTTTTACATTTTTTTGAAATAATATAGATAGCTTATTCAAATTTTTACATCAAGTTATCTAACTCTGATTTTTTGTCTTTTTATTACCACTTAAGGGCCTACTTTTTCTATGATGATCCTGCACATACCCTAAAGTATGATGCCTTTTTGCACAGAGTATAGGAAAGAAGTAACACAATGTACTATTAAGTCACTTCTTAGTTTTAGATGAATATTTTCAAGGAATATCATGACTTTTTTTTTCTCTAGTATCTCAACTAAACATCAACTAGCTAAAATTCTCCATCTCTGAAAGAAAGTGGTGAAAGTTTCACCTTCTTCTTGTGTGGTGTGACACAAGGTGGCTATTGTTATTTCATTGTCTAAGTTGAAGGAAAAGCGTTTGACAAACTTCTTAGCTAATTCACCCCATGATCTTATGCCATATGGTAGTTTAGAGAACCATTCCAATGCTATCCTAACAAGGGTTCATGGAAATAGTCGAGTCATACGAGATGTCCATGCATGTTGTATAAAATTCTCTGATGTGTCAATGATACCTAATCTCGAATGTTGATAGAAAAATGCAACTTTTGTAGATAGATGCAATTTAACCTATGATAGATGCGACTTAATCAAATGGGACTCGATAAGTAGATGCACTTTGAATCTAAAATCTGAAAACTAATTTTGTTGATAGACACATGCGGTTTTCTATTTAATAGTTGTGACTCGTAATGAAACATAAGGTTTTGAACTTGACAATTGTGAATTGTAAGGGCACATGCGGCTCACAATTTGACACTTGTGACTCAGTTTACAGTTGTGGTTTTATGATGACAAAGTTACGACTGGCTCAATTTTATGATCAAGTTTTTGACAAATAAAGAAAATACAATCACAGAAGACAACATGTTTTCAGTTTTGACATGTATAAATCTATTAAAATCAGAAGACAATTACAATCCTCGACTATGTTGGATAGTTTTACTAAGTTCTCAATTGGGTTTCCCTAGCTATGCATATTCAAGGCAGATGACTAGTAGCTTGACCCCACTGGCTCCCCTCCACGACATTCATTTATATAGAGTAGCCAAGCTACTTTACCCATGAAACTCCCATGGCATAATTTTCATTTCCACACATGAACCGTAAGAATATGAGAAGGCTTCAAAGGTCTGACCTATTGTACTAGTAAATAGATAGGGATTTTCGAAAAAAACTGCAACAAGTTTTTTAGTAAGGGTATTTTGTTTGTGGAGCACCATCCATCCATCGAGAGACCATTGCTTCCTTTCTCGTCGGAATAGTGAGCATGATTCTTGGACTTTCCTCAAGAATCCACTTTTATATATCAGTTGGAAATCGCTTGGCATCTAGTGTGCTACTAGTCTAGGTCATCTTGAGGTGAGTACTTTTTCCCACACAGATAGACCCAAGTTCTAGAGTCAGTAACCATTTCTCTTGCACCCAGGATTGCACAAATGCGCAAGGGGAGAGGATATTGTGATATACCAAATCATGAGGGTAATAAAAAAATGTGCTTTCACACCAAAAAAAGTAGACAATGGTTAATTTTAATCCAAATGACAAATATCTAAGCTACCAAACACAATATTTCATTTTTTAATAAAATTCTTCAACAACATGTCCTGCATGCAATTTTTTAGTAGTTTTTTTGGTCTTCATCATTCGTCCTTCAAGAAAAGGGGTTTGGTTCTCAATATCTTCTATGCTTAATCCTGCAAAAACTATGTTATCCTCCTAAATCACACGTTGCAAGCAAAAAATTAGCAAAAAACAAAAATATAGAAAATCTAAAATCGAAATTGTTACCAGTTATATGCATCATTTTAGTCTTCAGATACATTATGGTTTTATCAATCAAATGCATTGTAGAGAATCTCATATGTGTCTCGTGCCATCAGATGTGTCATTTCGTCAGTCAGATGCATTTTTTCGTACGATACCTACAAAATAAAAATTGAAAAGGCGAAATGGATTCACAAAGATTGAAATGTCCTCACATCGGGTTCACCAAATGTAATGTAGATAAAATGACTATGCAAGAATGATGGTTAAATCTAATCTAAACATGCTTTAATCTAAATCAAACAACTAAGAACAAAGAAATAAACTAAATAGTAAATAAAGGAATATGAAACAATCTCACCGAATATTAGAAAACTCCTTCAAATTATCTTGATTGTCCTTCTCCATTTTTCCTTTTGTAGTATAATTTCCCTCAAATTTTCATAAGTGGGCACGTATAGCCTTGATGTATGTGATTATAGAAAAATATCGAAGATTAACAAGTTCTTCCAAAAGTATTGATTTCGGGAGGAGGAATAATGACAAAGGGCAGCCAATTTATAGAAAGCTAGCTTTTGAACGATCGGCTCAGATTTGAAAGAGAGATTAGTGATCAAGATTGATGAATTCCATGTGATTGAAATTTGTGTTAGTTAGAAAGTAAGTTAGGAAATTCTGGAGGATAAAGATTAAATTAGAATAATAATTTAATCTGGCATTAAGATTTTTTGAAAATAGATTGACTAAGAGATCAAGATTAAATAAATGATTTAATTTTCAGTTGAAAGTCTTTGAAAATTAGAAGAATAATGTTTGCATGAAAAGGATAAAGTTAGAACTCAACAACGATCTTTTCGAATGCACACATGAATTAATAAATATGTTCATTCATATGAGTCTTAACTAGATAACTGACTAGTTATGATAGAGAGTCCATTCGCAGAGACGATCAGATAACGAATCAGGAGATAACTGACAGATTTAAATAGATCTCGAGTCAGATAGTGAGTGAATAATAAGTTAAGTGGGCGATAGAAGAATGCTACAAAAATAACTCTTTTTATGAATTAAATGTTTATTTAATTCAACATTCAAAATTTAAGGATTTAATTAATAAAATAATGATTTATTTAATTGACTGTCGAAAAGGTTAATTGAATAATTAAATAATTTGAAAAGAATATTTAATTATAGTCGAAATATGATAAAAGGTAAATTAAATAATAAATTATTTAATTTAGAAAGAGAATTAATAAATAAATAAGATTTATTTAATTAAACAATCAAAGTTATTTAATTAATAGAAGAAAGATGTGTTTAGAAAGTAATTAAATAATTAATATTATTTAATCATGACCATGGACATTTAAAAATTATGTCAAAAATGGTACTCGCAGGCCTAGACCAATTTTCAGTGTCTAAACACATTTGTAAGAAAATTTCTAGAGCTTTGAAATCTATCAATGCTAAGAGTGCAAATGAAGATATTTTGAGCCCAAAAGCCTACATATGGCCCCAAACCTTAGGTTGATCTATGTTGAGTCAACTTCATTGTTCTAGGTTTAGTTTGTGCCTATATACTCTCTTAATATCCATGAACTTTGTCTCTAATAATTTTTGGATTGTGCCCTCTAAACTTTCAAAGAATAAATTACTACCTGCAATAATATCTTTGTCACACTATCATGACTCTTCCATAAAATTAGTAGTATTTAAAAATATTTTGATAGTCAACAAGCTTCAAACATGCATATGAATACTACTAAATGATTTACATATACTATATTGAGTGTGATCAAAGATGTTATATGTAAATTCTTGTTCTTTTAAATATTTTAAGATAATTAAGTCTAATAAATAAAACAAATAATAAATATTTGAAAATTCTTCTCCTCAAATTAAAATGAATGCAATAAATTTAACATAACTATTAGTAATTTTGAAACTATATAATCCTCTCTCTACCCAATTTATTTCCAAGATTATATTCATTAATACATTAGAACAAATACAAAACCATTCCCAAAAAAAATCTGGTATACTATTCTACATTCTTAATGTCTATTTTATAACAAAATTCATATACTGGTTTTTAATACAATTTTATTATATACCTTCGAATTTTTACACAAACTTTTAGTCATTCCTTATTTTAAAAAGTTCATACTAATATCAAACTGTTCTCTCACAACTATTGGTGAATTCTCAAATATAATAGTCTTTCCCAACCTAATTTTCTTCAACAGGTATATTCTTTAATATATTGAAAACAAAAAAAAAATACCACTAGCCAATCTGCCAGCTTAATTGAAAACCGCTCCAAAACATAGAGCTCACGAGGAAGTGACAATCAATACCAATTATTGCCCCTGCATCACCTTATCCTCCTCTTTTCACCTGTCACTATTTGTATCAATAGAAAAATCCAGAAAAAAAGCACCGTTTGTCAATCAGTTCTTTTTTTAGTCAAATCTGAGCTACACTTTCAAAATCTACATGTTTCTTCTCATCAGTCCTCATATGTAAAAGTTTTACTTGCTTTCCAAGATGCCTTACCAATAATTGACAGCAATATATACAATTTTAAAGTCAAGAAACATACAAAACAGAGCTGCCAAATGATTATGGAGACAGACAAAACAACCAAGAAACTAATATTCAGCAATCTCCGCTATTCACCAGTGGCCACCATTCTCTTCCACACTCATTCAATTTTTTAATCCCCTCTTTGACAAAATGGTCTTCCGGAAGGCACCTCTTTTGCTGGTTAGGAAAAAAGGTTATTTGGCTGCGAGATTGTGGCTAACGTTATACCAGCTGGAATGTGGCAAAATGTCGCTCCTCATGATTTAGACATCTCATTCACCGGCCATTGAAAATGCAGGCGGACTGGCTTTTAGAATTAGACTTTTGCCTTTCTATGTGCGTAGTTGAAGTCTGTACGAATTCCATTTCAACAATAATTCCATGCGCAGAGATTTGGTTTAAGCTTTAGTCATTCTTCAGATCTTATCCAATGACCATTTCTGTGGAAAATTTTACGTGGGTAGGTTTAAGTGGAGTAGGCTGTGGATGCACTTTTCTTTTAGTCTTTGTAGGTATTTTTATAAATGCATTTCTTCGCAAGGTTGATTATAATATAAATATGTTGAATGTGCCATTTTTAGTTGGAATGCACTTTTCATAGTTTATCAGTTAGAATTGGATGTTTCTGGTTCAAATTGTTTATGTTTTTTGTTGGATGTTGTTGTGATCCATCATTATTCGATATAAGTTTTCCGATCTACATTCCTACTTCACATATTTTCCTCTTCTTAATGATGGATCATTGAGTGTGATTTGAAACGATGAGAAAAAAATACACAGTTTAAATCAGAAGCTTGCAATTTTAATCATTTTTGTTTTTCTACTTGGATGGCTATAATACACTCATAAATATGTAGAATGAACAAGATGACTGCTATAAATTATTTTATTGTGGCACTTAATGGCTTATATCCTATTTTTATCAATTTTGGACTCATCTTTTCTTGTACACTTTGTTTAGAGTGGGTAACAATTCTTTTAAATGGAGAATAAATTGCATGCAAAGGTAAATAATACACATTATAATGATTATATAACTATTTTAAAATGTAAAAAAATATTTGACATAAAATATTAAATAAAATTAGAAAATATTTAAATAACTAAAGGTATTTAGTTCAAAAGCTAGTGTGGATATGTTCTATTATATAGTTTAAGTGATTAGTTAGTATGTTGAAATTCTCATAATAAGACAAATAGCTTAGAATCTCTAAATTCAGTGTCTCTCATTGTAGGTCACTTTTACAATTATAGAGTCAATCAGGCCCCCTTCCATCCAACTATGCAAAAGTGGATATAATCTATATACATGGCTTTGAACTATGAAATTCTTGACTATTTACCTCCATCTTGACTCAACTGTCTATATTTGTCCCTGTTGAAGTTCATTTTAGTCATTTCGACTTAAATACTCTCATACAGGTCTTTTAAAATGTTTGATAGTTTGTTATCATCTTGAAATGTCATGTAGGATCTTTAATAAACCTTTAGATGTCTTTTACTTTGTTAGAAGTTCTTATATTGCCAAAAAAAATTAATGAACATTATGTTTTAAAAAGCTCACATTCACAAAAGGGAGAGAAGTTGTTATTATTTGAAAGGGTCAAAATTTTAAAGAGATTTAAGGTTTATGGCACATTGCATCAAAGGAAATGATACAATGAAGGATTCATCCACCATTCTTGGCATGGAATATACACTTGGTTTCTTTGTTTATGGCACATTTCAAATTAGGGCCTTGTATTTTTGGCATGTTGCATGGAAGCTAGAGAAGTTACTGGGGTGTGTCACCAACAATTATATACTCTTAAAGAAAGAGATAATTTTATGCCTAATTTGGTCCTATTTTAGACACCCTTGCATTAATCACCCTTTTAAACAACATTAATAGGCCCCTTATGAACCCATACTGTGCATCCCAAGGATTATTTTGATCAAATACCCGATAAAATCAACATATAAACTTAATTTATGCATTCCCCGACATCCCAACAGGCAAAAGAGTCCCTATGGGACCAAGTTTCCCATCAGGGTGAATTAGTCCTATCTAGGTGGGACTAAGTCACCCAGCTTGGTGACTTAGTTCTATTTGAGTTGTTTTTAGGATTTGAGTGGGAAAAATTAGGTTTTAAGTTTTATTTTCCTCCACATCAGCCCTGGGGATCAAATTAGTAGGCATTTTAGGTGGATTTCCTATATAAACAAGCCTCTAAACCCTAATTCATAACTTATTCATTATTCATTCATGATTCATCTTCCACCTCAAGCCAAACAAGCTAGGGTTTCAACATTCTAAGTCATCAAGACATCTTTCCAAAGCATTCAAGGGTAGATTCTTCATCTACTACTATGGAAATTCAAGATCAATCATCATGGAAAGTTTCTAATCCCATTAATTCATGTTCATTGTTCATTATCTTATTTCATCATTTTGGTTTATTTACCTAAAAGGGTTTGACCAACGCAAACCCCTATTCCTTAGCATTCAACATTTCTCTTTCTTTCCTTATGTGTTTGCAGATTTCGATATTTTGAAGGCTTGGAAATAATTGAAGAATAAATTGAAAAGTTGTTGAAGAAATATGCTTGTTTCCTAAGGAAAAATATCCAGTCACTTAGAGTGTTGAAAATTAGAGTCTTAGAATTGAATACTTCCTACGAACAGAAAGGGTAGACTCAGAACTTTCATTTCCACTTTCAGATTTTTTACAAAAGCCAAAGTGGACTAAGTCACCATCATTGGCGACTTAGTCCCACTACACATTTTTTTTAGAGTTTTGGATAGATTTGGATACCCATTTGGTTGAATCAAGCTCTGGTGCAGTTTTCCAGAATCTTCCCGAAATTGGATTAAGTCGCCCAGTTTGGCGTAAATGTCGCACTAGGTTGAAAAAATAGATTTTCTAGAATGTTAGAGACATTTACAATATTCACTCTAGCCTATGTCTGTTCTAGGTGCACTCTTTCTATTTAGCTTCTCTATCTTCTTTTATATTGTATTCAATCTATCCTTCTACATATCACAATGTGTTTTCAAAAAGAGTGCATTTTCCAAGTTTTGCATGAGTACTTGATCTCTTTTATCAAATTTTAGCATTTAGACTTTTTAAAATCATATTTGAATTATTTTTGAATGAACCCTTAGATTCCTTTGTGGGATACCCTTCTCCATTTAGGTGCAAAACCCTACAAGTACAAGAGAGCACTTTCCCTAAAAATCTATGGTTCATTTTGGTGAACCTTCTTTTTGAACACCTTCTTGTCTAATTTTGAGTTCTTTATCATCCTAAATTTGTATTAAATTAATAGTGCATTGCATTTTTCATTAGTTAAGTTCCATTCTAGGGTTTCAAATTTTGCATTAGTGAAAGTGCATATAGGTTGTATTTTTGCATCTGGAATCATTAAAAATTTCTAAAATTTTGCATTTGCATCTTAGGTCTGCATCATATGGCACAAAACACATAAAAATCACCCAAAAAAAATTGAAAATCCTAAAAACCATCCCTAGTAGGACTAATTTTCCACATTGGGAAACCTAGTCCCTTTTCACCCTTCAAACTACCTTTCACAACACTAAAAACCTTATTTTTAAGCTTATGTTTCTTGCCATTGTTTATGTGTTTCAATGGTTAACTTTTTGTTTAATGCATTTCACAAAACCTAGCTTAAATTGGGGTTCATTTCGCGCATTGCTTAAATTCAAATTTGCATGCACAACATTTTATTTTCATATCATTGCATAGCGTAATCAATAAATTACCTTGTTTGAAATCTGAAAATTGTGTTTCATTCTAGGTCTTAACATTGCATTCTTAGAAAATGTTAGTTTCAATCTTTTCCAAAATTGCAAAGAAAAATTTAGTTAGTAAGCATGTTAGTCATTCATTCAATGCATTTCCTAGTTATGAAAGTCTCTTAGCGTAAGAGAATGAAAATGTTAACATTTGTCTTCAACTTACACCCCCTCCTATCTCTCCTATTTGTGAGGATGATGTGTTAGAAAAGAAGACAAACATAGATAACTATGATGATCATATACCATTCATATTTGCATTAGTTATGAATGAACCTTTAGATTCCTTTGTGGGATACCTTTCTCCTTTTAGGTGTGATTTTTTTTCCAAGTTTCTAGAATTTAGATATATTCCAATCATATTTTCATTATTTTTGAATGAACCCTTAGATTCCTTTGTGGGATACCTTTCTCCTTTTAGGTGCAAAACCCTACAAGTGCAAGAGAGAACTCTTTCCCTAAAAATCTACGGTTCATTTTGGTGAACTTTCTTTATGAACACCTTGTCTAATTTGGAGTTCTTTATCATCCTAGGTTTCCATTACATTAACATTGCAATGCATTTTTCATTAGTTGAGTTGCACTCTAGGGTTTCAAAATTTGTAATAGTGAAAGTGCATATAGGTTGCATTTTTGCATCTCAAATTATTAAAAAAATTTAAAATTCTGCATTTGCATCTTAGGTCTACATCATACAACACAAAACACATAAAAATCACCTAAAAAATATTTAAAAAATCCCCAGTAGGACTAATTTGCCACACTAGGTGACTTAGTCCCTTTTCACCCTTGAAATTGCCTTTCACAACACTAAAAACCTTGTTTTTAAGCTTTTTTTTGTTGCCATTATTTATGTGTTTTAGTTGGTTGACTTTTTGTTTCATGTATTTCACAAAATCTAGGTTAAAATGGTCCATTCCATGCATTTCTTAAATTCAAATTTGCATGCACAACAATTTATTTTCAAATCATTGAATAATGTAATTAATAAATTAGCTTGCTTGAAATCTAAAAATTGCATTTCATTATAGGTCTTAAAATTGCATTGTTCTAAAGATTAGTTTCAATCTTTTCCAAAATTTAAAAGAAAAAATTAGTTAGTAAGCATGTTAGTCATTCATTCAATGCATTCCCTAGTTATGAAAGTCTCTTAGCAGAAGAGAATGAAAATTTTAGCATTTGTCTTCAACTTACACCCCCTTATATCTCTCCTATTTTTGAGGTGATGTGTTAGAAAAAAATACAAACATAGATAAGCATGATGATCATAATTGTACTTCTCTTGATACCTCTCCTTTAAGTGAAAAAGGTATCTTGTTGAAAGAGGGTACAATCATTGAGAATCATGAATGTCTTGTTTGTACTTCTCCTCATTCCCCTTGGGAAGATAGTATAACAATACAAGAAGAATTCGTTGACACCAATTTACCTAGTCTCCATTCATCTCCCAACACCTCCCCTATTTGTGAGAATGATTTAATGAATAAGGATATAATCATGAATGATCATGACAAACACATTTGTGAGGAGGAAATGTTAGTATCAAGAAATCCAATGATTGAGAATTATAGCATTATTTCTCTCCTTCCTAATGTTCCTAACATTTCTAAGGGTCTATTTGCACAAGAGGACCAAATCATTGGCACACATGAAAATCATAGTTGTACTTCCCTTGATGTCTCCCATGTTTCTGATGAAGCTACTTCACAAAATCTAATCTTGAAAATAAATTGGACTTCTGAATTTGGCATTTAGACAAAATCTAGCTTAAATTGGTCCATTTCATGCATTGCTTAAATTCAAATTTGCATGCACAACATTTTATTTTCAAATCATTGCATAGTGTAATCAATAAATTACCTTGTTTGAAATCTAAAAATTGCATTTCGTTCTAGGTCTTAACATTGCATTGTTAAAAAATGTTAGTTTCAATCTTTTCCAAAATTACAAAGAAAAATTTAGTTATTAAGCATGTTAGTCATTTATTCAATGCTTTCCGTAGTTATGAAAGTCTCTTAGCACAAGAGAATGAAAATGTTAACATTTTTCTTCAACTTACATCCACTCCTATCTCTCCTATTTGCGAGGATGATGTGTTAGAAAAGAATACAAACATAGATAACCATGTTGATCATATCCCAATCATATTTGCATTATTTTTGAATGAACCTTTTGATTCCTTTGTGGGATACCTTTCTCCTTTTAGGTGCAAATTTTTTTCCAAGTTTTTATCTGTTAGACATATTCCAATAATATTTACATTAGTTTTGAATGAACCGGGTATGTGTAGGATCATGATGGGCCAAAAAGTGGCGATATGTAAGCCATATGATGACCCATGTGGCTGACGAATTTTTTTTACCCAAAATTGATGAAATGAAAAGGGTTTTTAGAGGAGATTCTCAACTTTCCACCAATATAAATTATTCTTTACTTTGAATTTAATAAATAATTATTATTCATTTTCAATTAGAATTACGAATAAAGTCCTGATTGATAGGCTGATTGAAAAACATCTATAACTTTTAGACGGTATCACATTTTTTGAATCCGAAATACACATCACATTCTATGATTTTCATACTATAGGATAAAAAAAAATGAATTTTAGGAATTTTTGACCAAGTTAAGGTGGTTAGATAGACGAGCTTTTATATTTTTTAAAAATTGTAATAAAAAAATCATGATTAATTATTTACTTGGAAAAAAATTATAAAAAAATATGCATCACATTGGGACATGAGTCCTATACTTATATCTAATATCTTATAAAAACATATTATTATTTTATTGTGGTTAGGGTGGTTAGATAGATGCCTATTTCTTATTTTTACCCTGAAATTTAAATACTACTGCATTGAAATTTCAAATTTTCACCAAATAGATTTTTTTTATAAAATAAAGGTCTAGTAGTTTAGAAACTACATTCAATTTGATAAATATTTTATTTTTACATTTTTTTGAAATAATATAGATAACTTATTCAAGTTTTTACATCAATTTGTCTAGCTATGATTTTCTCTCTTTTATTGCCACTTAAGGGCCTGTTTTTTCCATGATAATCCTGCACATACCCAACCCTTAGATTCCTTTGTGGGATACCTTTCTCCTTTTAGGTGAAAAAACCTACATGTGCAAGAGAGCACTCTTTCCCTATAAATCTATAGTTCATTTTGGTGAACCTACTTTTTGAACACCTTCTTGTCTAATTTGGAGTTCTTTATCATCCTAGGTTTGCACTGCATTGCATTTTGCATTAGTTAAGTTGCATTCTAGGGTTTCAAATTTTGCATTAGTGAAAGTACATATAGGTTGAATTTTTGCATCTCAAATCATTAAAAATTTATAAAAAAAATCATTTGCATCTTAGGTCTGCACCATACGGCACAAAACACATAAAAATCACCCAAAAAATTTGAAAAATTCTGAAAAAATCCCTTGTAGGACTAATTTTCCACATTGGGCAACCTAGCTCCTTTTCACTATAAAACTACCTTTCACAACACTAAAAACCTTGTTTTTAAGCTTCTATTTTCTGCCATTGTTTATGTGTTTTAGTTGGTTGACTTTTTGTTTCATGCATTTCACAAAAGCTAGCTTAAATTGGTCCATTTTCATATCATTGCATATTCTAATCAATAAATTACCTTGTTTGAAATCTGAAAATTGCATTTCATTCTAGGTCTTAACATTACATTGTTCAAAAATGTTAGTTTCAATCTTTTCCAAAATTTTAAATAAAAAGTTAGTTAGTAAGAATGTTAGTCATTAATTCAATGCATTCCCTAGTTATGAAAGTCTCTTAGCACAAGAGAATGAAAATGTTAACATTTTTCTTCAACTTACAGCCCCTCCTATCTATCCTATTTGTGAGGATGATGTGTTATAAAAAAATACAAACATAGATAGCTATGATGATCATAATTGTACTTCTCCCGATACCTCTCTTTTAAGTGACGAAGGTATCTTGGTGAAATAGGGTACAATCATTGAGAATCATGAAGGTATTGTTTGTCCTCCTCATTCCCCTTGGGAAGATAGTATAACAATAGAATATGAATTCATTGCCACCAATTTGCATAGTCTCCATTCATCTCCCAATACCTCCCCTATTTGTGATAATTCTTTAATGAATAAGGATATAATCATGAATGATCATGACAAACACATTTCTGAGGAGGATATGTTGGTATCAAGAAATCCAATGATTGAGAGTTATAGAATTATTTCTCTCCTTCCTAATGTTCCTATCATTTGGAAGGGTCTATTTGAACAAGAGGACCAAATCATTGGAACACATGAAAATAATAGTTTTCCTTCCCTTGATGTCTCCACTATTTGTGATGAAGCTAGTTCACAAAATGTAATCTTGAAATGTGAGGAACTTGATGTTAGTCACTTTCCTAAAATCTCTCCTACTAGGGTAGATATTCTAGCGCAAGAGAATGAGACCTTAGTGATAAAGGATGAAATTATGTACAACAATCAAATTTCCCCCTCTCCTAATATATTTCCTATTGGTGAAGACAATATTGTGGTGTCAAAAGATCCAATTGATGAGAATCATGAGAATATTATGGAACAAGACACTTCAACCATTAATCGCTCCCCTAATTGTGATGAAGTGATTTTGAAAGAACTAATCCTTGAATTTCAAGAACATTTGGATTATCATTCTCCTACAAACTCTCCTTCTAGGGAGACTATTATGGTGCAACACAATGATATGTCTTCCTTAGGGATACATCAAATCAAGACTATCGAGGTTATAAATGTGCAAGTTTCCATTAGATCCTCGTCGATCAATGAACCTCATACATACCATGTGGGACATCCTAAGAATCCTATAATTATTTACTCAAGAAAAAAAATCCAAACAAACCCAAAATTATCCTTTACCCACCTAAGCACAATGTTTTGTACCAACCGAATTACAATGGCATTTCTCACATATATGACAAAGTGTATACAATCAAGGTCAAATTTGAACCTGACAGACTTATGAAGCAACTTGAGAAAGGATGTGATGCTATAGAAAAAGGTATACATGCCCCTATAGATCCTAAAACACAAGAACCAACTCATGGTCTTGGTTATTTTCCTTTCATTGAAACCAACGCATCAAACAAACCTTCACTCATTATCGATACTATAAAAAATGATTCTTCCAAGACAACTATAACCTTGGTGTATCCTAAATTGATCGGTATCTCATTAAATATATATCAAATAGAAACAATGTTTACTTATCAACCCAAATAACATTATTTGTTGCTCCTTGCCATGTAATAGTTGTAGGATCATAGCATACTCACTATTGTAAGGAGTGGCATATCATAACCCATTCTAGGCTCACCTTTGTCCTGCACTAAGTGGGGGCAAGGGGTTAAGTAGCTTTGTCCTCATCTGTCACCTATCATTGTCTCTTTTGCCTCAGTCATTAACCTTTCATGAAAATATAAGAGCAATCTTTGGATGTGGATGACATGTCTTAAGTTGACTCGCATGTTAAGTACTTGTTAGATCTCAAAAATGCAAGTTAAAAATCCTAAGAGGATGTTAGGCCCTATGATCAGACATGCAATGTTTTTGAAACAATGTATGGAGATATCCTATTCAGTTGATAACTCCCTACACTTCAAGCTCTGCTAGACCTAGGTGGGTAAACCTTTATAATGGAGCAAATTATAGGAATGCATGATTTGGTTGAGTTGATCGATCTATCCACAATAGAAAAGAGTGGGGGATAGATGGAGGCTTGATAACTAATCTACTTCTAATGTGAAAATTGGTAATTTGTATTGTGAAATTGGATAAGTGATGTATGAATAAGATGGACCAATGCTCTATTGGGTATATGGAGTCAAAGAAGTTCTATAATAGGTGGCTGGTATTGGTTACAATTCTAATTGTTTGGCACTAAAGTTTGTTTATACCTTGTATCAAATGTGCAAGAATGTGATTGAAAAACTCTTCTTATTGATCCAATTGATTCTACCAGGTTACTGTGATGTATTAAAAGGATTTTAGTCCTTCTTTGAAGGAACCAATTAACAGAACCACACAATGACAACAAATGTGTATTGAAAAAATAAAGTATAACCTTAATTTGAATAACAAGACAACATAAATGTGGAGATAGTATGAAAATCATATCAATTACCTAACTATTCTTATTGATCCAATTGTTACCCCCAAGTTATTGTAATCAATTAAAAGGATTTTAATTCTTCGAGAGAAACCAATTAACTTGACTACATAATAACAAAAAATGTGTTTTGATGAAATTGAAATGTCAACTTTGATATGCAACTTCAAATAACAGAGAAGCAACAATGTGGAGACAACCAAATAGTTTCTTTTGAATTTAACAAACAATTGACACCAATATTGAGCCACGGAATTAAAGATCTTCCATTCATTTCAGCCAAAATTTATGCATGCATCATGGTCCATACAGTAAAGTTTATATTCAATAAAAATTCTAAAAGTACTTTTTGTATATCTCCTACCTAAATCCTAATTCTAATGTCTCTCCCCTTTGCTTTCATTTGGTATATATGTATATATATATATTATTTTAGGGTTATGATCCCTCATATATGCTTGTTGCATCTCTTCAGTATTCTTCTTCTTCAACAAAAATATTTAATTAATTTCCTTTGGAAAATTAAATATTTTAATCTTCATTATTTTTGTGAAATTTAATTCAATATAAATCTTCCTTTGCTGGAAATTTTCACCTTTCACCCATTAAAAATAATCACCCACTTTATAATTCCTTCGGTGAAAAATATCTCATTTATATTCTTGCCCGGTTGAAATATTTTACCTAATAAATTATTCTTTGGGTAAAATAATTACCCATTACAAGGCTTTAAATTTAACTTTAATTTCCATCGTGAAATTTTTTACCCTTAATCATTAAAATATTCTTCAGATAAAATAATTATCTCTCTTTGGTGAAAATATGTCAATTTACCTGTATGCATCGATTTGAAAAAAAATCTTTGGGTAGAAAATTTACCCCTTCTTTAATCTTTCCAATATAAATATTCTCATTTGAGTGAAATAATGTTTTCACCAATAAAAAAGTGTTACTCACGATATAATATTTCACCCCTTTTACCGCCACACAAGGAATTTGAACTTTTAATAAAATATTGTTTTACCTTTCCATCATGAATTATCCTTTTTTCCCTATCGGAGGGATTAACCCATGAATCCCACCGATAAATCATAATGTCCTCGATGGAGATTGATGCATATGGTTGTATCAGGGTGACTTTACTTTATCAGGAGACTTCGAATAAATTTTACCGATATCAATTGTCTCACTAATGAAGTATAAGTGGTGTCTATTTATCGGTAGGACTCTTCCCGAAAACCTCATTGGGGATACCTTTATAATTGAAAAGAGTTTGAGGAACCTACTTTGATTCATATGTCACTCTGATAGTATTTAGGGCTTCTTTCCCTAGCCTGTGTGGCGTGATTCTTCATAGTTTTATCTTGATGACACAAATCAACAGTTGCCCGATATTTATACATTTGGTTGTAATTTATGCCAAAAGAACTCCACCATCCATGTCTCTATATACAGAGAGTCAACCATTTTGAAAATCAATACATTACCCAACAATTTTCTCTTATTCTGACACAAACCATGAGGATATTTGCAAATGTTATGAAATATTGTATTACAAATTTGTCATGTATATATGTCTGGGAATTCTTAATGTCCTATTGAAAACCCTAACATCTTTGCACTCTATAAGAAAGATATCTCATTGAGGTATCTATGAGATGATTTTCATGCTTTGAATCTTCAACATGCAAAACATATTGACTAATATATAGATTGATGTCTTCATTCAAAGTATGCAACTAGATAATCACTTTTGACTCATTATTATCAATACATATTTACTTTAGGTCATCACTGAGGTATTTACTAATTTGTCCAATATCTTTAATGTGAAATTTTTTCCACCATCATGTACTACAAATTCACCATCCAAAAAGATCTCTTTTTCAGACTTGCCAAGTTAAGTAGGTAGGGACACTTGTAGAGGCTTGTGCCCTTGTCTTCCTTAGATCATTTTTCATGTTATTTATGCTGAATTTCCAAATAACATAGCACATTTAAAGTTATTTTGTACCTCCCTTTGTAATAATTCTCTTTTCAAAATAATTAGTAGAATCCATTGTTTTCATTCATCATAAGAGTTCTTTTGATTACTTGTCACGATTAGCCAACCCACCTGGGTAAGACTTACCATACCCTTTCAACAAACACAATGGCTGCCAATACTTTACAATAAAGTTCTCTATCCTTCTCAAGATGTGAATTGAGTCCTATTACTTCTCTCTCTGATGCTTATCATGTCATTGTTTTACTCTTCTCTCTATTCTCGAGCTATCTGAAGGGTAGTGCATTGAGTCCTTTCGATATGTCATTCATTTTAGGGATTTATTATATTGACATGAGAAGCTATCTTCACTTATTTCAACATGGGGCCTCAACCCCATCTTCATCTCTCCATACTATTTTCAGTAGTTGAGACTCATTCTTCTCTATTTATCTATTATTATATTATCTTGTTTATAGATCAATTCTTGTTCAATATTCCAAGACTTCAGTAGAAACATGTATATGTATATATTTATATAGACATACAATTTGGTGCAATATATTGTGTATGGATTAAATAATCAGCCACTAATTAGAACACTACCCATTTTGGCATAGGCTGAGAGGATTCTTGTGTTTTGGATTTGTATTTTCCAAAAACGTATTGCAATCCTTATTTCTCACTTACTCTGAGTTGTTGATGCATATCATAGTAGCCTTGAGAACCATGGTGGAGAATGAATTTAAATAGAAATGAAGATGAATTGGATGAAAAATATGTGAGAAATCTACCCCAACCTCAATAAATTTCTAATTGAAGCATTAGTTTTCAATACAGATACTTTTCATTTTGTGGGTTGAAACTCTTCTTGAAATATATATTGCTAGATCATGTTTCCACTAAGGTCCACTTTGTTATTAACCTTTGTATCGTATAGAGTGTCTATTAATTCTTACGATGATTATCACTTGGTTCGAGGACTATCATATATGGGCTATTTATCCATATTATTATCTATCTTATCTTTATATTCTTTAGAATTTATTTACTTTCAGACTCTTGATGTGAATATTTCTCATATGAGTATTAATATTACTATCACTGGGACATTGCATATTTCTCTTCGCTTTTAATTGTCACAAGTCTTGTGGCATGATTATGATTCACAAAACTTCCTTTGTCTTTCCTTCTTGTATGATCCTCTGTAATCTATTTTGAAGTCATCCTGAAAACATATCCATTGTTTAGGTCTTGTATTAGCTCATTCAAATATGAAGTACCTCTTCAACTGAAGAGGGTAATTGTTTGATTTATGACATTTTTCACTATTGGCATTTTGAAATTTCCAAAGCCTTTTCACAAATCTATTTTGTGTATATTCTATAAATCTAGTGGTATCGTCTTTGGTTTTTTATTTAGCATGAAATGTCACAATATGTGTGACAAGATCCATAAGATCATCAGTGGGTACCCTTCAATTGTGCTTTGATGGATACTATATCCTTTGCAAGACTTCTTTTTATGATCACTACTTGCAACACGAGTCGTGGTATACTTGTTTCTAGAAGAATTTTCAATATTGGATGAGCCAACCATTCTCCAAAATTGTATATATTCTCTCCAAGCAATGCGGTAAGAACTAAATCATACACAAAATCAGCTTAAATGGTTTTTTGCATCCTAATATATATGATAGGTTCCTCTATTCTCGTTTCCCTTAGCACATCTCCAAAATGATTGAATCTGATGATACTTAAATTGTCATAATTATTCCATAAAAACCAAAAATACACTTTCAACTCAAGTGGATTTTCATCAAAATTTACTTTTTAACATTTTGCACTGTGACAAAATAGATCAAGTTGCCTTGAGAATCGATGTGGAAAACTACTCAAAACTTCTTCTTAAGCCATGAAATTGCACCAGTATGTTGAGCTATGATAGGGGAGTATTATTGTGGAATGGTTTGGCATGAATTTGTTAGAATTGAAAACTGTAAATGCCCAAATTTTCTTACTCAATATTTTCTAAGAAATTACTACTGTCAAGCTCATTTGAAACCCTCCACTTGCCGTTTTTGAAAAAATATCAAATGTGATTATGAGAAGCTATAACTTTGGATGCTAGCTCATTTGGGAATGGTGAAAATGTGTGGAAGAGGGTTTTTCACTAATCATATTCATTCATAAAATATCAAACATCAAATTTGACCTTTGTAGAAGCTTACTAGAAATGCAATCTTCAAACTAGGTAAGACCCATTTGCTTTTGATTTAAAAAAAATACGAAATGATGTCTTGAGGATCTAAAAATTGACATGGATGCATATTGAGATGGGAAGAATCAAGAGCACCATTTGGTCTATCATTAAACCCTTTCAGTTGCTTAATATTTTCTTCCAAAGTTTCCTCTCTTGGCAGTTTTTACACTATGTAAACAATAGACTTTCACATAACCCTTCAACTTGGCCTTTTGAAACTTTGTCAAATCAAATAGTAGGAAGCTAAAATTTGGCGTGTACATTCCATTTTGTCATAAAAAAAATTTGCAACGTGGTTTTGCATAAAACTACTCTGGCTTCAAATTACAATTTTTAAAAGTGAGCCTTTTGAGTAGATTTTTCAACTGTACTTCTAAGTGCTGAAATCAAATTTCACACATGGGAACTTAAAATTTGCATGAAATTTTAGGCTCCAATAGTGGCTCTGTCTGGGGATGTATGCCCCTTATGGGCATAGAAAGAATCCAGGTGTCTGGGGAAGCAGACCAAGTGTTTTTATCCATTGAACAACAAACTCAAACTCTTTTTTGTGATGAACTAATATGGTTTTGAAAAAAAAAGCACACCACAGCTGATGGCACAAGGCCACCAAAAAAAATAAAGGTCCCCATTTTCCCATGTCGTACACCTTGTTTTGATTTGAGTTCATCAAATTCATCTTGAAAACATTCATGCAATCTGCCCTATTACATGTACTACCATTGGAAACTTTTAGAATAACAAAGTGTTCAACTTGACCCATGCTCATTTTTCAATTCTTTAGTTCATGATCAGATATAGTTTGAAACATTTTGTAGACACTGAAAATTGGTCTAGGCCTACGAGTACCACTTTCGACATAATTTGCTAATGTCCATGGTCATGATTAAATAATTATTTAATTACTTCCTAAGCACATTTCTTCTATTAATTAAATAACTTTAATTATTTAATTAATTCCTTATGACATGTATTCTACTTTGATTAATTAAATAAATCTTATTTATTTAATTACATCATTAATTAATTAGTTCCCTTTCTGAATTAAATAATTTATTATTTAATTTACCCCTTTATCATATTTCAAATATAATTAAATATTATTTTTAAATTATTTAATTATTCAGTTAACCTTTTCGACGGTCTATTAAATAAATCATTATTTATTTAATTAAATCCTTAAATTTCGAATGTTGAAATAAATAAATATTTAATTCATAAAAAGATTTATTTATGTCACATTCTTTTATCACCTACTTAACTAATTATTCACTCACTATCTCACTCAAGATCTACTTAAATCCATCAATTGTCTCCTGATTTGATATCTGGTCGTCTCTACAAAGAGACTCCCTCTCTTGATCAGTCAGTCTAATTCTCATATGCATGCACACATTTATTAATTAAATATCTTTATTTAATTAATTAATTCATGTGTGCATTTGAATAGATCATTGTTGAGTTCTAACTTTATCCTTTTAATTTAAAGTCTAATTCTTATATTTTCGAAGACTTTCAACTAAAGATTAAATGATTTATTTAATCTTAATGTCTATTCTTAAAATATTTTCGAATAGTCTTAACACTAGAATTATTATTTCATCTAATCTTTATCCTATAGAATTTCCCAACTCACGTCCTAACTGACACAAATCTCACATCGCATGGCATTCATCAATTTTGATTTTTGATCTCTCTTTTGAATCTGATTCGATCGTTCGAAAACCAAATTTCTATAAATTGGTTGACCTTTGTCATTATTCCTCCTCCCAAAATATTTATACTTTGGAAGCATAACTTCTTAATCTTTGATGTTTTTCTATTATCACATATACACATGAAGGCTATACTTGCATACTTATGAAAATCTGAGGGCAATTATACTAGAGAAGGAAAAATGGAGAAGGACAATCAAGATAATTTGAAGGAGTGGATAGATATTCCATGAGACTGTTCCATGTTTTTCTTTAGTTTATTTCTTTGTGCTTTGTTTTTTAATTTAGATTAATGCTTGTTTATTAGATTTAACTGATCTTGCTCGCAATGTTTTTTATCTATGTTACATTTGGTGAACTCGACATGAAGACTTCCAACCTTCACGAATCTGTAGACAGTTTTTTATTTTTTTTGTAGGTATTGTATGAAATGATGCATCTGATTGACAAAACAATGTAGCTATATTCGCGAACCACATTTGAAAAATCCTGAGACACATCTAACGAAACCTAATGCATATGTGTCTTTCTGTGACACAATTGACTTGTGAAACCTACAATGCATCTATAGTTCTAAATGACACATCTAGCGAGATGAATGATGAAGAAAAACATGAAAATTTCTTACAAATTGCATGTAAAACATATTGTCAAAGGCTTTAATTTTTGAAAAGAACATTATGTTTGGTAGATTAGAAAATTTTCATTTGGTATTAAAATTAACCATTGTCTACTATGTTTGGTGCTAAAGCACATTTTTTTATTATCCTCATGATTTGGTATATCAAAGTATCATCTCCCCTTGTGCATTCATGTGATCTTCGGTGCAAGAGAAATGGTTACTGATTCTAGAACTTGGTCCTATCTTGGTGGGAAAAATTACTCACCCCAAGATGACCTAGACCGCTAGCATGCTAGACACCAAGTGACTTCCAGTTGGTATAGAAAAGTGGATTCTTGGGGAAATTCCAAGAATCACACTTATTGTTCTGATAAGAAGGGAAAAAATGGTCTCTTGCCCCATGGATGGTGCCCCATGAATGAAGTGCCCTTACAAAAATACTTGTTCTAGTTTTTTCCAAAATCCCTATCTATTTATCGGTGCAATAGGTCAGACCTATGAAGTCATCTCATATTCTTGCAGTTCATGTGTAGAGATGAAATGTATGTCATGGGAGTTTCATGGGTACTATAGCTTGGCTTCCTTGTATAATTGAATGTTGTGGAGGGGAGCTAGTGGGGTCAAGCTACTAGTCATCCACCTTGAATATGCGTAGCTGGGGAAACCCAATTGAGAACTCAGTAATATTGTCCATCACATCTTTAGGATTGTACATGTATTCTGATTTTAATAGAATCATATACATCAAAACTGAAAACACTTTGTCATATGTGATTGTATTTGCTTTATTTTTTAAAACTTGATCATAAAAATGAGTCAATTGTAACATTTTCATCAGAACACCGCAACTGAATAGTGAGTTGCAACTGTCAAATTCAAAACCGCATATGTCATTACAAGTCACAAATGTTAAACAAAAAACTGCATTTTTCTATCAACGTACTTAGTTTTCACAAGGCTTAGATTCTGAGTCACATTTGGTTAATAAGTTGCATATGATTACGGAGTCACATCTGTCATAAGTTAAACTACATCTCTCTGAGAAAGTCAAATTTGTCTATCAACAACCGAGACTAGGTTTGATCCATTAACTGCATCTAAAAGTTGCAATGCATCTGCAACTCGAACCACAATTGACTGTCAACAAAAATCTTGAAAAATTGAAACTCATTCCAAAAAAAAAATATCTTTTTCACCTCTATTTCTTACAGTCAACCTTGGACAAAAATTAGAAAATCTCTCAAAAACGTTGCATTGTTTAGGTCTCATTTATGTCTTAGAGATAGTCATCTTAGTTGCAAAAACTTGTTAACCCATAGGAATTTGCATATCCTAGAATAGAACAAATTTTTGCATCATTGGATACATTCATACTTTTATTGTCAATATCATTAAACATAGTCAGTATTGTCTTACTAGTGAATCCTTCCAACTCATCAGTCTACTTTGGGAGATTCACCTTATCAGTTTTCTTTGTCCTACATTAGGTTCCTTGGTAAAGTTAAGTCATAGCTTTGGATTATTCCATAGGTGGTAGGTTATACCCACTTACAATCATTTACCATCATAGTCTACTAAAAAAAATTGTGGATAATCCATCCTAGTGTATGTCATCCTAGTATACATCATTTTAGAAATCCTTCATTTTAGTGACATCCTTTATATTCAAAAAATCTCAAAAACATAGAAATAGGACATCAATTTTTGGACATAGTTTTGCATTTCCCCTTTTGAGCAATATTTCCATGGTTGAAATAAGGTCTAGGAATAAATAAAGAGAAATATCAAACCCCAATGACTTCATCAATCCTTTTGGAAACCCACCATCAGGGAACGAGAGACCACATAAAACTTTTATTGAAAAACATGTCACTAGAGACACACATGGAAAAAGTTTTACTGAAGACATAGACATTGTCATACAAGATCCTAAGTTTGCATCTTGTATGGATGAGTGTTTTTCAAATGATCCCCAATGATATCTATCAAAGTTGATAGTAGAAGGTGCCACACTACCATCAGGATTTGATGTTCACACTTTGAAAAAAACATCTCCTCAACCAACGCAAACCATGACATCAAGCGTCTTCATTCCTCAAATTACTGCAAAAATACCAACTGGTATACCTACTCAAACATCCTCAATTGTAAACATGACCCCTTTCAGCATAACAAAAGGTTTACAATTCACTATAGGAGCATCCTCATCAAACCCCTTTGGAACAAACACCACTGGTAAAAGAGCCAAATTTGGCATGAATACAACACAAGTTATACCTCATATTGGTACCAATACTACCATTCCACACATGGGGGCTACATAAACAAGAAATATTCCTCTACCAAATCAGAACATTCAAACATGAAATATTCCTATACCAAACCAAAACATCCAGAAAGGATATATCCCTACACCGAATCAGATCATTCAAACAGGATATATACCCTCACCAAATTATAATCCGTCACAGGCTATTACATTCCAGAACACTTGCGTTGATCCAAACAATCCAACCAACATATAGGTAGATGTTCTCCAAAACCAAATGCAAGCTCTCCAACAACAAATAGACACTATGTCTATGTCAGGAAAACAAACTATCTAAGTGCAAGATTTATGTCCATGTCCCTTTGACAAAGCGCTATACATGACATCCTTCCCACATGGATACATTATACCAAATTTTCCTAAGTATAATGGGAAGAGGAATCATTTGGAACACATCAGATAATTTTCTACAACATGCATGGACATCTCATATGACCCACATACTTAATGAGACTCTTTTCGTGAACCCTTGTTGGGATAGTATTGGAGTGGTTCTCTAAATTACCATATGGCATAAGATCATGGGGTGAATTAGCTAAGAATTTTTTCAAACACTTTTCCTTCAACATAGATAATAAAATCACGATAGCTACCTTATGTCACACTATGCAAGAAGAAGGTGAAACTTTCACCACTTTATTTTAGAGATGGAGAGGTTTAACTAGTCGATGTCTAGTTAAGATACCAGAAAAAACAAAAAGTCACAATATTCCTTGAAAATATTCATCTGAAATTGAGAAGTGAATTAAGACTACATTGTTGTACCCAATTCCTAGACTTGGTGCAAAAAGGCATTATACTTGAAAAAGGCCTTATTGACAAAGGAGACATTAAGTTACTAGGCAGGAACCTAGTTGTTCAACATCAAAACACTCTCGACGATAGAAACAAATTTTGGTTTAGGAACAAGAATGTAACAAATGATGATATTGTTGTTACTAAGACCCTACATGCAGGACCTATCATCACACTTAGAGGTTACAACTCCAATCAGGACATGATTAATAATTTAGATCAAACAACCAACTTTTTCCAAAATTCGCAACAACAATGACCACAAAGGAGATTTCCTAAATGTGAATTTACCCCTTTGGGGGAACCAATCAAGAAATTTTCCAAGGAACTAATTAAACATAATCTCCTAAAACCTCTGGAACCAAAATAGTATGATCCTGGACAGTTTAAACCCTCATGGTGGGATGATAACACCTATTATGAGTATCATCAAACAAAGGGACACAACCTACAACAATTTCGACAATCGAAAAATATCATACAAGATTTTTTTGAAGATGGAACCATAGAAGTCAATGGGTAGAAACATACCAAAAATAGTGATCACAAGGTCTTCACAGATCTATTACATGACCATGGGAAAGGAAAGTCCTCCAATTTGGGAATGAATAATAATACCTGACCAATTATAACAGTGCTAAGTATGATTATAAAATAGGTATCATCATCAATTATAGTCATTAAGGAATATAACGATGTGGAAAGATCATCCAAAGGATTTGTTACACTCGCTATTAGGATTGGCCTTGTTGTTATAGACACTAGTTTCCAAGTCTTGGATCTCACCCTTCCCTATAACCTTTTGTTGGGTAGACCTTGGATACATGCAATGAATGCCATACCTTCCACATATCACCAGTGTCTTAAATTATGGTATAATGGCACCGAAGTCACTATTGATGGTGATCTAGATCCTTTTTAATATTGCATAGGCCTACATGAAATACCACACTGACAGTTGCCAGTCAATCAAGAGGCTTCATCCTCCACCCTATCCCTATATGTTGATACATCAACTCTTACCAATTCCATTGTATCACAACCACCATCATCCACTCCTAAGGTCGAGATCCAAGATAAGGGCTATGGATAATATCACATGAAATCATCTTATTGTGTTAGTCAAATAGTTCCACCTAAATCATATGGTTTTCCTACAACATAGAAGAAACATACATTTGTCACATTCCATGTCCCTCCTATAATGACATTGAAAAAATGGGGAGAGTTAAGTCAAGAGGCCATAGACCAAGAAGATGTCACCTCCTGGTTGTATATTGAAGACAATGAAAACCCTCCATCATCTATACAGATATATAAGGATCAATATGGAAATGGCTTCATGATCATGCAAAGAAAAGGATATGATGGGCATAGTGGTTTAGGGTTACATCAAAATGGAAGGAATAAACCAATCATTGTCTCACCATGACCAAAAGGACTAGGCCTAGGTTTTCAACATATTAGAATTGGTTCCTGGTACTCCATTATCGTTATGAGAGGATGTAAGTGCTTCTTAAGACATCAAGATATCTCATGAACCACTTGACCTAGTTTATGATGACTCCCCTAACTCAAGCAACTACGAATGGGATTCCCTTTCCTCTACCAGCATGATGGACCTAGATAATTTATTTGGTGAACTTGATAGAATTCTAAAACCCTTACCAAAACCATCTAGCCTCCATCCTAAAACTTCCTTGTCTAAAGAAGAATGGCTTAAAATTTATTATTGGGAAACCCTTGATCATGAATCTTGGGCACCTAATGAACCATCTTCTGATGACCTAGCCCTTACAGTTGTCCCACCCCAAAGTAAACCTATCCATAAGAAAAAGAAAAAAAAGGAGTTAGTCCAAAACTTCTATGACCATGTTAGCCACTCTTTATTCACCTTGTCAACCTCCACATTTGATAACTCTGATGATGAAATGCCCCTCGTATATCCCCAACTTATCAGTTCAGATCAACAAGGTACACCCATCTTAGACATATTCAAGAATGATGAAGTGATGACTGAGTTCATGGGACTTCAAGAAGGCATACCTAAAGGGGATTATAAAGTTAGCTTTACCATAGACTTGGATGACAAGGCATATTTTGGGGAGTCTGTTCACACCTCTAGTTGCAAAACTAAAAATCAAAATAAAAACAATGAAAATGATCAAAATGACAAGTCCCTAGGTGAAAATCAAAAGGCACCTTTGGATGAAGAAATAGTAAAACTAAAGGACATATCTGAGGGAAAAAAACTCTCTCATGTACCCAAGGATGGAGGTTTGAATATTCTCCCAATTGCTGAGGAAATATCACCAATGTCAGTAGAAGAGTCTGTTAAGATCAACATGAACACAGAAGAAAACCCTTAGGTAATATATTTTGCAACATCTTTGATAGAGACAAAGCAACTAGATTTTAGAGATTTATTTGCAAAAAGATAGATAAATTTTGCATGGTCATATGCTGACATGCCTTGGCTAGATCCAGAAATTATTTTGCACCATCTACCATTACAACCAGGTATTAAGCCCGTCAAGAAGAAGTTAAGGAAATGCATCCACAAATTTCTCTATTGGTCAAAGCTAAACTTAAAAATCTGTTGGACGTTGGGTTCATTAGAACCATAGACTATGAAGAATGGATATAAAATCTTGTGCCAGTAACCAAACCATTTGGGGGCATTCACATTTGTACAGACTTCAAGGATATCAAAAAGGCATGTCCTAAGGATGATTCCCCTTTGGCCAACATTGACATGATAGTGGACCTTACAACAGGATATAGGATGCTATCCCTCATGGATAGTTTCTTTGGGTATAATCAAATCAAAATCATAGCTAAAGACCAATGCAAGACAAATTTCACATTTCAATGGGGACATACTACTGGAATGTTATGCCTTTTGGGCTCAAATTTTTTGGAGCTACATATCAACATGAAATGACAACTATTTTCCATGACCTTGTACATACTCTTATGGAAGACTATGTCGACAACATAATAGCCAAATCATTGACAAGAGTAGATCATTTGAAAGTCTTAAACAAGATATTCCAGAGACTAGAAAATTACAAAGTCAGACTAAATCCAAAAAAATGTGTCTTTGGCGTTAAATCAGGAAAACTTCTAGGATACATCATTTCTAGAAGAGGCTTCGAAGTGGACCCTGCAAAATTAAAAGCTACAATGGATATGCCTCCACCAGTCAACATCAGTTAGCTAAGAACACTACAAGAGAGATTACAGTCTATCAAACACTTCATTACTATAATTAGTAGAAAAAATACATCCATTTCAATATTTTCTCAAGAAGGGAGTACCGTTTTTCTAGACAACCAAATGTCAATAATATCTCCAAAAGATCAAAGATTTTCTATTTTATCCACCTGTGTTGATTCCACCTATAGATGACATACATTTGATACTTTAGATTTCAGCAACTCAGACGGCATTAGGAGCCCTACTCGCACAAAATGATGATCAAGGTCATGAAAGGTAAGTATACTACATTAGTCGTACTTTGGTGGGATATGAACTAAACTATAGTAACATAGAACATGCCTGTCTTGCAGCATTCTTTGATACTCAAAAATTTAGGCACTATATGTTGAACTGCCAAACCATGTTGGTCACAAAGATAGATCCTCTAAACTATATCCTAAGTAAAGTAGCATTAATAGGCTGATTGGCTAAATGTGTGATGATACTTAGTGAACATGGCATCCAGTATGTGTAAAGGAAAGCTATAAAAGGGAAAGTAATTGCAGATTAGTTAGTAGATGCACCAATTAAGGAAAACCATCCTTTAGTGGCAGATTTTCCAAATGAGTTTATCTTCAAAGTTGACACTAGAACCACATGGAAATTCTACTTTGATGGTTCATATACTTATCATGGTTTAGAAGCAGGCATACTATTTGTTACACCTCAAGGTGATACTATTCCTAAATCATTCAAGATTTCTTTCCCTTGCACCAACAACATAGTAGAGTATGAAACCTTAGTGAAATGACTAAGAATGGTAGCCCTATGGAAGATCAAGAGTTTACATGTTTATGGAGATTCTTAGCTAGTAGTCTACCAAGTCAATGATGAATATGAAACTAAAGATGAGAAAATTTCTTCCTACAAGCGCATGGTCAATAGTTTCAAGCAGCAATTTGATGACACCACCTTTCAATCGATACCCCGTATTTAGAATAGGGTGGAAGATGCTATGGAAACTATGGGTTCCTTATTGGATATTCCTAGCAACGTGCCTAAATTCAAGTTTTTGGTCGAAAATATTTTGGTCCCTACCTATGATGTCCTTGATTCCATGATGGTGTGTATGATTGTTGGTCCTACTTCCCCTTGGTACACAGGCATATACAACTATCTAAATGCCCAAATCCAACCTTTAGACCTATCAAACAACCAACATAGAACCTTTATCCGTAGGTCTACCAAATTCACCATCATTGAAGATACCCTATATAGATGTACCTTAGATAACACCTTGATGAGATGTCTTGATGTTGAAGAAGCACAAGCAACCTTATTTGTGATACATGAAGGTATTTGTGGATCCCATTGTAGTGGTTCTACCTTAGCCCACAATATTATGAGATTAGGTTATTATTGGCCTACTATAGAAAATGACTCATATATCTTTGTCAAGAAATATTGATAGTGTCAGATACATGGAGATTTAATATGCACACTAGCACAGGAGCTCCGTCTGATTACTTCACCATGGCCCTTTCCCCAATGGGGACTAGAACTTATAAGTAAGATACACCCTCCATCTTCTAATGGCCATAAGTTCATCATAACCACCATCAAATACTTCACCAAGTGGATTGAAGCTATTCTTAAGACCTATATTACTGACATGCAAATGTCCAAGTTTTTCCTAAACTACATAATCTATCGGTATGGTGTACCTCAATCCATCAACATAGATAATGGTCATCCATTCAAAAAATAAGAAGTCTGCCATCTCTATGAATAATTTCACATCCAACACCATTTTTCCACCCCATATTACCCACAAGGTAATGTCCAAGCAAAGGCGTCTAATAAAACAATCATCAAAATCCTCAAAAGACTGTTAATGACGTTGGTCGCGACTAGCATCTATAGCTTAATCTTGCCTTATGGTCCTATCGCACAAGCATATGCATGCCCACTAGTGCCACTCCATAATCCTTAGTATTCGGTTATGAATCTATCTTACCTATTGAGGTTTAAATTACTTCCCTAAGGGTATCCTTGAAGGGTCATATTGATGATGAAGAATATCATGTATCCAGATTGCAGGAGTTAGAATTCTTAGATGAACAAAGACAAAAGGAATTAGGAACATTCTAAATCAACACTGTGACATTGGTGACTTGGTTCTAATGGAGAACCCGAAGAATCAAGCTAAAAGCGAAAATCCAGGCAAGTTTGAACCAAATTGGTTAAGGCCTTATATTGTTACAGAAGCCTTTGGATCAGAAGCATATCAACTCTCTACCCCTAAAGGATAACCAACCACTTTTATCACTGATAAACAAGCCTCATCTGAAGAGATTCTATGCATAGCTTTTGAGAACCATGTCTTAATCTTAAAAATACAAAAAAAGTAGAAAAACAAAAAAATTGTTACCTTAATGAAAACCTGGCAAATAGGCATCTTTGCAACACCAATTTCTTTTTGAAAAATCAAGAAAATACTAAAGAGAAATAATTCGTCCAATAGTGAAAACCACTTCAATGGTGCTATGGATAAGTACCATGGTGAAAAATTAGAAAACATGCACCATGTGTAGTCGACTTTGCTCCATCACCTACCATCATTCCAATCAGACTTTTCACCATCACCCATAATAAATGGTTGTCTTATCCATTACTTGGACGATTGACATCAATTCCATTCCATCTCCCCATTTTATCCTATAGGTCTTATATCGAACTAGGGGAAAATAATTGATCAACGTCATTTGGACCTTGTACATAACATTCCAATGTCAGAAAATGTCCTGAAAAAGCTCAAAACATCATAAAATCTCCTAAAAAATCCAAAAACATCAAAAAATCCAAAAAGAAAAAAAAATCAAAAACATGTCAAAAACTCGAAAACAAAGTCAGAGTCAGTTGTGTCAAGTCATTCATAGACATGAACTATGTTGCCTCTATGACTAGACGTAGGAAAGGCCATTGGTTGATGTGCCCCCAAGGCATTAGGTTTGTTTGTCTAGGTTTGTCATGTATCACACACATAAAATCATGACTCATTATTTGTATATGTCAAAGTCATTTGTCATGTTGAGCTACGAGGTCTTTGCATGTATAATGTAGGCAAGGCCATCAATCAATGAGCCCCTAAGGCTGCACTAGGTCAATCCTTTAGGGTTTATCACACTCATTATCACACATGTCATTTAAATATTAAGTTAGGTTCATATGTGTTAATCATTCATGTTAGTCAAATTCAAGTCGAACTATGAGGTATCTATGCGTACACCATAGGAAAGGCAATAAATTGATGAGCCCTCCAGGTTGCACTAGGTCGTTCCTTTAGGGTACATCATCTCAAGTCCACATAAGTCAACACACACAAACTCATAACAGTCAAGGCAAAGATGTCAAAACTATCATCAAGTCAAAATCACACACATTGGTAGAATGATCAACTTATGTCTTAAGAAAGATATGTCTTTCTTGATAACAAAAAATTTCAATTGTCATAGCCTCATGTAGCTTGTTGCATCAACAACATTAGGCTCAATGTCTTATACGACACATGTCTTTTTGAAACCAAGCTTCATCATGCCTTACATAGATAGTCACAAAGTCAAAACCAAACTCAACATCTTATCCTGTATGTTTCATCCCTCACATCAGGCTTTGTACATAAAAAATAATACAAGATCAAGTTTTGGCTAGTACTTTTATTGGCTTTATGGCTTTATATCTTATTTTGTCTTATATTTTTATGAATTGGTATTCGAGTCTAGTTACTAGCTTTCTCAAGGATGTCCCCTGAAGGATTTAGAGAAGCAAGTATGTCTCAGGACTCTTTTTCTTTCACTATTGTCCATCAACTGTCTTTTAAAATTTGGATTTTGAGTCATTTTATTTGTTTCCTCAAGGATGTCCCATGAAGGATTTAGAGGAGAAATGATATCTTATGACCCATCTTTCTTTTTTTGTTGTCTGTGGTTTACCTTGAAAAAAATACTAGGGCAACTATGCCCTTGGTATGAGTTAAGATGCTCCTTGTATGCGATTGTCTTTTGTTAGCAAGTGGATGAACTTGCACACCTTGATTTATGTCATATCTTGGTGTTTTTCTCAGTTTATGTTAGCTACCACCCAATGATGATAAAGTGAAAACCCTTGATTTATGTCATATCCTAGTGTTTTTCTCAGTTTGTGTTAGCTACCACCCAATGATGATAAAGTGCAATGCCTTTTGTGATTCAGAAAAATATTAAAGATTGCTAATATTAACATCAATATTGTTTCTTCATCATATTTCTTATCACATTAGCATTTCTTATTTCTTGCATTAAGATGGAGTCCTATGACACATAAAAATATATAGCATCCTGCATATGCATTCATGTTATAAACATCACGCAAATACCATACATTGTAAATCATATATATTTTATACTCCAAAAACATAAAAATATAGGCATCTCTCATATCTAGGAAATCATGGCATAATAAGCATTCAATTATCATAGGGTACATAATGAAAAAATTACATTTGCATAACAAATTTAAACATATATCATCACATGTAGAAATAATTTTATATATAAACATCACATTATATTCCATAATCATCAAATGTATACATAACATTTAACATTATCATAAAGTAAATACATCCATTATCATATAGAATCAACATAACATCATAGGCTACATGAACACATCATAATGTAGAAATGATCATCCATAACATGTACATACATGCTACATAATCATATAGAAATAAACAACATCATCATCTAAGACATACAAATCATATAGATCCCACCAAAAAATATTGCTCAAAATAAAATGTGTTAGAGTACAATGTCAGAATGTATCAATAAATAAAAAGGAGCTTGCAAGCTCTATAATCAAAGTACAATTTCTACAACATAAACATGTCAATGTGTGCCACTGTTGCTACTTCCATGAGGAGAATGTAGAGGCATCTGTCGCTGAGGTAATCTCTCTGTGGTGGGAGGCCTATCATATGGACCTTGTCCTCAATGGTCCTACCACACCCTTTATGCTTTGTGTCCTCATCTAACTCCTGCTTTGTGATTTGTTGCTACGTGCCATAGAAAAAATAGGAGCTCGTGTCTTAGTAGGAACCACTGACTCATACAGATCCCTATAATAGGAAGCTCTCTCCACTACCCTGACTAACTCATGAGAAAAATCATCAGATGATGAACCACTGTAGAGACGTATGATCTTAGTAATGTACTTCTCTATCTCCTACCTTCGGGATACTGCCTGATCTCTCTCCATGAGAGAACTATCCCTCTCCATCTTCATGGAATCCCATTCTTCGATAATCACTCACCCTCTCCTCCAAAGACTCCATAGCACTGTCTATGGGAGCCTCCTCATCTTGTCCTCGCCTCCCCTCTACAATCCTATCATGAAGCTCTCTCTACTACTCCCCCATCACAACCTCCTCCTCCTCATCCTCACCGTATCTAGCCAGTATGCCAAGTACATCAATATCCATGTCCTCCCTCATTGCCTCCTCCTCTGCATTCTCCTCTCTCCCAACCTCTGCCTCTGCATGCTCCTCAACAACATGCTCTCCTCTAATTTGTGCCTCCACTCCACCCCTGAGGTCCAACATTGGTACATCCTCAACCTATGCCTCAGCCTCATGGGTAGGTGATAATCCACCTAACTAACCACCTCTCCATCCCCGCTAACCTCATCTCCCACCTCTACCACCACCATTTCTACCATCATTTTTTCTATTGGAATGATGGATGCACAGGTGGACCTTTGCTAGGAAGAAATATTCAACCACAAAGAAAGTATGATAATGGCATGCAAATATAGATTCTATTATGATCTATCATATTGATAGATAGATGAATATTTTATAAATAGTACATATGCCTAATTATATAGGCAAGTGCTAAACCTAGAATGAAAAGGATATTGCCAAGTGTTCAAATCACACTTCATGTGACAACAAGAAACCCTAACCAACTACCTAGGGAATGATAACAAGATGGAGATAAGTTCTAGAAAAGACAACTCATCTTCTAGAAGGGAATCTTATCTCAAAAACTTTATTAAATGATTAAATGCAACGTAGGACTAATATGATTAATTAAAACCTAAGTTAACTTATGCTAGTGTAATAATTAATTAATTACACTAACACCCCCCCCATAAGTGCAACTTAGGGAGACTAGATGAGCATGCACCTAAAACTAAGATGAATGCAAGAAAGCATGAATGGGTCCCGACAACAAGGCCTGATTAGGTACCCATGTACAAATGCAATAATGAAGTAGAGAAGGAAAACCCAGTGGGACAACCCCCCCATACAATGAGATGGCTACAACAAAGAAACACTGGAACCGCAATTTGGCAAGCAAGGAAAAATACTTTTGTCTACAAGAAACCATATCAGAATCATAATAATGCAACAATAGACCTGATGCCATGGAACACTCAAAAAAACCAAACTGGAACAACCCTAGAATCCATAAAACAGTAGTAGATGAAAAGATGATGATAGAATCTGGAAGCGGTGAATCTCGATGCTGATGTCAAACTAAGACTAAAACTTTCCCATGAGAACAAGTACCATAAAGACTCAGGAACATTAACCACAAATTTAGTGGCCCTCAAACTGAGATGGATCTGATGTGGATCATTAACCATAGGCTCTCAATCTAAAGTGTGAACTGATATCAATCTGATATGTGTCAAACTAAGACAAAATATGGCCAAAAGAAACTAAGAAACCAGATTGCAACCCATGCGAGTTGTCATCAAAACACAATGAAGATCAAAGTGCATGCACACTCTAATCAGATTATTATACAAGAAACCCCCCTGATGGAACTTTATATTAGTTCATTTATTACAATACCCAATGATTGCAAAAGGAGAGAATGCCTAAATATGCATAAATAGAAAATTAAAAAGAGTGCATGCATAAACCAATGTTCACATCTGTCTCCATGATGAAAAATAACCTCAAATTTGTGTAGATGACCAAATCTGAAAAAATGGCATACACCACTATGAAGTGCTCGAAACAAGCTTTCCGTCAATATGTCGTTCGCCAAAAATCTACATCGTGGCCAAAAGTTATGAATTTTTCAAAAACACTGAATTTAATTTGGAGGAATGGGTTTTCTAGCAAAAACGTTTATTTCTAATTTGATTTATGGAAAATCTACTCATTGTTTGTAGACAAAAATAAAAACCCAAAAATATTTTGATGCTAGAAATAAAACTCATAAATCATTTCTTGATCTAACAAGTAGAAGATGAAATTTTGATTTCTTTTAACCTTCAGCCAAGAGAAAAATGATGCACGATGCTTTTTAGACTGCAATTTTCTCCAGATCTGTGCAAAATATGCAAAATCTAAAAATACACAGTTCAAATTTCGACACTAACTACAAAACCCAGAAATCATTTTTCCTCCAAATGAGTGAAAATTGGATATTTGAAGCAAATATGATGATGAATCCAATAAAAAATGGTTTGCAACGAACCCTTGCTTGCCAAAGAATCTCACTAGCCAAACTTTCTTGATCCTAGGATGAACCTTCACTGCAATAGCTCTGATACCATGTTGGAATGATGGATGCACAGGTGGACCTTTGCCAGGAAGAAATATTCAACCACAAAGAAAGTATGATAATGGCATGCAAATATAGATTCTATTATGATCTAGCAGATTGATAGATAGATGGATATTTTACAAAGAGTACATATGCCTGATTATATAGGCAAGTGCTAAACCTAGAATGAAAATGATGTTTGTCAAGTGTTCAAATCACACTTCATGTGACAACAAGAAACCCTAACCAACTACCTAGGGAATGATAACAAGATGGAGATAAGTTCTAGAAAAGACAACTCATCTTCTAGAAGGAAATATTATCTCAACAACTTTATTAAATGATTAAATGCAACTTAGGACTAATATGATTAATTAAAACCTAAGTTAACTTATGCTAGTGTAATAATTAATTAATTACACTAACATTTGCCTCCTTTGCCAACCCTATCACCACCCCTTCCTCTACGTCAACCTTTCAGACCTATCCCCCATCTCTCTATAGGTGTCGACTAGTATGGATCTGTATATGGCATAGGATGATGGTCTACCCATTAGGTATCATAGGCTACTACTATTTTAGGATCTTCTATTCCACCTCTCCATCCCCACGACATAGGTTGTAATGCTTGAATGTCTACTTATGTTGTCACCATAGGTATGATGGGCCTCCATAATGGAACCTCCCTAGAGGACCAAGAAAACTCTTCTTGACCTCGAGGCTCATCCTAAACCTCTCTTTTCTTTCTCAACACATGATGTGGAAGATGTCTCTCAATAATATGCACACTAGAGATTGTCCTCCTAATCAAGTACTGTGTCTGCCGATAGAAAGGTAAGTGTCTATCCTCATCTAACCATCACTCAAAATCTATGTAGGGTCTCCATGTGAATTGAACTAAAGTATCCAATGAATGCCTCCAAAATCTAGTATCTCCAACATTGATTTGTGTGATGTTTCCCACATAACAAAAAACATAAGGGAATCTGGCACCCTGCTTAGCAGTCACTAGGGGACGAAACACAATAATTTGTTCCCACACCCAAATCATCAGAAGGGTAGTCCTGAAACTCATCAAATGCACATCTCTATAGGATATATTGTGAATATGGAAGTACAACATGGCCAACAAACAAGGACCCCGAGCATAAACAACCTCCCTCTCAAGCATCCCAACTAACATCTCGCCCCACCAAATGGGAAATCCATGGCCTCAATGATCAGGAAGAACTATCCCCATAATAAATGTACATAATACACAATCAATCCTCTTATATCTATCATCTAATACTTTCCATCTAATTTCATAGTGCTTTATCCCTAACCTCCTAATATCATTATATACATAGAATATGCTAATCTCACTAAAACCTTGTTGTGTATCATACATGACTCACTCGACTCTAATAGGGAATCTCAGAATCCTATAAACATCCTCCAATATGTCAATTGCCTCTCTAGTAGACAAATGAAATGAAGAATTCTTTGAATTCCACCTCTCACATAAGGCAATGAGCATACCTCTATTTTGTCAAATCATGGGAATAGTGCATACGTGATGTAACCCAAGTCTCCAAAGGAATCATGTCTCAAAACTCTGCAACTAATCTCTAAGCTCAAAATTATCTTGTTGTGACTCCCAGGTGTAGATCAAATCTAGTATAACTTGCAAAAGGAATTCAAACCATGTGTCAAACAACAAACCATTTCATCTTTCCACCAGAGAATTTCTCAAAATTTTGATTAGTCAAATGTGTCGCTTCAAAAAAAATTTGGTGCACAAATCATATGCATCATTCTTAAATTAAAATGTGATTCACTACCATATATGCATCATAAAAACTCCAAGAAAACATCATCAAGAAAATTAATGAAATTAATTGCAAATGTAGTGCATTTTTATTGCCTACCTAAGATGCAAATGTGATTCATTTTTAGTAAATGTGTTTCACCTAACTACATGTGACTGTCCTAGTATCATATGTGTTGCAATAACTCAAATTCAGTGCATAAAATCACAAATGCATTCATTCCCTAAATGACCTAAAAATGCCTAAATATAATTTTGCATATGCATCATTCTGCGAACAAATGTGTCGCATACGAACACATATGCATTGAATTAAAAATGACGCAATTGCAAATTATTTTTTGGGTGCCTAAAATTATATGCAATTTTCTTTTGAAGAGTTTGTTCAAAGGTACTTACTGGGGGTCCCGCATCGGTAGGCCGTCTGAAGGTCTAGATCCGATAACCACGATGATCTGTGTATGGAACAGGAGACATATTCGCCAAGTGCTCAAAGGAAATTTCTTAGTTATTCAAATCTATAGGGTGAAAATGATTTGAATTTCACCCTAATTTCTATTTATACCTAGGGTTTGGGTGGGATTTCTTCTAACCTTGTCTATTGTTTGTGTAAAGTTTCATCTCCAATCAATTCGTACACATTAACTCCATAGCATTTTTGGCCATCAAATTGACTTATCAGGACTCTTTTCTATTTTTTTTGAAATTTTTGAACAATTCATCAATTTTCCCAAGGGGGCATACCCTAACCTATTTCATACTAGGGCACGATTCAGGCATATTTTAAACAATTTTCTTTGACACAAAGGCCAAAACGACATTGTATCAACGAGGGGAAAATTGTAGACATCAAAAATTGGTCTAGGCCTACGAGTACCACTTTTGACATAATTTTCTAATGTCCATGGTCATGATTAAAGAATGTTAATTATTTAATTATTTCCTAAGCACATATTTCTTCTATTAACTAAATAACTTTAATTATTTAATTAATTCATTATGACATGTATTCAACTTTGATTAATTAAATAAATCTTATTTATTTAATTACGTCATTAATTAATTAGTTCCCTTTCTAAATTAAATAATTTATTATTTCATTTACCCCTTTATCATATTTCAACTATAGTTAAATATTCTTTTTGAATTATTTAATTATTCAATTAACCTTTTCAACAGTCTATTAAATAAATCATTATTTATTTAATTAAATCCTTAAATTTTGAATGTTGAATTAAATAAATATTTAATTCATAAAAAGAGTTATTTTTGTCACATTATTATATCGCCTACTTAACTAAGCATTCACTTACCATCTGAATCGATATCTATTTAAATCCATCAGTTGTCTCCTGATTCGATATCTAATCATCTTTGCAAAGAAAGTCTATGTCTTGATGAGCCTATCTAATTCTCATATGCATGCACATATTTATTAATTAAATATCTTTATTTAATTAATTAATTCATGTGTGCATTCAAACAGATCGTTGTTGAGCTCTAACTTTATCCTTTTCATTTAATCTCCAATTCTTCTATTTTCGAAGACTTTCAACTAAAGATTAAATCATTTATTTAATCTTAATCTCTATTCTTAAAATATTTTTGAATAGTCTTAACACTATAATCATTATTTAATTTAATCTTTATCCTGTAGAATTTCATAAATCACATCCTAACTGACACAAATCTTACATCGCATTGCATTCCTCAATTTTTATAGTTGATCTCTCTTTTGAATTTGATTCGATCATTCAAAAACCAGATTTCTATAAATTTGTTGACCTTTGTGACTATTTCTCCTCCCAAAATCTTTATACTTTGGAAGCATAACTTCTTAATCTTTGATTTTTTGCTATCATGACATATACACATGAAGGCTATACTTGCACACTTATGAAATTTTTTGGGCAATTATACTATAGAAGGAGAAATGGAGAAGGACAATCAAGATAATTTGAAGGACTAGACAGATACTTTGTGAGACTGTTTCATGTATTTATGTAGTTTAGTTCTTTGTGTTTTGATGTTTAATTTAGATTAATTCTTGTTTATTATATTTAACTAATCTTTCTTGCAGAATTTTTTATCTACGTTACACATTCCATCATTATGTGATAAATGCTTTCCATCTCCATCATACAAAGTGTATTCACTTTCAATACAATATTTCTCATTATTTTGTTGGCTGTCATGTATTGTAAATTGATATGCCAATTGATCTAAAAGTTGAAAACATCCACTATTCACCATATAAATAGGATCATATGGCCTGATTTTATCATAAGTTTGCACAAGAAATCTAAAATCATCATGAGGCCAGTGATGCAAATTGAAATAATAATTATGCTTCTTCATGTTGCTCATTACATCATCTAAATGCTTCTCATATGTGTCTGATAAATCTACTACATCAACATATTCTGAGATGGCTTCATCTAAGATATTTTCAACATCTTCCATATCATCAATTGGTATTGAAATCAACTTCTAATCAATACATTCATCATCATGAATATTTGAACCAAATGATGTTGAAAATGTAGTATCCATGATATGTGAGTAAATGTCATTTTTAGAGGTCACCAATTTTGATTTATATATCTCCTTTTGAATAGGAACAAACAAAAGATTTTGATCAGCTTCCAGAGCTCCATCATTTTTGTCACACAAAGTAATTTCCTTATCAAAGAAAATACAAGTTGAAGATGAAAGTTTTGAATTGTTCTTATGTTTATGTTTTTGATATTCAATTGTCAACAAATTTGAAAGTTGTTCACTACTGAGTGAACATTCCTCTTCATCCATCTCATTTCTAATGTATTCTTCACTCTTTTCATCAAAAAATGGTAATTCAAATGCATTGATTTCACATTCATTTTATTCATAAATTGGTACACCCACCTGATTATCAAAAAAAAATTCATTCTCATCGTAAAGTGGGTTTGAATACACATGAAATTTATGTTCTCGCACACCTTGGAAAAATGTCATTTGATCTTCTTCTATATTTTCATCATACAATAGTTTTGAAAAATATTGAAAACCATTTTCAGGTGTACAAACCTCTTCTTCATCAAATGTGGACCTTCATGGTATTAACTACAACTAAAGGTGTTATTTGTTTACTATCAAATGGAATTAAATTTCTCATTATTTCTTACTCTTGATCTCTATAAGAACTACAAGAATCACTTAATTGCACATCCACATGATTTTCATCAAAATCTAGATTTTCAATGTATTCTTCATAGAATTCGTAGTCACAATCTGTTATGCAAGAGAGACTATCTATATCTTCATCCTCATCATGCAAGTTGTCATAAAAATCATTTTCACTTGCACATGTCCCATCTTCTTATTGTATTACTTCATCATTTTCTCCATACTCATCAATGATATCACTATTGGTTTCAACATTGATAGTGTCCACATACCTTTTTGTATCTACAATGTTAGTCCATTAATCTATTTGGTCAAAAGAAATTGCTTTCCATGATTTGGTCCAATAAGTTGAATTGGGCTCATATACTTTCATGAATTGCTCAATGAAATCAGACTTACTAGGCGTGAAATCAATAGTTATCTTCCAACAAACATCTTCCATTCTTCTAAGAAAAGAATGTTGAGATTCTCCTTTATGTCTCCTTATGTCAAGAAAGGCATCAAAAATACTTGTGTTTCTTCCTTGAATACACAAACCTTTGTTAGTGTTCTTCACAACATGTTGATTCTGATATATATATTGCTACAAATTTTGATTGAAATTTTCAAGTGGGTTAGAATTGTGTTGCACTTGATACTGATTGTATTAATGACCTTGGTAGCTTACTAGTCTTTGTCCAGGAGGGACAAGATAATCATTTAGTTTTTTTGAAGCTTGTGATGAATAAATGTTCTCTTGTGAATGATATGATTTAGCTCCATTTCCAAAATTCCCAATTATGTTATGTGGCATTTGTGGGGTCCAAATACCACTTTCGTTTGTGTATCTATCCTCAGAGTATAATAGTATATTTTGTGATGCATTTGGAACATGTTTGTCACTCAATTGTAGCATTTTTTGGTCCAATTTTGTACACTCTCTTATTAACTATTTCCCTCTCACTTCTTTTGAAATTTTGACAAGAAATTTGAAGTAGCCTTTTATTCTTGAGTGGAAAGAGTATTTATGTCCCAAAATGTATGTGCATTATCTATCACCTTTTAACAGAGTCACCACCTAATTTTCCCAAAATTAGGAAAATGAAATGGATTTTGAAATTGTTCTTGGTTCACCCCAGTGGAATCCCCTTACTCAATTATGTGATATGAAAAGGATGCAAAAAAACATTATAACTCTATAAGGCAAGATGGTTTGCTTACTGGATTTCTTCAAGTTCTCCCCAGCGGAGTCGCCAATTTGTTGGATCTCAAAAATGAAGGTTACAAATCCTAAGAGGATGTCAGGCCTTATGATCAGACTTGCAATGTTTCTGAACCAATGTATGGAGATAACCTATTCAATTGATAACTCCTTGCACTTCAAGCTCTGCTAAACCTAGGTGGGTAGACCTTTATAATGGAGCAGATTAGAGGAATGTATGATCTAGTTGAATTGATGGGTCTATCCACGATGGAAAAGATTGTGAGATAGATGGAGCCTTGATAACTAATCTACTTCTAATCTGACAATTTGTAATTTTTCATTTCAGATTGATTAAGTGGCATATGAATAAGATGGACCAATGCTCTATTAGGTATGAAGAGTCAAAAAAGTTCTATAATAGGTGGCTGATATTGGTTACAATTCTAATTGTTTGGCACTAAAGTTTGTTTATACCTTGTATAAACCTAGAAGAATGTGATTGAAAAACTCTTCTTATTGGTCCAATTTATCCTACTATGTTACTATGATCTATTAAAAGGATTTTAATCCTTCCTTGAAGGAACCAATTAATAGAACCACATAATGAAAAAAAATCTTTATTGATAAGATAAAGTATACCCTTAAATTGAGTAACAAGACACCATCAATGTGGAGATAGTATGAAAATAATATCAATTACCTAAATCTTCTTATTGATCCAATTGTTACCCCCAACTTACTGTAATCAATTAAAAGGATTTTAATTCTTCAATAGAAACCAATTAACTTGACTACACAATAACAACAAATGTGTTTTGATGAAATTGAATTATCAAATTGGATATGCAACTTCAAATAACAGAGAAGCAAGAATGTGGAGAAAACTAGATAGTTTCTTTTGAATTTAACAAACAACTGACACCAACATTGAGCCACATAATTAAAGATCTTCCATTGATTTCAGCCAAAATTTATGCATGCACTATGGTCCATATAGTAAATTTTATATGATAAACATTCTGAAATTATTTTTTGTATATCTCCTACCTAACTCATAATTATAATGCCTCTCCCCTTCAATTTAATTTGCTATATGTACATTAATTTAGGGTTATGACCCCTCATATCTATTCATTGCATCTTTTCAGTATTCTTCTTCTTCAACATTTTTTTTTAATTAATTGTCTTTGGCAAATTAAATATTTTAATCTTCATTATTTTAGTGAAATTTAATTCAATAGAAATCTTCCTTTTCTAGAAAGTTTCACCTTTCACCCATTAAAAATAATCACCCACTTTATAATTCCTTCAGTGAAAAATATCCCATTTATATTCTTGCTCAGTTAAAATATTTTACCTAATAAATTATTCTTTGGGTAAAATAATTACCCATTACAAGGGTTTAAATTGACCTCTAATTTCCTTCATGAAATTTTTTACCCTTAATCAATAAAAAATTCTTCAGATAAAATAATTATCTCTGTCTGGTTAAAATATGTCAATTTACCTATATGCATCCATTTGAAAAACATTCTTTTGGTAGAACAATTGTCCCTTCTTTAATATTTCACATACAAATATGCTCATTTGAGTGAAATAATATTTTCACCAATAAAAAGGTGGCACTCACGATATAATATTTCACCCCTTTTACCACCACACAAGGAATTTAAACTTGTAATAAAATATTTCTTTACCTTTCTATCATGACTTATCCTTTTTTCCCTATCGGAGGGATTTACCAATGACTCCCACAAATAAATTATAATGTCCTCAATGGAGATTGATGCATATGGTCATATCAAGGTTACTTTATTTTATTGGGAAACTTAAAATAACTTTTTCCGATATCAATTTTCTCACTGACGAAGTATAAGTGGTGTATGGTTATCAGTAGGACTCTTCTTGAAAAACTCATTAGGGAGACCTTCCTAATCAGAAAGAGTTTGAGGAACTTTCTTTGATTGCATATGTCACTCTGATAGCATTTAGGGCTTCTTTTTGTTGCCTATGTGGTGCAAGTCTTCACAGTTTTATCTTGATGACACAAATCAATAGTTTCCCAAGATCTATACATTTGGCTATAATTCAAACCAAAAGAGCTCCACCGTCCATGTCTCTATATATAGAGATTCAAACATTTTGAAAATCAATCCGTTGCCTAAAAATTTTCTCCTATTCTGGCATAGACCGCGAGGATATTTGCAAAGTTTATGAAATCTTGTATTTCAAACTTTCCATTCATATATGACTAGTTGTTCTTAATTTCCTATTGCAAACCCTAACATCTTTGCACTCTGTAAGAAAGATATTTCATTGAGGTATCTATGAGACAGTTTTCATGCTTTGAATCTGCAATATGTAAAACATATTGACTAGTATAAGGTGTTGTCTTCATTCACAATACGTGGGTGGATAATCACTTTTGGCATGTTAGTAATAATTCGTATTTACTTTAGGTAATCACCAAAGTCTTTACTAATTTTTCCAATATCTTTTATGCAAAAAAATTTCCACCATCATTTATTGCAAATTCACCATCCAAAAAGATCTATTTTCAATCTTTTGAACTTCAGTAGGTAGAGCTACTTGTAAAGGCTTGTGCCCTTGTTTTCCTTAGATTATCATTTTTCTTGTTATTTATGCTGAATTTCCAAATAATGTAGCACCTTTAAAGCTATTTGGTAGCTCCCTTTGTAATAATTCTCTTTTCAAAACCTTTAGTAGAATCCATTTTTTTCATTCATCATAAGAGTTTTTTTGATTACTTGTCATGATTAGCCATCCCACTTGGGTAAGACTTACCATCTCCTTTCATCCAAAACAATGGTCACCAATACTTTACAATATAGTTCTCTATCCTTCTCAAGATGTGCATTGAGTCTTATTACTTCTCTCTCTGACACTTCTCTTGTCATTTTTTTACTCTTTTCACTATTCTTGGGCTATCAAAAGGGCAATGCATTGAGTCTTGCTGATATTGAAGATTCCTCTCAATATCTCATTCATTTTAGGGATTTATTGTATTGACACAGGAAGAAAACTTCTCTTCTTTCGACGTGGGGCCTCAACCCCATCTTCATCTCTCCATACTCTTTTCGGCAGTTGAGACTCATTCTTTTCTATTTATCGATTACTCTATTATCTTGTTTACAGATGGATTTTTTTTCAATATTCCTAGACTTTAATAGAAACATGTATATATGTATATATTTATATATACACGTTTAATATATTGTTATGGCTTAAATAATCGGCCACTAATTAGCACACTACCCATTTTGGCACAGGTTGAGAGGATTGTTGAGTTTTGGATTTATATTTTCCCTAAACTTATTCCAATCCTTATTTCTCACTTACTTTGAGTTTTCGATGCATGTCATAATATCCTTGAGCACCAAGGTGGAGAGTGAATTCAAATATCAATGGAGATGAATTGGATAAAAAAACTCTGAGAAATCTGCCCCAACCTCAATAAATTTCTATTTGAACCATTAGTTTTCAATACATAAACTTTATATTTTGTGGGTTGAAACTCTTCTTGAAATATATATTTCTCTCATGTTTCCACTAAGGTAAAAAAATTTATTAACCTTTGTATCCTAAAAAGTGTTTATTAATTCTTATGATGATTATCACTTGATCCTAGGACTATCATAAATGGTCTATTTATCCATATTATTTCCTCTATCTTTCCTTCTTGCATGATCCTCTATAATTTATTTTGAAGTCATCCTAAAAACATATCCATTGTGTAGGTCTTTTATTAGTTCATCCAAATATGAAGTGTCTCTTGAACTGAAGAGGGTAATTGTTTGATTTGTGACATTTTCCACTATTGGCATTTTGAAATTTCCAATGCCTTTTCACAAATCTATTTTTTGTATATTCTATAAATCCAGTGGTACTGACTTTAGTTATGTATTTAACGTGAAATGTCACAATCTGTGTGACAAGATCCATAAGATCATCATTGAGTACCCTTCAATCATGCTTTGATGGATATTATATCCTCTACAAGACTTCTTTTTATGATCACTAGTTGCAACATGACTCTTGGTATCATTTTTTCCAGAAGAATTTTCACTATTGTATTAGCCAACCATTCTCCAAAAGTGTATTTATTATCTCCAAGCAATGCGGTAAGAGATAACTGATACACAAAATCCACCTTATATGATTTTTTGCATCCTAATAGATATGATAGGTTCATCAATCCTCATTTACCTTGGCACATCCACAAATGATTGAATCTCATCATACATAAATTCTCATAATTATTCCATCAAAACCTACAATATCCTTTAAACTCATGTGGGTATTCATCAGAGCTTACTTTCTGCCATCTTGCACTATGACAAAATAGATCAAGTTGCCTTGAGAATCGATGTGGAAAACTCCTCAAAACTTCTTCTTAAGCCATGAAGTTGCACCAGTATGTTGAGCTATGATAGGGGAGTATGATTATGGGATGGTTTGGCATGAAGTTGTCAGAATTTCAAACAATAAATTCCAAAATTTGTTTACTCAATATTTTTTGAGAAATTACCACTATCAAGCTCATTTGAAACCCCCACTTGCCTTTTCTGAAAAAATATCAAATGTGTTAATGATAAGCTATAATTTTGGATATTAGCTCATTTAGGCATGGTGAACAGGTGTGGAAGAGGTTTTTTCACTAAAAATCTTCATTCATAAAATATGAAACATCAAAGTTCACCTTTGTGGAAGCTTTCTAGAAATGCAGTCTTCAAACTAGGTAAAACCCATTTGGTTTTTGTTTTGAATCAATACCAAATGATGTCTTGAATCTTTAAAATTTTACATGGATGTACATTGAGATGGGGAGAATCAAGAGCACCAATTGGTCTATCATGAAACCCTTTTAGTTGCTTAATATTGTCCTCCAAAGTCTCGATTAGTACTTATTCATGATGTAGTTCAATTCAAAAACATATGACCTCGCATAGGGCTTTTGAAGTTGTCTCTCATGTCTTCCTAGATTTTATCATTGGATACTTTAAATAAATTTCCAATAGTGATGGTGTAGTAACCACTTTAAAGTGAGGGCATACATAGAAATCTTTTGGAAAAAAATTCATGGTGTGATTTTTCTTTTCTCTTGTGACATGTCCTCTTCTTGGTGGTGTCATTGGGTTTGATGCCATCCAATAGTGTATGATCTACTCACATGGAATGATGCAAATGAGGCTTCCCATGGGAGATTATTTGACACTTTTAATTTTCCTCTCTTGGAGACATTAGGCACAATGTTCCCTAAGAAGAAGACCTTACATGGAAAAATAAAAATCCCCTTTAACAAAAATTTTACATGACATTCAAAAAAATTTACAAAGAGGGAAACTTTGGTATGGTTATTATGATGGAAAGATCACACAATGGCAATTTGACACACTGTCATGAGTTTCTTCTAGTTATTGCAATTGCATGATCATGTATCTTGTTTTGTTGCAAATCATTTTCCTTATGTGTCTCCTTTTGCACTTATGTTTGTTTGACTTAGGATCTTGTATCCTAGGGGCTTGAACATCTCCTTTGATATTTTTCATCCTTGTCCATCTACATTCGTACAATTGGACCCCTTATTAATGTCTACTTTAGTGTAAGTTTGAAGCAAGTTCATCCTCTCACTAAAGTGGGGGCTAAATGTGTCACCAAAAATTGTATACTCTTGAAGAAAGAGATAATTTTGTGCATAATTTGGTCCTATTTTAGACACCCTTGCATTAATCACCCTTTAAAAAATAATAATATGCCCCTATCACCCCATATTGTGCATCTCAAGGCTTATTTCGATCAAATGCCCAATAAAATCAACATATAAAGTTAATTTATGCATTCCTCGATATCGTAGCTAGAAAAATAGCCCCTATGGGACCAAGTTGCCCATCTGGGAAAATTATTCCCATCCAATTGGGACTAAGGTTCCCATATTGGTTAATTATTCTTATTTGATCTATTTTTTAGGGTTTGAGCAAGTGAAATTAGGTTTTAATTTTTATTTTCCTCCATGTCAGCCTTGGGGATCAAATTAATGGGTGTTTTAGGTGGATTTCCTATATAAACAAGCCTCTAAACCCTAATTCATAACTTATTCATTATTCATTCACGATTCATCTTCCATATCAAGCAAAGCAAGCTAGGTTTCTAACATTCTAAGTCATCAAGACATCTTTCCAAAGCATTCAAGGGTAGATTCTTCATCTGTTGTTGCAAAAATTCAAGATCAATCATCATCAAAAGTTTTTAATCCCATTAATTGATGTTAATTTTTCATTATATTATTTCATCATTTTGGTTTAATTACGTAAAAGGGGTTTGACTAAGGCAAACCCTTATTCCCTAACATTCAACATTTCTCTTTTTCTCCTTGTGTGTTTGCAAATTTAGGAATTTTGAAGGCTTGGAAATCATTGAAGAATAGATTACAAAGTTTTTGAAGACATCTCCTTGTTGGCTAGGGAAAAAAATCCACTAAAAGTCACTTATAGTGCCGAAAATCGGAGTTTCAAAATCAGACACTTGTAGGAACATAAAGGGCAAACTGGGAGCTCGTGTTTCCACTTTCATATTTTCAGAAAAGCCAAAGTGGATTAAGTCACCATTAGTGGTGACTTAGTCCCATTGCACATTTTTTTTAAAAAATTATATTTGGATACCCATTTGATTGAAACGGGCTCCGTAGTAGTTTTCTAGAATCTTCCCAAAACTGGATTGCCACCTAGCTTGGTGTAAGTGTCCCACTAGGCTCAAAAATCAAATTTTCTAAAATGTTAGATACATTTATAGTCTTCACTCTAGCCTTTATCTATTTTTCAGTTGCACTCTTTCTATTTAGCTTCTCTATCTTGTTTTATATTGTATTCAATCTATCCTTCTACATATCACAATGTGTTTTCAAACAAAGTGCACTTTCCAGGTTTTGCATTAGCATTTGATCTCTTTCATTAGTTTTCAGAATTTGAGAAATTCTATTTAGACATATTCCAATAATATTTGCATTGGTTTTGAATGAACCCTTAGATTCCTTTATGGGCTACCTTTTTCCTTTTAGGTGCAAAACCCTAGAAGTGCAAGGAAGCCCTTTCCCCAAAAATCTATAGTTCAAGGGGGTTTATACTTAGTTGCAAGCATGCACAAATTCTTCCATATTCTACTAGTTTTTGTGCCCAATATTCCACTCTAGAAAACTCCTCTTGAAATATTCAAACACATTGAATTTAAACTCAATGTGAATAGAACTATTCCTAGCACTAATTTTTCCTGGACGAAAGTTGTAATTTAGATTTAAATTATTTAGGCTCTTACCTTGATTTTGATTTGTTCTAATAAGTTGTATATGGATTAGCACATCTAGGATGTGTATTATTATTAAATTAATCCACATTAAATACTTTGGGAAACCCTTTTCAAAATCTTATACTTTAGGCCACATGCTTTTATTGAGTTAAATATAAGATTTGTCTCTTGTCAGTAAAGACCACTGCACCTTTGATTTTTTTATAACAACTATGTCACAAAAGACTTTCTACATTAACATAGGAAGAAATTTTCCTTTAAAATGGATTAGATAACATGTTACCTAAGATTTAAATGACATTAGAAGGTGAATAAAAAGTTTCCACATAAGGATACAAGAAGAGAAGCATAGTCTATTTGTTCACAAGTCAAGTGACAATGGTAAGGTAATCCATGGGTCGGTATCATGTCAAGTGCAATCTATAGTGATCAAGCATAATTATCAAAGGTGAGTAAAAATGAATGATAGTCAACAACTTGTATTCCCTAGGAGATTACATCAAGTTTAAGAAACAAAGGATAACAATGGTAGTAGATTTGGTGAAAATAGTACATTATCCTCATGAAATTGATAATCACTCAAAAGTTATTCAACAAATGAACTCCCATTTTACTATATGGTAGTGCTTGTGAACCAAATAATATGAAGGAAAAATGACAATTCATAAATGGGGGACCAAAAATGGGTCTTAAGTAGCCACTTTTTGCTAAAATCAGGAAGGACTAACCTTGGATGGAAAATTGAAGATAATTACACTCAAAATTTTAAGATGCAACCAAAAAAAGTCATAGTGCTCTAAATCTACTTTCTAAACTACTATTTTTTTTAAATGGTAGAGATTAAGAGGTTCAAAAAAGGGGGCCACACAAATTGGTCTATTTTTTTCAAAAAAAGATAAAATAGAATCTGGTGTGGCCCCCCTAAAATGTTAACTTTTTCTAGTATTTCAAAAATCACTTGAGTGAGAAATTATCTAACACCATGTAGTTTATCCCTGATTTTTCTGATAATTTGTTAATGCATATATGATATTTTACTAATTTTCAAAGTTGAAACATCTTGAAAAATAGAAATTTGAGTGTGCTCCCCCCTAAAATTTTTGAAAATTGATTGAATTTTTTTTTTGGAATATGTGTAGAATAGAGTCTAGTTTCCAAAAATGTAATTTATTTGAAATTTTGATGAATGGTTAAAAAATATAGTGAAAAATAGCAAACATTGGTTTTTCAAGAAAAATAAGATACACCAACAAAATAAATTAAAGATGAAAACCTTAACATATTCAAAATGTGAAAAAAAATTACATGGTTGATAGCTAAGACATATCTTAGCATTATCTTATCTAGGTTTTTCTTTACTTGACATTGAAACACATGGAAACCTAATTGGGAACATGCTCAAGATTATGGAATTTTTTGTGGAATCTATAGAAACATGTCTTTGGACATTGGAAAGTCAAACAAAGCCTTTAGGTTGGAATCCCAAGGAAAATAAAAGATAAAATACAAGCATGCTATAATGCTCTCGTGTTATGTCAAAGAAAAACATAGAATGAGTTTGTTATAACATGCTCGTGTTATTCTTTGTTCATGTTTTTTATATATGTATATATGTATATATGTATGTGTGTATGTATGTATGTATAAATGTATGTATGTATGTATGTATGTATGTATGTATGTACAGATGTATGTATGTCTTTATGTATGTATGTATGTATGTATGTATGTATGTATGTATGCATGTGTATATATATGGGTTTATCGTTTAGGGTATAAGGTATAGGGTTGAGGGAAAAGAATGCGGTTGGGTTAAATAAATAGGGGTAGTCACTAAAATTAATTTAATGTCAACCTCAATCTTAATATTTTAGAAAGAAAGACAAAGTAGGGAGTGAAGGAAATATGAAGAATGTGTGATTATATTAACACAAAGTGGAGTGTGTGAGGCAAAATAGGTGACAAAAAATATGGGAGCACCAATATGTATGAAAATTTTAAGATTTAAGTGGATTAAGGTATCATTAATAGGGGTATAATAACTAGGGAAAATATCCATAAAAAAACAAAACCCACCTTTCAATGCGCAGATGAGGTGATTCAGTGCATACATTGGAAGGTAACACATATGCAAATCAAAATGGTGCATGGATCACAAATCATGTCTATATAGGGGAAATATTGTGTGCAAGGGTTCTATAATTTCTTTAGGATTTTGAGCATGCACAATAAATTTTCTATGTGTACATATTGAAAGTATAAATTTCACCCTAAATCACATGCACGTTTTTGTAGACATGTAAAATTGACTTGAAACCTATCACACACTTCAAACAACATTGTACAAGACTAAACAACATCAAACAACATCAAACAACATCGAATAGCCTCAAACAATATCAAACAATATGGATCATCTCTAATCATCTCAAAATGACTAAGAATCATCTTGTTATGCTTCAAAATGACTCGGAATAATCTCGTAACGCCTCAAAATGACTCAAAATCATCTTGTAATGCCTCAAAATGACTCAAAATCATCCTATAACACCTCGAAATGACTCAAAATCATCTTGTAACACCTTGGAATGACTTAGAATCATCTTGTAACACCTCAGAATGACTCAAAATCATCTTGTAACATCTTAGAATGACTTGGAATCATCTCGTAACATCTCAAAATGACTCAAAATCATCTCGTAACACCTGAAAATGACTCGGAATCATCTTGTAACATCTCAAAATAACTCAAAATAATCTTGTAACACCTCAAAATGGCTTAGAATGACTTAGAATCATCTCATAACATCTCAGAATGACTTAGAATAATCTTGTAACATTTTAGAATGACTCAGAATAATCTCGTAACATCTCAAAATGACTCAGAATCATCTTGTAGTGCCTCATAATAACTCAAAACCATCTTGTAATTTCTCAAATAACCTCAGAATCACCTTGAAATAGTTCAGAATCATCTTGTAATATCTTGGATCATCTCAAATCATCTTTATAGATTCCCACATCGCACCACATCAAAACAACATAAAAAACCCTAATTCCTTTATTAATTGAATAATACAACATTCTCTAATTAATTCACTTTTTCATCACTTCAAACAAATTAAATAAATTTCATTTATTTAATAAAGTCCCAAAAACCCTAATTCCTCTATTAATTGAATAATCCAACATTATTTAATTAATTCATTTTTTCATCATTTCAGACAAATTACATAAATTTCATTTATTTAATAAAGTCCTAAGAACCCTAATTCTTCTATTCATTAAATAAAATAACATTATTTGAATTATTCACATTTCATCATTTTGACCAATTAAATAAATCATATTTATTTAATAAAGTCCTACTCTCAACTTATTTTGTCCTGATTGATTAAATAATGCCAAATATTTAATTACGTCACTAAATCACCTTATTTCCCTAAGTGGATTAAATTATTAAATAATAATTTAAATACAACACTTTCACTCCAAAAATTTGAATAAATCAAATCAAACTAATGCAAGTTTTTTTGGAAAAGTCAAATTTGATTTGCACATTCAACTCCATAAAGGAATTAATTCATATTCCTCACCCACTTTTTGATTATTGACTAAGCAATCTAATTTGTTAACTAATCAATCCAAATTGTTAACTGAACAATCTATTTTGTTAACTAATCCATCACATTCCTATCTAAGCCATCACATTCCTAACTAAGTCATCTAAATTTGTTACTGATCAATCACATCCCTGACTACTCTCAACAAACTCTGATCATTGATTTGGATATTCTTCAAAACGATCTTGATAGTCCATTTTAAATCTCATTTTCTATATAACAAACCCCTTTCCTCTCAAATAAGGATCGAAGAATTAAATACACTGAGAAACAATGTGCTATCAAGAACACCATTGACAAAGCTTCATTCCTTCCTTCGATCATCCAAGCATTCATCCACACTTTGCACACAAACTTTGGAGGCTTTGTTGTGATAAGCGAAATCCAACATCAAGCAAATGCACTCCCCTACGAGATGGTAAAAGCTATATTTTACTTTCATTTCACTGAATAATTAGTAGGTTCCTCATCATGTTTGCAACATTATAATTTAATCTCATATGGGTAGGATTTTTTAGATTTGTGCATTTTGGCTATAGATTAGATTTCTTTGCCAAAATGTATTTATGTCCTTCTTGAATCTGAATCTAACATCCTTTCTTACCCTCACATATTTTGGCATTCTTGGTGGGACACTTGTCCCCTCCTCTAACGTTAGTTTGAGTCACTTTTGAAGCTACAGGTCCTAAAAAACACTTCTAACAGATTTTTTGAGTGCCTGTCTAGAAAACCTGAGCACTTGTCTATCAAGAAAACTAGGCAATTGTCAAAAGAATTGTGCATTTTTCATGGGAATGGCACCTTTGTCTGAAACCTATGCATTTTTTTGTTTGGGTTTTCACAACTATCTCTGGAACTGAGCAGTTGTCTTTTTTCTGTGCATTTGTCTTTCTTTCTTTGAGCATTTTTTCTAACAGAAAAGTGCACAAATCCTACACTCTTGTAATAGGTTTTTTACTAACTACTTTTTATTGTAAGAAGAGAATACGATTGGTCCCAGTTTTCAATTTACTTTTATTTAACTTAGAAAACTTTCATTTGGTGCTCTAAAAATGAACCAAAAAAAACTCACATATGATTTTGGTGTTGTTAAAATGAACCAGTTTTAAGCTTTCTAAATTAGGAAATTTAATTTGGTGCTCATAAAAAGAACAAAAACACTTCAATTTTTTCAATCTAAAAAATGAACACATTTCATGTTTTCATAATTAGGAACCTTTAAATTTTGGTGCATAAAAAGAGTGAAGAATTTTTTCCATTTTGTTGATGCATGCACATTTTACATTTGTTGACCAAGATAGGACCAAGAATTATTTTCTTAGAAACACTTCTATTGGAGCTCATAAAAAAGAAAAAATGTTTCTTTATGATTTTTCACCATTTCTATCTTAACTACTTGATGTCCTAAACACTTCATATTGGTGCAAGTTAAAAATAACTTTGTTTTGTTTCACTCACAATTTGTTGGGGACAACATCACTTGATGTGTTTAAAATGAATCAAAATTTCTATGAATTGCTAACTGTGCGTTCATTGATTGGAAAGATGAACTGTTTTATCTTCTCCCCTCACACCTTTTGGTGATCTTGGGTGAATGAAAGAACAATTTTGAGATTTCCACTTTATTTTCAAGCATACCTTTTTAGAGGGCCTGCCTATTGAGATACATCCCGCATTGGAGAACTCATAGGCGACCCAAGCAGTACTTTCATTCTAGACCGCTATATAAATATTTTGTGAGTGTGAGGAAAGTTCATCACTTACCGGGTGTTCTTGGCCTATGCCAACATATTCTTCCTTAGTATCCTCGTGATTCTTAAAAACCCATAGGGGTTGTAAGGCGCTTAATTGAACAAAATGGAACATGTATAGGGGTCCAAAAATAATATCTCGAAAACATCACTAAGAACCAAATTATTTTAGAAGCCACCCAATTATCCAAAAAAAATCTTTGGAAGTGGTGCATCAAAATTTACTTCTGAGAAGCTACTTTTCATGTCCGGCTACAGGCTCACACCATAAGTTGCATGTAAAATTGTCTCTTTGGAGCATGAGGCTCGCCTACCTAAGAGAATGGTTTCTATCCCCTAAGGTTGTAGTTGTTGGTTTATGTTAAACTTGGCCCATTACATTCAAAATAATTTGACATCAAATTTTATGTTTGATTTAAAGAAAAAGAAAAAATTCAAAATAAACATTCAACGAGACGGTAAAACCACAAACCCTTTGATTTAGTGCATACTTGTGATATAGGCCTTGTGTTTGCACCCCTTTGAAAGGATATTTTCTTAAAGGTTTCTAAAAATTTTGTCTTTGATTTCAAGTTACATTAATCAAAGTAAACATTTGGGAACTATGGCTTGGGTGTTGTGATTTCACAAACTAATTTATAGACATGAAGGTCAAATAAGTCCATGATTTCTAAGTCAGTCTAAGTGTTGTCTTATCACTTGTAATACTTCAAAACATAGAGAAAAATCTAAGAGAGAATTGTTCATAAGATCATTGTTTGAACCAACCCAACTGGAAATATAGAAGGTCAAATAGTCCCACATTCATTATTTTCATCCTACATATTTGAGATCAAAATCAAAAAAACCATTAAGGTCATTCCTCCACTCAGATGTCCATGATATCACTAGTTACTTGGGACTCACAAATAGTAAAGTAAACTTTCTACAACATATCCTCTGAATAAGGAAGTGGAATATAGACCTTAGTTTTTCAAAATTTTGATTTCCAAAGAAGTAGTATCATTCTAAAACAACACTCAAACCCTAGGGTCTTGAGCTTCACATCAACCATCCCATAAACAACATTTTATGACCATTTGGCAACCAACTAAACCAGCTCAACAACTAGATCTTATAGCACCAATCCTCCAACCTAGTTTCATATATATCAAAGGTGAATAAACCGACATAATAAGTAGCTTTTGTATTCCTTATACTATTGTCAGAATGTAGGTTTGTTCCAACAGTTCCAGTATCTTACATAATCTATAGGGAAACATCATATCTTTAGAATTTGAGTCAACTAGAGAGTACACCACTCTCCCACAGGAGACCCAAATTGTTTATGACAACCACAAGATCACAACATAGGAAAAATATGGAAGCCAACATGAATACCACTAGTATCCCACAAAAAAACACCATGAATGGTGAGAGTAGCATGTGGGGCTATAGGCCAAGTGACCTTGAAACTCCCTAGAAGAGACTAATATACAAAGACACTTTCATTGGGAAGAAATAAGCCACAAATAGAAAGAGGTTATGGAACAAGGTAACTAAGACCCAAACCAAGTGATTATAGAGGAGGTAAACTATGAAGAAGAAATAAATGAGGAAGAACTATTTGAACATTCTAACAACCCCAAGTCTCTCAAACTAATGGATAGTTTGTTAAGAAAAGACCCAAACTCTTATTTCGTCAAGTTAGCACAAAGCAATGCCAAATTACCAGTGGAATTCAATGTAGAAGCTCTCAAAGACATAATTATTATTCCATTAGGGGAAAATTGGGTTGTGAGACAAATAACCCAACCTCTAGAGATGTTGAATATTCCACTTGTATTATCACAAAATAATGACAACCCCAAAGAGAACCCCTTGTTCTGAAAACCAACAAAGGTTGAACAAGTAGGAGTAACACAAATGTATCAAGGGGGGCCATGTCAATATGAACCTAAGAATAACAATCCACCTCCTAGGAAATATATACCTCAGAACACATCAAGCATCAACCCTTCCTAAAATGATCAATATCTTCAATAGGGTGGAACACAGGAACCCCTTTTAAACTAGCAATACTATCAACAAGGTGTCCCAAAAAACACATCATTAAGGTAACCTTCATTTTAGTCCTACTCAGTAGGGTGTTCCACAAAGTGCTCTCAATCAGTCATCCCAACAACAAGGTGTTCCATCAGCACGTCATCAGGGTAACCTTAATTTTAGTCCTACCTAGCATAGTGTGCCACAGAGCACCCTCAATAAGTTGTCCCAACAATAAGGTGTCTCATCAATACATCATTAGGGTAACCTTCATTTTAGTCTTACCCAACAAGGTGTTCCACAAATTTCCCTTCTTCAATCATCCCAACAACAAGGTGTCCTACGAATGCATCATCAAGGTAACCTTCATTTTAGTTGTACTTAGTAGGGTGTACCACAAAGCACCCTAATTCAGTCAACCCAATAACAAGGTGTCCTACCAATGCATCATTAGGGTAACCTTCATTTAGTCCTACCTAGTAAGATGTGCCACATATCACCCTTCTTTATTCATCCCAACAACAAGGTGTCCCAAAAATGCATCATCAGGGAAGCCTTTTTTATGTTCCACCCCAAAAACAAGGTATCCCACCAACACATCATGAAGGAATACTTTCATATGTTCCACCAAAAAAAAAATGAGTTAAACCTCCTTCTACACAACAAGGAATTAACCCTTCTTACATCCCATATGTCTATCAAGGTCTTTTACCTTCACAATACTTAATCTATAACCAAAACCTAGTAGGACAACAATGTTATTATACATAGGGTTTGCAAACACATGCATCAAAAATGAAGATGGAACTAAGACTAGATACTGTCACCCAACAAATAGCAGACATGGAGATAGTAAAATAGAAAAAAACATACACCATGTAGGAAATTTTTCCATTTCCATTTGATCATTCCATCATGATACTACCCTTTCCAAAAAACTTTGAGATACTCAGATTTGAAAGAAAGTACAAAGGAGTAGGAGATCTAGTAGAGCATGTACAAGAATTCTTGGTATCATGTATGGAGTTACAAAATAATTATTCCTATCTCATGATGCTCTTTCCACATAGCTTTGCAGGTCATGCTATGGAGTGGTTCACCCATCTACAACCCAAAATTAGAACTTTTGATTTGAGTTGTCTAGGAAATTTGTAACCCGCTTATCATTTAACATAGAACAAGATCTGACCATAATGAGTCTATCCATGATCAAACATAACCTAGGAGATTCCTTCACTTCCTACATGTAAATATGGAGACAAAAATTGAGTCAGTGTAAATGACTCATTCCAAACAAGGAGTTAGTTGATAATTTCATCACAAATGTCTTACTCGAAATAAACTATCAACTCACTATGCTATGTCTTGTAGACTTTGAAGAAACAATCAAAAAGGGGTTACATATTAAGAGAGATATCATAGAAAGAGGAATATTAAATACAAACAACTCAAAAGATAGTCCCTCTAGCTCAAATGAGAAACCCAAAATCTAGTCTTAAAACAAGAACATTACAAACGATGGAGTGGTAGATGCTAGAGCAATATGGAACACACAGAACACAAATCAGAACAAACCATAAGTGGCACAAACAAAATATGGTCCCATCAACACAAAGAAACCAAATTAACTATCCCAAGAACAATCAGGTTGTAAACCAACACACAAATTAGGGAGGGCAACAGAGGCAATTTGATCAACCTAGGAGGAAATTTAGTGTATTAGGTGAGTCAATTGAGATAGTTATGTGCAAACTAGTACAACGAAACCTCATCAAAATAAATGACCACCCAAATTATGAGGAACCTAGCTTTAATACACCATGGCACAATGAGAATTACTTGTGTTATTTCCACATGATAAAATGACATAAAACTAACAATTGAATGCACCTCAAACATATCATTCAAGACTTGATAGACAAAGGGGAAGTAGATTTTGATCATCTTCCCTGAAATAAGGACCTACAAATATATGCTAACCCAATCCCAAACCATGCTAAGGGGGAAAATAAAGGAAAGGGACAAGAGTACCATAATGCTAGTTACACATACGGTGACACAATTTTGGGAACCCTCTCACAAGTTGATGAAAATAGGGAAAACGTAATAAGAATTCAAGGAGGAGACAACAACTGCAATGTAACTACCCATCGTGGAAGAGTTATCATACAAGGAGAACCTCCCAAACCCACAATCAAATCACCAAGTGACTATAACATTATGGAATAGTTAAAGAAGATACCTGCCCTCATTTCAATATTAGAATTATTAAAATTGTCACTCGCCTATAGGGAGATTTTGGAAAAAGCATTAGAAATTTCATTCCCTAATGACCTTGATCCCATTCAGTTCCAAGCCATGGTTGGAAAAATAACTATGAGTAATCACTTAGTCTTTTTAGAGAAATATTTATCACACAGAACATTCTGTAATCATAGGTCTATACATAGAGGTTGGTGTTCATAAGACCATGGTCAAAAGAGTATTGATAGATGATGGTGAAGGTTTAAATATTTTTACCTTAAAATTCCTAAAACAACTAGGGTATTCAAACAACATGATTGAAAAAGGAAAGAGTATCACCATAAGGGCTTATGATGACTTAGAGACAAATTTTGAAGGGACATTTAGGTTTCCATTATAGATAGGACCAACAGTAACTTAAACTACTTGTCAAGTACTAGATATTGAGTTGCCATACAACCTACTCTTGAGATTCCCTTGGATCCATGCATTACAAGCAGTCCCTTCCACTTTCCATCAATTCCTAAAGTTTCCCCATGAAGGAAAGGAAGTAACACTATATGTTGATCCTGAACCTTACCATTTTTATGTGAGGTTGGAAGAGAAATACAACAAAATCCAATGTGTGCCTAGTAATGATATAGCCTTCCACTCATTTTCTTAGGTTGACCCTTCCATGCTTCCATCAACCTCCACCAAAAATACATCAAGTGAGAATCCGAAAGTAGAAGCCAAGATCCGAGTACTTGACAAAGGTAATGGGAACTACAATTTTAACCAAGCATTTTGCATCGACATGCTTCCACCAACACCTAGAGTATATGGAGGTCCATAAGAGATCAATATAGTACAAATGATAGTTAAACCAACAATTTTATACTACATGGGGAGACATGAAAGATGAAATATTTGAGGAGGACCAAATAGAACTCGATAAGCCACAACCCATTTTAATTGATCCTAACACTAGAGGTTATCAATTAGTCAAAAAAATGGGATAGAATGGAATAGTTGACCTAGGGATACAAAAACAAGGCTGACTAGATTCTATCATAGTGGAATAAAGACAAAATAATATAGGGCTAGGTTATAAACCAACAGATGTGGTCATTCCAAAAGCTAGATGAACCTCTTGGAAGAAACGATAAACTTCTACTAGCATTAAGGCACTAGATATCTATCATGTCATGGACAATGAATTACCCATTGAAGACTTATTTGAAAACTTTATAATTGATAGGTTCCCTCTCCAATACATGGAAACCATTCCCAAAATCTATTACCATTCTAAAACGGACTCTAACAAATATGAATGGGATTATCCTTCCTTCATCATAGGATATGATTCTCCTAAATCTAGCAATGATGACTTAGATTCCCAATGGGAAAAAGAAACCAGAACCATATTGACCCTTTCACCTACCTCTATAAGCTTTTCAAGTGAAGATAATAGTTTCCCACTCTATAACCCACAACTCATACATTATTTTGGATCAATTCTAGAATGATGAGGCCATCATGCAGTTCATGGAGCTTATAACAGACATACCAATAGGAGATCTTAAATAAGGGTTCGTCATGGAACTATAAAAAGATGCATACTTTGGTGGAGAGATTGAATTTTCTATTCGCAAAAATGAAAGAAATAAATAAAGATACAATCCCTTAGAGAAAACCACACTATGGCTCTATCAGATCTAGAAAAGAGAAAAATAAAGGACACATCTGAAGGTGAAAACCTCCTAGAGGCACCTAAGGATGGGGGATTCAATCTCCCCATATTAGAATATCAAGAAAGGTCAACACTCCTTGTAGAAGAAACCAAGTCCATAAATTTTGGTACAAAAAAGGGCCCAAAGATAACATACCATGTAACATCACTTGATCTTGAGGAGAAATAAAATTATGTAGCATTTAACAATGAGAGAAAGGTAAAATTTTCTTGGAACTATGTCGACATGCCTAGACTAGATCCAACATTAGTGGTGCATCATCTAGTTATAATATTGGGAGCAAATCCTATCAAGAAAAAAATCAGAAAAATGCATCCCTAGATAGCATTATTGGTGAAGGTGAAACTAAATAAGTTACTAAATGTGGGTTTCATCAGACCCATCGACTATCCACAACGGATATCAAATCTATACTAGTGTCCAAACCTAATGCAGGCATAAGGATATGTATAGACTTCAGAGACTTGAACAAGGTCTGTCGAAAGGATGACTTTTCATTATTGATCATTGAAATTATAGTAGATCTAATAGTAGGCCATGAGATTCTTTCCTTGATGGATGGTCTCTCAGGATACAACCAGATAAAGATCCCTCCATATGACAAACTCAAAATAACATTCACTTATCCTTGGGGAACTTTCTGCTAGAATGTAATCTCTTTTGGTTTGAAGAATACAGGAGCAACCTATCAAAGAGCGATGACAACCATATTCCATGACATGCTACACACAATCATGAAGGACTATGTGGATGACATCCTATAAAATTCAATAAAAAGGGCATATCACTTGAAAAACCTAGCAAGGGTATTTGATTAGTTGGAACAATACAATCTGAGACTCAACACTAAGAAATGTGTGTTCAGAGTAACGTTTGGAAATATTTTAGGGTACATAGTATCAAGAAGAGGGATAGAGGTAGATCATCCCAAGGTAAAATCTATAATGAATAGGCCTCCACTAAAGACACTCAAACAACTAAGGAGCCTACAAGGGAAGCTACAATCAATCAAGCGATCTATAACACAACTGGTAGATAAATGTCAACCTTTCACTCATCTCCTACACAAGGACATCACATTCAAATGGGATGGGAGATGTGACTGAGAATTTCACCGAGTCAAGGAATACCTACTTACTTCTCCTATACTCATGCCACCAATTCTAGAGAAGGAGATGATACTTTACGTTTCTACCACACAAGGAACATTGGGAGCTCTCTTGGCACAACTAGGTGATAAAAATAAAGAAAGAGTAGTCTACTATATCAACATAACATTTGTGGGCTATGAAATAAACTATTCACCCATTGAAAGAGATTGTCTCTTGGTCATGTTTTCAACACAAAATCTAAGACATTACATCTTAAATAGAAAAGTGAAACTAATATCAAAGGTGGACCCACTCAAAAATTTACTAGCTAAAGTAGCCTTAACAAGTCAAATAGCCAAATGGGTAATGATCGTGAGTGAATTTGATATAGATTACATAGAAAAGAGAGCTATAAAGGGACAATTCATATAAAACCAGCTAGATGAAGTACCCATAGATGATCATAAACCTCTCACAGTAGATTTTCTAGATGAGAGCATCTTGATGACAAAACAGATAGACCAATGGAATCTATACTTTGATAGGTCTCATACTCACATGGTTCAAGAGTAGGTATTTTATTTATCATTGCACAATGAGATAGTATACCCAAGGCTTACAAGATTTCATTCCCATACACAAACAACATCTCAGAGTATGGAGCTCTTATTATGGGGCTCAAAATGGCAATCCAATGGAGAATAAAAGAGCTACATGTCTTTGGAGACTCCTAGTTAGTAATCAAGTAGGTGAATGATGAGTACCAAACAAAATATGAAAAATTACTACCATACAAAAAAATGGTGGATAGCTTCAAGGAGTATTTCATCAAAATAACCTTTGAATAGGTTCCCTGGATTAATAATAGAGTTGTTGATGTAATGGCCACAATAGGATCATTGCTTGATATTCCTCAAAATGTGCCTAAATATTAATTCATCATGGAAAAACTACCGGTGTCGGTATTTGACATCCCAAAATAAAATATGGTATGTGTTGTTGTTGGTCCTAACTCCCCATGGTACCTAGACACTTTTAAATATATCCAAAATGATATCATACCACCTAACTTAATGACTACTCTAAAGAAAACCTTCACTCGTAGAACCTCTTGCTTTATGATCTTAGGAGAAACCCTATACCGTCATAGCCTAGATGGTATGCTACTCTGGTGCCTTAATGTAGAAGAAGTACAAATGGCCTTAGAAGAGGTCCATCAAGGTATTTTTAGATCCCACTCTAATAGACCTAACTTAGTACAAAATTTTCTTAGAGCAGGATACTATTAGCCTTCCATAGAGCAAGACTACATTCAACATTCTAGAAGGTGTTGACAATGTCAACAACACAATGATCTAGTTCATGCACTAGCACAAGAATTGAGACCCATCACATCACCATGGCATTTTTCACAATGGCGATTAGACTTAGTAGGTAAGATATCGCCCACTTCATCCAATAGGCATAAATTCATTATCAAACTTACAAAATTCTTCACAAAATGGATAGAGGCAATTCCATTGACCTATATCACTGGCAAAGAGATATAATATTTTTATTTTGAGTTATCTCATTTGTAGGTATGGAATCCCACAGATACTTGTAATAGATAAGGAGACCCCATTCAAGAATCGGGATTTCCAAGTTATTTTTTCTAAATTCTCTATCCAACATAGATTGTCTATGCCCTACTATCCTCAAGGAAATAGTTAGGTAGAGGCATCTAATAAAATAATCCTAAAAATATTGAAAAAGATTGTCAATGACTTCGATCATGATTGGAATTTGTAGCTAAACCCAACCTCATGGGCTTATTGAAACAACATAGAACACCTACTAGTGCCACACCTTTTTCCTTGGTCTACAAATTAGAAGTTGTGTTACCTATTAAAATCAAAATCCCCTCATTTCGAGTCTCACTAAAAGGCATGGTCAGCAATGAAGAATACAAGGAATCTAGATTGAACGACTGAGAGATCTAGATGAAATGTGTTTGAGCACATTAAACCATATTTAGGTCTATCATAATTAGCTCAAATGAAGCTATGAAAAGATAATCAAAGATAGAAAATTTCAAGTTGGTGACTTGGTCTTGAAGAAAAATTAGAAGATACAATTGAATCAAGATGGCAAGGACAAATTTGAACCTAACTGGCTAGGTCCCTTCACCATAATAGCAAGTTGTGGGTCTGGGGAATATGAATTGGCTACTCTTGAAGGAGAACCTCTAGCTGAACCATTAAACAAAAACCACCTCAAGAATTTCTATACATGAAATGTGTCAGAATACCCCAGGAAAAAGGGTAAAAATCAAAAAAAATGAAAATAAGAGAAAAAATACAAAAAAACAAAAAAGACAAAACGCAAGAAAAATAATAAAGAGAAATAAAATGTTATTTGAGTGAAAACCACTTTGTGGAACTCTTATGATAGGTACCATAGTGAAAACCTAGAAAACAATCACTATGCATGAATAAAATAGGCATTATTATATATCAACACTTTTTCATGTCATCCACCCATGCATTTCATGAATCATGTGTCCAACCAAGTATTTTCACTACTTAGGATGAGTTTTTTTATTGAGGGCAACATATCAAAGATATTCGTGGATTATATCCTTTGGAATTTAATCATGGTCTAAAAATAACAAAATTCAAAAACACTAGAAAACAAACCAAAAATCAAAAACATGTGGAAAACATCAATACAAAACAAACATCATTGGATTATTCCTTCACTCAAATAGTCTAAGATCTCAAAATTTTCCTAAACCCCATAGCTAGTTAATTGAATTTTCCACAACACATCCTCTGGACACAACAACAAGATATCAATCCATGTTATCGATGTAGTTTACCCAAAAAAAAATAATGCTTTGAGTCAAATGGGAAAACTATGTGGTCTTTGTGTGTACAACATAGGAAAGTATTTTAGCCCCTAAGACCCTAGATCAATCCCCTTAGGTTTCCCACATGCTTTATTTCAAATTAGTCAATATATACAATAAACAAAATCCAAAAACATCCACAAAATAGAAAAGGTCAAACCAAGCAAACTATGAGCCTCTATGTGTACAACATAGGCAAAGCTTATCTTTGATGAACCCCTGAGGCTGTAGGTTAGTCCTCGGAAAACAAAACAATAACAACATCATAAAACTTAGAAAAACAAAAGGCCCATTTTGTCATCAACATCCACAATAAACAAATCGACCCAAGAACCCTTTGATAAAACAAACAAGCAAAAAAAAGAAAACATCAACAACTAGAACTTTCAAGCAAAAATAATTGCATAAGAGTTGACTATAAACAAACAAAAAAACAAAGCCAAATTATCAACTACCTATCATTTTAAACAAGTCCCAACAACATCCTGAGATATTCCTTAATAGATCCATTCCTGCAATAGACATGATCAACAATGAATAATAGCCCCTCCCTAAACAAAAATGGAAAGTGATAATGCAACTTTGTTTTTTATCTTTTTGTGGTCTTACTTTTGTGATTTATCTTATTGAACCATTCCTGGGATCTCTCAAGGATGTCCATAAGGATTTAGAAAAGAAGGAATGGGGGAAATTGAGCGTCATTTCAATTTGTTGTTTGTAGGATATGTTTTTAATATTACCATGGCTAATACTTTCTTTGTTGAGTATGGAGGTTGTATTAAAACAATTTGTGAAGCAGTTACATGTTAGGTGTTCTATACCTCTTTGTGTGACTCATCTGATATTTTTTTTACACAACCCCCCATACTTTAAAAAAAATCTTCATATGTCTAGTATGTGTAAATATTCTCTTTATTTGTAGAGTCAAAGTCTACGCAATAGATGCAAAGTCACCTTGGTAATTCATACCCTGGTGCATCATATCTATTTCCTACATCAAATAGGATTGTTCAAACAACAAAGTATCTAAAGCAAAGAAAAATCACATCATCAATTCTATCCATTATCATATTTCTTCTAAGTAACATCATCACTTCTATCCATCATCATATTTCTACTAACTAACAAACATCATCATACATCTTCTACTTAACATCATTTTTCTATCTATCATCATATTTCTTCTAATTAACATTCATCCTGCATAGAACATCATAAGAACCATATCCATACTACATTCATAAATGTTATCATACATATCACAATTATAATAAACCAATTAAAAACATCATGTATCATGTATGGGGCATTCATCTATCAAACATACATCACATCAAAGATGAGACAAAGTATGATTCCTTCATTGTATTGCCTTTTTCTTTTATAATTTCTTTCATGTTTTCGTTTTTATTTTTATCTTTGCTTTTATTCCTTTATCTTTTCTTATTTTATTTTATGTTCTTTTATTTACATTCTTTTTTACATATATTTATTCTTTTATTTATTTTTTGTTCTTTTATTTATTTTCTTTTGTTTATTCTTTTGTCTTTAGATTCATTTTGTTTTCTTTTTCTTTTATAGTTACTTTCTTCGGTTCATTTATTAATTTCTCTTTGATTTTATTCCTTTATCTTTTCATCTATTCATTTTTTTGTTCTTATTTTATTTTACTTTCTTTTATTTTCATTATGTAGTTTATTCATTTTTTCTCTTGTCTATTTTTATTCTTTCTTTTTTTGTTTTCCTTGAAGTGTTGTTTTTCTCTTATATATATATATTATTATTATTATTATTATTATTATTATTATTATTCTATGAGTTTTTATTCTTTAATTGCTTGAATTTGCTTGTTTCTTTATTCTCTTATTTTATCTTTTATCTATTTTTTCTTTGCTTCTATTTCTATATATTTTTTTTCTTTTTGTTTCTTATATTGTTATTCTTTGGTTTATTCCTAAATTTCTTTCATCTTTATACTTTTTCTTTTTTGAGTTATATATATATATATATATATATATATATATATTATTCCTCTTTTTTGTTTATCTTCATTGTATTCAGACCTATTGTTTCTCCTTTGTTTTCATTTATTTTTCTTTTTCATTTTCATAAGGTTCATTCTTTGTCTTTAGATTTTCTTATAGTGTTTTATCATTCGTACTAATTGGTTTTTTTAATTCTTATATCTATTCTTGTTGTTGATCCATGTGTAACCTTCCCTCGCCCCCTCTCTACTTTTTATCTTGTCTAAGTCTGCAATTATCCATTTTCTTCTCCTCTTCCTCTCTTTCATCATGATGAAGGATCATAGAGTGTGATCAATAACGTTGATGCTAAAAAATTTGAACACAACCAAATCCAGAAGCTATATAGATTTCCTTCATCCATAGAAAATTCATACACTAGAAAAGAACAAAAAGACATATAAAGGTACATCATCATATTTCACCATCACATAAACATAAAATGAGGCTGAATCGAAGAAGGTATATCTTATATATATATCATCATCAAAAATGAATATGTCATAAGTACTTCCATAGTGAAACAAGTGTGATAGGAAAATAAAAAAGCATAACATCCCTAGCTAGTGGAGGAGGACCTGAAACCAATCTCTAACCCTATGCAAGGGGCACTCACTCATCCTGAATATCCTCTACCTCATCACATCGAGCTCAATCCAACTGCTTTGTAAGAACCTTAGCATGTTGTGGCTCCCCACAATGACTTATGATGCTTGATCTGCCCAAAATAGGATCACCTCTAGGATCAGTAAGCCTCAATGGCCTACATCGTGCCCACCACTCCTCATAATTGTGAGTAGTACCTGAATCTACCACTCCAATCGACCAACCCAAACCAATTGGGGAAAGTGTTGCAAACTTGATAATAACAGTATATGCATCAACCTGGATAGCCCATACATGGACCTCCTGACTCGGTCTGGCAGATAACTATCTATCATAGATGATGAATGGAAAAGAAACCAAGGGGTCTATTGAAAATACAAAAGATAATACACATCCTCTAGCTAAACCTCGCAGCTCATATAGGGTCTAAATATAAAACCAGACATCTCATCAAACACACGGCACCAATAATGTAAGTCCCCGAGAAAAGTGTAGTGTCCCCCATGACGAGAACAATATGGATCGCCTAGAGAATGTTCTTGAGTCCCATCAAGATGAGTCACTACAATATGCTCCCATGCCCAAACATACAAAAGTGATACACCTGCAAAAAATGACCTCCCACCTCGATACACCACCTCATGCATATCTTGGTAAATATGGGCAAGAAAATAGGAACCCCAAGCATATCTTGTACCATGCTCTAGCATACTCTGAATACATGTACCCAAACCCAGTACAAAATATTGACCTCATCTATCAAGAACAACTAATCTTGATACCAGGCCACAAAGGGAAAGAATGATAGGGTTTGCGCTATCTAAAAATTAGATAAATCAATCTTTGCATCATGAACATCCACATGTACCACACCTTACAAATTCTGCATAGCATAGGAACCTCATCAAATCTAGTATGTAACAATCTTACCATGAATAGGAAGACAAAGTATCCTCCACACATCCTCCAGAGAAATAGTTTCCTCCCCTATAGGAAAATGAAAAAAGGATGTCTTAGAGTTCCACCTCTCCGTGAGAGCGGTCAACATCATCATATGGGTCCTAATCGAAGGCATGTAACAGATGTAATGCAATATCACTACATCAAGAAAGTCCCACTCCAATGCACCAAACTAGGAAATCAGATCAAATAAGTGACGAGGACGTTTGTCTCTCGTCATAAGTGGTCAGAGATTTGTCTATAGATGATAAAAACCAAGATGTTAGGGTTTCACTCTAAACATGTAGAGAAACACAAAATGATACAAGCTATGTGACAAATCAATTTATGATGGTAAACGAACACAAGCTATGTGAAAAATGACATTTATAATGGTAAATGGACACATACTAGGGTTTAAAACAAATCTAAAAGGAAAAGGATAGACAAAGAGTCAATTTCTACGTTCTGGGATAAATGCTCAACAAAAGCCAAACAAAAGTGCAATTTCAGGACAAAAGCATAGTTTTAGGACAATTGCACAAAAACATGGGCATGATTTCTTGACAAGCACACAATTTTAGGACAACTGCACAATTTTTAGACAACTGCGTAGTTTCAAAACAAATGCTCAAGAAAAAAGTGCCAGTTTAGGACAATTTTACATTTTTCAGACAAATGCACAAATTTCACCTAACAAATATGCCAAAAATGAGACAACTACATAGGAATCTCAAAACTAGTGCTATTGTCTAACAAGACTTCACACATGCAAAATGCGAATAAAAAAATGACGAAAGAAAAGGGTGAGAATGTCCATATCATGCCATCGATACTCCCAAACAAGCTTAGAACGATGTGGGGCAACCTCAAATCTCGACATTCTCCCTCAACAACTGAAAAAATGTGGAATCTAGAGACAAGAATTAGAAAGAGGAACAAAGCACAAATGAACCAATTCAAAGACAAAATTGCCTAAATAACACCCAAAAGAAACCCTAATTTCATGAAGGAAACCATAATTACACTTGGTGAACATTCCTACTTTTAAATTAGAAGCTCTGAATGAGAAATGATGCACATATTGCTTTAACATTTTATTTGAAAACATTGAAACGTCAATATAATAAGTGTCAAGAGCCTAACCTCAAAGCTTGAAATTTTTGGTCAACCTCTCGAGGGGGCAACATGAAGTCCTACCATCATTCCCACTAAACACTAGGGCATAGTGGGGCATAATTTTTTTTGAAAAACTTGATCTTAAAAATAGAATCTTTGAAAAAAAGCAACCAGTACTTTGTATCAAAGAGGGGAAAAATGTAGACATGTCAAGTTGACTTGACACCTATCACACACCTCGAACAACATCAAAGAACACTGAACAACATAGAACAATATCAAACAACATTTAACAACATCAAACAACATCGAACAACCTCAAACAACATCAAACAATATGGAACATTGTCTTCGATCATCTCAAAATGACTCAGAATCATCTCGTAGCACCTCAAAATGACTCAATCATCATGTAATGCATTAGAATGACTTGAAATCATCTTGTAACACCTCAGAATGACTTAGATTAATCCAATAACAACTTAGAATGACTCAGAATCATCTTGTAACACCTCGAAATGACTCAAAATCATCTTGTAACACCTCAAAATGACTTGAAATCATCTTGTAAAATCTCAGAATGAGTCAGAATCATCCCATAACACCTCATAATTAATCAGAATCATTTTGTAACACCTTAGAATGACTTAGAATCATCCTGTAACATCTCATAATGATTTGGAATCATCCCATAACACCTTGAAATGATACAAGATCATCTCGTAACACCTCAAAATAACTCAGAATCATCTCGTAACATCTCAAAATGACTCGAAATCATCTTGGAACACCTTAGAATGACTTAGAATCATCCCGTAGCACCTTGGAATGAATTGGAATCATCCTCTAACATCTTGGAATGACTTGAAATTATCTCGTAACATCTCATAATAATTTAGAATCATCTCATAACATCTTAAAAAGACTTAGAATCATCCCCTAACACCTCAAAATGAATTAAAATCATCTCGTAATGCCTCATTAACTTGAAACCATATGGTAATGTCTAGAATCATCTTAGAATCACCCTAAAATAGTTTGAAATCATCTTGTAATGTCTTGAATCATCTCAAAACATTACCACATCACACCACATCAAAATGACATAAAAAAAACCCTAATTTCTCTATTAAGTGAATAAAACAACATTATTTAATTAGCTCACTTTTTCATCTCTTCAGACAAATTAAATAAATTTCAGTTATTTAATAATGTCCCAAAACCCCTAATTCCTCTATTAATTGAATAATACAACATTATTTAATTAATTCACATTTTCATCACTTCGGATAAATTAAATAAATTTCATTTATTTAATAAAGTCCTAGAACCCCTAATTCCTCTATTAATTGAATAATACAACATTATTTAATTAATTCACTTTTTCAAAGTCCAAAAAATGCTAATTCTTCTATTAATTAAATAAAAGAACATTATTTGATTAATTCACATTTCATCATTTCGGCCAATTAAATAAATCATGTTTATTTAATAAAGTCTTAATCTCAAGTTATTTCATCCTGATTGATTAAATAATGCTAAATATTTAATTATGTCACTAAATCAACTTATTCCCCTTAGTGGATTAAATTATTAAATAATAGTTTAAATATGACACTTTCCCTCCAAAAATTTGAATAAATCAAATCAAACTATTCAAATCAATTATCAAAATTCAAATCAAACTAATGCAACTTTATTTGCAAAAGTCAACATTGATTTGCACATTCAACTCCAAAAAGGAATTAATTAATTAAATCAATTATTAATTTATGTTCCTCGCCCACTTTTTGATTGAGAAAATTATGATTGTTGACTAACCAATCTAATTTATTAACTAATCAATCCAAATTGTTAACTGAACAATCTATTATGTTAACTAATCCATCACATTCCTAACTAATCAATCTAAATCTGTTAATTGATCAATCACATCCCTGACTGATCAATCTATTTCTTAATCACATAAATTGTGCAATCAACTTTGCACAATTATCTCATGTCTAAATCCTCTCAACACACTCCAATTGTTGATATGGATATTCTTCAAAATGATCTTGATCATCCATTTCAAATCTCATTTTCTATATAACAAACCCCTTTCCTTGCAAATAAGGATCGAAGAATCAACATACATTGAGCAACGAAGTGTTGTCAAGAACACCATTGCCAAAGCTTCATTCCTTCCTTCGATCAAACAAGCATTCATCCACACTTTGCACATGAACTTTGGAGGCTTCGCTGTGATAAGAGCAATCCAACATCAAGCAAATACACTCTGCTACGAGATGGTAAAAGTTATATTTTTCTTTCATTTCATTTGGTAATCAATAGGTTCCTCATCATGTTTGATATAGTATAATTTAATCTCATATGTGTAGGAGTTTTAAGATTTTAGACTTGTGCATTTCTATTGTAGATAAGATTTCTTTGTCAAAATGCATTCATGTCCTTCTTCAATCCGAATCTAACATCCTGTCTCACCCTCAAATAGTTTCATATGTTTCATATTATGTTCTCATGGTGAGATGTATGTATTTCATGATGCAATTCATTATTTTATAGATTAGAAAATTCATAATAAATAAAAGTGGGATAGTTTTTTATATGATTTTTGTTGCTATTAGTAGCTTGGGGAGGCAATTATAGGTTTTGTAGCTAAAATTGGTTTGATAGGATCAATAGGGTATACTCAAAGAAAATAGAATTATGACACATTGGATAGATGAAAGTGATTAGGGTGTATCAATCCATGTTTATATTTCTATAAAAGAGGTAGATGAGAAATATGAGAATATTTTGATTAGAGAGTAGAATAGGTTTTGAAGGGACCCAAAACCATGTCAAATAAAATAATATTGCTAGGAGATAAAACATAAGCAATCAATAGCTTGTGAATATAAAACAATAAAAAATTTAATCAAGAGCAACTAAGATGCATTGAAAAATACTTGAAGGGACCCTACAATGCCTTACAACCAAGTTTTATAGGGAACTTGAACCCTACATGAGACAACTAGGCCACAACAACCAAACTACTCAGAGAAATAATTTTTGAGCCAAGAAAAACAACATTCTCAATAATGTAGAACAACCACATCACCCATATTATCTCTCCAACTCTATAGGATAATAAAAGAGAAAAAAACCAAAGGTAAATAGGAGTCCCCTTTGAAATTTTCCATAATTCTCCTATAAATCCAAATTCCACCTAAATAGGATCACACTCCACCTCAATAGAATCTACAAGAGAGATATCCAATTGGAGAATAGTGAGCACCCAACCACACCCACAAAAAAAATCTCTACATCAATAGGAGATCTTTCCACCTAGGTATGAGAACTGATCTATGACAAAAATAAAAAGATACATTCCAACAAAAAGGGAAAACTTAGCTCCCTTCAATATCACAAGATTTTAGGTCTTCAGGAAAGTCATTGAGAGCAACTAATCAAATATCAGAATGAAAATAATAGGGAAAACCATCTCTCCCTTGATCACCTTCAATAAGGACACCAAGAAGCTAGTATCCTACAATAACCACCTCCAAAGGTAGAAGATCACCTTCAACAAAAAAATATTTCACCCCATCATTGTCATAGGCATCGCAAACCACATGAGGTTCATACTAGCTCTGACCTTTAGGAAAAAGAGCATCTAGGTCTTCATGATAGGCTTTGATCTTAACCTAGCTAATAGAAACAAATAAAGGGAAAAAAATGCTCCCTTAACCTCCTTTAGTAAGTATACCGAGAAACTAGCATCCTTCAAGAATAAATATAACCCCATCAGCAACAAAGGCTTCATAGTTCAATAGGGGTTCAAAACCAAGGACAAAAGCTTGATCTTGGAATACAAAAAATAACCAATCCTATAAAAAAAAAAGAAACAAGTAGCCAACAAAAATACTACACACAAACAACTTCCACAACTACATCTCCAAACCACAAGAGGATGTGATAAGATATTGAGAGCACCAAAGCAATAGTTCTCACCACTAAAGAACAAAATATGAAGATGGGGGCAACAAGAACCAACATTCCTAAAACAACACCAATAGACAAGGGAATAACAAGTCACAAGGAATTAACCCCACCAAAAAGAGCCATATCCTTAATAGAAATCCAAGGAGCCAAAATCCCCAAAGGTGAATTAATCAAGCACCATGGGGGAGGCAAAATTTCCATCATCATCTGCCCCCAACATGTTCTGAGAAAGCGCCTCCTACAAGAAAATGACACACCATGTTAATGAGGAGGAAACACCACAATTAATAGAAATAGGACATGCCAAAAGTAGCAAAATTTAACCACAACTTCCTCAACCACAAATTCAGTTGAGTTGGAGACTCCAAAAAAGCCAATGTGGCAAGAGAAACCTTGTGATGAAACCAAGACAACAACGGCCCCATCATAAGAAACCAACAAAAACAACATTGAAGATGGAAGTGCAAATAAAGCTCCAAGAAGAAAACCATCTGCATCTATGTCCTCATCATCCTTTCCTTCTACTTCAATAGCATTCAAACCTCCATGCCTGCTCCTCTTCCCACCCTTTTCGTACTCCATATTTTTTAAATATAAAATTTAGCTATTGCTAATTAGAAAGATGAGAATGTTACATCTACAAATACTACTATTATTGTGAATCTAAAGGATGTCTGGAGGATTTTGTAGATTATGATCTACCGGTACTTGATATATTATGGAACTTAAGACCAAGAGATAGCATTATAGATACTATTTGGGGGATATAGGATTTAGCATTTAGGGGTTATGTATGGAGTTGAGGGTTGAGGGTTTAGCATATAGGATTTAGTGCCTATGGTTGAGGGATATTTTTTAGGGTTGAGAGTACTAATAGTTAGTGTATAGGTTATAGAGCTTATGGTTGAGGATATTAGGTATAGGGTTTAGGGTTTAGGGTATTTGGTTTATAGTTGATGGTATAAGGTATAATTTTTTGGTTGAGAGTATAAGGTATAGGGTATATGGTTTAGAATGTAGGGTTGAGGGTATAGGTTTTATGATATAGGGTTGATTATATTGGGTGTAAGATATAGGCTTTAGGTTTAAGGGTAGTCGATATAACATATAGGGTTGATGGTGTAGGGTTTATGGTTTAAGGTATAGGGTTGAGATTTGAGGGTATAGGTTTGAGGGATAATGTTTAGAGTTGAGGGTATAGGGATTAAGGTTAGCGATACTAGGTATAGGGTTGAGGGTGTTGGGTTTATGGTTGAGTGTTAAGAGTATATAATTTAAGGTATAAGGTTAATAGTATAGATTTTAGGGTTGTATACGAGCGAATTTTCACCCCTTGTGTAAATTCCCCTTTTTCATACCCTCACCTTAGAAATAAAATCCAAAGGAGAAATTCCACATCACCCATCTAAAATGCATCCACTTGATGCATTTTTTGTGTGTTAGTGGATGAATTTTCATCGGGGACATGAGCGCGGCACTCAAATTTCTATGAAACACATTTCCATCCCTTATAGATTCATGCCTCTTAGTTCATAGGGATGTTACACTCCCCATTGGGGATGATTTTTAATACCTCTATGTGACCAACAAACCCCAAAACAGCTTCATTCCCTCTCATTTTGGCCTTCAAAGGCATTCATTTCAAAATCACTTCATCTTATTCACATCCTTGAGCATTTTCATTCCATCCTCTCACAATTCCAATAATATACACAGCTCCATTGAACATTGCAGCAGCTTGATACTCCATCAAATTCACTTTTGTAAGTGTGAGGCTACAATAGAATATGTGAGCTTGTAGTTTTGCAAGACCTCCCTTCATCACCGATGTAGCTATGGTGACTTTTCCAAGTTTGTTGCTTGCATTCTCCATTCATTGGCCTTCAGAGTCTTTAGGTGGAGGTGGTAACACTTCACTTCTCCTTTTGTGGTTTGATAGAGTAGTGTAGTATTCTTTTGATGTGTTCAACAATCTATCTTTCCCTTATATTTCCTTTATCATACTTTCTACTTCATTGCGTTTTTAGCTGTCCATGGAGGTGGAAACACCAAAGTGGGGATTTGACTGAGGAAAACCCCTATACAACCCCAACAATTTTCCTTTCTTTCTTGTGTGTAGGTGAACATGTTTGTGGAGCTTGCTAGTGAACTGGTGCTTTCATGAGTTAATATTCATTAACATAGTTTTTATCTACTTACTTTATCATTTCCGCATTTACTTTTCATACTTTATAATTTTATTTATCTTAGTAAAATTAGTTAAATAGGCTAGCAATAGGATTCTTATAGTTTTCTTACTATATTTTACATTTTCAAGCCTTAGGTACGTTAGCATGCTAGAGAGATGCCAACACACTATTTTTTCGTCCCAAACCCATGATGTCATCCTCAGACAAAGAGTGTTCTAAGGTGTAGTTTGGACTCTAGAAACTAGCTCATCTAGCCCCAAGTAGATTTCTGAGTCTATAGAGTTACATAATCACTTGAGAGTGCTCTTTATTCTTGATCCTCATCCCAAAACATCTATTAGAGTGAGTTAAGTTAGGGAAGCCCTCCACTCTCAGCTCTCTATGACTTGGAGCCTTGGTGTGGTTGGTCCCCCTCTCTTACTTTTTGGTCAACTTGATGTGAACAACATCTCTCCACTCGCTTGTGTTGAGACTTTTCCCTCGCACCTGGAGATCATTGTAACCCTGAGTGTTGTGAAGATTTATGATAATCACAATCCAATCCATGAACTCCAAGTATTTTTTTAGAAGTGTGTGACACCTACCGACGGAAAAGATGAAGGTCACTTCTAGTTTTGACTCTAATTTTTCCACTGGTCTACCTACTGACTGTACTACCAATTTTCCCACAAATTATGCTGATAAGATGGGTTTCATATAAGATAACACTCATGTTCCTACCCATCCAACATCCCTTATGAATTTTTCCATGGACGAGGATGATGTACATATCCCCATGAAAAACCTTTTGGCATTAGATAATAGACTGCTAGACTTTGTGAATCATTTAGAAAAATCATCAAGAATGGCAAGAGCTGCTAGGCTTACTAGTGAGATGAGACATATTTTATGGAAGGAATAGATAGGCATAGAATTTCTACATGGACTTTCCAATCTAATTGATGCTAATATCCCCACATATAAGCCTATGTCAAGTAAGACCCAAGGAGAAGTGCTCGATACCTATGAAAGATAAATAGGTGTTTCAATGCCCACCGCATCTATATGCATGGTTGAGAGAGGCCTGATGAGAAGTGTTTCCTCTTCTTCTATGAAAACCCTAATATCAAGGTGAGTAGAATACCCCTTGGGTTGAGTTTCACCCCTGTTACTACATCTGGTGGAATGAGGGATGGTGGTTTTGGTAGTGGGCTAGGTACTGGTGAAGGTGGCTTTGGTAGTGGAGTTGGCTCTAGTCGAGGGCCACTAGTGGTGGTGGCTCCAATGGTGGTCATAATGGTGGCTTCAAAGGTGGATTTGGAGGTGGTTCTCGAGGTTCAATTGAGCCTTTGTCATCTTTTGACCCTATTTTGAATGTCATTTTCAGAACATGGGTCAGATGCAAAACTAGTTGGTGAGCCTTTCGCAGGCCTCAACCTATCCTATCTTTCAATCCTTCTTCTTGCATAACCCATTGTCGGTAGAAATTATAAGTACTCCCTTCCCATAAGGAATGGAGATTCCCAAGTTTGAGAAGTATGGGAGAAAAGGGGATTCACAAACACAAGTTTCAACCTCTAATGCCATGTGTACATATTTTTTTGTCATGATGCCTTGATGGAAACATTATTTCCCTGGTTTCTCAAGGATACAAAACTCGAGTGGTATTGTTCCTTTCCTAACAGTTCTATGTTTTCATTTGATCAACTTGTAAATTAGTTCCTTTTTTAGTTCCAAGCTAACATCAGTCTGAAGATGACCTTCTCAGATCTTGTCCGATGTAAGCAAGCCAATAACAAGAAGATGACCAATTTTATAGGATGATACAAAGTGCTCTTCTCATAGATCTCATACATACTATTTGAGTGCAATGTGCAAAAGGTGTTCATAGGTAACCTATAGAGAGTTTGGCATAAAAAATTTACCCTAATGAAGTAACCTTCCTTTGCACATTTGTGTGCCACGTTGCGGGAATATCAAAAATTAGTAGTTGAGTTTAGGGGATCTTCCTCGCACTCTCATTCAGAAGTAAAGTCTATTGTATCCATGTTAGGAAAAGGAATTTTTTTTGTGAATGTAGTCACCAAGATAAATTATAATAGCCTCAGACATAATAGGAGGTTTACAAAGTTAGAAAAATCTTATTCTTCCATCTTGCAAAAGTTGTTGAAGGAAAATATCATAAATTTGGAAAACCCTTGACCTCTCAAGGAACCTTCTCTTGATTTGTATGATGAAAATTATTTCTATCAGTATAATGAGGTTAATGGGAATGATTTCAAGCATTTTATATGCTTGGGTCATGATATACAAGATCACATCGATGATGGTACTATTCCTCTCGATGGGACAAAAAAAATGTGAATAAATCGGTGGTGGGGGCCAATAGTGAGTTGCAGATCTACATGGACCAATTCATAACTCACTCTACTAACTTGATTATTGACCCCTCTAATTCTTCTTCTCAACCCTTGACATACATTAATGTCTCAATTACTCCTTTCCTGCAACTTATGACTAGTTCTCCAAGTGTGACATTCACTTCACAGGACATGCCCTCGAATAAAAATCGCTATCCCCTCTAGATTCTCACCCATCTCAATGGGAACATTGTGATAGGGTTCCTAGTTTACCCCATGAGCCAAGTGAATTTTAATATAGAGGAGATGTTCTAGATGAATTCATTGCAAAGAGAGGAGTATGAAGAAACAAATTGCACCATTCATATACATAACAACCTATCTCTCAAGTTCTATGGCTCAATGACTCTTTCTATCATAGTCAGACATAGGAGCATGGATACTACCTTTGGTGTTATTGCAAAATATGATTTGTTTAGGGTGAAGTAAGGCATCCTATGGATAGCTTCCATGAATGGAATTGATTATGTCATTCATAAATGTCTAAAATTCTACCATGAAGGTGTCATGCACATCATGCATAACACTGGATATTAGTCATTAGTATCCCCTGGGGTTTTTCATTGGATCATTTTTGGCCTACCCCAGTCAGTTCACTTCCCCTAAGAAAAAACTTACTTTACCCAAAATATGTGAAGTATAAGACCAGGGGTAAAGGACAGAAAAAAGTGACTCCTCTAATAGTGTGATAGCAAGTTGCCTCCTCTTCTCAAAAGGGAAAGGATATATCTCCCCATCCTTGCGGTACCTATTTTTCTTCCCTTTCTGAAGAATAATTTTGGATGTCTACTCCTAGATTTCACATAAGAATTCTGATGGTGCGTGCTTGGCACAAAGACAATATTAGGATATTGGACCTTCCTACTGTGCCTCCTAGACCTTAGCCCTACCTATATGGTAGAGGTAAGGGTCCTTGTAGGGAACCATCTATGTCTCAGACTTTGCAACCTCCTAACACTCCTACTCTTAAGGAAATGATTGGGAAGAGGCCTGCTACTGAGGCACTAGAGTTGACTCCCCCCTTTGTCTCTCAAACTATTCCTTCTTCTCTTGTTTATGAGTCTATCCCTCAGCCAAAGATGAATGTGATGGACACTCCTATGACTGAGAAAGATCCTTCTATCCCATCCTAGCTCCCAACCTATAGGTCCAAGATTCATATAAATCACCTTATGTGTGAGTGCAAGCATCGATGAAAGGCTTTGGCAACTAAGCTAGCCAATTTTTAAAGGAAGAAATGTGAGTCAACCACCCCTATTATAGCTCCTCCAACTGTGTCCTCCTCTCTCATCCCCTCTTCTTTTGTTCAATCAAATTTGGTCCTGCTTTCAGCTCCTATTGTGAGTGTGACCACCCTAGATCCTAAAAGGGTGCAATTTTTTATTTCTTATTTAATCAAGCTACCTCTTTTGATGCCCCTTCTAAACATCCTACTATTCTCAAGACTCGTGTACATTCCAAACACCTCAGTGGTGTCCGCGGCTGTCTTCTCCTCCTCCTCCATGCCTCTTTCCTTGTTTGTGGGTAGTTCATATCCTCCAATGAATAAAAAGGTGGAGGTTGGTGCTTCTATCAATGGTGGGAATAATAAAATCCACCCTTCTTCATAGTGTGGTCCTACGCTAGCTTATGTTGTCCTAGTAATGGAGAAAGTTCTAGCTTCCCCTAAGGTTTTCACTACTCCAAAGTCCCTTTGAGATCCTAGTAGTGAATCTCAGGCACCGCCTCCTTCACCCATTGAGGTAACACATGGAGCTCCCATAAGTGAATGTTCAACTCTTTGGACAAGGTCCCAACCTTGTTAGAGATCTTCATGAAATCGCTAACCATAGGTCCACAAGAGCTGAGTGGAGAATACTTTGTGGTGCCTTGTTCCTTGGCCCTTATTATGGGAGGGTCAGAAACTCCGCCCTTGATACTCTACCACTGCATGCTCACCCACCTTCCATGTATAATGATCTATATTGGGAAGTGGACAACCTCTTGATCAATTAGTGTTTGGGGGGTGCATCTTCTTTGCCTTTAGATTAGGTGTGTGTTTGTTGTGATGTTTTCCCCTGTTCTTGCATTATGTGTTGCTGGATGACCCTTGTCACCCTTTTAGGTGCTTGGATACAAAAGTAATTGTGTTGTAAACTTCCTCTATTTCTATCATCATTCTTCCTTATGTGTTTTGATTTTTAGAAAATTGACGATGATAAAAACCGTTGGGGTAATTTAGGCTTCCCTTCCATGTTGACCCAATTTTTTATTTTTGTTTTTTCTTCTCATACATTCTTCATATGGTTTGATATAGTAGGGGGTTGATGACAATTCATCTATATACTATTACTATACATATTTATATATGAGAAGCTCTGACCCCAAAATATCAAACTACCCCAATATCCTTTGTTTGCCATGTCATTGTTTCTTTATTTACAGTTTTTCCATCTTTCTCACTTATTTTCTTGAGTTGTGATGTTGTGGTTCCTATGTGTTGTCCCTTGTGTGTGGGAAAACATTACCACGGTGACATCTCGCTAGGTTCTACAGCCCACAACATGATCTCTTCTTTTATTTCTTTTCTCTTCTTAGGTTTTTAGAATTTTCATTCAACACACACCACCATAAGGGGTACTAATAGCTCTACCTCAATTTTAAGAAAATGCATTTTTGGCCAATGAATCTTTTCTCAATTTTTTTTTTCAAAAACTGCATTTTCAACTTTGACCCTTAGCGGAACATGTTTCCTTCATTAAAAATTTTTAAGGAAAGAATTTGGAGAAATTTCCTCTCAGGAGGGAGAAACGTTTCCTATGGGAAAAGCCTCGATCTTCCTCTCACAAGGGGGCACTTTCTTCTTTCAAATTCGTTGATGAAGTGAACATCTTTAGAAAGGATTCCTTGATACTAAATCGATTTGTGAAAAATTCTATCTCACTTTCAAATAGCATGCCCCTCGAATGGAACCCTATTCTTTTGAAGGATTTTCGAGGGACCCCTTTAAAATCCTTCTTATTTCTTGACTATTGACTTGTTTTCCTACTTTGTTGCTTTTTGTTTTCTGACTTGTTTTCCTACGTGGTTGATTTTTTTTTCTGACATGTTTTATTTGTAGATTAAAATGTTGCTTTTTAGGTGCACCTATGAAGCCTCTTTCCAATCTAACTCTATGGAGTCCCCCCTTTCACTGGGCTTCCTTCATGAGGTTTGAGGGCCTATGAAGCACTTGCATCTTGTGGGATTTATCTATCATTGGTCTATGGGCCTTTAGTGTACTTTGTGCAACTTCATAGTTATGTGGAGCTATGGAGTCCTTTTATCTGAGCCTCCACAAGAGAGAGTACCTATGGATTCCTTTGCCTGCCATGCACTTTCAATTTTTCCAAATCATTGTTTCATTCCTCTATGGTTCAGGTATACATCTCTAACTCTTCAATATACTTTACCAAATGCTCATTGATATCCACACTCACTAAAGTTGGGGGAAAATGTATAGGAGTGAATTTGCACCCCTTGTGTAAATTCCCCTTTTCCATACCCTCAACTTATAAAATCAAATTTGAAGATGAGATTCCACATCATCCATCTAAAATGCATCCACTTGGTGTGTGTTTTGTGTGTTAGTGGGGGGATTTTTGTTAGGGATGTGAGCATGTAGGGTGGAAATTTGTGTGGCATGCTTCCATCCATAATAGATTCCTACACCTCAGTCTGTAGGGACGTTACACTCCCCATTGGGGATGGTTATTGAATGCCTCTATGCGACCAACTGACCCAAAAACAACTTCATTCCATCTCATTCTGGCCTTCAACAGTATTCATTTCACACTCACTTCATCTTCTTCACATCCTTGAGAATTTTCATTCAATCTTTTCAAAATTCCAACAATCTACATAGCTCCATCGAACATTGTAGTATCTTGATACTCCATCAACTTCACTTTTGTATGTTTGAGGCTACAATATAAGTTGTGAACTTGGAGTCTTATGAGACCTCCCTTCATTACTATTGCGGATGTGGTGACTTTTCCATGTTCATTGCTTGAATTCTCCCTTCATTGTCCTTGAGAGAATTTGGATGGAGGTGGTAACACTTCACTTAGCATTTTTTGGTTTATTAGAGTAGCATGGTATTATTTTTTATTGTTCAACAATCTCTCTTTCCCTTCTATTTCCTTTATCATTATTTCTACTTTGTTGTTTTTCTGGTTGTCTGTGGAGGTAGAAACACCAAAGTGGGGATTCGATTGAGGCAAACCCCTATACAACCCCAATAATTCTCCCTTCTTTCTTGTGTGTAGGTGAACATATGTGTGGATCTCATTGGTGAACTAGCACTTTAGTGAGTTAATATTCATCACCTTAGTTTTCATCTACTTACTTTATCATTTATGAATTTTGTTTTCGTACTTTATCATTCTTTTTATCTCATTAAAATTAGTTAGCTAGGATTTTAGTAGGCTTCCCAAAGTTTTCTTACTATAATTTATGTTTTCTAGTCATATAGATGCCAACACACCAAAGAGATGCTATTGCACCATGTTGTCACCCTCGGATAGAGATATATGAGGTTTAGTTTGGACTCCAGAAACCATCTTGTCTAGACCCAAGTAGATTTTTGAGTCTATAGAGTGATAGAAGCACTTGAGAGTGCTCTTTATTCTTGATCCTCATACCAAAAAATTCATTAGAGTGAGGTAAGTTAGGGAAACCCTTCACTCTCGAATATTTGTGACTTGGAGCCTTGGTGTGGTTGGTACCCCTCTCTTACAACATTATAGGGTTGAGGGTATAAGGTATAGGGTTGAAGGTTTAAATATAGGGTATATCTTTGAGGGATAATGAACTGAAGGTTGAGGGTATAGCATTAAGTGTTTAGGGTATAGGGATTAGTTTTTTGGATAGTGGGTATAGGTTTGAGTGTATTGGGCTAATGGTTGAGGGTAGAAGGCATCTATTTAGCATTGAGGGTATACTATAAAGAATTTAGGGCATAAGGTTGAGGGTATAGGGTATAGGGATTATGGTTGAGCATGTAAGGTTTAGGTTTTAAGGTGTAGGGTTGAGGGTTGAGTGTATAAGATTGAGGGATAGTGTTGAGGATTGAGGGTATAGGGTTAAGTGTATATGGTATTGTTAGAACTGAAAATTTCCATCTAAAACCCTAAGGTTTTCTCACAAATTTCTATAAAAATCCACTAAAATCCTAAGGTTTTATTCTCATTGGAACCTATCATTTTCCTATTTTTTCATATACCACTTCACTCCCATTAAAAGCCCCATTCATATATACCTTGCACCATATACCGTTGACTAGAATTTATTGAAAATCTCATTTACCGCTTTACAGCGGCCTCCCACAAAAGGGCCTGCAGTATGGCAGTAACGGTTAGATGGTAAGCACAAAACGTTTACCATGCCACCACGGTATCATGGTGGGCGGTCATTGACCAGCCAAGCAAGCAGATAGGAGGATCACCGTAATACCACAGGGGGTTCAAGTAGAGACCATGGTGATTGCGGTAACATTTAATAGTTAGATGACAAGTGATGAGGTGACAAGATGATGGTTAAGGCACGGGGGAGGAAGTGTAAAATACATTCACCGCAATACCACGGGGGGCTCCAAAGAGGACCACGGTAACACGGTAGATAGTTATCAAAAATAGTTGGTGGTGAAGCGATGAGTTCCCAACAAATTACAGAGCGGCTACCGTGGTACCGCTGGCAGTCAAGCCAATGATTGTGGTAGCCTAGTAGACACGGAAATAACCATCACAATGAGCGGGGATGGCAATGAAGGATAATAGTTAGCAATTACCGCAGTACTGCAAGGAGTAGTTGGATAGACTGTGGTGGTGGTGGTAAGAGGAGATGGAAGCCGTGAAAGTCAGAGGTGGGCCTGGTCAAAATTTGAACACTCTTGAATGACAGGAATAATTAAAAGCTATGAAAGTGAAAAATCAAAGGCTTCCAAAGTATTAAATTAAAATAAAATGCCAAACTATGTAAAGATATTTGATTTTTCCGACAAGGCAATTAATTAAATATTTTATTTAACTATGAAGATTGTAAACAACCATAACCAGAAAATTGAAGGGTCATGACCTTTCAGTTGTAATGTATAAATATTTGCAAAAAGCTGAAGAGTTGGGAGAGAGGGACAAGGTTCTGGGAATGAGATAATGTAAAAGAAGGAAAAATCTTCTAGAAATAGTGCAATGGAGATGAATTCTTGACCGAATTCCTTTCTGATTTTTGTTGTTGTGATGTTATAACTATCAGTTTCTATTTAGTTTTCCTCAATTTGGAGTTTTTTGATTATTTGAGTTCAAATATCAAGTATATTTTAATTCTTCAAAGTGCATTTCTTCACTTTGTGTGATTTCATTTAGTGGTGTCTTCAAGTCAGAGTTAAATTCCTTTAAGTGAATCATAGTGTCTGTGAGACTTATTTTGGATAATTGAGAGAGAGCTAAGAAAGAAAATATTTCAACACTATTTATTCTAGTCATAAATTAATGAAGTCACATGCCAGTCATCAAAACTTGATCCCGTAAAGTGTCTAACAACTTAAATTTTTTCAAGGAGAAATATGTATGCATAATCAGTAACATTTTTTGACTCCAATGCCCAGTAGAAAGATGGCATTGATCTGCCATATCCTAGAGTAATAAATTCATTATAAATAAGGAATTGACTTGAAAACCTTTCATTTAATTTAAGTGGTCTAATTATTTGTGGTGTCCCTTTTTCTGTCCATGCCTACTAGCTATTGTGGATAGACTGTTCAATAGGAAATTCATTTCAAATCTGCATATCTCATATAGGTTCACCCACCTAGGTCTAGCAGAACCTAAAGAGTAGAAGGTTTAATTGCATAATTGGCCATGTATGTTGTCCAAGAATCTTATAAGTGTTTGGAAAAATATTATGGTTAAAACTTGAATTTTTTGGAACCATAAGAGTTTTCTAGACACTTATAACATTCTTGGACAACATATAAGGCCAATTATGCAATTAAACCTTCTACTCTTTAGGTTCTGCTAGACCAAGGTGGGTGAACCTATATGAGATATGCAGATTTGAAATGAATTTCTTGCTGAACAGTCTATCCACAATGGCAAGTAGGCATGGATAGATAAAAGGACATCACAACTAATCCTACAACTCAAATTAAATGAAAGTTTTTTAAATCAATTCCTTATTTATAATGAATTTATTACTCTGGGATATGGCAGATCAGTGCCTTCTTTCTACTGGGCAATGGAGTCAAAAAATGTTATTGATTATACATACATATTTCTCCCTGACACAATTTAAGCTATTATACACTTTACGGGATGAAGTTTCGATGACTGGCATGTGACTTCATCAATTTATGACTAGCATAAATAGTGTTGAAATATTTTCTTGCTTAGCTCTCTCTCAATTATCCAAAAGAAGTCTCAGAGACACTATAATTCACTTAAAGGAATTTAAATCTAACTTGCAGACACCATTAAATGAAATCACACAAAGTGAAGAAATGAACTTTGAAGAATTAAAATATACTTGATATTTGAACTCAAATAATCGAAAAACTCCAAATTGGGGAAAACTAAATAGAAATTGATAGTTATAACATCACAACAACAAAAATCAGAAAGGAATTCGGTCAATAAATCATCTCCATTGCACTATCCAAAAGGTTTTTCCTTCTTTTACATTATCTCATTCCCAAAACCCTCTCCCTCTCTCCCCACACTTCAGATTTTTGTAAATATTTATACATTACAAATCAAGGGTCGTGACCCTTCAATTTTTTGGTTATGGTCATTTACAATCTTGACAGTAAAATAAAATATTTAATTAATTGCCTTGTCGACAAAATCAAATATCGTTACATAGTTTGGCGTTTGATTTTAATTTAATACTTTGCAAGCCTTTGATTTTTCACTTTCATAGCTTTTAATTATTCCTATCATTCAACAGTGGTCAAAATTTGAATAGGCCCACCTCTAATTGTCATGGCTTCCATCTCCTCTTACCGCCACCACCACAGTCTATCCAGCTACTCCTTGCGGTACTATGGTAACTGCTAACCATTATCCTTCATTGCCATCCCCACTCACTATGACGGTTATTTATGTGTCTACCATGCTACCATGGTCACTAGATTGACTGCCTATAGTATTGTGGTAGCCACTTTGCAAACTACTAGTCGCTCATCACTTCACCACGAACTATTTTTGCTAACTATCTACCACATTACCGTTGTCCTCTTTGGAGCCTCTCGTAGTATTGTGGTGAATTTCTTTTACACTTCCTCCACCGTGCCTTAACCATCAGCTTTTCACCTCATCACTAGTTTTCTAACTGCTGACTATTACCACAGTCACCACGGTCTCCACTTGAACACCCTGCGTTATTGCAGTGAACCTCCTTTTTGCCTGCTTGGCCAGTTAATGACTGCCCACCACGATACTATGGTCTATATTTAGACCACACGCGGTGGCACGGTAAATTTTTTGTGCTTACCATCTAACTGGTACCACCATACCACAAGCCCTTTTGTGGGAGGCCACGGTAAAGCGGTAAAGGAGATTTTAAATAAATGCTAGTCAGCAGTATATGGTACAAGGTATATATGAATGGAAAGAATGATTTTTTAATGGAAAATATAGCAAATAAATGGGAATTTAAATGGGAGTGAAGCGGTATATGAAAAAATAGGAAAATGATAGGTTCCAATGAGAATAAAACCTTAGGATTTTAGTGGATTTTAACGGAAATTTGTGAGAAAACCTTAGGGTTTTAGATGGAAATTTTTAGTTCTAACAGTGGTTCCTGTTGGGGATGAGTGATTGTGCAATCACTGCAAGAATCTAGGATATCTTTGGTAGAGTAGACCGAGCAAAAGATATGAAAAATGAAATCCACGGTAGACAGAGGGAATGAACAGATGATTGGTATGAAAGATGGAGAAAATGATCCTAAACTAATGTACATGGAAAGGAAAGCAATGCTTTCAGAAAGGGAACTCTTGAGAATTTCCATGTACTAGCAAACCCAGACCCTTCAAAATCTCTTAAACTACTGTGCATGGAAAAAAAATTTAAAGAGGGTTATTATGAATTGTCCATGCACTGGAAATCCTTGACCCTCTGTTGATCCCTAAGAGGAGAAAATCTTCAGGAATTGCCCATGTACAAGCAACTCCTACTCCTCTCTAGACATGTTCTATAGGAAATTTGAATCCTCACCTCCTTTACTAGTTATCACAAAAGGACCCAGCCATAAAGCTTCAAACTTGCCATGCTTCCCCTTATCCTGACACTGAGCATTCCACATCAACACCAAGTCATCCTTTTCAAATTTTCTCTTCTTGGCCTTTTTATCAAAAAGATACTTCATTTGTGACTGCAACTTCACATTATGCTTCTGAGAAACTCTTCTCACTTCATCAAGCTCTACAAGTTGTTCCATTATTTACTTCATTGGATCAAAAATATCCAAGTCTGATTGCAAATTAAAGTTATAAACTGGCAAAAGATTATGCAATGGCATCCTAGATTGTGTCCCATACACCAATTCAAAAGGATATTTTATAGTTGCCTTCTTCACTATAATTCTGTCTACCCACACAACCAATCTTATCTTCGAATCCCATGCCTTTTTGTTAGTATCCAGTATCCTCCTTATTATCCTCAAAAGATTTTTATTACTCGACTCTGCCTAGCCATTTTCTTGTGCATGATATGGGGCAGAATAAGAAATACTAATTCCATATGTTTTGCAAAAAACTTTAAACTCATCTGATCTAAAACACATCCCATTATCTGTAATCAATTTGGCTAGAGTCCCAAACCTAGTCATAACATTCTCCATCAGAAAATTCACTACCACTTTGCTTGTTGCTTTCCTAGTTGGAACAACTTCCACCCACTTAGTAAAGTAATCAATGGCCACTAGTATCCATCTGTGCCCTCCACTTGATCTATCCTATATTTCTCCAATGAAATCAACTCCCCATTGGTGAAAAGGTACTTCTACTTGCACAGGTCTAAGTGGCAATGCTCCCCGATACTTCAATTTTCTTGAAAATTTCTGACAAGCCTCACACTTTCTTACATACGCAAAGGAATCATTGAATACCTTAGGCCAATAATAACCAACCCTTAGAATCTTCTGTGTAGTAGCCTTAACAGAATAATGGCCTCCACACACCCCTTCATGCATTTCTCTCAAAACACAGTTTGCCTAGGATTCATCTAAACTCAACAACAATACACCATCCCTATTTTTCCATAAAAGGTCCCCTTCTATAAAAACATATTTAGAATCCTGCAACTTTAAATTTCTCCTTTGATTATCGTTTAACCCTTCAGGGCACTTCATATGTTTCAGACAATATATTACATTTGTATACCATGGAGTATGCTCAATACTTGCTATGATTTAACCCTTACCTTCCACATTGCAGATCTGGTTTGTTTCAATATTTGTTTCTGCCATCAGCTTGGCCAGACCTTGTCCTCTTACCAACTTAGTAATCTGAATCTCCATGTTGAATTCTTGAATTTTGTTAATCCACCTCAATCTTTTCCATGTTACTTCTGTCTGGACCGGGACATCCTTCATAGCTGCATGTGGGACATAAGCAATGACCTTATCTCCAACAAGGTAAGGTCTGAAAGCCTTTTCTTCTTTGACCAGTGCATAAGCCTATTTTTCCATAATGTCATATTTCAATTCTAACCCCTGCAAATATTTACTCAAAAAAGAAATAGGCTATTCATGACCTTCATCATTTTTTTGTAACATGACAACAGCTATTGTATGGAATGAAGCAAAAAATAAAATCTGAAATGGCTTAGTAAAATCAGGGGACTTTAGGATAGGGGATTCTTTGATAGCTCTTTTTATAGATATGAAGGCATCCATAGCTTCAACAGTCCAGTCCAATTTTTCTCCTTTTATCAACATTTTAGATATAGGTTTAACAATTTCAGAAAAATTGGACACAAACCTCCTAACAAAATTTATTTGGCCAAAGAATGATTGGATTGCTTTGACAGTTTTAGGAATGGGAATTTTATCAATGGCCTCTACCCTTTCAGGATCTATCCTAACCCCATCTTTTGATACAATATGCCCCAAAATTTTACCCTTTGTGACAACAAAATGATATTTTTTAGGATTAAGACTTATACTATACTCCAAGGCTTTGATGAAGATCCTCTCCAAATCAGCAACATGATCCTCTACCCTTTTGGAATAAGCAGTGATTTCATCTTGATATACCACCATTATAGCATTGATCATATCTGCAAATGCCACACCCATGGCTCTTTGAAAGGTAGCTCCTACATTTGTGAGACCAAATGGCATTCTTATATATATATATATGTTCCCCATGGTGTAGTGAATGCTGTTTTGTATTGCTTAGATTCTTTGACTTTGACTTGATTATATCCAAAAACTCCATCCATCATTGATAATAGCTCACATCTTGTTACTTTTTGTAATATTGCCTCCATGTTTGGAAGAGGATAATTATCATTTAGGGAAGCCACATTCAAATTTCTGAAATCTACATATTGTCTTATGTCCCCATTTTTCTTCCTAACTGGAACCAAATTTGAGAGCCATGTTGAATGCCTAATGGGTTTTATGATACCTCCATCTCTAAGATTTTATATCTCCTCTTGCATCTTAGGTTCCAAGGTTGGATTGATAGGCCTCTGCTTCTATCCAAATGGATTTTTGTCTGGCTTAAGTGGAATCTCATGCTGAAAAAGATCTTCTCTATATGGCTTCAAATCCTCATAAGACCAAGCAAACACGTGCTTGTATTTTCTTAGAAATGTAATCAACATTCTTCTGATGGTTGGGCTTATTTTCTTTCCAATATAAACCCTCTTTGGTGCTAATTCAGTTCCCAAATTTATTTCTTCAATATCTTCCTTCTTAACTCGTGTCTGCTTTATGAGGGAATGATCACTCCCATCATACACCCTCTCCAATGCCACAAGCCCTTTGGGAAGCTTGTTATTTTTAAGATGAAAAACTTTCTTCCCAAATACAGTCTATTTCCAATCCACTTCCTCCACAAAAGCATTGAAATCAATCTCCTGTGCTTCATACTAATCTATACAATGAATAAACTTCAAAAGGTCAGTATCATCATCAAAAAATTTCCAAATATATATATTGTTAGGGACTTCTAGTCTTGTTTTAAATTCAATCTGAGATACTCCTGCCAAATTCATATCATCTTTCTTCAAGGCTACATTAGCTAAAAAATCAGCCATCAAGTTTTCAGATCTATCTATCCATTCAATTGAAAATGCATCAAATAATTCCACTGTATCCCACATAGCATTCCTATATTGTTTCAACCTCTTTTTCTTTGCAGCATACTTTGATCTAATTTGTGACACAACTAATTCAGAATCTCCCAAAATAGACAACAACTTAATCTTGTGTTTGACAGCCATGTTCAAACCAATCAACAAAGCTTCATACTCAGCCATATTATTTGCACATTCAAAAGCCATTAAAAATGAATATTTAAAGTTTGTACCTTCAGGTGATATGAAAATTACCCTAGCTCCATTACCTTCTTGATTGCAAGCCCCATCAAAGTACATTTTCCACACACCTTGCTGATTCCTAGAAACAATTCTATCAATTGGGTCAGTACTCACTAGTTCCGGCTGAGATAATTCTACTCTAAAACTCCCCAAATCTACATCACAGAAGCAATTAAGTTATTCTTGAGGAACACACTCAACAATCTAATTCACCCTTGGTTCTCTATATAATTTCACCTCTTGACCATTAACTGGTATTGTCGAATATGATAATTCAAATTGCACATTACCTCCAACTATTGCAGTCCATTGTCTTGATAGAAGCATTCCAAACTGAGGAGGTGTAACAATCATAGTTATATTAATGCTATAAGTAGCTTGTGGGTAGGCCGCTAATCTTACTTCTACATCTTTCATAATCCCCACTACTAGGATAGGCCTACTATCCATAGCATAAAATTTACCACCCTCAATATCTATCCACTTTCCAAGTTTTTTCATTACCCTTATTGGCATAATATTCATAGAAGCACTTGAATCTATCATGCATTTTCTTACCAATTTACCATTTATGAATAGGGTAGTGAAAAATGGATCAATTTGAGGTGTATTTATCAATGCATCACTTAAACAAACTTCTGGAACTTTTATCTTTCCTTTCTTACCAGTAATTCCAATATTCTCATTTTGTACAAAATTTATATTTTGACTCCTTCCACTAGACATTAATTGAATAGAACTTTCCCTATACTCCTTAATTTTCATCATTTCAAGCAATGGGACAAACATTTTTAATTGAGATAAGGCATGTATGAAATCAAAAGATGTACCTTCAGTTTTTATCATCTTCTTTGATTCTATCAATTCTCCTTTGTTTTCCTCTTTCTCCCTCTTTGATGTCTAATCCATATTTTGTGTGTTCCTCAAGAATTCCTTCTTTTTTTCTTTGGGGATGTATTTCTGTTCTTTTTTGTTAGGTGTTGATCATTTGTCTTTTTTGATATTTCATGGGACATCTTTTCACTTTTCAAGAATATTCCTCTCGGAACACCTTCATTTTCATTTACTATTCTATTCCTCAGCCAATACTTGTTTTTAGCTTGCTCAACTACTGAAATAGTAAATCTCTTAATTTCTTCCTCAGATGGTCTCTTCATACTTCCCCTATTACATTGATACGATGTAGTAGGAAAATCTTGTTCATCATCACTTTCTTCATAATTAGAAAAAATATGTTGCTCTGCCATGTGAATATTATATTTCTGATGATCAACATCATATTCATATCCTCCTTCCTCTGAAGATGAATATCCCTGCTTTGCTGAATGAAGAGTATGAGAAATCAAATAAATGTTATTGTCTTCTTCATTATTATCTTTTTTCATGTCTCTTCCTGACATTGACTAAGCTACTACACAATGTTCTGACAAATGTGGCATGTCACATACTGAACACCAAGGACTATTATCAACCATTTAAGTCCCTCTCTTCTTCAAATGGTCAGGTGTCTCTTTATTTTTGGGCCCATCCACCACTGGCTTTCCATTTCTCCAATTTGTATTATAAGGCATGTCATGTAGTCTTGGCCTCTCATTCCTATATGTGTTATCTTTTTTATTTGGAGGAGCATATTGGGGAGCCTTTGGGTTATCCCTCTTGGAAATCATCCCTGCAACTTTCCTATTATTTTCAATGGTGAGGGTTATCCTTTGAGCTTAAGCCAAATTTCTGGGACCCGTGTTCTTGAGTTCATAACTTGTCTTAGGATCAAAAGCTTTTAAATAAATACTCAGTGCAGCAGGATCAAACAATTTAGATCCAGAAGGTATCTTACTATGCAATTTAGAAAACCTCTGGTTGAAATCATAAGTTGACTCATTTTGATGCTTCTGAATAGTCACTAATTCATGCAATACAAATTTAGGTGCATATTGATTCCCATACTACTCAATAAATTGCTCATAAAACACATGAATAGAATTGATAAAAGTTGTTGGCAAACTATTAAACCAATCTCTGGGATGTTCAATCAGTGGCATCATAAACAGTCTCATTTGTATATCTTCTTACTACATATCTAAATCTTGCATAAAAGCATTAAAACTCCTTTATTGCTCTTCAACTGCAGTAGCACTGCTCCCTATGAATTTTGGGACCAAACTTCTCCAACTGTTGTCCATAGGGTAAGGACATATTTATAGTCCATCTAAGTCAAATTGCCTAATCATGGTTGCATATTATGGAGGAGGATTCTGGTAATACTGATGCTGGTACAATGGATTATTATTTGCCACATATTGCTGACCTTGTGGGGGTACATGCTGCTAATAAGGAGGTGGTTAAACACCTTGATTTTGTGGTGGAACATTTTGATATCTACCTTCATTCCTTGGCTGACTCTGGTAGGCCTGTGAGTAATTTGATGGGCCTACATTATTGTTCCCTTGCCTATGAGGTGGCACATATTTTTGTAGATTAGCCATTTCAGTATTGATCTGCACTTTCCTCAATCCTGATTCTTCAAGTTCTCTAAATGTCTGGAGCCTCTGCTCATATTATATTCTTGCCCTTTCCACTTCTTGTCTCACATGTTCCAGTCTTGCATTTATTTCATCTCTGGCCATAAGTTCATAATTCTCCTCAGAGGTTGCTTCATAGCCAAGTCCATCCTAGTTTTCTTCAAGAAATTCCATTTTCTAATCATATTCATGTTGTCTTCTTTCTCTTTCAGCTTCACATTCAGCCATTAATTCTTCAACCTTCTTAGGATCTGGTTGGTAAAATGGATTCCTCTTTTCCTTAGGAGTGTGAGGTTCTCTGGAAGGGAATTCTTCATTTTCTAATGTGCCATATGAATTGTGTGTCTCCATTGATGCTTTCAATGTTTTATTTTTGTCTGATGGTCCCATGTCATCAGTCACCTTTTTACCTTTATCATTCTTCTTTGTCAATTTATTTTTGGCATTAGGAGAATCACCATCTTTGTACAAAGACCTTCTTCCTTTCATTTTGGGAGCAATTGTGATAGTTTTAACTCTCGGAAGATTTATTTTTTATATATATTTCAATTTATCAGTCTCAATATATTTGTTCATTCAGAGTCGCCACTCACTTTCCAAAAGTGAGAGAATCTGCAATTCTTTATTCCCAATGGTGTCTTCTACAAGATACTAACTCTATGACAAGGCTTATTTTCAGATTATGTTCCCCAATAGAGTCACAATTTGTTGTCACTCAAAAATACGGGTTTTAACCATAAGAGTTTTCCAGATACTTATAACATTCTTGGACAACATACAAGGCCAATTATGCAATTAAACCTTCTAGTCTTTAGGTTCTGCTAGACCTAGGTGGGTGAACCTATACAAGATATGCAGATTTGAAATGAATTTCCTGTTGAACAGTCTATCCACAATGGCAAGTAGGCATGGATAGACAAAAATACACAACAACTAATCCTACCACTCAAATTAAATGAAAGGTTTTTGAATCAATTTCTTATTTATAATGAATTTATTACTCTGGGATATGGCAAATCAGTGCCTTCTTTCTACTAGGCAATGGAGTCAAAAAATATTACTGATTATACATACATATTTCTCCCTAACACAATTTAAGTTGTTAAACACTTTACAGGATGAAGTTTCAATGACTGGCATGTGACTTCATCAATTTATGACTAGCATAAATAGTGTTGAAACATTTTATTTCTTAGCTCTTGCTCAATTATCCAAAATAAGTCTCACAGACACTATGATTCACTTAAAGGAATTTAACTTTGACTTGTAGACACCATTAAATGAAATCACACAAAGTGAAGAAATGCACTTTGAAGAATTAAAATATACTTGATATTTGAACTCAAATAATCAAAAAACTCCAAATTGGGGAAAACTAAATAGAAATTGACAATTATAACATCACAACAACAAAAATCAGAAAGGAATTCAGTCAAAAAATCATCTCCATTGCACTATTTCCAGAAGGTTTTTCTTTATTTTCCATTATCTCATTCCCAAAACCTTGTCCCTCTCTCCCAACTCTTCAGATTTTTGCAAATATTTATACATTACAACTCAAGGGTCATGACCCTTCAATTTTCTGGTTATGATCATTTACAATCTTGATAGTAAAATAAAATATTTAATTAATTACCTTGTCAGCAAAATCAAATATCTTTACATACTTCGACATTTGATTTTAATTTAATACTTTGGAAGCCTTTGATTTTTCACTTTTGTAGCTTTTAATTATTCCTGTCATTGAACAGTGGCAACTTTTGACCGGGCCTACCTCTGACTTTCATGGATTCCATCTCCTCTTACCGCTACCACCACAGTCTATCTAGCTACTCCTTGCGATACTGTGGTAACTACTAACCATTATCCTTCATTGCCATCCCTGCTCACTATGATGGTTATTTTTGTGTCTACAGTGCTACCGCGGTCACTAGCTTGACTACTAGTGGTACCGCGGTAGCCACTCTGCAAACCACTAGCCGCTCATCACTTCACCATCAACTGTTTTTGCTAACTGTCTACCGTGGTCCTCTTTGGAGCCCCCTGCAATATTGTGGTGAATGTCTTTTACACTTCCTCCATTGTGCCTTAACCGTTAGCTTGTCACCTCATTACTTGTTTTCTAACCACTGACTGTTACTGCAGTCACTGTGGTCTCTGCTTGAACCCCCTGCGGTATTGTGGTGAACCTCTTATTTGCCTGCTTGGCCGGTCAATGACTGCCCATTGCAATACTACGGTCTATGTTTGGACTACGCATGGTGGCGCAGTAAATGTTTTGTGCTTACCATCTAATCGGGACCACCATACCGTAGGCCCTTTTGTGGGAGGCCGCAGTAAAGCGGTAAATGAAATTTTAAATAAATGCTAGTCAGTAGTATATGGTGCAAGGTATATATGAATGGCAAGAAAGATTTTTTAATGGAAAATATAGCAAATAAATGGGAATTTGAATGGGAGTGAAGCGGTATATGAAAAAATAGGAAAATGATAGGTCCTAATGAAAATAAAACCTTAGGATTTTAGTGAATTTTTATGGAAATTTGTGAGAAAACCTTAGGGTTTTAGATGGAAATTTTCAGTTCTAACAGGTATCAATCTTATAGTTGAGGATATTGGATATAGTTTCAAGGGTGTTGGGTTTATGGTTGAGGTTATAAGGTATCTTTTTAGGTTTGAGGGTTTAGGGTATATGATTTAGGTTATAAGGTTGAGGGTTTAGGGTTTACAGTATAGGGTTGATGGTATATGATTCAGGGTATAAGGTATAGGGTTGAGGTATAGGGCTGACTAATGATGTTTAGGGTTAAGAGTATAGGGTTAACTTTACAGGGTATAGGGATTAGGGTATCATATATTGGGTATAGGTTTGAGGTTATTAGTTTATGGTGAGGGTATGATGTATCTATTAACAATTGAGGGTATATTTTATTAGGTTTAGGGTATAAGGCTGAGGGTATAGGGTATATGATTGAAGTTTGAGGGTTTCGGGTTAAGGATTTAAGGTATAGGGTTGAGGGTTGATGGATAGTGTTCAAGGTTGAGGGTATAGGGTTGTGTATAGGTTATAAGGATTAGGGTTTAGGATATTGGGTATAGGGTTGAGGGTATTGGGTTTAGGGTTCAAGGTAGAAGGTATCTATTTAGGGTTGAGGGTTTATAGTATAAGTTTGATGTATAGGGTAGAGGGTATAGGGTTGAAGGTTGAGGGTTGAGAGCTTATGGTTTAAGGTGTATGGATGAGGCTTGAGCATATAGGGTTAAAGGTATAAGGTACAGGGTTGAGGATATAGTATTTAAGTATAAGGTCGAGGGTATAGGATTTAGGCATAATATTTAGGGTTGAGCATATAGAGTTAAGTGGATAGGGTATAGGTATTAGGGTTTTAGATATTAGGTATAGGGTTGAGGCTATTAGTTTATGATTGATGGTATAATTTTTCTATTTAGGGTTGAAGGTACAGAGTATACGGTTTAGGGTATAAGATTGAGGTTGGAATGTGTAGGTTTATGGTTTAATGTGTATGGTTGAGGGTATAGGGTATAATGATTAGGGTTTAGGATATTGGTTATAGGATTGAGGGTATAGGGTTGGGTATATAGGGTTTACGTATAAGGTTGAGGGTTGAGGGATAATTTTTAGGTTTGATGGTATAGGCTTAAGTGTATAAGTTATAGGGTTGAGGGTATTGGTTTATTGTTGAGGGTTTATGGTATCTATTTGTGGTTGAGGGTATATATTATGGGGTTTAGGGTATAAGGTTTAGGGTACAGGGTATAGTGTTCAAGTTTGAGGATGTAGGGTTTAAGTTTTGAGATATAGGGTTGAAGGTATATGGTTGTGTGTAAGGTATAAGAATTAGGGATTATGATATTGGGTATAAGATTCAAGTTATTTTTTTATGGTTGAGGGTAAAAGGTATCTATTTAGGGTATAGGGTTGATGTATGGATTTTAGGGTTCAGGGTTTAGTGTATAGGATTTAGCACCTATAGTTAAGGGATATAGTTTAGGGTGGAGGGTACTAGTTTTTAGTGTATAAGGTATATGGATTAGGTTTGAGGATATTGGATATAGGGTTCAAGATACTAGATTTACGGTTTCAGGGTATATGGTATCTATAGACGGTTAAGGGTATAAGGTATAGGGTTTAGGTTGTAGGGTTGAGGATATAGGGTTTGGGAAATGGTTGACAGTATTGAGTGTAAGGTATAGGCTTTATTGTTAAAGTTATTAGGTAAAAGAGATAGCGTGTAGGGTTTATGGTTGATGGTATAAGTTATAGGGTTGAGGCCTAAGGGTTTAGGTTTTAAGGTAAATGGTTAAGGGTTAAGGGATAGTGTTCAATGTTGAGATTAAAGGGTAAAGTGTATAGGTTATAGGGCTTAAGGTTGAGGATATTGGGTATAGGGTCGAGGGTGTTGGGTTTATGGTTGAGGGTTTAGGTTGTATGATTTAAGGAATAAGGTTGAGGGTATAGGTTTTAGGGTATATTTTTTAGTTTATAAGGTATAGGTTTGACAGTTGAGGGTGTAGGATTTAGGGTTTAAATATAGGGTATAAGTTTGATGGATAATGTTCAAGGTTGAGGGTATAGGAGTAAGTGTATATGGTATAGGTATTAGGGTTTAGGATATTGGTTATAGAGTTGAGTGTATTGGGTTTATGGTTGAGGTTATAGGTATTAGGGTTTAGAATATTGGTTATATGGTTGAGAGTATTGGGTTTACAATTGATCCTATATAAGGTATCTATTTAGGGTTTAGGGTATAAGTTTGAGGCTATATACTATAGGGTTCATGTTTGAAGGTGTAGGTTTTAGGGTTTAAATATAGGGTATAGTGTTGAGGGATAATGTTCAAGGTTAAGGGTATCGAGTTGTGTATACATTATATGGATTAGGGTTTTAGATATTGGGAATAGGGATTAGAGTATTGGTTTATGGTTGAGGGTATAAGGTATCTCTTTTGGGTTGAGGGTATAGGGTACAAGGTTGACGGTATATGTTATAGTGTTAAGGTTTTAGGTTGTAGGGTTTAAGGTTTAAGTTATAGGGTTGAGGGTTGAGGAATATGGTTTAGAGTTCAATGGATATGGATGTGTGTAGTGTATATGGATAAGGGTTTAGTATATTGGGTATAAGGTTGATGGTATTTGGTTTATGGTTGAGGGTAGAAGGTATATATTTAGGGTTGAGTGTTTAGGGTATAGGGTTGATGTATGGAGTTTAGGGTTGAGGGTTTAGCATATAAGATTTAGCACCTAAAGTTGAGGGATAGTGTTTAGGGTGGAGGGTATAGGTTTTTAGTGTATAAGGTGGATATGTATTAGGTTTGAGGTTATTTGGGATAGGGTTCAAGATATTAGGTTTATGGTTGGAGGGTATAAGGTATCTATTATAGGGTTGAGGGTATAAGGTATATGGTTTAGGCTTGAGGGTATAGGGTATATGCTTTAGACTTTAGGGTTGAGGGTATAGGGTTTAGGCTATATGGTTGATAGTATTGGGTGTAAGGTATAGAATTTAGGGTTAAGGGTATAGGGTATAGGGTATAGGTTTGACATTTTAAGGTATAGGGCATATAGTTTATGGTTGAGGGTATAAGTTATAGGGTTGAGGGCTAAGGGTTTAGGGTTTAGGGTTTAAGGTATAGGGTTGAGGGTAAAGCATTGAGTTTATAGGGAATAGTGCTTAAGGTTGAGGATATTGGGTATAGGGTCAAGGGTGTTGGGTTTAAATTTGAGGGTTTAGGGTATATGATTTAAGGTATAATATTGAGGGAATAGTTTTGAGTGTATATGGTATAGGGTTGAGGGTTGAGGGTTGAGGGTGTAAGGTTAAGGGTTTAAATATATGGTATATGGTTGAGGGATAATGTTCAAGTTTGAGGGTATAGGGTTAAGTTTTTAGGGTATAGTTATTAGGGTTTAATATATTGGTTATAGGGTTAAATGTATTGTGTTTATGGTTGAGGTTATAGGTATTAGAGTTTAGGATATTGGATATAAGGTTGAGTGTATTGGGTTTATGGTTGAGGGTAGAAGGTATCTATTTAGGGTTGATGGTATAGGGTTTAGGGTTTAGGTTATAAGCTTGAGGGTATAGAGTATATGGTTGAGGGTGTAGGGTTTAGGATTTAAGGTGTATGGTTGAGGGTATAAGGTTGAGGGATAGTGTTTAGGGTTGAAGATATAGGGTTAAGTGTATATGGTATAAGACTTAGGGTTGAGGATATTTGGTATAGGGTTGAGGGTATTGGGTTTACAATTGAGGGTATAAGGTATCTATTTAGGGTTGAGGTTTTTGGGAATAGGATTTAGGGTATAGTGTTTAGGTTTTAGTGTTTAGGGTATAGGGTTGAGAGTATAATTTATAAGGTTGATGTTATAGGGTTGATGTTTTAGGTTTTAAGTATAAGGTTGAGGTTTGAGGGTATAAGAATGAGGGATAATTTTCAAGGTTGAGGGTATAGGGTTAAGTGTATAGGGTACAAATATCAAAATTTTAGATATTGGGCATACCTAACAACTAGATCTATAATGAAATTCATTGCAAGGGATCTCTAATCAACTTTTTTACCTATTTTCACCATCACTTCTTTATTTTTAATAGATTTCAAAATGGGACAGGTTTGGTGGAGTATAGACCGGTGATATCTCTTATCACTTCCTTTGTAATAATGTGAGGTATATAAGTCTAGAAAAACTAATTATTAACTCTAATCAAGGACATTCTAATCAACTTTTTATCATAAAATAAATCAGGGAACCATTTCCATACATCTAGTTTCTTCTCAAATAGGTTTTGTATTATGAATTTAGGGTTTAATCCTCACTAGTCAATTCATTTTTTCATACATCACTTACCTTGTTGGGAGAATTATCTTCCATTTTTCCATGAATCTATACCCTAACATCCTCACTAGGAAAAACCCCAAATGGAATATGTGAAAATGCACCTAGTGGGTCATCTTCTATGGTTTTCACAGGGTATATTTTAAATTTAGGTCGTGGTTTCTCCATAACCTCTATACATTTTTGTGTAGCTATTGAAATATTTATCCAAACTAATTTCAAACAAATATTTCAAAAAATTAGGGCATGCAAGATTCACAAAATACATTTTTAACTTCATTCACTAGACTATATTTTTAATGCTTTGAATCTCATATCACCTTATATACTTTGAACTCACTTCTCGTAGCGCTGCTCCTTCTCAAATTCTTTTTTGAAATGAATTTTCCTTAGTGAATTTTCTTTTAACCTTTTGATTTGACCTAATTCTACATTGAATGCTTCAAACCATAAAGCTAGTAAAACTTAATCTATATGCATAGTCAAATTTTGAATTTCCAAAAGCTTTTGCATCAACAAATTTTATTTATAAATCCTCACCGATAGATCAAGCATGCTGATCTACATCACATATCTTCATGCTACAACCTCATCACCTCTTTTTTGGTGTGGAACAAAATATATCCATTAAAGCACCCCCTAAGCCATAGATCTTGGCTTAGTTTTTAGAGGAAACATCAGCATCAGAGGATGGTATAGATTCTCCCTTTTCATCTATCTCTTCCTTATTTCTCCTTTTTTTTCTATTTCCTTCTTTCCTTCAACTGGATCAACCTTTTTCACTGGATCATTCCTCTTTATTATATTATCCTTCCTTATAATTTTTCTTCTACAAAATTTAGCAATATGGCCATGTCTAATACAATTGTGACATATGACATTCTTCTTAGTATTATTTCTTCCATTCATTCTAAATCTGAATTGATTAGCTTTGTGTCCAAACCCATAGAATGTATAACTGTAACCATTGAAATATTAAATAATTCTACCATTTTTATATGCATTCATCATTTGACTTTTGCATTCACTTGCTCTATGAACAAATATTTTGCATGTAAACTAGTGACCAGTAAAGAATGAAATATTTTGATTCATTCTACTTCTACATTCCATTGGTCTATGTCCAAATGTATTGCAAGAATAGAAACAACCATTGAAATATGGGTACCTTTTAGCATTTGGTTTTATGAACAAATCTCTTCTGGCTTCATTTCTTTGATTCTAGATCTTGCCATTATTCTTCTTATCTTTATTCTTCTCTGGTTCATTGATCTTCCTTTCTGCATTAGGTGTTTGATATCCTTTTTAGGTTTCACCTTTTTCAAATCCTAAACCATCTTTTTATTTGGATTCTTTCTGACCTGCAATCAATTCATCAAGAATTGTAGATCTCGCCTTGGATTTTTCTTCATGATTTCTTGTGTCCTCCATAGCTGATCTCAAATTTACCACTTCTTTTTTAATCCTTGTGCATTCATCATATTTTATTTTCATCATTTCATTCAAGAAATCTTCAATTTTTTTCTTTTCTTCAACTTTCACTTTCAGTCTGGTGATGTTTTCATTTTTTTTTTTTGACTGTTCACTAACATCCTTATGCCTTTCTCTAAACTTCTTGATTTTCTCACTCATTTTTTTAATGCATTCATTTTCTTCTTTCACATTTTTTTGGAAGATCTTCATTTTAATTTTTATTTCTTTTTAGATCTTCAAGAGAAACTTTGAGTTCTCTATCTTTGTAAAGTATGCAATATTCTATAAATTCAAAAGGAGGAATCTCTTCTATAGGAATAGTAAACTTTCTATCAGCCATGTGTTCAATCTCAAAGATCTTCCAAAAGTTCTTAAGCTCCTTCCAAGGAACTAAGCTCTGATACCAATTATTCAAACACCTAGAATACTAAGAGGGGGTGAACCAATATTCTTTTAAACCATTCAAACATTAAACATCCAATCACTAATATGTATTCAATTATAGTAAGGAAAGAAATATTGAAACATCCAAAATATCACATAACACATGAACATCAAGATTTTTATGTGGAAAACCCAAAATGGGAGAAACCATGGTGAGAGTTAGCTCACAATGTATTATAACCAGTTATAGTATATTACGAAAATGCTCACTATAGGTGGAATCACTATCCAAGTGGACTTAATATCCATAGAGAAAAATAGAGAAGAAGGATGGTTTCTTACAACCTATTTTGAACTATTATAATTGCATCTTATGCATGAATAAATTACAATTCCATTATATCACAACAACAATCTTTATCTAATTTGGATTCAACAATCTACCTCACTCCTTATTTAGACAACTCTAGTCTTCAACTTTTCTCTGCTCTGCTCAAATTTGTATCACACAAAATACATGTCACATTCATATTTTCTAAACATCAAAAACAATCTAGCATATATATCCACATCCAATATTAAATCAATTACGTTGGCCTAATTAGATGTAATACCCAAAATATAACTTGTCGACTCTAAAACTTATCATCCATAACACACGCCACAATTCATATAACAAAAAACCTTAAGATAGGTCATCATGAACCTATAATATATCCAACATAATATAGCAACACATATTTATCCTTTGCATACTTTCAAACATATTAGGTCACCTTCACATAATACCTAAATACAAAAACCTTCATCTATGTATCTACATCTTAATATGTGGACTTCAAAACTTGATACCATTTGGAATCAATTCCGAACTGGCATCTAGCAACTTATCTTCAACACCAAAGGGCCAAAAACTTATCTCCAAAGAAGTGTGCAATCTCCCACATAGACACACTATATAGAAAGAAACTATAATATGTCAGGCCAAACTTTGTTACTCATATCTCCCAAAATTCTTGTCCAATGAAGATGAAATATTGGAGTTAGTTTCATCTAAAATCCACAAAATTAATGTTGGTAGTATAAAGTACTATATTCATTTGTAGAGTGGTGCAAAGCCAAAAACCGATGCATTGTAAAACTCAACTGGCAGATTTGACACTTAGTCAAATTTCTATGCAATTGATCTCTTGAGAGCAACACAACTTTCCTAAATTTCTTACATAGTGTTGATGGGTTTTTTTGCACACGTCAACATAGAAAAAAAATGAATGTCCTATCTCTCTTGAAAGGTGAAAATCTGTGACTAATTTTCAAAAAATCACCCCAAGGTCTCTCGTGTGTTAGGTCATGACTTGCAAAAACAACTTAGTTAGTTGATGAGATTTACTAGTAATCACAAGGGGCCTTTATGGTTCACAAAGCACGGATTTTCTTTGGGTCCATGATGATTTTTTAGATTTTTGGAAGTGAATGAATAGTGACAAAAATGTCAAGAAATTAGTTTGAATCTCCATTTTGTCATCTGATTTAGCTTTATAGTGATGTTGGAAATGCTTGATTAACTAATATTTAAATAGAAATACAAAAAGGGAAAGGGTTTATAAGTTTCCTAAGTATACAACTAAGATGAATAGTAACAATAGAGGATGCTATAGTGGATAGAATTCCAAACTAAATTCTACTTAACCAAAGACATCCCACAATATTATAGAATTAGTGCAATATTATAAGGCTTACTTATGATTTTCAAATTGAAACATAAATACTAAGAGCATGCACATACATATTTCAAGTTAAGTGTTCTGAATGAAGTGGCTCAAATTAAATTTACATAGAAAATTTTCATCAACTATTGGATGTAGGTGTTAGTTTTTCCACTTATTCCTTAAACTCTTCCTTCATGGATTGGTCCTTATACATTTTCTCCAAGATGGTGGACATAGACCCCTAAAATTCATCTATCTTTTGGGCTCAATATGAGGACCAAATTAATGGTCAATAGTCCTTTTCTTGAATGGTGCTTACATATTTATATGTTTTGGGATTAGCTACTTTCAATTCCCTAGACCCAAAAGCATCATTAGTAATGTGTGATATGATCTTTGGCTTCTTATCCTTTTGGGTCTTTATTTGGGCTCTTGCCAAGATTTCTTCTAGTTGGGCCTTGGGGTCGACAAGCATGAGAGATTTTCTCATTAGTTGTTGTTCTATCCATGAAAGAACCCCTATTTGATGGCCTAAAGATTCATCATTTCCTCCCTCTTCCTCTAGTTATTTTGAGGGGCCTTATTTGTTGTGCTCCAAAGAATCTTCGTCATTGATCTCTTGTTTATTCTACCTAGCAGCTTCCACATTCTCTTCATTGGTTGTGCATTCTTCTTGTACCATCACTTTCCCCTTATCAGGCTCAATGGATTCTATATTTTTTTCACCAATATTTTCCTCTTATGCTTTCCTTTTTATTCTACAACTTCCCTTTTGGTTCCAACAGATTTCTCTTCTATGTTTTCTCCCTCTCCTTTTGGAGTTATCTCTTCATCTTTCAAGCCCTCACCTTGGCCATTTTTTGGAGGCTCATTAGCATTTCCCATATCAATATAAATTTCAATATTCCCTTCCATGGATCAATGCTCCTCTGGGTCCACTTCCTTTTTTTGTATGCTCTTTCGGTTGATCTTCTTCAAGCTCTTGGTAAGAGGTTTCAACTTCATATTAATCATCCAAATTAATAGCATATTTACTTTGGGTTTTTGTCGCCCTTCTTCATCTTAAGCTACTTTGTCTATATTTACCCTTATCCCTCCCTCAGGATGCTCAAAGTAGTCATCCTGATCAGAGTCCTTTGGCTCTTCAGTAATATCCACATCTGCGCCTTTGAGATATTCTCCACTAAGCTCTCCATTTCTTCAGATATTTGCATGGTAGCCTCCATCTTTGGTGGATCAGTAGGTGGTCGAGGGAGAGGTAGGGCAATAATGAGATGGGCCATTAATTATTGGACTTGAGGGTTGAGGATTTCCTATAAACCTTAGATGGCACATTTTGTATATAATCGACAAAGGCATGCAGTAGGGTGATAGGTTCCATAGAGGTTTTTCATAAAGAGGTGAAAAACTGGAAAGGGTCAGAAACATAGGCATGAGTGAGGAGGATGATATTGGAGGAAGACATGTCCAATACCACTACGAGAGTGGTTGGGGAGATGGAGGTGAGGTGGAAAAAGATGTCCATATTGGGTAGAGATGAGAAGAGAAATGATTTGGGAGTGGGAGGAGATGGTGCAGTAGCAGAAACAGATGGGAGTGCAGTGGTAGTGGGCAGTGGTGAGCGAGGTTGCTTAATTTATTCTTCCTCTTCATGGGGGTTTCCCTCCTCCTGGATGGTTGGCATTTCAAGAACAAAATTTCCCATTCTTTTAGCTTTCTTTGGTGGTTTCCCTTTAGTTTATTTCCTAGTATATACTTTATGTTTGGGATTTTTCTTGCATGTGTATTTCGTCTTCCTTGATCAAGTGTGTGGGGGAGACTTGGGAGCCTCAATCAATGATCCCATAATGGTTCCACTATTTGTATCACTTTCAAGATCATCTTTGAGATCTCCATATGTTATTTTTGCGCCCTATTCATGAAACTAAACTATTTTCTCATCAATCCAATGGTTTGTCCTCTACTCAATGGGGTGGGTTATAGTATCTAGATCAGTTGCCTCCTCCTGAACCTAATCAATTATTGACAACCAAAAATTAATCAAGGCCTTGTACTTCTTATCCAGAATATTTTCATCCTCCACAATTTCATCAAGCACCAGGAACAAATTGATGGATTTTACAAATCTGGTGATCATTCTCATATAGTGTCATTTCTAGACCTCTTTGTCATCATCACAATTCACCCCAAATTCCTTAATGTGAGGTCTGAGGGTGTACTATCTTCCAAATTTCTTCTTCAATTTTCTGAGGGGAACCAAGCCTCCTTTATCTATGTGTAATTAAAATTTATATTTTGCAAGATCCTTCTCAGAGTACTTGGTGCATGGGGAACTAGAGAAATAGTACATTCCCTATCTAACTGTGAGGGGATATGGGACCCCAACATGGTGCAAATTTTGCAAGAGTGTGTGTTTAGTTTGCAATTTCTTAGTGAGATCCAAGAAAATAATTATGTCATTAGGGTAGTGAGGCAGCTGATAGGGTCTCCTCGAGAATCCCTCTACTCTAATGTATGTAAATTTGGGGAATTAGATGAAAAAAATATCCAAAGCCCTTTATAACTTCCTTAGCACTGTGATTCACCCTTCTTTGGTAATCCCCTGATAGAGAGCGAATGACATTCCCAATGAAGCCATCATTGACTCTTCTATAGTCCTTCTTGAAGTTTCTATATTGCAGCTATGGGTAGCATTCATATACCTATAGTTGTCCCTTCTTTGTTCCCAATACTTTAGCACAATCCAATCCTTTGTATGCGAACTTAACTTCCAGAAGGTAGACTAGGTAGGAAGTCACATAGAATTGTGAAGTCTTCTCTACTACCATTAATTGATCATGCAACTTGTTGCTTATCATTTTTTACTAGTGGAACTTGACAATCTCCTCAAAAAAATAAAACATCCACTCCTCAAAGAATGTGGAAGTGGGAAGGCCCATTAATCCGCTTAGAATCATGACTAGGTCATTGGCTTCTTTGAAAAAATCACTCCTATATAGTGTCTATGGTACTTTTTTGGCACTACCTCTCTTATCTTTCAGAAATGTTTGATTAATTATCCTTTTGTAGCCAATTAGGTCCTACTTTCAGAACTTTAGGGAGAAATCCTTATCAACCTCTTCCATTACACCAAATGTAGGAATTTCAAATGTCTTTCCAATAGTCTTTTGTCCCAATTGCTATCCTTCTATTTTGGGGGTGATATCACTCCCAACAAGCCATCACTAATTCAAGAGCTATTAGAGCAGGGGGAATCCATTTACCTTTTCAAGTCTGCTTGTTTAATCCTTAACAATTCCTCTATTATGGGTTTAATCATAACCCTTTTCTTGAACTCGTCTATGCTAACATGCCCTAATTCAGTGTTAGTGACTTTTCCCCAGTTCTAAGTGATTTTCAAGGTGCACTCTACCCCGTGGAACTGATACTTAATCTATTATTTCTCTTTGTTTCCTTTGGGATTTCTAGTTAGATTCGTTCCTTTATCAATTTTCCCCACTGGCTTCTCTAATGATCCCTCAGCAGGTTCCATAAATCCTACAGACAAAAGGTGAAGTAAGTGTTTTGGTAGATTAAGAGGGAAAATTTTAGTCAAATCATGTAAATTCATTATTAATTGCATGCACGCATACTTAAAATATCATCACATTTATCACATTTGATCATTTAAGGCTCATTTGGGAATTTTACTTAAATGTAGGATTGGTAGTGCAGGTTTTTATCTTGCAAAAGTTTCTAGGGTGAAAGTCATTAATAAAAGACACTAGGGAATCGTACTTCCACAAGTGGCCACCCTACGGTAAATTTATGTATGACTCGATACTTGAGTAAATCTCACATGAAGTTATTGGGCACATGTGTAAATTAGTGATGAAAGAATTTGGAGTCAATCCCCTTTGCTAAATCAAACCTTGAAGCTTATGCGGGTGTGAAGGGTGTAGAAGCTCTGACATAAAAATTTGTGGAGGATTGTTTCTTAAAGAACGGATTTGGAAAAATTCCCCCCACAAGAAGAGTTATGTAGTGTGGAGCCCACAATGCTCCCTACTTAGTCAATTTTAGTCTTTGATTGGTTTTGGTGCATTCATGGAATCACCCTTGGTTACTTTTCTTAAAGGCATAACCACTTGGTGAGATAAAAAAACTGGGGGGTGGAAGACATGATGCGGAGCACCATTAAGTCTTTGATGCTAAAAAACCACCAAGGGTAAGTGTCTTCCAACATGTGTAGTTCCACGTAGTAGAGTTTGCAAGACATCCTAACCTACCTAATTTTTCTTTGAATGTCTTTGGTATGTGCATGAAATTGTACTTGGTTGATTTGGATCAAAGTCTCATTCATTTTATGAAGTGGGGGGGTTGGGTGTGTGGAGTATGCATAGCGAGGCTCTATGGAGGCATCACTATTAGACAATGGCTTCAGATAGACAACTTTTTGCTAGGGGCAGCCCACCCGAGTGGACCCACCTAAACACTTGGGCTTAAGATTTCCATTGATCATGCTCAAAGGGTGTGTTCAAGGCAAATGGGAGAGTGAGACCCACATGGTGAAGTGGCACAAGAGCCTTTCCATTTCAATAATGACCACTAGGCAATGTATTTCCAATGATATATTCTTGCACATGTGAACTCACCCATTTACTTTGACTTAGAAATTTTGGATTTGTGAATTCTAATGTTGGGCTTATGGAGGTTATATGTGCAGAGATTGCACTATAAGGAGACATGATTATTTTTTTGTTTAGAATGACACTCATGAGATAGACATCCAAACAAGGTAGCTCACTCAAAGGGATCCACAAAAAGGGGCATTTGACATGGTTCTCAATGACTTGGTTAGTTTTTCCTAAGACTTAGTTGAATAATCCTAGGGCAATGGCATGGGCATAGTTCACAAAGTGGGTAGCTCTATTGGGTTATCCATTATGAATGGAATAGCTAGAGCGAAGATCCCTCTAAGGATTCACATGTGAGGGGACCCGCAAGGTTCCCTAGAGTTGGCCATTTTAAATATATGGTTCAACATTTAAGTTATGTGTAAGTGCAAGATTCGAATAGTGAGTAACCCTAGGGGCCTCATAGTTGGTCACGGTGTTGATGGGATGGATTCTTGCATGCCCACCCATGAGGAAATTTCATCCCACTGTGAGGGTTTAGACTTATTTTGGAAAACATTTGGATGTGGAGCCAAAGGTCATAAATGTTGCCACTAACCTACTACTTCAAAAACTACTTCTCAAGCGAGTTTCCTACAAGTCATTCCATATAGAACATTAGAGGGTTTCAAATGCAAAAAATTCCCATCACTATTTCAACCTAAATTTATGAATTTCACATAGTTTGAACCCTAAAAAGTATCCTACCAACACCACCAGAAATAATGAATGACAATAAATTAGATAGATACAATCAGTTGTTGATGACGCCCTTGAATCCTCTACACATGAAAGAATGCAGTTCACTCCCTCAAATTTCAAAAATGGTCAGTGAAAATGACAGCTGGGGAGGTTTTTTATAAACCAACCTACCATTAATGATGACATTGAATGTAGGTATGGTGGGTAGGCGGGTAGATGATAGTGTGCAAACCTGCACTAGCAGGGATTTCATGTTGGAAGCCATGTGGAGAAGTTAATAGTATGAGCCATGCCATGGGCAGATGTGGGGTGAAGTAAGTAGTGAATAATGAAGCATGGACAACAACACGCTAAGGGAGACCCACAATGATGGACCCACAAGAGGCAATCATTGAGACAACATCCAAACAACAAAAACCCACTAGTGAAAATCTGCAAATGCTTGAAATCCCATGAAACTTAATTTAATGGGTTTGGTTAGGATGATTTATTTTTCCTTCATGACTTACTTAGGCTAAAAATTAGGGCCACACAAAAAAAGGTAAAATCAAAATGACCTAGCGGAGGCAAAAAGGAAAAAAAAGGGTCCCTAGTCTGAACGGGGCATGTGTGCTATAGGCACAACAAATAGAAACTATGTTGGGAGAATTCTCCTAAGTACTCTAGGGATAAGGATTCATTCAGAACCCAAAATATTTTGTTTCATAGACTAGAAGAAAGTATCCTTAAATGAACTCAAGGCTTAGAGAAGAATAAAATCCTTATTTGAATTGGATCAAAGAATACCTTAGAAGTGTGTGTGTAGTGAGTTAATTCCCCTCTCTCAGAAACTATAGGAAATAGTGATCAATCACCCAAGGAAAGCTCTATAGGTAATCCAAACCCAACATTAACCTAGACAATGCTCCACTTCCAGTCAGGCATCAATATCCCTAACAAAATTTTCAGTACAATCTCCATGAAGATTTCTCTATTGCTAGTTGGACGTCTATAGCCCCAATAGAGTTGTTTGCACACACACAGAGCTTCTTTTTTTTCAATAATTTCTTCCCTTTTTCTTTTCTTTTATTTTCATATTTTCCTTTTGATACTCTTTTTTTCAACTGCTTAAGCAATGAAGCTTATAGTGATTTTCGAGACTACAGTGGTCACTAGAAAAGATTTAGGATTTTTCACTTACCAAGACTTCATGGTAACTACTTTATAGAAAATTTAGAGTTCTTAAGATACATGTTATGTGAATTTTGAGATAAGCATGAGAGTATTAAAACAAGGGTTCCAATCTCAGTCAAGTCATAGTTCTAGTGAGGAAACCTAATTCACAGAGGCAAATAAAACCTCTTGGTAACTCATGAAGAATTATCCATAGAACAAAGGTAATGGGAAAAAAATTGGACCCTTAGAAGGCCAAGCACAACCATAACATCAAAACCAAACAATCCCTCCTAAAAAAAGGGCCATCAAAATGAGTGAAAGAAAAGAAAACCAAAATAAAGTGAAAAAGCTACTCTAACTATATACAAGGGTGAGATTAAACAACTCAGGTGAGGAAATAATTCTTTAGGTATTGCCTATTGATTGGCAATGATACATCCTCTCTAGTTAACGTTTTTAGGCAAAATGAATTATCTCCTAGAATTTCATAAATTTGAAAGGGGCCAAGCCATAGCTTGTCAAATTTTTCATGTATCCCTTTCTTTTCATGGGCATTATCCTACCATAAGACGAAATCACCAATCCTAAAGGCCTTGACCTTGGATTTTCGATCAAACCACCTCTTAATTGTGCCTTGTTGTTTGGAAAAAAATTCTATTGGTTTGTTACGAACTTCATCTAAATGGACCAGCTTAGCCAAGCGAGCCTCAAGGTGTTTTCACTCATCATAATACGTATTGATAAATTACAACATAGGGATCCTGAGGTGGATTGGAAAAATAGACTCTAGGATGTAAACAAGGTGGTATGGGGAATTTCCTAGAGCAATTTTGTGTTGGGTGTGATCTAACCACATAGAAAAATACAACTAGGTGTGCCAGTCCCTTGGGTTCTTATCTAATAGTCTGTGTATGAAAGCTAACAAGTTCTTATTTGTGGATTCAACTAACCTATTCTCTTGGAGATAGTAGTTTGATGAGAATTTGAGGAAAATCCCATAATCAAAATACCAACTCACAAATTTGAGGGATGGAAATGCAATACCATTATCATAGACCGATGCAAATGAGTATCCAAAATGATTGATAATAAAAATTTCAAGGAAATTAGTTACTACCTTAGTTGTGCATTGTCTACAAGAAATTTCTTTTGTCCACCTAGTATAATAATTAGTAGTGGTTAGAATGTACCGGTGACGTGCAGAGGATAGTGGGTTTACCAGACCAATGAATTTAAGTCCCCACTAAAAAAAAGGCCTTACCTCAACAATTGACTATAATGGAATTGCATCATACCTTTCCCTGGTTGCAGCAATCTAGAAAATGTGGCAAGATCTAACATGATTGTGGCTATCTTTTGAATAGAGTTAGCCAGTAGTATCCAACTCATAGAATCTAATAGGTGGTCAAAGGACCAAATCTATGGCCTATCCAAAACTTGTCATGAAATTATTTCAACACTTCAATTGCTTTTATTTTTTCCCAAGCATCTGAGGTATATTCCTTCATGATTCTTCTTATATAACATAGCTCCTTTTATCATATAGCTATTTCTCTTTAGTCTCAAATCTCATTTTTGGACTCTTTGTAGATGTGGTGGGAATTTTTTGTTCATTTAATAGTATACAATGTCATCATACCATTCATTTGGATAAATATCCTCCAAGTGGTATTGCTAAACTATAAGCTCTAGTTTTGTCTCTATCATTATGCATGTGAGATCCTGCCCTTAGACTAGCTTCATTGGTTGGATCTCCATTTCATAATCTTTCAAGAGGGTAACCCATTGCACTCTTCTTTCCCTTGGTTCATTATACATCAACATCACCTTAACAAATAGGTCTAGGACAATAGTGAACACTTTATTTCTCAAGATGTAATGCCTAAATTTATTGACTCTCCAAACTAGGGCATATGCCTGCTTCTCAAAATTATGGTAACATAATTGAACATCTTTTAGTGGAGCACTCATAAAAGCAATAAGATGCACATTTTCCTTGTATTCCTTTTGTGTTAACATGTTGGCACATGAGTGGTCTGAAGAAAAATAATAGATATAGAAATAGTTTAAATAATCTAGGATGACCAACACAAGAGCCTTTGTAATAGCCATCTTAATTTTAGAAAAATCTTTTTTGGATTTTGGCATCCATTCTACCTTACCATATTTTTTAAGCATAACATTAAACGACTTGACTATTTCTGCAAACCCCATGATAAACCTCTTGACAAAGTTGTTTTTTTCAAAAAAAGATTTAATTTCCTTCTTGCTTCCTAGAGGCCGAATCTTCAAGATAGCTTGTATATGTCCTAGATCTATGGAAATAGCTATTTCTTAAATTATATGTCCCAACAATTTCCCCCCTATTACCCAAATGATACACTTCTTTGGGTTCAATGAAATGCCAAATTCTTAGCACTTTTGTTACACTTTGCACAAGTCAAATATTCTCAAACTCAAGTCAAATTTCATAGTTTACATACAGTGAGTTTAAGGAGTTTTATTTTGCAACTAACAATCAAATATTCTCATACTCAATTCAAATTGAATTTAAAGCAAACTAGCTCACAAAATTTGATATTGATTCAATTTTCAACTACTTACAAAAGGACTATCACTCCCTTTGATAGATTCATTAAAATTTACAAACTTTATATCATTACCTGTGATAGACTCAATACATAGATGATACAAAATTTATATCACTACCTATGGTAGATTTATTACATGAATAATTCAATATTTCTATCACTACCTATGATAGATTTATTACAAAAGATTGCAATATGATTATCACTCCCCGTGGTTGGTTCATTTTCACTGTCAGTGATAGGTTCCTCCTGAGCTCTAAACTCTAAAAACTAAATGAGTCTATATCTACGAGCTAGAACTCGATCTCCTTCAAATGATTTTGGTTTTCTCTTGAAATTTGAAAGGTTCCTAGTGTTGGTTTTGTTTATCTCAACTATTATGGTGGACTTCAAAATTTCCTTCCTAGAGGCTTTCCATTTCCTTCTTTCCTTCTAAAGTCTCTTCAAATCTTCAGCCATCATTTTTGAATCCAAAGGGAAAGAGCAACTTGAGTAATCATATCAAAGCTTGATCTTCCACAATCGGACAGAAATAGGGTCTCAAATCTTCTTCCAGGGTGTTTTATGTATCATCATCCTAGAAAAACACCAATAGTTGTTTCAGTTTTCTAAGTTTCCATGATGAGCCCCAAGGTTCAGTGTTGAACCTTGTAGCTTTGATACCATATGTAATTTTCTAACTAATCTACAATTTAAGAATGGAATATAACTACTAGATTTCAGCTAAAATGTAACTACATGTTTACATTCTAGGGTTTCCTTTGCAATTTGAATGAAAAAAATAAATAATAATAATTAAATCATATTAGATTTCAAAACTAACTTTTAAAATTTCAATTTTAGTTGAAAGGAAACAACTAACTGATTTCATATAACTGAAAATACAAAAGAACAAAAATTAATTTTTCTTTCCTTTCATAAAGTAAGAGCAATAATTATAGCTATCAAATAAACATGCTAATTAAATATTTCTTAAATTTAAAGAGTGAGAAAGAGTACAAGAAGATACAATTTTGAAGGCTTTATGCTGGAATGATGCACAAAATTCTTCTATTTCCAAGGGAAAAAGAAATATCATCAAGGTCTTTTCCACCCAACTGAAGACCTACTGGTCTCCCATGTTTCTTCAACTAAAGAAACCCATCCCTTCATGAGGGTGATAAAAAATGAATCACATAATATCATCATGCATTTGAGCCTGGTGTCAAGGACCTATACCACTTGATCGATCCTTCACTATGGGTAACTCCCAACTAGAAAGATCACTCTAACTAGGGGTATATCTGGTACTTGATAACTAACAAATGCTTGATCTAGCATCGTATTTTGGCCAAGGATTTTAATATTACTCAAACTCATGTGTCATCAACACTCTCACCCTTCCTCGACATGATTTCATTTATCTCAAGGTTTAAATTACAATGACTAGTTTGATTATAATTTTCCTCTTAGTTAAAGGTTAAATATTAACCATAAGTTTTATTCATATAAAAGAGACTAAAACAACATTGAGGATTTTTAAGACTTTAAAATTTATACATTCCCTGAAGGACTTGGGTGAGCAAAGGAAATGCACTAGAATAACTTGTAAATTAGAGAGTAGATAATGAGAAGATTTGACTTAATCTGGAAGAATAAGGATTTCGGGTAATTTTCAAATAGTTCATTTTGTATTTTAATTCAGAAGTATATCATTGACATAGAAAATTTTGATTTCAAGAAATGCAAAGGTTTCAGGTTCTCTTATAGAAAAATCCTTTAATAGACCAACCCTAGAAGATAATATAAGACTCGATTTCCTTTTTACTTTCAAAGAGATGAGAAATATTAATGAATTTATTTTTTGTGCATAAGGTGTTCAACAAAGATGGATTCATCATTGCATATACATTGAATTATTTATATGATTTACTTGCCTGAATATGAGGATTCAAAAACTCGAAAAGATCCAAACTCTCTTTTCCTCTAATGAATAGGTCTAAGCTACGAAGCCACAAAAATATTTTTGACCAAGAGAGATGGAAACGACGAACTCAAGAACTAGGAACCACCTCCCAGAATATTCAAGAATCGAATTATTTTCCAAACTCAACCACATTCAGCTTCAATAGAAGATAACCCATATTTCTAACTGATGAGGATGCTAACAAGAAAAGAGAAGAGATGGAAAGACGGAATGAGTACATAATTAACAAATTTGAGAATGGAGAATGTTTCCCAACAATTAGAAGAAGAGAGAATGAGTTACAATAGATGAATAATTAGAGAATGGAGCAAGGCTAGCTTAATGTCAGTGCTAACAAGAATGTCGATTCTAGAGAATGCAGCCCATGTGATTTCCATGGAAATGAGAAAAAAAACTACGAATGAGAGAGGAATGAAGAGATCGAAAGAAAGCCAAAAACTAAATTATATGGATCAAAGAATCAGCCAAGAAACCCCATCAAATGCCCCATGATATTGGGAATTTCAAACAAAAGAAGGTGGAAAGAAGACATGAGTTACCACCTCCAAGTTCACTGACTCCCAAATTTGAGTTTAAGCCTTACCTCTATTTTTATATTTAAATTGATGGAATTACAATTATAGCTATTATTATTAATTTAATATTTTATAACCATTTGAAATCTCCTAAGATATATTCTAAGAATTGGCTCACTCAACTTCAAAAGGAGATTATTGATAAATAATTTAAATTGACTTGTTTAAAAATAATTAAATTAAATTAGTTATGGCCAAAGCTATGAATCTGATGCAACTGTCTTACAGTGACTCAAGGTTTGTTGATAAAATTGATCCTTTGTTAACCATGATCTCTCCCTGACAATATTTCCCTTTCCCCTTGATTTTTGATGATCCTACAACCACTTAGAAAAAAAATAGGGTTAGACCATTCTTGACATATATATACATGTTTAAATATAATCTCATCATCACATACATTTTTTCATATAAAAGAAAATCATTCACATTTATAGTTACGACATATAAAACAATTATTTTATTCTCCATTTCACATTCACATGAAAAGAAGTTGCTTGCAACTAACATAATGACCATAATTTTATTGTCATAAAAATGTTGAAGTTAGAGGGAATGTAACATACTTCTCCCCTTAAGAATCATCGACCTAGATGATTATTTATTTATAAAACCAAGTCTAAAATAATAATTATATATAGAGTCTTAATTATTGTTAAAAAAATATGGGAACTTCTAAAGGATTTCATCATAATTCTCCCAAGTGGCATTTTCCTTTGAATACTCATCCCACTAGACCTTTCATTGTACCACCTCATGGTTACGTAAGCATGACCTACATACCACGAGAACTCTAAGTGTCTCTATTGTGATCACCCCAAGGTCTTGAACCTATAAGGAATTTCAGTCAATCATATGATAAAATTTTGCATAATACTTCTTAAGATAGGAGACACAAAATACATTGTGCAATTTGGCAAGATTCGGAGGTAGAGAAATTATGTATGCTACTCGATTGATAACTTCCAAAAATTCAAAATGTCTCATGTATCTTGGGGCTAGCTTAGAATATTTCCCAAATTTTATAGAACTTGTATGTGGTTTCATTCACAAGACAACTTTCTCTCCCACCACAAACTATCTGGGGGTTCATTTTGCATCAACATAGCTTTTTATTGATTATTATCTTTCTTCAGACTTTTTCTGATTAACTTTACGTATTCTTCCATTTCCTAAAGCATTTTGGGTCCTAAAATGATCATTTCTTCCATCTTGTTCGAACTAATAGGAGTTCTACATTTCCTGCCATACAATTCTTCAAAAGGTTCCATTTTAATAGCTAATTGGTATGAGTTGTTCTAATAAAATTCTACCAAGGTTAAGTATTCTTCCCACTTATATTGTTGATCCATATAGTACATCCTTAGCAGATCTTCTAAAATCTGATTTACCCTTTCCTTTTGACCATCTATTTTAGGATGATAGGTTGTGATAATATTTAACTGAGTCCCCAAAGTAGAAAATAAAGTTTGTCAAAACTTGGATGTCATCCTGGCATCTCTATCAGATATGATATTTTTAGGTACTCCATGGAAATGAAAATTTTCTTGTACAAAATTTCATGCAATCACAAAAGCCCCATCAATCAAATTCCTAGGTATAAAATGTGCTATTTAAGTGATTCTATCCACTACTACCAATAAAACATTATGATTGATCCTTGTCATTGGTAGACCCTGTACAAAATCAATACTAATGATTTTCCATTTCTAGCCTGGTACACTGTGGGGTTGTAGTAATCTTGTTAGGTTTTGATGCTCTACCTCAACCTTCAAACATTCAAAAAATCCTACAACAAACCTGGCCACATTCTTTTTCATCCCCTTCCAAAAATATAACGGATTAACATCGAATAACATCTTGGTTACCCATAGATGACCTGAGTAAGGTGTGGTGTGTACCTCTTTCCATATCATTTTCCTTAACTTTGACGAGTTTGGAATATACATCCTGCCCTTGAATCTCAAAATTCCATCTGCTTCAATCTAAAAACCCTCATATTTAGGTTCCTCGGGGTTTTCTCGAAGAGCTTCATGAACTTGCAAATAGGATTCATCCCCATTTAATTTTTGAAGTACCTAAGTTCTAAAATTTTTATTGATTCACACCATGGAATTTATGTGTTTCTGTCAACTCAATGCATCGGCTACTGTATTCTCCTTTCCCTTAATGTAATTGACCTCAAAATCATTATTCTATATTAACTCCATCCACCTTCTTTGGTGAGAATTTAAATTGGGTTGTGTAAATATATATTTCAAACCTTGATGATCTAACTTGAGTTCAAAAGTCTTTCCTAGCAGATAGTGTCACCATATTTGCAAGGCATGCACAATAGCTGCCAATTCCAGATCGTGTGGTGTATAATTATGCTCATACTGCTTCAATTTTTGAGATTCATAAGCCACTACTTTTCCCTCTTGCATTACCACTCCACCTGATCCATCCCCAGATGCATCAGTTATAACTACAAAATGGCCATTAGTCTAGTACTACCAGTATAGGTGTGGTTGTTAATCTCTCCTTCAATATATCAAATGCTTCTTGGCATTTATCAATCCATTCAAATCTCTTTCCTTTTCTCTAAAGAGAGGTAATGGGGTGGGAAATTCTAGAAAAATCTTTGAAAAACCTTTGATAATATCCATCCAACCCCCTAAAACTTCTAACCTCATGTACATTTTTCAGTACTGGCCAATCCACTATAGCTTTTATCTTAGCAAGATCTACTTCTATTCCCTTAGCTGATATTATGTGTCCCAAGTATTGTACCTCTTGTAGCACCCCTCCATTTTTCCCATATGTTCAAATAGTGTTCTACTCTATTATGCTTATGCTTTCTGATAGTACCTTTATTTTGGTAGACCATGATACTTTGTTATTATTTCATCACTAACTTTGGAGCAATGTTGGTTTTATATTATAATGTGAGAGTATATTATTCTGATGTTTTTTATTATGACAAGATTTTGATTAGCATAGAGTTTACTTGGGTTGATATATTTATATGCTCATCTATATTTTATTAATGTTGTAGATTATTCAGTTTGATGTGACATTATATTGGTGAAGGGAATGAGATTGCATCACTCGCTTGCGAGCGCCCTGCGATTCTGTGATTCTCTCTTCATGATGTGAATGCTTATGATATATATATATATGCATATTCGACATATGCTTTTATTGTAGTTTTACTAGTACAGGACATCGAATCCACCTAGATTCAAAGGTTTCAGCATGTCCATTTCCCAATGGTATTGTTGATTGGGAGATAGTAACGAGGTTTCCCTTGTCAAGCCACAACCCTACTCATAGTGTGTCATCGGTTTTAGTTTGTCATGTTGTGTTATAATGTTGTCCATTTCTGCCTTGATCTTATTTATGTTGCAAATTATTTTTAAGGGAAATAAATGTTTTAAATATTTTAGTTGATTATTTAATTAATCTAGAGTATTGTGTTAGAAATTGTAATTTAATTTAATTAATCAATTTAATTTATTTGGTAAAATTATTTAATCCTAGGATTAAATTTATTTTATTAAGTAATTAAAATTAACTAGATTTATTTTAAATTAGAAATACTATGTGAATTTGAAATTATTTAAAAGTGTTTTAATTTCTAGAAATATCTAGAGGGATTGGTGTTAATTGATTTAGAAGCTCTTTGTTTCTTGACATGTGTCTGGAAATCTTAATGACAGTTGTTAGGAAAAAAATTCACGGAGAGAATAATTGCTAAAATAGAGAGAGGTAGGAAGTTACTTCACAGAAGAGAGGAGAAGGTATTTTGGGGGCAAAGGTTGTTTAAAAACTAGGTTTTATTGTTGTATTCTCATTTTTGAAATTTGGGGAAAGGATAGTCGCAAGGAAATTCTTTGGCTCTAGAATTATTTTGTTTTCTGGAAGAAGATTTATTTGTCTAGAGGAATCTTTGATTTGTGCAAGAATCTCTACATCAATCTACATCCCGTCAAGTGTTTGGATTCAGGTTCCTCTATTATTTTATTTAAATTCATTTTGGAAAAGATAATAGATTAATTTTTTGTTTGGATAAATATTGCCTGTGCAAACTTAGAAGCTTTTGAGTTTTTGGTAAAATGGTTAAATGTCATTTCTAAAACTTTCCATGAAATATTCATTAAAAATTATTGCAATTTTTATTTTGGATTATTGTAAACAATGAAGAACCGAGAAGAAAAACATTAGGAAATTGAAAAATATATGTTTGGAAGGAATTAAAATTCTCTATAGAAATTCTTGGTAGAAAATCTCTTTGGAATTTTTTGTAATATTGTCTATAGAAATTTATTGATCTCCTTCCTTTTTAGATTTTATATTTGGAGAAATTTGGAAACCCCTATTTTGAAATTGTGAAAACTTCTTGTAGAATATATTTTGAAAATTCTTTGCCCAATTGGGGAATTTTTTTGATAAATTTGTATACACACACACACACACATATATATATTGGAAGATATATATATATATGTGTGTGTGTGTGTGTGTGTGTGTGTGTGTGTACTTATTTTTGGAGTCTTTGTAACTTATGTAAATTTGAAAACTTGTGTGAAAAAAATGTCGTACGGCGATTTTTATACCGTAGTATATTTTTTGGCTTGATGTTTGTTGTCTATTTAAATGGGGGAGGGTGTGTGGAGGAACTACCCTGACTACCACCCCTACAAGGGAGTGGCGTTGTGGAGGTAATACCACCATAGCCCCACACACTCCCATGGTCATGCCTTGGTGTGGGTATTGGCTGAGGGATGTAATAGCCATATTATTTTGTGCTCAATGCAATTTGAGTTGAATTTTAACTACCTCTTATAATGTTTGTTTCGATTTTTATTTTTATGAATTAATGTTTAATAAAATATATATTATTTTTGTAAATATATATATATAAAAACATATATATTTACTTATATGCATATATATTTAAATATATGCATTTAATATAGTTATATTTGGAAGGTGTAAATTATTTTTAAAATAGTTAGATAATTTATTTATGTATATATAATTATATGTATATACACATATATATAATTATATATAATTAAATATATATATCTAAAAGGATATTTTTATAATAGGTGCATGTAGTATATGCACGGTTAGAAGATTTAAATGGAATAATCTATTGGAAGAAATAAATATTTTTATTTAAAAGTAATTGAGGAATTGAAATATCTGATAGATTATATTTCCTCCTTTATCTATAAAAGGGATTTTCTTTAATTAGTTTACTTGGGGAATTTATATTTTTGTATTTCACTAAAGGGAAATTGGATTTAGGAAATCCAAATGATAGATTTATTTCTTGTATTCATTTCCCTTTTGTATGTGATTTCTTCTGGTTATGTTTTGGGGGAAAATTGACTAGAAGTGTCAGTTGATAATTTGTAAGTCTTCTAGATGAGTTATTAGATTTGAGGGTTGTTTTATTTTATTGTCATCCCTTTGATTTCCCTTGGGTAGTGTGTTTTGATATATTTAGTTAATCACTTGGTTACCATGAATGGGGATGTGTTGCCTCCTATGTTTGGACTAGAATTGGTTATCTAGTTTTGGTGAACTATGTTACCTTTGGGTGTTGGATTTGATCTATGTATTGTTAGTAGGAGAGTGGATTTCGTTATGGGCCAAATCCCTAAAGAGGTAAATTGGGTAAAATATCAAAAGTATTTAATCAAGTGAAAACAATAATTTTAAAGTAAAAAGGGGTTTTGGGTAGAAACTCATATTAATTTAGATAAGATAGCCTCACTAATGGAATCAAGTGCTCATTTGGACTTTGGATGAGTGGGAAGGCTTGGAATGGTGAAGGCCATCTGCCTTATCCCTTTGAAAGGTAAGTTGATCCCGCATGAGTCAGAATGGGCATCAGGGATTGGTTGAGGTTTCCATGGTTTAACCAGATATGGGGTCAGTAACATATGGAGATCCACATTGGGTAACCCATGTCAAGCTTGTCTGATGACAATCCTCATATGAAAATGGTTTGTGTGTATGGTTCAATTGACATACTCAATTATTATAACTCTAGAAGAAATGTAACCAATGTTTTAGTGTTGTACTTGAGTTTGGTTAATGCAGTCATGTGATAACTTGTGTCTAGAGGTAGTTGATCTTGTCTAGGAAGCCTTGTTACTATCTCCTAGCATGGGGGTTGGGCCTTCCGGTACCACTTGGTTGGGTGGAATGTGCATCTTACTCCATTGGGTTCCCTTAATATGTATGTGATGGTAGGATCTTCTAGATGGAGAGCTCATGTGTACTAGTTGCTATAATTCATTCTTATGATTTATCATATCTATTGGATATTTTATATATGTATCACTCAATTGTATTCGAGGAGGATTCTTGTAAATTGTAACACTATTTTATGATCTTCCTCATTCTCAGAATGAGTTTTGTAATAATATTTGGAATGGATGTAATTTATGCATAATTTATGTACTTTTATCTTCTATTATGTATTTAATGCTTTGAATGTATGTTCATTAATTCATGAGTAATAATTTATATTCTATGAATGAGATATTGTTTTATGTTATGGAATTCAGTTGTAAGCTTAGTTGTGTACCTTAGAGGTTGCATGCATTAGTGTAGTGCACTTCTCATGTTATTGACTGCACTTTTAATTTAAAAAATTGGTTGCTTTCATAGTAGTTGCATAGACATCAGGTTGTGTACCTTGTCTTATACCTTGGTGTGTCTATGTAGGATCATGCCTAGGTGTCGAGGTAGAGGTCGAGGTCATGGTCATGGTCAAGGCAATGGGGGTGATCGTGTGGCTAATTACCAAAACACTCTGCCACATTGGCAGCATGATAGAGAACATGTTGAGCAGTTGAAACCTTAAGTTATTCTAATGTGGGATCCTCACGATGATAATTTAGGTCAGGTCCTCACTTGTCTTAAGCTGGAGAAGAGAAAGGAAAGTAAGGATATGATGCAAGATTCTATGAGTAAGAAGCCCTCAGCTATCAAGGATTGGCCACTTGGGTGTGGGAAAAATACACCTTTATTGTCTAAGGAAAAGATAATCTAGATAACCTATTAGAGGAGGAAGAAAGTTAACCCAAGAAATTTTGTGAATGTTAGGGAAAACCAGAAGTTCCTAAGAATATTTGTGTGGTGACTCTTGGTTTTAGACTTATTCTCTCTGATTTTAGTGATCATGAGGAATTGATCACATGCAATGATAGTGATTATGAATCACTCTTAGGCTGATTGATCATTGGATGCTTGTTTGTAGGCTTCCAAGAGTAAGCCTGATCCTAGGGGGGAGGATGTAGCACCCCTCAATTTTTCTCAAATGTTTAGATAGTGTTCTACTTTGTTATGCTTATGCTTTCTGATAATACCTTTATTTTGGTAGACCATGATACTTTTCTATTTTTGATCGCTAACTTTGGAGTGATGTTGGTTTTATATTATGATATTTGTTATTATGACATGCTTTGGATTAGCATAGAGTTTACTTGATCTAAAATTTTTATATGCTCATCTGTATTTCACTAATGTTGTAGATTTTCCAGTTTGATGTGTCATTGTATTGGTGAAGGGAACAGGATTGCATCACTCACTTGTGAGCACCCTGTGATTCTATGATTCTCTCTTCATGATGTGAATGCTTATGATATATATATATGCATATTCGACATATGCTTTTATTGCAGTTTTACTGGTATAGGACATTGAATCCACCTAGATTCAAAGGTTTTAGCGTGTCCATTTCCCAATGATATTGTTGATTGGGAGATAGTATTCATGTTTCCCTTGTCAAGCCACAACCCTACTCATAGTGTGTCGTCAGTTTTAGTTGGTCATTTTTTTTATCATGTTGTCCATTTTTCCCTTGATGTTATTTATGTTGCAAAGTATGTTTAAGGAAAATAAATGTTATAGGTGATTATTTAATTAATCTAGAGTATTGTGTTAGAAGATTTTAATTTAATTTTTTTATTTAATTTAATTTATTTGGTAAAATAATTTAATCTTAGGATTAAATTTATTTTATTAAGTAAATCAAATTAATTAGATTTATTTTAAATTATAAATACTATGTCAATTTAAATTTTTAATTTTTTTTTAATTTCTAGAAATATCTAGAGGGATTGGTGTTAATTGATTTAGAAGATATTTGTTCCTCGACATGTGTTTGGAAATATTAATGATGGTTGTTGGGAAAAATCTTTTCACTGTGAGAATAATTGCTAAAATAGAGAGAGGTGGGAAGTTAGTTCATGAAAGAGAGGAGAAGATATTTTGGGGGCAGAGGTTGTTTAAAAATTAAGTTTTGTTGTTGTATTTTGGTTGTTGAAATTTGGGGAAAAGATAGTCTCGGGAAAATTCTTTGGCTCTGGAATTATTTTGTTTTCTAGAAGAAGCTATGCTTTCTGGAAGAAGCTTTATTTGTCTAGAGGAAGCTTTGATCTATGGAAGAATTTCTACATCAATCTACATCCCGTCAAGCATTTGGATTCAGGTTCCTCTATTATTTTATTAAAATTCATTTTGGAAAAATTAATAGATTAATTTGTTGTCTTGAAAAAGATTGCATGTGAAAACTTAGAAGCTTTTGAGTTTTTGGTAAAATGGTAAAATGTCATTTCTGAAACTTTTTGTGAAATCTTTTGTAGAAATTATTGCAAGTTTTATTTGAGATTTTTGTAAATAGTGAAGAAGCTAGAAGAAAAAGATTAGCAAATTGGAAAACCTATGTTGGGAAGGAATTAAAATTCTCTATAGAAATTCTTCATAGAAAACCTCTCAGGAATTTTCTTGTAATATTGTCTGTAGAAATTTATTGATCTCCTTCCTTTTTAGATTTTTTATTTGGAGAAATCTGGAAACCCCTGTGTTGAAATTGTGAAAACTTCCTCTAGAATATATTTTGAAAATTATTTTCTTGATTTGAGCATTTGTTTGATAATTTGTATATATATATATATATATATATATATTGGAAGATATATATATATACAAATATATAAATATATATACATGTATTAGTTTTTGGAGTCTTTGTGACTTCTGTAAATTTGAAAATCCTATGTGAAAAAATGCCATACAACAATTTTTATACCGCAGTATATTTTTTGGCTTGATGTCCATTGTCTATTTAAATGGGGGATGGTGTTTGGAGGTACTACCCACACTTCCGCCTGCACAAGGGAGTAGCATTGTAGAGGTAATACCTTTGTAGCACCACACACTCCCATGGTCATGCCTTGGTGTGGGTAATGGCTGGGGGATGACACAACCATATACTTTTGTACTCAATGCAGTCAGAGTTGAATTTTGTTTGCCTCTTATAATGTTTGTTTCAATTTTTTATTTTTATGAATTAATGTTTAATAAAATATATATTATATATAAGTTAATATACATGTAAAAACATTTTTTTTTATATGTATATATTTAAATATATGTATTTAATATAGTTATATTTGGAAGGTGTAATTTTTTTAAAAATAGTTAGATAATTTATTTATGTATATATAATTATAAGTATATACACATATATATAATTATATATATATATATTTAAATATATATATCTTAAAGGATATTTTTATAATAGGTTCATATGGTACATGCATAGTTAGATGATTTAAACAGAATAATCTATCAGAAGAAATAAATATTTTTATTTAAAATTAATTAAGGAATTGAAATATATGATAGATTAGATTTCCTCCTCTCTCTATAAAAGGGATTTTATTTAATTAGTTTATTTGGGAAATTTATATTACTGTATTTCATTGGGAAGTTGGATTTAGGAAATCCAAATTATAGATTTATTTCTTTTCTTCAGTGACCTTTTGTATGTGATTTCTTCTGGTTGCATTTTGGGCAAAAATTTATTAGAAGTGTTGGTTGATAATTTGTAAGTCTTCCAGATGAGTTATTAGATTTGGGGGTTGTTTTATTTTATTGTCAGCCCTTTGATCTCCCTTGGGTAGAGCATTTTGATGTATTCAGTTAATCATTTGTTGCCTTCTATGTTTAGAGTGGAATATGTTATCTGATCTTGGTGCACTATGTTACCTTTTGGTGTTGGATTTGATCTGTGTGTTCTCAGTAGGAGAGTGGCTTTCATTAGGGGCTAGGGCCCTAAACAGGTAAACTGGGTAACCTATTGGAGGTAGTTAATCAAGTGAAAACAATAATTTTTAAGTAATTAGGGGTCTCAGGTAGCAACTCATATTAATTCAGATAGGATAGCCTAACTCATGGACTCAAGTTCTCATTTGGGCTTGGGATGATTGGAAATGCCTTGAATGGCGAAGGTCGTCTACCTTGTCCCTTCAAAAGGTAAGTTGATCCCACATGAGTGAGAAAGGGGGTCGAGGATCGGTTGAGTTTGCTAGGGTTTAACAAAATAGGGGGTTGGTAACCTATGAAAATCCACATTGGATAACCCATGTCGAGCTGGTGTGATGACACTCCTCCTATGAAAATAGTCTATGTGTATGGTTTAGTTGGCATACTTGATTATTATAACTTTGGAAGCAATGTAACCAATTTTTTAGTGTTGTCCTTGTGTTTGGTTAATTCATTCATGTGATAACCTGTATCTAGAGGTAGTTGGTTTTGTCTAGGAAGCTTTATTACTATATCCTAGCACGGAGGATGGGCCTTCAGGTACCACTTGGTTGGGTGGAACGTGCACCTTACTTTGTTGGGTTCCCTTCTTATGTACATGATGGAAAAATATTCCATTTGGAGAGCTTGTGTGTACCGGTTGTTATGATTCATTCTTATTATTTATTATATCTATTGGAAATTTTGTATATATTTCACTCCTCAATTGTATTTGAGGAGGATTCGTGAAAATTTTAACACTTTTGTATGATCTTCCTCATTTTGGGAATGATATTTTAAATAATATTTGGAATGAATGTAATTTATGGATCGTTTATGTACTTTTATTTTATGTGATGTATTTAATGCTTTGAATGTATGTTCATTAATTCATGAGTAATAACTTATATGTTATGAATGAGTTATTTCTTTATGTTATGGGATTGAATTGTAAGCTTATTTACATTCCTTAGAGGTTGTATGTGTTATGGTAGTGTACTTATCATGTTATTACACTTTTAAGAAGAAAAATTGTTCGCTTTCATAGGAGTTGCATATTCCTCTAGGGTTATGTAGCGGGGCATGACACCTCTTTCTAAAATAAGGTGCATTTTGATAGTTTCCCATAAATCTTATGCTTCCTGAGCCGTTGAAGGACTACTCAAAGATGTTGAAGACACTTTTCCTCATTTTTGGAGTAGATGAGAATGTCATCAAGGAAAACGAACACAAACTTATCGAAACAATCTCAGAATATATTGTTCATAAGGTTCATAAATGCGATTGGGGAATTGGTGAGTAAAAATGGAAAAAAACTATAAATTCATAGTGACTATATCTAATCCTAAAAGTTGTTCTATGAATTTATTCTTCTTTCAATCTGAGCTGATAATATCCCGATCTTAAATCTATCTTAGAGAACACTGCTGCCCATTTCATTTGATAAAAAATATCACCTATTCGGGGCAAGGGCTACTTATTTATGATGGTAAGCTTATTTAACATTTGGTAATCTATACACAGGCGAAGTGTCCCATCCTTCTTAATAAATATCATTCTTGCACCCCAAGGTGATACACTAGGTTGAATCAAACCATTATCCAATAATTCCTGTAGATGTGCCTTTAGCTCCATTATTTCTATTATGGCCATACAATATGGTGGCTTAGAAATAGGCTTGGCCCCTGGAACTAATTCTATGGAGCAATAAAACACCCTTCTAGGTGTTAACTCATCTAGTTCCTCTAGAAACACATCTTGGTATTCCCAAAGATAGGATTATTTTTCACCAAAATTTTCTTCCTTAAAATCAATTTATATTTCCCCTTCCCTAGTCTAGGTGTGCATTAGCATATCATCAAAATATTTGTTTTCTTTGTATTCTCTACCTTCTTCCATTTTAACTACAAATATTTGGCATCCTTTCCTTTTATTTCTTTTTAGCTGCATAGTTGAAATTTGTCATACCTTAACCTCTCGTTGAACCCCTTGAATTAACACTTGTTTTCTTGGATCATCCACACACTCTACTTTCTTAGAAAAAAAATCAACCTTAGCTCTATGTTCCCTTAAACAATGCATTCCAATGAACACATCATATGAACTAAGAGTTGACGCGTAAAGGTTAATCTTTGTAGTGAAGCCAAGAAATTCAACCCTAGCTTCAAATAGACACTGCTCTACCCAAACTCTCATCTGATTAGCATATTCAACTATTAATGACTTGGCCATGAACATAGTTCTTTTAGGAAATTTACCAACTAACTTAAGGGATATGAAACATTCAGTGGCTCTAGTATCTATTAAAATGGTTGTTGGGTTCCTGTAAAGCATACCTAGAGTCTCTATAGGAGTGACTTCATATTTTTCCTACCTATTGTCTACTCCTACATGGATTATTTTTTGGAAGGCCATCTACTAAGGTGGTAGAGCCTTTCATTGTTGTTGCCCATGCTGATTTTTAGTAGTGCACTGGTAAGTATAATGTTCTCCTCCATAATTGAAGCATCCTCCTGGTGGTCCCTTCTTTTTTGGACCTTTTCTTGTATTGGTTTCATCCTTCCTATTACTATTATTATTAACCTTTTAATATTTCTTGTAATCAAACTGATTATTCTTGTAGCCCTTCTTTAAATTCTGGTGTGACTGATTCCACTTGCCTTTTTTTATGATTTCTATATTTCAAAGAATCATCCTTCTTCAACCTCTTTTCCTTTTGTACAAATTTTTCATAAGCTTCATCCATAGTCTGATGTGCCAAAACATCCATTGGACCTCTATAAAAAATTTCAATCCCATTATGAGCTTATGAACTTAGAAATTTTCATCTTGTCAATACTGAGGAACATGTTTTAATAGTTGGCTATACTTTTCCCAATACTCATTGATAGTTAATGGTCCATGCCTCATATTTTTGAGATTTAATATCGTTTTATAATAGTACAACTATGGTAGACATATCTAACAAAATATTCTTACAAACTGATCCTAGGTTGCTTTTTCTACCACTAAACCCATTTCAACCCTTTTATTTTCTAGCCATGTGGTGGTTTCTCCTGCCAACTAGTAGACTGCCCATGTTGCTTTGGAATTATTTGAGTAATCCCTTAGCTCAAAATATTTTTCCATTTCCATTAGCCATGTCTCAGTGAAATATACCAAATAGGAGCCCTCAAACTTAGGTGCTTTTATCTTTTTCATGTCCATAGAAAGTTCATCAGCCAATCTACTTCTCTTTTTTCCCAAACTCAATGTTTTAGAATTATCCTCGTGTTGTTCACTCTGGTTTTCAAACCTTTCCTCTCTTGTCTCAAATTTTCCTTCTACCTTTCTCTCAAGGTTGGCTATTCAAGCTTGGGTTGCATTCCTCAAATTCAATAACTGATCTAGTTTAGCCATGGGATTATTATCCTAATCTCATCTGAACCCATTTCTGGAATTTTCCATTCCAATGAAGTTCTTGGAGATATTAATGGTTCTAATTAGTCTTGATATTTATTCTTATTTAATAGTTTACATAGAATAAGTTTAAGGAGTTTTCTTTTGCAACTAACAATCAAATACTCTCAGATTCAAGTCAAATTAAATTTAAAGCAAAATAGCTCACAAAATTTGATATTGATTCAATTTTTAACTACTTACAAAAGGACTATCACTCCCTGTGATAGATTCATTAAAATTTACAAAATTTCTATCATTACTTGTGATAGATTCAATACATAGATGATACAAAATTTCTATCACTACTTGTGATAGACTTATTACATGAATAATAAAAAATTTTTATCACTACCTGTGATAGATTTCTAACAAAATATTACAATATGGTTATCACTCCTCGTGATTGGTTCATTTTGAAATGTTCAGGAATTTTTTTCAATGTTAGTAATAGGTTCTTCTTGATTTCTAATCTCTAAAAATGGAATGAGTGTATATACAGTAGTTGGATCTCGATCTCCTTCAGATGGTTTTGGTTTGGTCTTAAAATTTGCAAGATTCCTAGAGTTGGTTTTGTTTATCTCAACTAGTATTGGTGGACTTCACATTTTTCTTCCTAGAGGTAGTCCATTTCCTTATTTCCTCCCAACATCTCTTTTGAGCTTCAACCATCATTTCTCAATCAAAAGGGAAAGAGTAGCTTGAGTAATCATATTGAAGAATAATCTTCCACAGTGGGACAAAAACAAGGTCTCAGATCTTCCTCTAGGATATTTTTTGCATCATCATCCTAGAAAAAACCCATGCTTTTTTTAGTTTTCTAAGTTTGTGTGATGATCCCCAAGGTTTAGTGTTGAATGTGGTAGCTTTGATACCATATTTAATACTCTAACTAATCTAATTTTTAAGAATGGAATCTAACTACTAGCTTTCAGCTGAAATATAACTAACTACAAGTTTACATACTAGGGTTTCCTTTGTAATTTGAATGAAAAAATAAAAAAAAGATAATTACATCATATTCAATTTCACAACTAAATTTTAAATTTTAAATTTTAGCTAAAAGGAAAGAACTAACTTGATTTATTCAACTAAAAATACAAAAGAACAATATCTATCTCTTCTTTTCTTTTGTAAAGTAAGAGCAATAATTATAGCTATGAATTAAACATGCTAAGTAAATATTTCTAAAATATAAAGAGTGAGAAAGAGTACAAGAAGATATAGTTTTGAAGGCTTCTTGTTGGAATTTTGCACATAATTCTTCTATTTCCAAGGGAAAAATAAATATCATTGAGGGATTTTTCGCCCAACCAAGGACCTACTGGTCTCTCGTGTTTCTTCAACTAAAGAAATCTTTCCCTTCACGAGGGTGATCAACAATGAATCAAATAATATCATCACACATCTGAGCCTGGTTTCAAGAACCTATACCACTTGATTGATCATTCACTATGGGTAACTCCCAACTACAAAGATCAATCTGACCAGGGGTATATCATGTACTTCATAGCTAACAAATTATAAATCTAGCATTGTACCTTGACCAAGGATTTTAATATTACTAGAACTCTTGTTTCATCAACACTCTCACCCTTGCTCGACATTATTACATTTGTCTCAAGGTCTAAATTATAATGATTTTTTTAATTTTCATTTTCCTCTTAGTTCAAGGTTAAATCTTAACCATAAATTTGAATACACATAAAAGAGACTAAAATGGCATTGAGGATTTTTAAGACTTTAACATTTATACATCCCCTGAAGGACTCGGGTGAGCAAAGGAAATGCACTAGACTAGCTTCTAAATTAGAGAGTAGATAAGGAGAAGATTCAACTTAATCTAGTACAATAATTTTTTTAGGTAATTTTCAAATAGCTCATTATGTATCCTGATTTTGAAATATATCATTGATAGAAAAAAATTTGATTGAAAGAAATGTAAAAGGTTCAGGATCTCTTATAGAAAATTCCTTTAATAGACCTACCCAAGAAGATAATATAAGACCTGATTTCCTTTTACTTTAAAAGAGACTAGAAGGATTAATGAATTTAATTTTCTATGCATAAGGTGTTCAAGAAAGATGGATTCATCATTGCCTATACAGTGAAGTATTTATACGCTTTACTTGCCTGAATATGAAGATTCAAAAACTTGAAAAGATCCAAACTCTCTTTTCCTTAGATGAATAGGTCTAATCAATGAAGCCACCAAAATATTTCTAACCAAGAGAGATGGAAATGATGAAATCAAGAACTAGGAACCACCTCTTGAAAGATTGAAGACTCAAAATATTTTCCACAATCAACCACGTTCAATTTCAATAGAAGATAACAAAGATTTCCAACTGATGAGGATTTTGACAAGAAAGGAGAAGAGATGGAAAGATGGAATGAGTACAAAACTATAAAATGCAGGTATGGAGAATTTTTCCCAACAATTAGAAGAGATAGTGCATTGTGGTAGATGAATAATTGGAGAATGGAGCAAAGCTAGCATAATTTGAGTGCTTGAAGAATTCACCTCATGCGATTTCCAAGGAAATGAGAGAACAAATTATGAATGAGAGAACTAGATTATACGACTCAAACTATCAGCCAAGAAATCTCATCAACTATCCCATGATCTTGGACGTTTAAAACAAGAGAAGGTGGCAAGAAGATGAGAGTTACCACCTTAAAATTCACCGACTCATAAATTTGACTTGAAGCCTTACTTATATTTTTATATTTAAATCGATGGCATTAGAATTATAGCTATCATTATTAATTTAATATTTTATAACCATTTGAAATATCCTAATATATATTCTGAGAATTGGCTTGCTCAACTTCAAAAGGAGATTATTTATAAATAGTTTAAATTGACTTGTTGAACAATAATTAAATTAAATTACTTATGGTCAAGGCTATGAATCTGATGCCACTATCTTACACCAACTCAAGGTTTGATGAGAAAATTGATCATTTGTTAACCACGACCTCTCCCTGATGATATTTCCCTTTCTCCTTGAGTGTTGATGATCTTGAAACCACTTGGGAAAAAGACTAGGGTTAAACCATTCTTGACATATATACACATGTTTAAATATAATATCATCATCACATACATTTTTGCATATAAAAGAAAATCATTCACATTTATAGTTACGACATATTATAAATTTATTTTATCCTCAACTTTACATTTACATGAAAATAAGTTACTTGAAACTAACATAATGACCATAATTTCATTTCCATAAATATGTTTAAGCTACAAGGGATGTAACATAAAATTTACCAATAAACACATTCCTTATATCCTCGATAGTACATAGATTATGTGCATCACACTGGTGATCAATGGAGTCCTTAATTTTCTAATCTTGATCCATTATATGGTCTAGGTCAAATATTCTTTCTAACTAAACCATACCTATAGGTATTGTGTTATTTTTCAAATTAATCCCCCCTTCTATATCATGCTCTAATTCTTTGGGCTCTACTTTATCTATGATTTGGGAGGCCAATATGTCTGAACTGGTGGTAAATCCAAGGATATGCTTGTCATCATCAAACACTTGGAATTTAGTCACATTGTTGGGTATCGATTGGGTGGAGGTGAGTTCCACAATGAATTTCATTAGGCCACTCAATAAAAAACGCTACAAGTTTTTGGACGCTTGTGCTAAGGCACCAACGAATTGATTTTTTCTATAGGGAATCAATTGGATACTCAATGCATCAAATATTTCTATGAGGTCCCACACCCTATGCCTATAATTTTCTGGTCTCCAATCATAACATGAGTACAATTTTTGAACTTTATTTACAACTAATTTAGAGTCCCCAAATAGTTGCAAAATTTTGACCTTCTTCCTCAAACCCATGAGTATCCCATGAACTAATGCCTCATATTCTGCTACATTAATCATGCAATAAAATTTTAATCTATGGGAAGTGAAATAAGTCTTACCCATAGGTTTGATGGGTTTGAAGCTTGCTCCCACTCCTTTCTTAGATTTAGATCCATCAAAGCGCAACATACAAAACTTGGAGGGACTTTTTCCTTTGGATCTAATTGAACACACTTCTTTTCTTGGATGTGTGTCTATTTCTACACCTTTGGGTGGTTGTTTACACTTGGGTTGGTTTTGATCTTGTTGTTCCCTCAAAATATCCTTTAGATGGACTTTCCTTATGATATGGTCCATGAATATCAGACATAAGCAACACTCAAACTTTAAATGAGTTGCATCATGTACTTTGCACTAGTTGGGTAGCAAAAACTCCTTGAAATCCATTCTATCTCCTAAACTAAGTTAATATTGCACACATTTATGTATAAATTCTTGAAATCCATCAAACAAGACTAAGCTACCATCCTCTTGATAGTCTTCATCATCAGATTCAACCAATGCTTATGTAATATTGGTAAGAGGGATTAGAGTGGTGGGAGCACTACACAACACAAGGACCTCTTCTATACCTTCTTCTTTAACTTTGTAGGCAACGCAAAATTAATTTCCTAACTCTATGTCTGCAAACAACACTTCATTTGTATTGTTATACTTGGTGATCATAAATTTCATTCAAGGCTCTTGTTCAATATAACTTTGATTAGGAAGAAATTTCTAGGGAAGCCAAAAATGTGAATAATCAGTTGCAACATAACCATTTAAGGCTCGAGTGAAATCCCTCCCCAAAATAATCCCATAACTATTAGAGATGTCAACGACCTGAATGTCGATAACTTGTTGCACCCTTGGGTCTGATGTGACCCGCATAGGGATCATGCTCACCTCCCCTACTATGCTCATCAAATTCTTATCAAGTTGAGACACCTTACATTTGGATGGGTTCAAAGTTATTCCTAGTGCTTGGCATACTATGAAAGGAATGAAATTAGCCGAGGTGCCTGAGTCTAGCAAGCAATTATGCAATTTTTTTCTAATTATACAAATTGTCAACAGGAAAGGAGGGTTATCCAATTTCCCCTAAAATAGTCACATATAAACATCAACCTAGGCCACCTTTTCTTTGTCCTTTCATTTATTTTGTCCCTTGTTTGTAATGAATTTTTTTCTTTGGTTGGATACCTATCTACATGTTGAATTTTGTTGGATTACTAGCTTGGTGGTTGATCGAATTTTCTTTCCCATCATTTCCTTGAACATGGGCTCATTGTTAGAGGTGTAAAATGCGACTCTCTTTGTAGGTGCCTCCTAAGCTAGTTTTGATGGGGGATTTCCATTCAATGATCGAAAGAAGGCATTCTTGACTGTGGGTACCCTTAGCATCTCAAAGGCCGATAGGTTGATCTTTACTTTCTTGAACTCCTCACCCATGTATTCTCCTATTTTCTCAACATATACATCAAAGGAAGTTCCTTGGGTAGCATTAGCATTTTCATCTTGAATTGAATTAGGCTACCTATTTCTATTGAAATACTGGGTAGGCACTTTAGGATAGGTCAAGTTATTGCTAGCATTAGGATTAGGTGGAGTATTGAAATTATTGGGTGGGGTAGAAGTTGTAAAGGGACTATCAGCTTGTCTATTTCATAAATTGTAAGGATTTTCACATTAGTGAAACATATGGACCTCATCTTGTTGTTGCTCTTCCTCATATTTAGGACCATTATCTACTAAATCAAATAGCTAAGATAAAGAGCTCTCATTGCTTACCTCTTTAGCTTTGCCTTCCTTTGTTGTGATCTTTTTCTTGGGAGAGTTACTATCACTTTGAGGAAAGGTAGCCTAGTTCAAAACAAAAACTTAAGATTCATATTATTCCGATGAAACTATTTATGTATAGTTCAAACCATAAAAAATATTTTGCACCTCCACCTGGAATATTTCTGCAGCAATTTGGAACTCCAAACAATCAAGCTCAGAATGTTGACTAGTTTTGTGAATTCTAGACCATCTGAATAACACCACTTCATCTAAGTGGACTCCACTTGTTTGTTTATCTAGGCCACCAGGCTGGTCAAGAGGTGTGGGAACACCTCCATTGTTTGGTCTGGTATTCCATGTTCTATTTTGCCTTAAAGGCTACCTTCTTTCAAAGTTTTTTCTTGAGATTTGGCCTCATTTGTAATTCTACCTTGAAGATGGACTAGAATCTCGGTGGTCTCTTTGATAGCTTGATTTAATTCTCTTTTGAGATGCTTGTAGTTGATTATTTTTATTCCTCAAATGAGTTAATCTGGTAGAAAACTTCTTCAGTAATTCAACTAGCTAATCAATTTGTTCCTTATCTACACTTCTTTGAGTTGGAATTGAATTCAAAAGGAAAATAGGAGGTGTTGTGAGCTGACTCTGTTGGGAAGCTGGTGCTTTAGAGCTCTACAGGTATGATGACACTTGGGATTGTTGTGAATAATCCTGCTAATGATAAGCTTGTAGATAGCTCAGCACTGAGGGAGCTTGATTTAGTGGTAGCTCTGGATGTGGCACAATTGGTAGTTGGGGAACTTGATTAACATGGGCATTTGATGAGCCAAGGCATGATTAAGCCCATGGATTTTCCTAGAGTTGTATGTGGATCCTAGTAAAGGTAGCATACATGCAATGTTTTTTCCCAAGTTAGTGCTTACTTTTGCTAATTCTACATAGGACTCCACTACACTTGTAGGAGGTTGATGCATTCATTTTACCAAGGCAGATTTGAGGTTGTCCAAAGCATCATAATATACTAATCTAGTTGAAGCATCATCAACTACGTATTGTGTTTGCAACTTCATCTATGCTCTATGAAATCTATTATTGAATGAGTTGATTGGTTCATTGACCTCCCTCCTTATTGACATGAATTGTTGATACAAGTCTATGGGGCTGACTGGAATCTTAAATTTCTATAGGAAGATGTTCTTCAAGAGGTCCTAAGAGGTAATGGAACTTTTTGACAAGTGGATGTGCCAATAAAAGGCTTCATCCCCTAATGAGTAAGTGAAGATTCTGCAAGCCACATCCTCATGTTCAATCTGCATGCCCTTCAATATTGTTTGAAAAATCTAAATGTGTTCAGATTTTGTTGTCCTTTGTGAATCGTTTGGGTGGAACTTTGAGAAGAAGCCCTCTAGATTCTTTGGAATGTCATGGTAGTCATTGAAGGACAAGGGTGATGGATTGTTTCCCAACCAGGCCATTGGTGGAAGTGGAGGTGTTAGTGGCTTGAGAAGCAACAACCTATGGATGAGGTGGAGTAGCTGCTATAATAGTGCCCTGGATGTGGGAAGTAAATGGAGAAAATATTGGCTAAAGTGAAGGATAAGATGGAGATGGAGGGGTTGGATGGGATGGAGGGTGAAGTGGCAGTGCTGATACTAAAGCTTTCCCTTTCTTGGCTCTCTTAGCTCTGGTAGGGGTCTTTAGCTATTGAATTTCTCCCTTATCAGGTATGGATCTAGTTACCCTATGAAATCTTTGAGGGGAGAAGGACCCAATTTGATCTAGCTTCATCTAAAGGCCCTCCTTCTAGCACTATTTATGTTGATAGGTATTTTTTCACTTCTCAACATAGACAAGACATGAATATCCTATCTCTCTTGAAAGGTGAAAATATACAACTAATTGTAAGAAAATCACCCCAAGGTCTCTTGGGTGTCAGTTTATGACTTGCAAAAACAACTTAGATAGTTGATGTGATTTATTGGTAATCACAAGGGGCCTTTATAGTTCAAAAAGAATAGAGTTTCCTTTGGTTTGTGATGAAGTTTCAAATTTCTTGAAGTGAATGGATAGTGATAGCAATGTCAAGACAATGGTCTGAAACTCACTTATATCATTTGATTTAGCTTTATAGTGATCTTGGAAATGCTTGCTTAACTTAGATTTTAAAAGAAACAAAAAAATTAAAAGGGTTTATTAGTTTCCTAAGTATGCAACTAAGATGAACATTACCAATGGAGGATTCTATAGTGTACAGACTTCTAAATTTAATTCTACTTAACTAGGGACAACCCAAAATATCATAAAATTAGTTCAATCTTCTAAGGATTACTTATGATTTTCAAACTGCAACATGAATACTAAGAGCATGCACATACACAATTGAAGTTAAGTGTTGTAAATGAAATAGCTCAGACTAAATTTACACAAAAAAAACTAATCAACAAGTTGTTAAAAGTATGAGCTAGAAATTTATCAAATACTATAGCATACATCCACCATCAAAGCACAAAATGAACTACTAACTAAAAATGAACTTAACTGAAATAAATAATGTTGATACTAACTATTGGAGATAGAATTATGCACACATGGAGAAAAATATACAAGAAACCATTAACTCAATTATTTTTTTATATATAGTATTGCAACATCTCTTTACACAATAACTCATCTTTCACTTTGAAATTGAGAGGATGCCCATATTTATTATTTTTCAAAAGAAGAATGAATGGTCAAGATTCATTTACAATGAATGTCTTAGATTCATTCTAACTTAGATTTCTAAATACCACCAAAATTTACAATATAAGAATAGACTCTTTTGTATTTTTCCTATTTGATCCCATAGTCTATTTTGTCCTCTAGCAACTTATTTAAAAAATTCATCATCTATAAAGGGATTTCCAGCTTCCTTTTGTAGAGAAGCATAATAAACAAACTTTCCAATAATGGCTTGGTTTATCCCATTATGTGAATTCTGATTTGGTAATGTGGAACAAAATATTCTTGAAATCATTCATAATCTCATTGTGGTGCTTTACATATGTATCTCCCATCTTAACCATTTTCTCTTACTCTGAGAAATTCCACACAATGAAATTTATGAAATCTGCTAAAAAAGTGTCATTGTCTCCCTCTTCCACCCTTTGATGAAACTCTCACTTTATTGCCTCCGGATATAATTCTAGGGCACTCATCTCATAGCCTATCATCAGCTTCAAGAGGTTATGTACCTCAACCAAGTGAGTAACAACGCTATCATGGATATGGTCCAACTCTTTTAATGTCCTTTCTAGAATTACATTTCAAAATTCAAGAGTATGCAACCAAGCATTGAGCATACTGTAATCCTCCATTGGCAAGGCCAACTCTCTTTCCAAAACCTTTGGAGATAGCTTCAGGATGCTTTGTAGTTTGGGGTGTGTGATCATGTAGAGCTCGGGAAAATCCTTACATGTACTCACCTCTATCTCAATTATATTGTGTAGGATCAAATAGTGGTTATGCATCCTGAATATGTAATAGAATCCCTTATCACCCATGTCAATGACCCTCTTGAACCAGTCCGATGTGGACTTGGTCCAATTCTTCATTTTCTCCATTCATCTAACTTCCTCCTTGGATAGGATGGTAGGTGTAGGTGATTATGTTAGAATTCACTCCCCTGATGAAATCCATTGTTATATGTAAGCAATTTTTTTTCCATGTATGCCTTTAGCTCTTCCTTCATGGATTGGTTCGTATTCATTTGCTACAGGATTGTAGACACAGACCCCCGAAATTCATGTATCTTCTAGGATTGATATGCTAGGCCCAAATTAATGGTTGACACCTCATATTACGTTAATTGAATGTTTATTGCATCTTTATATGTAGTAGGAGTGTCTATATGCAATACCCTAGACCTAGACGCATCAAAATTAATGTGTGATTTGATCTTTAGAATTTTCTCCTTCAACGGTTTGTTGGTGTTTTTTTCTAGCAGAACCTTGAAATCCTCTAAAGGGTATTGAGCCCTTATTCTTAATAATATTCAAGGTTAGTGGCTAACAAATGGGATATTGAATTAAAACCCTTTCTCCCCTGCACTTTGGGCTCTCTGAAAAATCAAGAGGCTGATTCGAACAAGGTATTTACAAATAATTGTGCTCCAAAGTACCCAAAACACAATAAACAGATGATTCTTCTTTAAATTATTAACATAAACAATACCCTAAATATTTGTCTAATCTTCATGGTAATTTCTGATTTAAACATGAGAGATGTAGAACATTAAATTCCAAAAACACCCACAACAAGATACATAAGTAAATTTGATTTTAAATTGTAGCTACTCACAAAACAATCTCATAAAATTGCAACATCAAGAGAGCAGTACCATATTCTAGGGTGGAGTCACCTAAACCATCAAATTTAAAACTCATTAAAACATTCACTCTATCATGAATATGCCTATTAGATGGTGCTTTACACCATTGATACTAGAAATCAAACCAGTAATACTTTATTAATCCAAGCATACAATTGCATAGATCTTCATTCCTATTAATATAGTTTAACTCACTCCTTGAATAAGATTAGTAACAGTGAGAAAACATTTAGGGAAAGACAAGAAGATGAAAAATAGAAACCCTTGATTTCTTATATTCAAAACTTATGCAATATCTAAAATGGAGAAACTGGCCCAAAATATCTTGCCAATTATTTATCAAAGATGATAGTACTATAATTACATTCTCCATTACAAGATTCAAAAAACTCCTAGAACCTAAAATAAAAACCTATTTACTTTCAAACACTATTACAAAAGTATTCTCGTGAGACCAAATAATGAGCAACCTCTCCTTAAATGGAAAATAGAAAATTCCTCTTAAGGAAACACATAAACCCTAAAATGGAAAACTCTTTAGACACTCGACATTATGTGAGTGTTCAAATAAAAAAACTGCATCTCCACCATTGAATACCCATTCTACACTTTGCTTTATTTTTTGCCTCTTCAATAGAAATTTACCCCTCCTTCATGAAAAATTTCACTCCTTCCTCCATTTTACCCTACAACTGTACATGTTTTTTGTCTTTCCTATGTCAAATTTTGCTCTACTTTGTTTGGCCCTACAATATTTCACATTTTCATTTAACCCATCATATTTTAGAAGACTTTATTCACCCATTTCTTACACTTTATATTTTATCTCCCATAAAAGATTGTTTTTATTAGTGGAATCTTCAAATGATTTATTGGGTTGTGTAAAAAAACATTAGCTATGCACACTTAATTATTTCACTTATATTTAAAGTTTTCCTTGCTTAATGTGAAAGCCTTTAACTTTTGTTTCAATGGGTTATGAAAATAGTTTACCCATGTTTTTACATTTACACATATCAAATATTTTCTTTTAAATGTGAAATAATTTAATTCTTTCATCAAGAAATTAGAAACTCTACAAATATCCCTTAAATATATTACACGAGCCCACCATCATCCTTCCTTGTTCCCCTGTTGAATACGACTCAAGGTTGGTGGGTCCTCGGCGGGCTGGTGGGGGATGGCTTGGATGGGTCCACATCCCATGTTTTTTTAAATTGAATGATGGATTTCGTGATGCTTCATATTTGGTTTCTTCTCTTTGATCATGGTCGCAACAAGAAACCCTATCTTCTTCTAACTCAAACATGTGTATGTGAAATTCCATTGGTGACTATTGGTCGAACATACATGGCGTGCATTCACCAATCTAATACATTTCTTGATGAACCTTAAGAACATTATGTTCCTTCAATTGAATTGTGGAGCTCAAAAACATCTACATTGCAACACCACATCACAGCCTAACATATAATTTGATGGCACCAAACTTATGTTGTTTAATAATGTTCTTTACAATCTTGCCACCATTCAGCCTCATCATGAATTCAAGTAACACATATCTTGGTTTTTAGTGCATAAACAAAATTCATTCAAATAGTTTTGATGAATTTTCATTGGAAGAACAAACTGTTCCCTACACAAAGTATAATGTTCTAAGACTTGCACAGACATGACATATGAACAAAGATATATATTGCAGCGATCTCTTATAACCATGTAAAAAAAAATATTTGCAACAATAGAATAGCCTCCTTCAGTTGGCATGATGGTTGCTCCATTGTAGCACACACATTTCCAAATATTAGTGTCGATACATACAAAATAGCTCTCAAGCCTCCTCAAGATGCATTGTTGCGTCCTTTAGATCCATCTTATCATTGTGAAAAACTCCATCGATATGAACAAGTAGAGGAACACTACAATCCCATGGGAAAGCTATCATGTCCAACATTGTTTAAAAGATGTTTCCTAAAGTAGATCCTTGTACCATTTCAAAAATTTCCCTTGCAAGATAAAATCGATCCTTTTCAACTAGCACAATGGCATCTTCACATGTAATATAAACAATTCCTTGTTACTTGTGATAAACACTTTGCACAACAATTTTGTAGCCTTCCAAGATGCACTACCTCATTCCATGGATTCCTCCCTTCATTTAAAAGAGCTACAATATAATTCCACCTTCAAATTGACATATCAACACAATAATTCTTTGAACGTGATTCACTTTATGTAGATTTAATTTTTTCTCAACAATCTCTACAAAATTTCCCTTGCAATTTTTTTCTCCATATGAGAATTTCCTCTTTGGAATACTTGAAAACCTCTAAATTTTTTCCATTTGTACAACATCATAATTCTCACATAATTTGGATGCCTTGTAAATTTTTCCAATTTATTTTTATTTGGGAAACTAAATTTTTTTAATTATGCACCTATTGTAGCCAAGTTTGTTCCATCAGAAGAGATTGGGAGACAAGAAATTATTTTTTTTAAGCTCTATTTTTTTTGTGAGAGATTCCCTATTTCTGAATCTAACTCGCATACCATGCCATCAATCCTAATAGTATATACTACACTTCTATTAGTTTTAAAGGAGATAGCCCTTGTGCCCTTCCAAAAATATGAATAAATCTCTATGAAGATTGATAGGCTTCATTATGATGCTAGAGCTTATAATATGTTTGTCAAGGTTTAGTTACCATAACATCACCTTTGAAGTATTTATCCAAGTATCCAAACTCTTATTAATCCTGTAAAAGTAGGTTTTCACCATATCCAACCTCTTGACCCAACTAGATAGAAGCTTCCTCAAATTGTGTGGCACATGTCGAGTCCTGACTAAAAAAAATTGTTTTGAAACAAGGTTTTATCCTAAATTGATTTGAGGTTGTGTCTAAATGCTCCTAAGGTGAAAAAAATGAACCGAGTAGACATCAAAATCCACTTTTAGGCACCTTGCACAATAGTCAAAACAAGTCGAGTGGCCTCTTGAATTACCCTAGAAAACTAGTCAAACAACCACCTAAAGTCATGAAAATGCACAATCATGCATAAATTTTACCCAAGAGCTCAGTGCAGCAAACAACTTGGTAAAAAATATCTCAAGGTGAAAGATATTCAATGCCAAAGTAGCTCATTCAAACTTTTCTACAACTGCACCTACCAAAAACCAACTCGAGCACACCAAGTCACCTCCTTGAAAAATTGTCAAATCAACTCTTGGAAAGCTACCACTAGAAACACTAGATTATTTGGGTCCATTTAGCATGTGTGTAAGATGACTATTCACTATTCCATTTCCTTCAAAAAATATTAAGTGTCAATTTTCACCTCCTTGAAACATTCTTGAAATGAAGATGTAAAAACAAAACAAACTTCATTTTCTTTTGACCTTGAAAAAATATCAAATATGATCCCGAGGCTTTGAAACCAGACCATGCAGCATATGAATATGAGGGGAATGTAGAACACCAATCCATTTTCCATGATGATCATCCAGCTATGAAATATCAGTATGAATATGAAGCCACTTTGTAGGCTTGAGAGTATGCAAACTGCAAAATAGTCCCAAAACCCTCCAACTTGTCAATTCAAAACCTTATCAAAATTCATTACAGTAAGCTGAAATAAAACATACATGTTATCATATGAAAAATGAAGACTTGCCAAGGTCTTTGGCATGAAAAAAAATGTTCTCTCATTTATGACCCTCCAAAGTAGGTCACTCGGGTAGATTTTTAGTTGCATTTCTGAGTGTGCAAGGGAAATTTTCATCATGGGCACTTAAAATTTTAAAAAAAATTACAATTCCAATTTTGGATCTTTCTTGGGGACATCTTTTCCTTAGTGAACAGAGCGAGATTTCAAAATATTATGGAGGAGCAGATAGAGTTCCAGAATAATTGGGTGACAAAGTCTTTATTCAATTTTTCAAACCCTATTTGATGGCCCCAAGCCACCAAATGAAAAGAAGAACCAATGTTTTCCTTTGTCAAATAATAGCTTATTGAAGGAATCTATTTTCCCCAACCCACATTTACCTCTTCCATACCACTGCAACAAGTATAGACCTCTTCTTCCAATAATAAATATGTGATTACCACTTAAATCGTCTTGATTACAAACATTGCCACTAACATATCTCACAATGTTTTTGAGAATACCATTGCTAATGTAATATTTTTCATTTTGCATTGTATAACTAGGAATAAACTAAAAAAATTCATCATCACATGACACATATATCTTATATTCATCACATGAAACAAATTCATATTGAAAATAAAATTCCTTGTTCTTCATCTTATTATCATGCTCCATCAAAATACCTCCCAACTGAACTGGAAACTGAAAGTGTTCATATTCTTCTAAGTACCCAACATCATGATACTCAACCTTACCTATAACATTTGTATCAAATGTAAAAAAATCATAAGAAATTCCATCGAGGAGCTCATCAATGTGTTTCTTTGTTTTCTTAAGGCTAGATTCTAACCCTATTTCAGATGCATCATCAGATTTCTAAACAAAAAGTGGATTATCTATGCAGCAATAAAGATCATCATTTATATTAACTAATGAAGATGGAGGCTCATCAAATAAGGGTCTTTGTCATACATTCATTTTTCATAAAAGCTTCTACCTCATTAGCATGAAATTATAAATATTTCATATCATCATTGGGCTCAAAATAGTTACAATCACTAGTAGAGCATACAAATATATTTTCAACTTCATTCCAATCATCAATAGTTAACATCTTTGACTCACATTCTGAAAAATATTCATAGGAAGAAATTTGTTCCTTCTCAAACAAACATGCATTCCCATCATTATCAACATATTTCTTATTTGAAGCAAAGGATCCTATCTCCACTTCATGAGGATAATCATAATCAATAGAGGAATGACCATACTCAATTCCATCATAGTTACTATAGCAAGAGGACTCATCAACTTTGAAACTATGTTCAGGCTCTTCAAATTGATTGCATAATCTTATGTCTTCCATAAGACTATACGTATTGGAATCTTCAAAAGAATCAAAACCTAGGAGGATACCAAACATGTATATAGGATCCTTCTCTTTAGATTGGTTATTTACACACACTAATTCAACATCACCAATCACTTGGGTTGATTCAACATGTTGAATACTTGGGCCCATTTGTATTCCCTGATTAGTAGAGTTGTAACAAGGGATAATTTCACACGCCTCCTTTTGTTATCTAGATGATGCATTTGAAATATGATGACTATAATCATTATCTACATAACCAATGGACTTACCACATATTTCATTTTATTCACTGAGGTATGCATTTTTAACCTTTTCTCTACTCTTTCCTTCTTCATTAGATATCTCACTACTTGACTCATATGGAGCAGCGAAATCATTATCATTACAAATTGAAAACATAATAGTTTTTTATGATCATCTCTAATATTTTCAAAAAGATAAATTCATTCACACACTTGGTCAAGCCCAACGGGATTCAACTTCTTTGGCAGAGCACTCAAACCTAGTTCATAAGATTCATAAAATAAATCAATGGACAGTGAATTTTTAGGTCTATGACACTCAATAATTGTAAAAAAAGTATCCATAAATATTCTATAGAGATCATATGATTATGCTCCTTCATGTATCCTTATGTAAAATATGGCTTGAACAGAGACCATAGGATCACAAATGCATGCAGCTTCTTGACAATTTGTTTGGGGCTCTATGTCATCAACATTATGGAATGATGTATAAGATTAAACAATAGGGGTGTAAGTTCTTTCAAATTCATTTTTAATTTTTGACTTACACCTTTCACAAAAATTTGTTTCCTCGGTGCAACAAACACTTGCAAAAAAATAACCCTTGTGCATTCCATATTTTTGGTTGTATTTAATGTTCATGGTTATATTATAGGCTTGATGAAAGGTTGTAGGATCCATATCTCTGAACTAATAGCTCATTTTCTCATCAAAAGCTCCCAAATAAATAGCTAAACCTATTGCATCATTGGGTATAATAACCTCAAGAATATCCCACATTGTTTTAGCAAATCTCAGGTTAAATGTTGAGACCAGATCATCCTCTTCTTTCTCAATTCTCATATATTTATTGATCATAGAACTAGCATTGATTATTTCACCAAATTGTTGCATGAACACTACTTTGAACTCCTCCCAAGAATAGATAGATAATGCTAGTAAATATGATAACCAATCTCTTGAATCTCATTTTAGAGACTACACAAATAACATCATAATCACATCCTCATGATCTACCTCATAGTCATCCATTAAATTATTGAATTCTTGCAGATGCTTATTAGCTAACTTAGAATTCTCACCATTGAATTTTGGTATTTCATCTTTGATTTCAAATGCCATGACATTTGGGAAACCACAAATTTCATCAAAATTTATTGCTATGTACCTTTTAGTGCTAAGATTTCTTTGATGACATGATATAGGATACACACTATGCATTATTACATTTGGGTCCACACAAGGATGAAAAGGTTAATGATACATTTTCTTACACCTTTACAAGAATTTTCATATTAACTTTGTAGATACATAGGGAAACTCAAACTCCTTTTACAACATGATCTTAAGATTTTAAAATGAAAATTTCTATCTCAATTTGTTTAAGATCTTCTAAATGAGTTTCTTCAAAAAATTTGCATACTTCACTTCATAATAGAGGCTATAAATTACAATTTATAAGTATGTAGAATAATCACTACTATTCCCTTTCTTAGTGCTCATTTTCACTCAATAGGGAACCAAAAAATTTCAAGAATTTCAAATATAGTTTTCACACACAAATTTATCCTTCTTGAAAATCAAAAAATGAAAAATACCTGGATATGTTGCAGCTACGGAAAATTATTCTTCTTGATTGGAAATATTTATAGATCTAAAAATTTCTTCACATAATCATTAGGTTATTTTGACAGAGTCACCACCTCTCTTCGTAGAGGACTGAACTTCAAGAAATATGAAGCTCCTTCAAAGATGAATTTCATTCTAGGTATTCTCCAATAGTAAAGCCACACATAAATTCTTTTAAATTTTTGTAACAAAACCACTTCTAGGTTTGAAAATTTCTCAATATTTGAACTAGATGTTCAAATTCACCAAATTCTTGACTCTATGCAAATGGATACTCTTTTGATGTTCCCTAGTAGATTCACCAATATAATGGCATTTTTTTCCAGTAGAACCTTGAAATCCTCTAAAGGGTAGCCAACCCTTATGCTTAAGAATCTTCAAGGTCAGTGGCCAATCAACGAGAGGTTGAATTAAAACCCTTTCTCCCCTACACTTTGGGCTCTATGAAAACCTGGGAGGGTGATCCCAACAATTTATTTATAGATACTTATGTGCTAAAGTACCCAAAACACTGTAAATATATGCCTCTCATTTAAATGTTTAACAAACACAATACCCTAAAGATTTGGTTGATCTTCATGGTAATGTCTTATTTAAACATGTGAGATGTAGAGAATTAAATTCCAAACACACCCACAACAAGATAGATAAGTAAATTTTATTTTAAATTGTAGCTTCTCACATAACAATCTCAAAAAATTGCAACATCAAGAGACCAGTGCCATATTCCAAGGTGCAGTCACCTAAAACATGAAATTTAGAACTCATTAAAGAATTCACTTTGTCATAACTATACCTATCAAATGATGCTTTACACCATTTATACTAGAAACCAAACTAGTCATAATTTATTAATCCAAGCATATAGTTGCACAGATATTCATTCCTATTAATACAATTTAACTTACTCCTTGAATAAGAGTAATAACAATGAACAAACATTTAGGGAAAGAGAAGAAGATGATAAAAAGAAACCCTTGATTTCTTATATTCAAAATTTATGCAATGTCTACAATGGAAAAAAATGGCCCAATATATCTTTCTATTTATTTATCAAAGATGATAGTGCTATAATTACATTCTCTATTAAAATATTTAGAAAAATCCTAGAACCTAAAATAAAACAGCTATTTACTTTTAGACCATGTTACAAAAGAATGAAAAACCTCTCCTCAAATGAAAATAGAAAATCCATCTTAAGGAGAAAACATAAAGCCTAAAATGGAAAAATCTATAGACATCTGGCATTAAGTGAGTCTTCAGATTAGAAAACTACATCTCCACCATTGAATACCCATTTTGCACTTTGCCTTATTTTATGCCTCTTCAACGGAAATTTACCCCTGCTTCATGAAAATGCCAATCCTTCTTCCTCCATTTTACCCTACAATTGTAAATGTTTTTTTTTCTTTCTCATGAAAGCTTTTACTCTGCTTTTTTTTTCCCTATAAAATTTCACATTTTCATTTACCCCATCAGATTGTAGAAGACTTTATTCACCCATTTCTTGCACTTTATATTTTATCTCCCATCAAAGAATCTTTTTATTAGTGGAAGCTTCAAGTGATTTATCAGACTGTGTAAAAAAGCATTACCTATGGACACTTAATTATTTCACTTATATTTAAATTTTTCCCTGCTTAATGTGAAAACCATTAACTTTTGTTTCATCAGGTTATGAAAATACTTTGCCATGCTTTTACATTTACACATTTAAAATATTTTCTTTTAAATGTTAAATCATTTAATTCTTTCATCGAGAAATTAAAAACTTTACAAACAACCCTTAAATATATTACACAAGCCCACCATGTACCTTCCCCGCATCCCCACTGAATGAAACTCAAGGTTGGTGGGGCCCTCATAGGCTAGTGAGGGACGACTTAGATGGGTCCACGTCCCATGTTTTTGACCATTGATCGATGGATTTCCTATTGCTTATCTTTGATCATGGTGGCACCAAGCAAACCTATCTTCTTCTCACTAAAATTGATGTATGTGGGCTTCCACTAGTGACTGTTGGCCAAACATACATTCCATTCCTTCACCAATCTATTACATTTCTTGATTAACCCTATGAACAATATATTCCTATAATTGAAGTGTGGAGCTCAAAACCCTCTATATTGCAATGCTGCATCACAACCTAACATATAATTTGAGGGTACCAAACTTATTTTGTTTAATAATTCTCTTAACAATCTTGCCATTGTTCAGCCGCATGATGAATTCGAGCAACACATAATTTTCATTGCAAGTGTATACTATTCCCTGCACAAATTATCATGTGCTAAGACTTCCCCATACACGACATATGAAAAAAGATATATGCTACAGTGGTCTCTTATAACCATGTAAAAAAAATATATTTGTAACACCAAATAACCTCCTTCAACTGCCGCAATGGTTGCTCCCTTGTAGCACATACATTTCCATATCTTGGTGTCAGTACATACAATATAGTTCACAAGCCTCCTCGAGATGCATTGTTGTGTTCTTTGGACCCATCTTCTCACTACAAAAAATTCCATCATTTTGAACAAGTAGAGAAACACTATTATCCCATGGGCATGCTATCTTGTCGAGCATTGTTTAAAAGATGTTTCCCAAAGCAACTCCTTGTACCATTTTAAAAATTTCCCTTGCAATATCAAATCGATCCTTTTCAACTAGCACAGTGGCCACCCCACATGTAATATAAACAACTCATTACTACTTGTGATAAACACTTTGCACAACAATTCTTTGCCCTTCCAAGATGCACTACCTCATTCTATGGATTCCTCCCTCCATTTCAAAGAGCTACAAGATAATTCCACCTTCCAAGTTAAATATCAACACAATAATTCTTCAAACTTGATTCACTTTATGTAGCTTTAATTGTTTCTCAAAAATATAAAAAAAATTTCCCTTGAAATTGTTTTCTCCACATGAGAAGGGCCTCTTTGAAATACTTGAAAACCTCTAAAAGTTTTCCATTTGTACACCATCATAATTCTCATAGAATTTGGATGCCTTGTAAACTTCTGCAATTTATTTTTATCTAGCAAACTAAAAAGTTTTAATTATGCACGTGTTGTAGCCAAGTTTTTTCCATTAGAAGAGATTGCCAGACAAGAAATTGTCTTTTTTGAAGCTCTGAATTTTTGTGAGAGATTCCTTATTTCTGAATCTAAGTTGCATACCATACCATCAACCCCAGTAGTATATACTACACTTACATTGGTTGCAAAGGAGATAGCCATTTTTTTCCTTCCAAAAATATGAATAAATCTTTGTGAAGCTTGGAAAGCTTCATTATGATGCTAGAGCTTGAAATATATTTGTCATGGTTTAGTGACCATAACATGACCTTTGAAGTATATATCTAGGTATCCAAACTCTTATTAATCCTACAAAATTAGGTTTACACCATATCCAACCTCTTGACCCAACTGGATAGAAACTTCCTCAAATTGTGTGACACATGTCGGGTCCCCTTGTGGGCCTGACTAAAAAATAAATCATTTTCAAATAATTTTTTATCCTAAATTGATCAAAGGTTTCCTCTAAATTCTCCTAAGGTGAAAAAAAATGAACCGGGTAAACATCAAAATCCACTTTCAAGCACCTTGCACAATAGTCAAATAGGCCAAGTGGCCTTTGGAATCACCTTGGAAAACTATTCAAACAACTTTCTGAAGTCATGATAATACACAGTAATACAGACATTTGACCCAAGAGCTTAGTGCAAAAAATGGCTTGGAAAAAAAGATCTTGAGGTGCAAGATACTCAATGCCAAAGTGGCTCACGCAAACTTTTCTACAACTACACCTATCAAAAACCAACTCGAGCACACAAAGTCACCTCCTTGAAAAATTTTCAACTCACCTCTTGGGAAGCTACCAATGGAAACACTAGATCATTTAGGTCCATTGAGCATGTGTGTAAGAGGATTCTTCACAAATCCATTTCCTTCAAAAAATATTAAGGGTCAAATTTGACCTCCTTGAAACATTCTGGAAATGTAGATGTAAAAAGAGAACTAACTGCATTTTCTTTTGACCTTGAAAAAATATCAAATTTGATCATGAGACTATGAAATTGGACCAGGGAGCATAAGAATATGAGGGGAATGTAGAGAACCAATCCATTTTCTATGACAATCATCCAACTGTGAAATATCAATCTTAACAAGAGGCCACTTTGGAGGCCTGCGAGTATGCAAACCACAAAATAGTCCTAGAATCCTCGAACTTGGCATTTCAAAACCCTATCAAAACTCATCACATGAAGATGAAATCAAATATACATGTTTACTTATGAAAAATGAATACACGCACCAAGGGATTTTTCATGAAAGAAAATGGGCTCTGAATTATGACCCTCCAAAGTAGGTCACTAGGGCAGGTTTTCAAGTGCATTTCTAAGTGTGCAAAGTAGATTTTCATCATGGGCAATTAAAATTGTGGAAAATTTTACAATCTCAACAGGGTCTTTACTTGGTCTCTGGCCAAGACTACTTCTAGGCAATCCTTGGCATCGACAAGTATTGGAGCTTTTCTCTTTAGTTGTTGTTCCATCCATTAAGGAACCCTTGTTTAATGACCTGAAGATTCATCATTTCCCGCCTCTTCCTCTAGTTCTTTTGATGGCCCTTCTTTGTTGTTCTTAGAAGCTATGAATGGTGTTCCTATACCTACACAAACACAAAGAACAAACAGATGATTATATCAAAATGCAAGATAGAAGCAACATTCCCCATGGAATTAAATTGAAAAATAACAATAGGAAAATAAATGAAGAACAACACAATGAAAGAAGTTGAATCCTATTCTAATAAGGAAACTTTCAATCCCATGGGGGAATTGGTGCCATTTATGTGTAAAAAATGGCCCTTTCCCAACTCCTTGATGTGATTTGATGATCTTGGATGATGATTCTTGATTCCTTGATGTAATTTTCCAATAAACTTGATGAGAATATGATGAAAATGGATGAATTTGCAAATAAAATTGAGTATAGTAAGCTTGTATGAATTTTGGATGATCCAATGTAAATAGAGGAAGCCTCTATTTATAGATTTGAAGAATGGAATATTGAAGGATTTGGATGAATGTGGGACAAAAGACCAACCGATGAGAGAAGGCCACTTGTCCACATGTGATTGGAGGAAGAATGAGCACATTTGGATGAATGTGCACATAAATAAAGTTAGGTGGAATTTTGAAATTTGAAAGTTTTCTTGTGGAAGAGGATGTGGAAGAGAATTTATTGCCACTTGGCTCAAGGAAAAGGACATTTAAGAGGCCTTTAATGATCCAATGTAAATAGAGGAAGCCTCTATTTATAGATTTGAAGAATGGAAGATTGAAGGATTTGGATGAATGTGGGACAAAAGACCAACCAATGAGAGAAGGCCACTTGTCCACATGTGATTGAAGGAGGAATGAGCACATTAATGAAGTTAGGTGGAATTTTGAAATTTGAAAGTTTTCTTGTGGAAGAGAATTTATTTCCTACTTTGCTCAAGGAAAAGGAAATGTAAGAGGAATTTAATGCCTTGTTGGATGAATTCATCCCCTTTTGGAGTGATTTTCAAATTTGAAGAATATTCCCTTTTGATGCCAAGTTGAGGGAAAATAGATGAATTAATAAATCAATTAAATTAATTTATTGGTGCAAGTTGCAAAATCTAGAGAGTTGGAGTGATTAGGATTAGGATTAGGATTAGGATTAATCATGATTTGATTAATTTAAGTAGAAATTAGATGATTTGACAATTTTGACTTAGATTTATGATTTAAATAAATCAAAAATTGAGAGGAATAATGTTTTTAGATTTAATTAAATAAAGATTTATTTAATTAATTAAAGAAGGTGGTGTTAGATTAAATCAAATAAATATTAATTTATTTAATTCAAATAGATGGGTTTAGAGTTTTAATTAAATAAAGTTAATTGTTTAATTAAAAGAGAGATTATAGGATTAATTAAACATAATGATTTATTTAATTAATAGAAGAGAATAACTTAATCAGATAAATTTGATTTATTTAATTAAGAGAGGAAATATGATGGATTTAATCAAATAAATATTATTCAATTAAATTAATTAGTAAAGGGGATGATTTAGGAAGAAACGATGTTAGTAAGATCGAGATCGGGTGTGTAGGATCAATCTATATATTTTTCATGTGTACATTTATTTCCCTCTTTGAAGCAATGCACTTCTTGTGTTGGTTCAAAGAATTAGCTACCAAGATAAAAAAAAATTAGATGCCCCACTATTGCCCCAGCAAGAAGGATTACGTTGGTATACTACCCCCTCGAGAGATCGGATGAAAATTTGGATTTTTGGGTGATCTCCCAAAAAAAGAGGACAAGCTACTCGACAAGTCCAGAAAGGGTCCAAGATGCCAAAAATGTGCCAAAATGCCAAAAACAATGCAAAATAGCCCTTGGTAGAGCAAAAATAGGATCAAGGGTCCAAAACCCTAGCTGGATAGTTAAACAAGGTAAAAAAACACTTGTTTTTAGGCCTAAATACACCCCAAGGGGTCACTTTCAAGTCATTTTCACACTTAGCCATTAGGAAATTTTGAATTTTGAGCTCTAAGTATTAATGGATATGGCACAAATATTGCTCCCATGACACATGTTAGATCGAGTATCAATGCACCAATGGCCAACCGACATAGGACTAGTGGTATGTGATCCTCCCTCAACTTTTGATTTCAATTTTTTCATGCAATTAATAAGGTCAAAGTCAAATTTAGGTCAAGCGGCACTATATAGTGTCACTGAGAATGAAAAATTGGTGTCGCATGACCTCAAAGTGCACCGCGAGTGTTAAGAGCACTGCTGCCACTCAGTTTGGAAAATTAGGTTTTGGGGAAAAGTCCATGACATGTGAGAAGTGTACCACAACATCGCAATTTAGGAATTAGGGTTTGGGGGTGCAGTCAAAATGCACTGCAATGAAGTAGTTTTGAATTTACAAATTGTGTTGTAATTGCAAACAATGTCGTAAATATTGTTCAAATTGGAAAAACTCTAGGCGAGATCTCAATTTTCTTTCAAAACTTGATTATGTGGATTTTCCTGTGCAGGAGGACCTAGTGATATTTCATTCTCGTGAGCACAACTACCTAGGTCTTAGTCAATAATATGGGTTACATGAGCTACTCTAGGAGCACCTTGGGGCAATAGGACTTTTGTATATCGCCTATGCTTGTCCTGTTCAGACACACCTAAGGATGATGACAACCCTAGCAGAGAGATGGCATAGTGAGACATCTTTGTTTCACTTGCCTAATAGTGAGGCAACAATCACACCAGAGGATGTCTGGCGCATCATGCAATTGCCTATACATGGAGAGAGGCTCATTTATGATGTGGATGTTGGGAGGGATGTGTGCTTCAGGTTCATGGAGTTTGACGAGATTATATTTTTTGAGGGGTAGATTGATCTTGAGTGATATAGGGGCACAATGCCCTTTTTTAGACTTATTGTAGCTACCATTATATTAGGGCTTCTGGCACTAGATCAACAAGGCCGATAATTCAATCTAGGATGGGGGCTAGCATGGGAGAGGATTATTTTCCATAGAGTGTCTTGCATAGGGGCCAGTGTTGCTAACCTCACTCTATCGAGACCTATATGAGTTTTCCTATTTAGACAGTAGGGCCATTGGGGTCAGTGTTACATTATTGCATGTTTATGCTTGGGAGCATATTGTAGTGCTTCGCCCAAAGGTCACAATGGTTGCCTTAGAGAAGGATTATCCAATTGTCTAGCGATATGGAGGGGAATAGATTAATTTTACATAGATAGGGGCAGGTGGTATCGCCCATTGGCAGAGGGTCATCGAAAAGATGACAATGTTTACTGAGGCCCTGGCTTGGCATGGGTCCATGGTTTGACGATGTACAACAATTTTTTTTTCTCAGTAGGACAAAATGATGTAGGGCTGAGAGCACACTGTTATATAGAGATACCTTCTAGATAGAGTGGCAAGGTAGTTTGGGGACACATAGGACCATCTCGATGACCAGTACATGGCCATCTTCACCTGTACTATGAGGGAGACTGCATGGGGAAAACCCATCCCAATTGATGAGGCAGTTACATCTCTTAGGTAGTTAGTGGCTAGGTTGTGGCCATACAATCAACCATAGGAGGATGCAATGGTCACGCAAGCCTATACAGATTGGTTCAAACCACCCCTTAGACTTACAGATCTAGACGCGATTCCTGCACGATGGAGGTCCAAAGGCAGATCTGCAAGTTGAGGGTGGGGGCATGGAGGCAAAGGGGATGGGGATAAATATGGAGATGGGAACAGGGGAGGAGGTGGGCCACCTTTACACTAGCCACAAAAGACACCACCTTTGGTGCATCCACAATAGAAACCACCTCGGGAGCAACCCAAAGATGGGGAGAGAGAGGTCCCACAAAATCATTCCTCATCACCACCTCTGAGTGCAACCAGATCACAAAGATGACATGATTCAATGGTTGTAGGCACAAGTGTAGGTTCTCACGGCTGAAAGGGACCAGGCTAGATAATAGGTCTAGGCACTTACTACTAAGAGAGATCAGGTTTGATCAAATCAAGACCAAGAGATAGGTCATAGATGAATGCTTGAGAGCATAGCCTCTGCATACCAAGGTAGGATAGTGTCCACACGAGTATACTAGGAGGCAGTGAGAGAGGTAGAGTATTATAAGCTCCATTACAAGAAGGAAATACCAACAGTAGCTCGAGTGCCCAAGTATTCCCAACAGATAGGGATGAGGCAGCTTGAGGATTATGTTGAGAGACATGTGGGAGAGGGCAACAGCTAGGAGGGCTAGCCCCATATTTTGATTAGAGACAATATTTCTTGACCTATGGGCTCTAATTTTTTATTGCCCCAATTGTATCATATCATTTTGATCCTGAACTTTGTATCATGATAGTTAATTTTGATGATATATATATATGAGATGGTTTGGTTTGTTTATGAGATGTCCTATTTTTCTTATGCATGATGGATAGATACATTTAATTTCCTATGTGTTATGATATGTGGATGTAATGAAATGATGTGATGTAGTGATTATGGATGCATTTGTTTTTGTATGTTTTCTATGCACTTTACGATGATGATTTATGGATGCAACATGTTATGATATGCAAATGATTCTCTACATTACATGATGTACTATTATTATGAAATGTATGGACTGATATGCCAGTGTAATATTTGTTTTTTTTCTTTTTCTTATGCATTTATGGATGATATAGGATATACAATGTGTTTCTTTATGTACTGGAATAAAAATGTAAGGATGTGAGATGATGCATGGTATTTATAATATAAGATATGCAATGTTAATGATGTAATATACAATGTTGATGATTATGAGGTGATGACATTTTTTAGATGATTATGTAATATGGTATGCATTATTAAATTATGAAGTAATGTTGTATGATAAGCAATGATTACTAATGATATCATAATGTAATGACTTATGATATGTGATGATATGATATGTGATTTTTGTAATGGGTGATTTGAATGCAATGTATATAATGTGAAATGATTATAATGATAATGTAATGCGATATGACCTACAATAAAGATAACACAAAAATATAAATGTAGTGGCATAAATGTAATATTTTATGATGATGTGAAATGTGAGATGATTATGTGATGCAATGATTCCTATTTCGTAATTATTTGTGGTTGAAAATGTGATGCAATTAATATGATAATGTGAATTTATTATTACATGAAATATAAATGATTATTATACATGATGAGGTTATTATGATATGATGTGAATATGTATATGATAATGATGTTATCATAATTATGTCATGCATGACTTAATAATGGTTATGTGATAATATCTATGATGGAATGAAAATAATAGCAATAAATCTATATTAATGATGAAATTCAATGCATATATGTTTCCTATATGATATGCATTATGTTGATGATTGGTGGATGCATTGATGATTTTTTTTTTATTAACTGTCATGGTACCATGTTAGTATGGAAAGAAGATAGAAGAAAGAAGATCCAATAAGCCTACTTTATTAATGATGATAGTGATAATGATATCAAGAATTGGTATTTTAAAAGAGCCATTTACTTTATGTTTGATAATATAAATATGTATGATGCATCAAGGTATTAAGAACCAAGATGGTGTTGTACCTAATGTGATGGACTTTGACTCAAAAATTAGATAGGAGTACTCTTGTTCACACTTGAAATACAAAACCCAAGTCAAGATGTAGTTCATATATTCTAAACATCTAGGACCAAAACATAGAAAAGCCATTTTTCCTATATGGTCAATAAGATATCTAAAACACATTCCCTACAAACCAAACAAAGCATGTATGATGAAGTTATATTACAAGACTATCCAACAAGCACAATAAATAAAAAGATAATGATTTTTTCCCTATTCATTTCTCTCTAAACTTTTTTGATTAGGCATCATCGAAAGGTCATTGGAATGAGCAAAAAATAAGATGTCAAATAAGACCAAGATAAAGTAAACAAACAAGTTAATGTTCTTCATACTTCTAGCCAAGACAAAAATAAAGTGATTCTTGATGTTGTTGTCCATTGTAGGAAGGATGCATCCTAGGACATGTTGTGATCAGGTGATATGGGATTGACTAGATGATAAGCTATTGATACAAAGAGTTGACCAACTTGTTTACTTGCTGAACTAGACTTGAGACTTTGATGATTGAGAACACTCTTTTGCACTGCTAGACTTTCTTCTGATTGACTTACCAAAATATGAAAATTGCAATTGATCTATTATGAATGAGATTATTTCGAGTGAGAGCGATATGGAGATGGACGGATGTTTTAAATATTTGGATGCTTTTGGTGTTTCAAAATTTTTTGAGGCTATTTTTGGGATTTTGAGCTTTTTCAACTTTTTGGGGTATTTTCTAAAATTTTGACCAAGAAACTAACTTAAAGACCCATCTTAGGGGTCTTAGGAGCTAATAAATAGATTGGCCTTGCCTAAGTTATAAACGTAGAGACCACGTAGTTTGACTAACATAGACTTGATTACTGATGAGATAGATGGATAAATGGATTGTCATTCTATTGCAAAAGATACCTAAAGGACTGACCTATGATGTCTCAGGGGATGATCAAATATAAAACTTTCCTACGTTCAAGCTTAGAGAGGATGTAGTTTGGTAAGATGATGCATGATTTTTATTTTTCAAATTTTTGACATGTTTTGGATTTTGATATGATTTGGATGTTTTTTTGGTATTTTTTGAATGTTTTTGGATTTTTTAATTTTGAGAATGATCACAAGAATATACACGAATCCGATCTGATGTGCCAAGTAGTACTAAGATGGAACATGATACACACACAAGATCAAGCTATGATATAAATGTGTATGGATGGATGGAAGATCAATGGAATGCGATGGATGGATGGTAAGTTTGCATAATAAGCCATGAAGATCCTGGTGGATGGGGAGTGCTTTATTTACACTTGGTGCCTATTTCAAGGTTTTCACCAAGGTACTTGTCCAAAGCACCACCAAAGTGGTTTTCACTAGAGGACAATTTTTTTCTTTACTATTTTCAATCCTTTTTCTAGTATTGCATTTTTATTTTTATTTTTAATTTTTATTTGCATTTTACCCTTAAAAGATCTGGCATAAAAAAACTTGAGATGGGATTTGTTCATGGGCTCCTACAGAGGCTCCCCTTCGGGCGTTGACAACTGTTAGGCTCTTGATTTATAGCTCGTAGTGATGATGAATGGTCCCAACTAGTTGTGTTTGACCTTTCCTTTACTATTTGGATTTGGTACATTTTTGGTTCTCATTTAGTACTAGCTCGCCGACTTGGAAGGTCAGCCTCCTAATTTTATTGTTGTAGCTTCACTTGAGGATATTCTAATAGACTTGCAAGTGGTTTAAGCCATCCATATGCCACTCATCTAGTAACTCCATCTCATTTAATTAGGAGACCTAGTATTCTTCATCTATAATGATATTTTACAGTGATATCCTCAAGGATGGGAGCTTGATCTCAATGGGGAGAATGGATTCTAATCCATAGACTAGAGAGAAGGGCATGGCACCTATTGGTGTATGAATTCTTGTCCAGTAGGCCCATAAGGTGGGGTTCAATTGTAGATTCCAATCACGACCAACATCATTGATTGATTTCTTAAGGATTCTCAAGATGGTTTTATTGGTGGCTTTTGTAGACATGTAAAATATATAGATTGATCCTACACATTTGATCTTGAACTTACTAACAGTGTTTCCTCCTAAATCATCCCCTTTACCAGTTAATTTTATTGAGTAGTCTTTATTTGATTAAATTCATCATGTTTCATCTCTTAATTAAATAAATCAAATTTATCTGATTAAGTCATCGTCTCATATTAATTAAATAAATCGTTTATTTAATTAATCTTATAGTCTCTCTTTTAATTAAATAATTCACTTTATTTAATTAAATCTCTAATGTCGTCTCTTTAAATTAAAAAAATTAAATCCTTAATTGATTTAATCCAACATCACCTTCTTTAATTAAATAAAGAAATATTTATTTAATTAAATCTAGATCATATTCCTCTAAACTTTGATTTAAATAAATCCTAAAATCTAAGTCAAATGGTCAAATCATCTAATTTCTACTTAAGTTGATCAAATCAGGATTAATGTTGATACTAATCACTCCAATCCTCTAGATTTTGCAATTTGCACAATATCAATTTAATTGATTTATTAATTCCTCTATTTTCCTTCAACTTGGCATCAAAAGGGAATATTCTTGAAATTTAAAAATTCCTCCAAAATGGATGAGTACTTCCAACAAGGAATTAAAGGCCTCTTACATGTCCTTTGGCTTCAACAAAGTGACATTTACTCCATTCCTCTCTCCCTCCAACTTGTCATTTCATCAAATTCAAATTTAATTTAATAGCATTTATGTGGACATTCATCAAAATGTGCTCATTCCTCCTCCAATTACATCTTGACAAGTGGCACAATGCCATTGGTCCATCTTTAATCCCACATTCATCCTATTTCATATTCCTCCATCCTTATCTCCTATAAATAGAGAGTTTTTCTATTGATTTGAGGATCCACAATTTCATCCACAATCTAAGCAAGCTTATTATACACAATTTCATCCACAACTTCATCCATTGGATTTTGAATTTTATAATTTTTTATCAATCTTATCAAGGTTTTGTCAAAATTTCATCAAGGAATCAAGGATCTTCATCAAATCACATACAAGAGTTGTGAAAGAGCCATTTCCTACACACAAATGGCACCAAATGGTAATCTAGTTTCATGGGAAATATTGCTTCTATCTTGCATTTGAATCTAATATTGTGTTTTTCTTTGTGTTTATGCAGGTGTAGGAGCACCATTCACATTTTAGCGCTAGAAGGAGGGCGAATCTTGAGGAATTCATCATGTATTTTTGAAAATTTTGTGTGTTTTTTGATTTTTTTTGTGCCTACAAAAAACTCTATTGCTATCAGTCCAACGACGCTATATTGTGCCACTCCAAATTTCAAACTGTGCCACTAGAGTCTTCACACCCAAAAAAAATCAAATTTCAAAGTGCATCACTAGTTTTCTAGATTCCAAACAACACTGCTTGCCAAATAGTGTCGCAATTGTGGCCACTATTTATGTGCAGAGAGTCGCTCTCAGTCATCAGTGACACTATATTGCGTTGCTGACCTTCTCAAACTGCATCACACCCATGGATTGTGCCACTGTAGTTGGGTAAAAGGAAATTTTTTGGTTATTTTGACATGTGCCTTTTTCCATTCTAATTATTTGGACTTCTAACTAGTTTTTAGTCTTTGTTTTTGCGGAATTAACTAGTTTTTGTAGGTTGGCTTGATTGAAGTGAAGAAACAAAATGAAAACAAAGGAACCTCCATGATATCGCTAACATGTTGTATCAAGTGTTTTTAAACACTTTGGGGAGAAATTATAATCCCTCTTAAGGATTTTCTAATATTCTTGCTTTAGGATTACTAAATTTTGTTTGGGCTTTAAAAAAACAAAAACAAAAGGGTTAAAAAGAACCATAGGGAAATTCACTAGATTTTTTTTTGGAACTTAACAAATGAACAAAAAAATATCACACTTCAAAATTGGTGTTTAAAAATAATTCATATCATTGCTTTGTGGTTAAAATGAACATTTGTACTCTTTGTTTTGTAATCCCTTTCACAAGTTAATATCATCAAAAAGACATATGCACTTCTCTTGTGCTTTATAGCAATCTTGAGAATCAAAATTCTTCTTCGTGATATTAAGTTATGTAAGTGATTACCTCCAAATTTAAATTTGGGTGCCTAAAATTCAACAAATCTTGTGAGTGTGAGTGAAGTACATCGCGAGTGTTCTCTCTTTGTTTCTCAACAAAGATTGATCAAACTATGGATGTACTTGCTCACTTTTGTTTATCCATAGAGGGCTTGCCTTAGTGGGAAAAAATACTCACCCAAGGGAATTAACCAACTGGTAACACACTAAATCCAAGCGACTTCCAACCGGTATATAGTTGTGGGTACTCCAGGAAAGTTCGAGTATCATGAGGTTCATTTCAACAAGAATGGAAGCAATGGTCTCTTTCTACATGGATGGCCCCCATGAATGGAATGCCTACATTAAAACCCCTTATTTAGAAATTCCAAAATCCATATCTATTTGTTGGTGCAAGAACAATTATTTTGAATCCATCCCACATTCTTACAACTTTTAGTAGAGATGCAAAGTATTCCATGGGAGTTTCATGGGTACTGATGTTTGGTTGACCCAAAAAGTGAATGCACTGAAAGGGGAATCCAATGTGGTCAAGCATCTAATCATCTGCTAAGCATAGGCATAGCTGAATTTATCCAAGTGGGAACTCAACAAATATTGCCTCATTTTATCCTAGGATTCTACATCATGTTTTGGAATCAAAACACTTTGCTTGGATCTAAAACATTAGAAAACAAACATTCAACAATTTGTTATAATTTTAAACCCTTTAGAAGAAAAAATACCTTTGAGGTGTCCACATGCTACTGCTTGTCTCGTGGGGTTTTTATCCCTAGAAGGCATCTAAGTATTTGGGTTTAATCATAATTTTATCTCACTCAAGTAAATATTAGAAAAACTATTGCCTTGATTTCCTCAATTTCCACATAATGGACCTTGTGGGATGAGAAGGAATTGAGACATAGAAATTCAGTTTGAAACTTAAGCAAGACATTGGATGTGGTAAAATCAATTCATTAATAAAGTTGAAATCAATTGAATCCCACACATGTGCCTGCCATCTTTTGGTCATATGCTTTTCTATGCAAACATTGATCTTTTGGTTTGAAATGCTCTTAGGGAAAATCATGTTCTTCACTACGTTGGTCTTGTAAACAAGGTCCTTTTAGGTTCATCTAGGATCAAGTCAAAAACTTCACCCATCCCAAAACATCAATCAAATCCCATCTCATAAACAACATTTGGAACTTTGGAAAAATCATTCATATTAGACTTTTGGTAAAATATCTCAATCAAAATCAAAATCACTTTGTTTGGCTAAATGTGTGTGGATGCATCCTTCCTCAAAAATTTAGTTGAATTATCACCTTTGAGGAAAAGTTGACCCCAAGAAAACATCCAACATCTTGGGATTTATAATTCCATTATTCAAATCAAAATACAAAATCCTAAAGTCTAATATTCCTCCAAAGTTCCTAAAAGTCCAAACACCCATAGCACTCACCCTTTCATGTTTCATCTCATCATTGGTCCTAAACACCGTAGAGGTTCACTCTAGCAACAAGGTAAAGAAGGAAGAAAAACATGGAATTTAAACTTGATTCATGCATCATGAGTGGTCTTGGCACTCTCAAATTTTGCAAATTTGAGATGCCTATTTCAAAAAAATTTGCTTCTGCACTTTTTGAAGTGCACCTGAAGAAACAGTCTTGACTGGCCCACTTTGGAGGTTTCTAATTTAAAGCCTATTGATTGCCGTGAAAAACTCAGTTGCAAACATATTCAGTTGACCTATGCAAGTAGGCATGTCAAATTTGACCTTCTCATGATGAGTTCTGATAGCGTTTCAAAAAGTGAAGCTAGAAGGTTTTTGCACTATTCTGTTGTTTGTAGATGTTCAGTTTGCGAAACTTCCTATTTGAGCTTGGTTTTTACAACCAATTCACTGTCATGTTAGGAAGAATGATGTTCCATATTCCCCATACCTAAATGATCTTAGCTGTCAGCTTTCAAAACCTCATGATCTGATTTGCTATTTTTAGCAGCTCGAAACCAAATGCAATTTGTTCTGTTTTGCAGTTGCATTCCTGACAGCCTGTCTAAGAGGCTAACTTCGTCCGTCAGTATCTTTTGATCGGTGATGATTCAAGCAAATTCCTTTTACACACATGCTCGGGGTACCTAAATGTTCTACTGTGTCTGATGGAAGATCGTCAGGAGTTGTTTCACTATGTTTGCAAATTAGCAGTTGGATCAGTTTTAATTAGTGCAGAACGGTTGTTGTTTCAGAAAAGTTTAATCGGCAAATTTGCCAATTAATATCTGGTTCCTCATAATTGATTTCTTTGAGCCATCTTGTGCACTGTACTCATGGATCAAATTTCTAGATGCTTGCAATATTTGATGTTTCTTAGAGGTCGTTTGACTAGGTTTAAGGATTGATTCCTGAGCCAACTTGGCTTGTTTTGACCCTTTTCTGAAAGTGCCAGAAAGCAGATTTTAATGCAAACCCAGTTCATATTTTCGCTTCACATATATTCAAAATGCAGTGTCAAGTCATTTGAGGATGAATCTTGTTTGAAAAAAAAAAAAAATTAGCCGGGCCCACTTAAAGATCCGACATGCCTCACTCAGTTCCAAGGATGTAAGTGTTGTAACGTTACATTCAAAGATGGACAATTGTTAACACAGGTCCGACCATAATGAGATTAATAATTATAGGTTAATGTTGACATGAGTGCATATATATGACAGTCATCAAGCATCAAGGAAGTGTTATCACAATTTGAGGATAGTGTTACTCACTATGGGACAATGTCACAACACTAGTTAATCTTGCTAAATTGTTGAACATCTACATGTACTAAAAGAGTAGTTTGTTCTATGAAGGTTTGTGATGTTCAAATTCAAAGTCTAAGAAATTTGATGGAGATATGATTATGCTTCAAGGATTTGGAACTGAGGGGCAAGAGTGATAATGTTTCATTTTAGTTACCATGAGATAAAGTCACTGCACTTTTAGTTTTGTTGAGTTATTTCAATAGCTATATGATACCAAAAAGTAGATCTCATGGGCTAATTTATTCAAGTTTCCTTATTATGTGAATGCAAGTTCATATTCTGCAACCATCAAAATTGAAAGAAGGTTGGTTTGATATTTCAAAAGGAAATCACCTGTACAGTTCCATGATGCTTGTTTTGCAATTTGAACAAACCATAACTCCAGTGTCACTATTTGAGAGAGACAATGACCACAGCATAGGCAATGGAAAAGCTTGAAGGTTGCATGGTCGAGTGTGGCACAACAACCAATGAATATCTTGTGGCTATGGCGTAAGAGCTGGGTATGGATACCCATAAAAGTACTAAAAACTAACTCTTTTTGAGCTCTTGGTGTAGCATTAAGACAAACTCCCGCATATAAACACTGTAGAGGAGGAAGAAGCCAGTGGTGAATGGTCGAGATCACTACACCAGCTAGAGGAGGAAACTCTAAGCCAATGCAAATGGGAAGAGACCGCGCCAAACACAAAGGTAAAGCGCACGCCAGTAGAAGATGGTAAGGCTCGTACCAAAAGAGGAGCTCGGTCGAGGGCGCGACCTGAAAAGGTGGAGAGCTACGCACATGGAAGTGGAGACCCACAGATGAAGAGACCTGCGTAAAGCACAAAGAAATCTGCCAAAGGGGAGACTGGCCCACGCGTAAGCGACAAGCATAAAACAACAGGTGCATGAGCTAGTTAAGGGCAGTAGGGGGTGTGAGCAGCATGGAATGGCACAGGAGCTTTGGAATAGGCATAGACATCTAGCGTGACCAACAGAAGATGTAGCCCACACCTGCAAGAAGGGAACCATGAATTGGGAGAAGCATGGTGGACACTACTGGGCCTACGTAGCAGGAAAGAGGTCCACACCAATGAATGGGGTGCGAACAATAGGTAGGGAGGAAGCCTGCGCAGTCTGAGGGAGGAGTGTGGAGCTCGCAGAGAAGTAGACACCCATGGGTGAGGGGTAAGCTTCCAATGAACAAGGAGAAATCCGTGGCTTGTGGCAGAGTGGAATCCGCGGCTAAGCACAGTGAGTAGCGGAGCTTTCTGCTAGGCATAGGATGGGCGCATCCACCAGTGTAGGAGGCCTGTCATCAAATGGAGGAGGCATCAATGTGGCCAACACAAGCGAAAATGAGTTCACAAACATAGGATTAGGGCATTCTCACGGACCTCACGAGAATGCCAATGATGCAAGAAAAATATGCGCGAGGTGTGCAATCACTAGGGAGCTCCTCATTAAATTTTTAATAAAGTAATATGGTTTGCAAATGTAAGTGGTGGGCCCCGAGTTTTAAAATATCACGGATATTTCAGGGTAAAATTTAAAGGGGGAGTTTTTAAAAAAAAATTAATTAATTTTACCAAAGGGGTTTAAAAGTGAAAAAATTTAAATCACCTGACAGTGTTTATTAAGTAAAATATTAAAATGGGGGTGGGGCTCATTTTTTCTCTCCGGTTCTGAGTGAATAAGTTATTATGAAATGTGAATAATTCAAGAGCATGGGAGGAAATAATTCACGTGGGGTTACATTTAATTTTAAATTTGACGGATGTTTTAAATGGGATTTTAGAACATTAAAATGCATAGGAATAGGATGAATAAAATTAAATATTTTACATTCTATTGTGTTGGAGTAAAAGATCAAAAGCTAACTACTTTGTATTGAGGTTAAGTGGATATATTTTATTTACTAGTGGTAAATAAAATAAAAGCAGTAGTGAATAAATGAAATAGTAAAATGCAGCAAATAAAGAGTAAACAGAAATAAAAGGCATAAACAAGTTTTCATGGAAGGAGGTTTTTTGAGCAGCTGGTTGAAATAATGAAAATCTCCAGCTGGGCAGATTTTCTGTTGTTGGGTAATGATGGGTAGATTTTGTTTTGAAAGGTAAAGTTTGTTGGAGGAGGAAGAGGAGAAGATATTTTGCAAATTTGTTGATCAACGGTGAATGAAGATTCCAGATGGCATTTTCAGATCAGTTTTAGGGTTGCCTTCATTCTTCTATTTTCTATATCTTCTCTTCTCTTCTCATTATACAGGGTTCCAATTTCTGAAAGCTCTGCAAGGCAGGCATAAGCTATGGGTAGATTGTAAAGCTAGGGGGAAATATGACTATCGGTCATTTTTAATTTGAAAGTGTATGTTCTGAATTGTTCTGTCATGTTATTTTAGCTGATAATTCTCTCCATGGCTGAATTGTAATGTTATTTTGGATTCAATAATAAGATTATTTGAATCTGTTCATGCACATTTGTTGCATTTGAGTTACATTTTTTGTTTCCTTTTTTTCTATGAATGGTGTAATTTCTTTAATAAAGCACAAGATTCTTGTATTACTTCCTATTGTTCAAGGATAGAGTAATTGCTTTGATAAATGTGATAGGAGTGTTATGCTTCAGGTGGATTCATAAGAAGGATTATCAGAGAAAGTTGTAGTGGTCTGGTTGTCATAATGTGACAACATTTGCAAGACCTTCAGAGCATGTTCAACACTGGAAGAGGAATGCTGGTTATTTGACTCTATAGCCCATCTTTATGGCACTGGTCTATTATCATGTTTATGTTGTTTTCAGTTTGGTCCCAACTCTCTAAAGCAAAAACCATTTAAAAACTATTTTGCTGAGTTGAGTTTGTCATGTTCTCCATGCTGATTGATGAAATTCATTAAATATCTTGCCAATGTTAAATGATATTTTAAGTTTCTCGGCATACTTCTGTGAGAACATCATTTGTTAGGCAGTATCATGTTACTTGTGTGTTCATATTTTTAGATATTGCTAAAGGGTTACCCCCTAGGTCTTACAGAGCCTGAAGTGCAAGGGAAATGTGTATCCATTCCATTTGTTGTCAGTTCACCATTAGTGGTTGTAGTTATCCTTGATAGGGGTTGGCTACCTCTTAGAGATCTGCAATCTCTATGTGGATTTTAAACAACAAAAAGATGGCGACTCTGCTGGGGATGAACTCAGAAGTTTTGGTTGTGGACGGTGCTGTTATAGAGTCATTAAAGTTGTGAATTGTTTATGTAACTAGAGGTTAGAAATTATTGAATTATTTTCTCATCTGAGTTGCCAACAAAATGGCGAATCTGCTGGGGATGGTTTTGAATCTCTAGTTGCAGACGGTTATAAAGTCATACTATTATTTGTCATTCTAAAATTGGTTCAAGTTTGAAGGGTTTCAACCCTAGAGAAGAAAGTATTGCAATTAACCTGAATAGTTTTGTAATCTGTGGTGCTCTACTGGTGGAAAGGAACTCAGAAAGAAGTTTAACTATGAAAGAACTTCACACTACTTGAAGTTCAGTCCTCTGTGAAAAGAGGTGGCGACTCTGTTGATTGAACCTGTTAAAATTTAAAGATAGTTCCAGATCTATAAATAATACCAGTCAGGAAGACAATTTACAATAGTTCAAAAGTTTCCAGGTATTCCTCATTCTTGGTTTTCATGAAAATTGTATGTGAAAACCATACTTGTACATCTTAGACAAAACTTTGGTTCCCTATTGAGTGTTTAGCACTAAAACAGGGAAATAATAGTAACACTTAATTTGTATACTTCTGAGTTGTAATTTGCAGCCTATGTGCTTTGTTGGAGAAGTATGGTTGTTTTAAATTTTCCCACTAAATAGATATCATATGTAAATGCATTTGAATCATGCATTCTGTTATTCTAAGATTTTTGTGAAAAGTAGAAATAGGGCAAGTGAATGATCAACAGTAGAGTTGATATGTAAAATTTGAAAAGGGCAATTCAAGATGCCTCAATACGTGCACCCTAGCATGGTTCCAGATGGAACTAAGGTTTGTGATCAGTCCCAGCTAGATTGTCAAAGAGGTTTTAGTACTGGAAGGTACAGATCTATCAATTTCAGTAACCTTAGTGGTTATCCAAATGACATTCCAGCTAAAGTAAAAAATAAGTTACCAAGGTTCATTGGTGATAAGGCTGAATCAACAAGTAAACATTTGCAAGAGTTCAGCAATGTGATAGATGATTATGAGATTGATCACAAAGATGTAATCATGAGACTATTTGTTTAGTCCTTGAGAGGAGATGCAAGAGAATGGTTCTCTTATTTACCAACCTCTTCCGTTCATTCATGGGAAGAGCTCAAAGCAGTGTTCATGGAACAATTTGGAGAAAGGATTAACCCTGTTCTGATAAGGAAGAAGTTCATGAACATGGAGAAAGAGAAAGATGAGTTAGTCCCATCTTTTAATCTTAGATTTTCAATGCTCATTAGAGAGATCTCGAAGAAAATAAGACCAAATGATGCTAAATGCTTGGTCGTATACGTAGGAGCATTTGACAAAAAGATGAGTTATCTATTGAGGGATAAAGAGCATGCAACTTTGCTCCAAGCGTATCAGATGGCTATAGACATTGAGAACAATTTAGGATACTCAATGCTGAAAGGACATAGGGCTGTGAGTGTTAGTCATCCTAACACACCTTAGGAAAATAGAACTCATGGATCAGTTGATAAAAATGCTTGTCAAGTAGGTAGTGATGTTGCCGCTCCAATGTTTTCATCATCACGATTTGCAGATCCTAATGAACTTCATGTTAAACATCAATAGAATGTAGCGTCTTAGAATGAAGATATTTGTTGTATGAATGAGGATATTGATTGTAATCAGTTTACAATCAGCACATGTGCAAATCCTTGCAGCAGTAATGAAGAGGAAGATACATGGTTTGATGAGCAAATTAATATGTATGAAATTTTTTCTTGTAATACCTTGAATGTTGAAGGAATAGAAGAGATGAAAGACATCATCCCATGTCATGTTTCAATCAGTGAAGATGATACAATTGTTGATGAAATTTCTTCCCAAGTTTGTGATCAAGACATTGAAGATGGAAGTTCACAAACCTACTCTGAAGAATCTAAGCATGGTTTATGCAATGATAGGTTGTCTTGTGATGAGGATGTTGATGACGGCCCAGCTGATTGTTCTCTTGATGGTTATGAAAGTTCTTATGAGAATGATTCAGAGGTATGTTCTTCACATAATGGATGTACTGATATGGACACTGATGAAGTCATTTATTCACCAGTGAATCATCAAATCACACTTGATACAAACTCGGAATTTAGTTCAAGTTTGACATCAATGGTGAAGAATCTGAGGATGAACACATATGTGTTCAATTTTCTGATCATGAGCATAGTACTGCTAAAAATGATGAAGATGTTGAAGAACCTATTTATATCTTTGTTGTTCATGATTGTTTGTATGAAACAGAGATGGAAATGTCAGTGGTACATAAGAAAGTTGAAAGTGCACATAAAAGTTTCTTTGCTGACCCTGTTACTCCTGAAAATGATAGCATTGAACATGTTGTGAAGAATCAATATGAAGACCTTGATTTAGAGTCAAAATTTGAATGGTCCAAATCTGTGTCTGAAGCACCTTGTATGGCATTGCATGATAGTTTGAAGAATGATTTTCATAACATGTGTGAACCTAAGACAAAGAATAGTGCTCATGCATTCGGAGTTGATGTTTTTGTTTAATATCATGAATTGAATGAAGATGAAAATAGTTTTAGTATTGACAAATCTGATTAGTAGAATCATGAAACACATGATAATGTGTTTGGGCTATGGTGTTTGGATGAGGACCAGCCAGCTTGTGATTTTTTTCAGTTGGAGGAGATAAAAATGTATGAGAAATTTTTGCTCAACACACAAGATGATTGCATGTTGCTTTTTAGCGATGATGTCTCTTCCGAACTTGATCATGATGAAGGGATTAGTGAATGTGATAAGACCACATTTTCATATGATCTTGATCACTAGTTTCAAGTGTTGTTCATTGATATAAAATCAGAAAATGAAATGATGAATGGTGATGTGGCCTATATAATTTAGTTGCCACTTGATGACAGAGCTGAACAAGGAACAAGTTTTCAATTGCACAAAGGCAATTTGGTATTGTTGTTTGCAAAACTGCAATTACCAGTGTCGTTTTGGTTTGACAGATGCAAACATGAATTGAGGGATATCAACTCTTTTTATAGATTGGTATTTGACAGATGTAAATGTTGATCCTCATTTTTTCATTTGGTGACCGAGGGTCATTAGATGAAATTGAAAAAACAAAGTTGAAAGGGGGAGTAGTTTGAGGACACCTGTAAAAAACAACATTTGGTCTACTCTCCAGAGATCTAGGATCTTGCTATGCCCACAGGGGGCATACATCCCCAGTCGGAGCCATTGTTGGAACTCTCAAATTTTGCAAATTTGAGATGCCTATTTAAAAAAAAATTGCTTCTGCACTTTCTGAAGTGCACCTGAAGAAACAGTCCTGACTGGCCCAATTTGGAGGTTTCTAATTTAAAGCCTATTGATTGTCGTGCAAAACCCAGATGCAGACATATTCAATTGACCTATATGAGTAGACATGTCAAATTTGAGCTTCTCACAATGAGTTCCGACAGCGTTTCAAAATGTGAAGCTAGAAGGTTTTTGCACTGTTCTGTTGTTTGCAAATGTTCAGTTTGCGAAACAGCTTCCTATTTGAGCTTGGTTTTTACAACCAATTCACTGTCATATCAGGATGAATGTTGTTCCATATTCCCCATACCTAAATGATCTCAGGTGTCATTTTTCATAACCTCACAATCTGATTTGCTATTTTTAGCAAATCAAAACCAAATGTAGTTTGTTTTGTTTTGCAGTTGCATTCCTGACAGCCTGTCTGAGAGGCTAGTTCCGTCCATCAGTATCTTTTGATCGGTGATGATTCAATAAAATTCCTTTTACACATGTGCTCGAGGTACCTAAATGTTCTACTATGTCTGATGGCAGATCATCAGGAGTTGTCTCACTATGTTTGCAAATTAGCAGTTGGATTAGTTTTAACTAGTGCAAAACGGTTGTTGTTTCAGAAAAGCTTAATCGGGTAACTTTGCCAATTAATATCCGGTTCCTCATAATTGATTTCTTTGAGCTATCTTTTGCATTGTACTCATGGATCAAATATCTAGATTCTTGCAATATTTGATGTTTCCTAGAGGTTGTTTGACTGGGTTTCAAGATTGATTCCTGAGCCAACTTGGCCTATTTTGATCGTTTTCCGAAAGTGCCAGAAAGAAAATTTTAATGCAAACCCAGTTCATATTTTCACTTCACGTATATTCAAAATGTAGTGTCAATTCATTTGAGGGTGAATCTTGTTTGAAACCAAAAAAATATTTAGTCGGGCCCACTTAAAGACCCGACATGCCCCACTCAATTCCAAGGATGTAAGTGTTGTAACATTACATTCAAAGATGGACAATTGTTAACACAGGTCCGAGCATAATGAGATTAATAATTATAGGTTAATGTTGACATGAGTGCATATATATGACAATCATCAAGCATCAAGGAAGTGTTATCACAATTTGAGGATAGTGTTACTCACTATGAGACAATGTCACAACACTAGTTAATCTTGCTAAATTGTTGAACATCTACATGTACTAAAAGAGTAGTTTGTTCTATGAAGGTTGTGATGTTCAAATTCAAAGTCTAACAAATTTGATGGAGATATGATTATGCTTCAAGGATTTGGAACTGAGGGGCAAGAGTGATAATGTTTCATTTTAGTTACCATGAGATAAAGTCACTGCACTTTTAGTTTTGCTGAGTTATTTCAATAGCTATATGATACCAAAAAGTAGATCTCATGGGCTAATTTATTCAAGTTTCCTTATTATGTGAATGCAAGTTCACATTCTGCAACCATCAAAATTGAAAGAAGGCTGGTTTGATATTTCAAAAGGAAATCATTTATAGAGTTCGATGATGCATGTTCTACAATTTGAACAAACCATAACTCCAGTGTCACTCATCAAGAGAGACAGTGACCACAGCATAGGCAATGGAAAATCTTGAAGGTTGCATGGCCGAGTGTGGCACAACAACCAGTGAATATCTTGCTACTATGGCATAAGAGCTGGGTATGGATACCCATAAAAGCACTAAAAAATAACTCTTTTTGAGCTCTTGGTGTAGCATTAAGACAAACTCCCACATATAAACACTGCAGAGGAGGAAGAAGCCAGTGGTGAATGGTGGAGATCACTACGCTAGCCAGAGGAGGAAACTCTAAGCCAATGCAAATGGGAAGATCTCGTGCCAAACACAAAGGTAAAGCCCATGCCAGCAGAAGATGGTAAGGCCCATGTCAAGAGAGGAGCTTGGTGGAGGGCACGACCTAACAAAGTGGAGACCTACACACATGGAAGTGGAGACTCGTGGATGAAGAGGCCCGCGTAAAGCACAAAAAAATCTGCCAACAGGGAGACTGGCCCGTGCATAAGGGACAAGCACAAAACAATAGGTGTGTGAGCTGGTGAAGGGTAGTAGGGAGGTGCGAGCAGCATGAAATGGCACAGGAGCTTTGGAACAGGCATAGACATCCACCGTGACTAGTAGGAGATGTAGCTAGCACTTGCAAGAAGGGAACGACGAATTGGGAGAAGCATGGTGGAGACTACTGGGCATACGTAGTAGGGAAGAGGTCTACACCAATGAATGGGGTACGAATAGCAGGTAGGGAGGAAGCCTGCATAGTCTAAGGGAGGAGTGTGGAGCTCGTAGAGCAGTAGACACCCATGGGTGAGGGGTAAGCCACCAAAGAATAAGGAGAGATCCGCGGCCAAGCACAGTGAGTAGAGGAGCTTTCTGCCAAGCATAGGATGGGCACATCCACCAGTGGAGGAGGCCTATCATCAAATGGAGGAGGCATCAGTGCAGCCAACATAGGGGAAAATGAGTTTACAAACATAGGATTAGGGCATTCTTGCAAACCTCACGAGAATTCCAATGATGCAAGCAAAATATGTGCGAGGTGTGCGATCACCGGGAAGCTCCTCATTAAATTTTTAATAAAGTAATATGGTTTGCAAATGTAAGTGGTGGGCCTCGAGTTTTAAAATATCATGAATATTTCAAGGTAAAATTTAAAGGGGGAGTTTTTAAAAAAAAATTAATTAATTTTACCAAAGGGGTTTAAAAGTGAAAAAATTTAAATCACCCAGTAGTGTTTATTAAGTAAAATATTCAAATGGGGGTGCGGCTCATTTTTTCTCTCTGGTTCTGAGTGAATAAGGTATTATGAAATGTGAATAATTCAAGAGCATGGGAGGAAATTATTCACATGGGGTTACATTTAATTTTAAATTTGAGGGATGTTTTAAATGGGATTTTAAAACATTAAAATGCATAGGAATAGGATGAATAAAATTAAATTTTTTACATTCTATTGTGTTGGAGTAAAAGATCAAAAGCTAAAAAAATTTCATTGAGGTTAAGTGGATATATTTTATATACTAGTGGTAAATAAAATAAAAGTAGCAGTGAATAAATGAAATAGTAAACTGCAGCAAATAAAGAGTAAACAAAAATAAAAGGCAGAAACAGGTTTTCACGGAAGGAGGTTTTTTGAGCAGCTAGTTGAAATAATGAAAATCTCCAACTGGGCAGATTTTTTGTTGCTGGGTAATTATGGGCAGAGGCTGTTTTGAAAGGTAAATTTTGTTGTAGGAGGAAGAGGAGAAGATATTTTGCAGATTTGTTGATAAACGGTGAATGAAGATTCCAGATGGCATTTTCGAATCAGTTTTAGGGCTGCCTTCATTCTTCTATTTTCTATATCTTCTCTTCTCTTCTCATTGTACAGGGTTCCAATTTCTTAAAGCTCTACAAGGCAGGCATAAGCTATGGGTAGATTGTAAAGCTAGGGGGAAATATGACTGTAATGCCCCGCCATGCAACCCTAGAGGAAGTTTCAATTCACTACAAAAGCGTACTATTTTTTTTTTTTTAAATGAGTTAAACATACATGTTCACCTAATAATTGACAACCTCCCCTAAGGCTATGTAATCGAGATTACTTAATTCCCATTAACATACATCATCTAAATTACATTGCATTAAATAACTCAAGAATGACATTCATTTAACATAAGTAAATACAAGAAAGAATAGATTAACCATCACATAATTCCATTACATAAACAATTACATGATTACAATCCTCATTCCTAGAATGAGTCAAAATACATAAGAGTATAACAATTACAAGATCCTACACATAACAACAAGAGGGGTAAATACAACTGAAACAAGAAGAATTACAACAGTACAAGAAGAGTATAACAATATCCGCAAGCTGTCCAACTGGATGTCTCGCTTCCATGAACTGAAGAACAAAGGGGGACCCAATGGTTTTGGTGCATGTTCCACCCTACCTAGTGGTACCCGAAGGCCTACCCCCCATGCTAGGAGATAGTAAAAATGCAACATGGACAAGAAAACTACTACCTCTAACCAAAGGCTGACTAACTGAACAAACTGACTCAACCATACATATGCACAATATAAATCTAACACTAACATGGTTACATTGTTTCCAGACATAATAAAATCAAGTGTGCTAAAGAAACCATACACACAACATATACTCAAGGTTATCCTAGATAGAGTGTCATCACAAGGTTCGTCATGAGATCTCCTCTGGGCATTGTTCATAGGCTCCGGTAATCCTGGTGACCTCAACCGAATCTCGGCCCTCATACTCACTCAAGCGGAATCAACTACCTTTCGTATGGACAAGCTAGTTGACCTTGCCATTCCAGGCCTTCTCACTCGCCCCAAGTCTAAACAAGCCCTTGTGTCTGCGAGTGAGGTTAATTTTATCTTGGTTAATGTGAATGCATCCTAGTAATCTAAGTACTTTGCTTTAATTATCACTTCTTAAAAACACTTTCGAAGGTTACCCAGTTTGCCTCTTTGGGCTCCGGCCCCTAACAAAAGCCACTCCTCTAATGGATAACTCGCTACTCAAATCTAGACTCCAAGGGTGACTCCAGTGTTACAGAACTGAGTAACTCAGTCTCTCCTAATCTAGGAGATGACAATAAAGAATCTCACTCCAACACTTGGAGGAAAACAAACTCACAAAGCACTACCCAAGGAAAACGAACATTAACTAACATGGGAATGACCCACATACACTGGAAGACTTTACAATAATTGCACAATTCACCCTTTCCCAAAGCATTTACTAAAAGGGAAAATAATATAATAAGACATTGACAAAGAACAACACTATATTTGGATACATTAAATCTATATTCCTACTTAAAGCATCTCATAGAAAATTTAATCTAATAACCATACAAATATTCATCAACTAAATAAACCCCCCTTTTAAATAAACATATATCACAACTTAATAAAAATGCATAAATTAAACATTTCACTTAATTCACTATCCATCTACTTGCATGTTTTCAAAGTGCCAACAGAATATTTTAAGGATAAATATTTATACTCTCATATTTGATTTGAAATTCTAAACTAATAAAAATAAATAAAATCTTATATAATACTCATGCTAAACCTTTGTTTTACAATAATTACCAGTCTGAGACAAAATAACTAAATTTTGTAATTTGTTCTCACTCAGATATTAATTTCCCCATTTATAGATAACATTTTCATTTATATTAAATATTATATTTTAATATTTAATAAGTCAAAATATACATCTTTTGATTAAATGAAATACATTATACAAAAACAAATAAATTTTAAACAAAATAAAATTAAATTAAAATTAAATTAAATTAAATAACATAGGAATTAAAATTTACTTCTCAAAAGAAAACAAAACTCACGCTTGGCGTACCGACAGTACCCACACCTGACGCCGACTGTACATTGTACAACGGCCGATGTACCACCACCGTCATCGACTGTACAATGTACAACGGCTGGCGCTAGTAAGGGAGGCTGCAGCTCCCATGGGGAGTGCTTCCCCCCAAAAGGTGGGCGCACTGCCCATGGTAGATGCAACCATCCCTCCTTGGGATGTGTGACGGTGGGGGTTTGACCTCCCCATCCGTCCACTTCACTTTACCCTATTTTTATTTTTATTTTTTTTATTATATTTAAATATGTTTTATCAATATTTAAACACAGATTCCCAAAAGCAGTACTATTCAACATTACACAGTGCGGAATTCGAAAAAGGGAATTTCGACAAAATCCCAGGTGTCAAAATCAAAGGTTAATAATATTTATATATATATATATATTATATATATATATATATTATATGCAATTACATATAATATATATAAATATATAAAAATTTACCAGAATCTCCACAATTGGTAAAATTGAGGAAATGTAAAAAACCCAGAATAAGATAAATTCTTCTAATTTTCCAGAATTTCTTCGAACATTTAAAAGGGTTTAATTTTAATTTCCTTCAATTTAATCTTATAGATTTTAGAAAATTTATACAAAGAGTTTGTACAAAACTAATTTTTTTTGCTTGATTTTCAATGTAATTTTCTACAGGGTTTGAATTTGCAAAACAGATCAGATTGTTTTCAAACTAGATTTTCCACAATAAATCCTAAATGTTTGAGAACAATTTAAATTGAAATTTAAACAATGGATCTACAGTTTTGTATACTAAATAATCTCCTACAATAAATTTATCAAAATTTCCTCAACCATTAAATTAAAAATTGAAATAAACATGAAGTATAAAACCCGGAATGTGATGCTACAGAAGATGATGAAATTTTCTTGATAGAAGCCTCCTCCAAGCTTTTCCTCAAAAGTGCAACCAATTCCAATTCCAAAATCCAAAATTTGTTTCAAAACCCTACTTGTGCAATTTCTCCAAAAATTCCCAAATTCCTCTGAAAATAATAACCTTCCAAAATTTCTCTCCCCAAAAAAATTGAAAAACATGCATTCACATTAAAACTAAAATATCTAATCTAACCCTAATTTCCTTTTTGCATGCAGACTGAAAATAGATATTTATTTCCTTTTCCCATTTTCGAAAACCTCAAATTGATTTTTAAATGCAATTTCACTATTCTTTCAATTCTTTTAATTTAATTTGATTAAATTCAATGCAATATACTCAATTAATTAATTTTAATTATTTAATAATTAAATTCAACCTTTTCCAAGATTAATTTAATTAATTAAATAAATTAAAATTTAATTAATACAATTTCATAATCAACATATATACTTCATCTAAGCATAGATTTCACTTAATATTAAAATAAACTCTACTTTCAACAATACAATAATTCTAACATATTGATTAAATAATAAAGCATCTAATAAAATCATATAACATTAAACCAAGTAGACACAACTCACAAAACATAATGAACGACACACTAAGGCTAGGGCATAGACCTGACACATGTTACCTAGTTACTATCTCCCTTTCAACTTAACCGTTGGATTGACACGCTCAGACCTGTGAAACCAGGTGGAGTCGGTGTCATGTACCTGCAACCTGAAACCAAGTAAACAACATAATATAGTATATCCAGTATATAATACACACCGTGAAGAATAAATCATGGATTCACAAGGTGCTCGCAAGCGAGTGATGCAAACCATCCTCTTCACCAATACACTCATCCAAGACTGACATTACATCATAATTAGAAATCATGTAATACAATATCTCAAGCTAAACCTACTAACATCAATAATCCATAATGCATGTGAAACAATAGTCAGATAATCCACATCACACAATAACCAATGTCGCTCAATAGTAGTGATAAAAACACAAACAACCAAGTGTGTCCAGTATAATAGTAGTTGCATCCCAAACATAGCATAAAGCAAACACACAAGAAGCAAAACGGAGGGGTATTACAATGACTATCAGTCATTTTTAATTTGAAAGTGTATGTTATGAATTGTTCTGTCATGTTATTTTAGCTGATAATTATCTCCATGGCTGAATTGTAATGTTGTTTTGGATTCAATAATAAGATTATTTGAATCTATTCATGCACATTTGCTGCATTTGAGTTACATTTTTCGTTGCCTTCTATTCTATGAATGGTGTAATTGCTTTAATAAAGCACAAGATGCTTGTATTACTTCCTATTGTTCAAGGATAGAGTAATTGCTTTGATAAATGTGACAAGAGTGTTTTGCTTCAGGTGGATTCATAAGAAGGATTATCAGAGAAAGTTGCAGTGGTCTGGTTGTCATAATGTGACAACATTTGCAAGACCTTCAGAGCATGTTCAACACTGGAAGAGGAATGCTGGTTATTTGACTCCATAGCCCATCTTTATGGCACTAGTCCATTATCATGTTTCTATTGTTTTTAGTTTGGTCCCAACTCTCTAAATCAAAAACCATTTAAAAACTATTTTGCTGAGTTGAGTTTGTCATGTTCTCCATGCTGATTGATGAAATTCATTAAATATCTTGCCAATGTTAAATGATATTTTAGGTTTCTTAGCATACTTCTGTGAGAACATCATCTGTTAGGTAGTATCATGTTACTTGTGTGTTTATATTTTTAGATATTGCTAAAGGGTTACCCCCCTAGGTCTTACAGAGCCTGAAGTGCAGGGGAAATGTGTATCCATTCCATTTCTTGTCAATTGGCCATTAGTGGTTGTAGTTATCCTTGATAGGGGTTGGCTACCTCTTAGAGATATACAGTCTCTATGTGGATTTTAAACACCAACAAGTGGTCTAAATCAACTAGACTATCAAATCCTTACAATTCCAATTGATTATCAGAACTTGCATTTATACAATCCATACATGGGATCATTATCTCCTACAAACCTCAATGGTACAACAAATGTGAGTATCCCCAGTCTGAATTTTGGACCACCTTTCCCTATGGTATATTTAAATCAAATTCAAAACCTAAAAATCTATAAGCCAAATAATCAATGCATGAGTCTTCTTCCAAAATTCATTATCCCACCAAATCCATACATTCCAAATGTGACTACAAGCTTACCAAATATGAACATATCAAATACACACTTGGTGAAATTGGGAATAGATATTTTTGTAAATCACACCAATGGTGTTCAAATTCCAAATAATATGTTAACAACTCCATGTATTCATCCAAGTCAAGGTAACACCATGCAAAATCAAGGTTACCTAAAACAAAGCAATATGATCCCAACCTCAACAATGTTCAATGTGAACCTATTATGCCAAATCTAAGTATCATACCAAATAATAATATTATCCAAAATCAATTCGTCCATTGTCCCATGAAAACACGATAAGTATACATTTTGAATATGCTTGCTTAGCAACCAAATCAACTATATCACGGGTATCAAGATCAAATTTTGTGAAATCAAATTTCTACACTTACCAAGATAGTTGATTTGTTGTGCCAAGAGAAATCTCCACCCTAAAATAAATACATTCTTCCATTGGTTGAACCATGTCATCAAAGAATTGGGTTGTTTCCCCAACCACATCAAGAACAATATCTCCAAAGTCAAGAATTCGGATATCAAGAACAAAAAAGTCAACAACAAACACAACCTCCACATCTCCAAAATCAATCGCCACAAGGTCAACTGAAAGTAAAAATCTCACAAGGTAACAAACAAAAATACACACCAGTTAGGGAACCAATCAAATCGGTCATGCAAGGGTTGATACAATAAAATCTCATTAAAATCCCTGTTTATGAGAATTATCAAGAGCCCAAAGTTAAACCACCAGGGTATAATGAGAAAAACCATTACGATTTTCACAAAATAAAGGGACACACAACATAAAATTGTATTTGACTCAAAAATCTCATCCAAGACCTTATCAATCAAAATATAATAACTATTGGTGACAACGATGAAGATTCAATCATGAGCGATAGCATTGAAAATCCCTTCACCACAATTTTTGAAAAAAATGATCAAGATCTATCCATCAATGAGCACCTTTAATATTTTTCCACCTCATCCAATGATCAAATCAACATACACCAAGAGTCCTTTTTTAGTCATGATTGAAACCCCTCAACAATATTCATAAATGATCTATTTCAAGATGTGTTAACACTATTTGATCCTATTGAAATAATCCACTATCTATCGACTAATGATCATGTTGAAAATGTCTCTACATCACCTAATGAGCTAGAGGACATATCTCAAGAATTTATTCCAAATCATGATCAACATCTTTCACCAAAGTCTAGCAATGGTCCTTTTCAAGACATATTGACATCCTTTGACCCAATGGTTATAGATACTAAAGAGGTCCTCAACTCCACACTTGATCCAAATCCACTGAAAGATCAAAAGGATATTGAGCCACTTACCATACCTAATGACAATGTCTAAGAACCCTTTGTAAGAAATCCATTCTTTTAAATTGACCCATGCCAAGAACTTGATCCAAAGCATGTCGAAGGAAATTCTGAAATCACTCAAGATCAAGAATTCATCTCTCTGAGATACTCCAATGAGGTAATGGACACTCTCCTATCTATACAAGATATCGTAAATAATTAGCATATCCATATAGCACATACTCCTCCATCTACCCATGAGATTCTTTCTTTGGATGGAAACATAGATGACCTTCATTCTGAACATGATTCCTTTACTCTTGGAATTATTACACAAAAGGAGAAAGTTATTGATTCCTACAGTCAAACTGAGTTGTCAACATCAGGACTAGAGATATCCCAAATTAAGATTTAGGAAAACATGTATAAAAATATCCAACATTATCCACTCAAAGAAATAGGTCAGACCAAATATGATATTCCACAGTAGTAGAGCAACAAACTGAAATAACATCATTTATAGTAGTCAGTTATCAAAGAATTCTTGTTGAACAAGAACTCTCGAAATAGGAAGAACCAAAGCATTAAGGTACTACTTCCACCATATTGGAGGAAAATTTATCTCAAGAAAAGTTTAACATAGGGAGCACAAAGAATCTTTATGATGAAACCAATTCCAATACTACAACCAACCACATCACAAATCTTCATCCACTCATCACCCCATCCACAAACTGGGACCAATGTCAAAAGAAAGATTTGATTCAAAGAAAAAGAAGAAGCAAATAACGAAGGAAAAATCAAATACAAGAGGATACCATGAATACAAAGAAAAATGATCCTTCTCAAACTCCATTTGTCAAAGAAACTATGGGGAAAAATAAGAAAGGGAAAAGTATCCATCAAAGATGTCCACATAGGAAAAAGCAATCTTCTCAAGAAATGTACAAATTATATCAAGCAGTTGTTCCTAATTCCATGCACACTTATGTATCCACCCATCATTTCTCATCTTAACAAGTTTGGAGAGTCAAAGATTCGAAACTATCAACCAATACATCTTTTATTACAAAGTAGAACAATGTTCTCAAAAGTTGCATTCAAGTGCATGTATCTTGGCAAAGCAGCTTCTTTAAGAAGGATATCAATGGAAAATTATGATAGAAGCATCTACATCAACACCACTAGGTGGTTCAATATGAGCTTAATATATTTTAGCAAAAAAAAAATCAGAAAAATATAAAAATCCAAAAAAAAAAAAATCAGGAAGGATTGAAAATAGTAAAGAGAAAAATCGTCATCTAGTGAAAACCATTTCAATGGTGCTTTGGACAAGTATTATGACGAAAACCTAGAAGACATGCATCATGTGTAGAACTGAGCATCTTTGTGCGCTAGTTCAGTTGGAAGCATCTCATCCCATCCATAATAAATCCAACATTCCATCCATCTTATCCATAATAAAGCCACTCATCCACAAACCATTTATCCAATCCATTTTCATCCATCTCCAACCATCTTCCAAATTATCTTTATCTTGAAAAATTTTGGTGCACATTTTACAATTTCTTATGATAAACATCTTGACATGGTTCATTATCATTGATCCTATCCTAACCAATATTATCTAAGCCATGGAGAATTATCCAAATAAGCATCCTCTATTCGAACACCTTATCTTTTCACAAGATAATCCTTGGCCTCCTTTGCATTCTTACCATATCCATCCATCAACACACCTATCCAAGCATCCACCCATGGAATTCCATACATTTCTAGAAACTAGGTGTAGATATTTACAACTTGCTTTGGGAAATATGAAATCAAATTGTTCAAACCATTTGTGAGCCAAAATCCAAATCACTAGCCTATGAGATATTTTGACAAGATGTTCCTTATCAAGATTTATCGTTCATTGAACATCGATCCAAACAACCAATATTAGTTGCATCTAATGTGTGCCTCAACATCATGTCAAAACATCCAAACAAAATTTGTTCCAAATCAAGCTTCACAATCCCGATCAATCAGATCTAGTCAATCCATCATCATCTCAGGGTATCCTTATCAATATTTGTGTTTCTTAACACTATCCTTGGATTGTTGTGTATCCTCAACAATTTTATCATCATCAATCTTGATCAATCAAATCAAACCAATCTAACATCTTGGGATATCTTTCCCAATCCTCCTGTCACTTAGCACTATCATTGTATTGTTGTGTATCCTCAACAATATTATCATAATCAATCCATAAATATATTTGATAAAACCTAGCTTGGTTTCCAATAAAATCCCAAAAAAGAGCATTGATATCATATCCATATCCAAATCGTCAAAATCATGTGAAAATCCAAAAACATCCAAATAATACCAAAAATCCCAAAACGGGTCAAAAAGTAAAGAAAAGGAAATCACAACTACGTCATCTTTGAGCTTAAATGTAGGAAAGGCTAATCTTTGATCAGCCCCCGAGACACAAAATGCAAAAAAAAATCATAAAATCTCATTAAAAAAAAAAGAAATCGAAAAGTTTGAAAATCAAAACATTTGTAAAACATCTCAAAAATCCCAAAATAGCCTCAAAACATTGCAAAAAATCCAAAAACATTCAAAACCACAAAAATCCATCCATATCATTTTTCTTTCACTTGCAATAATCATGATTCATAATAAATCAATCATCATTTTCATCATTTGGTAAGGCATTCAGAAGCAAGTCTAGCAAGTTTAAAAGTTGGAGCTCAATCGTCAAAGTCTCAAGTCTAGGTTAGTAAGTCAACAAGCTAGACGACTTAGAGTATCAATAGCTTATCATTCAATCAATCCCATCATCACCTAATCAAAACATGTCCTAGGATGCATCCTTCCTACAATGGAAATCGACATCAGGCATCACCGTAGTTTAGTCTTGGCTAGTAGTATGAAGAACATTAGCTTGTTTGTTTACTTTATCTAGTCTTTTTGACTTATCTTGTTGCGCTCATTCTAATGACCTCTTATTGATGTCCAAAGAAAGGGATTTAGAGAGAAAGGAAAGGGGAAATGGTCATTATATTTTTATCTGTTGTGCTTGTTGGATATTCTTGTAATATAACCTCGTGATGCGTTCTCTATTTAGGTGTAGGGAAGATGTTTTAGATGTCTTGTTGACTGCATAGTTAGGCTTTCCTTTCTATGTTTTGGTCCGATATTTTTAGAATATCCGAACTACATTCTGAATGAGGTTTTGTATGCTAGATGTGAATAGGAATACTCCTATCAGATTGTTGAGTCAAAGTCCATCACATTAGGTACAACGCCATCCTAGTTCTTTATACCTTGATGCATTGTACCTATGTGTATTATCAAACATAAGGTAAATGGCCCTTTTAAAATCCCAATTCCTCATCAACAATCACCATCAATAATTATCATCCATTATCATCTCTAATAAAGTGTTGTAGATCATGGACTTGTTGGATCCTCTTCTCATCATTCTTTTCTTCGTATTCTTCTATCTTTACTGACATTTCTATCCAAAATTTGTGTGATACCTCAAATTATACATGAGGCTACCCATGGTCGATGACCATCTATACATCATCAAATTTGTCTACATCAAATATATGATCTTTCTAAATTATTATCTTTCATCCTCTTATTAATAGAACCAATCCTCTTCAATTTTCATTCGATCTCTTGAGGGGGCAGTATACTAGTTTAATCCTTCTCGTTAGGGTAGCAGTGGGGCATTTCTAAAAAAATCATATTTTTTTTAATTTTGATCATGGCATCTTATTCTTTGAACCAACACAACAGGTGCATTGCTTCAAAGAGGGGAAAATTTAGGCACAAAAAATAAATAGATTAATCCTACACATCTCATCTTGATCTTACTAACATCGTTTCCTCCTAAATCATCCCCTTTACTAAGTAGTTTAATTGAATAATCTTTATTTGACTAAATTCATCATATTTCATCTCTTAATTAAATAAATCAAATTTATCTGATTAAGTCATCATCTCCTATTAATTAAATAAATCATTTTATTTAATTAATCTTATAGTCTCTCTTTTAATTAAGTAATTCACTTTATTTAATTAAATCTCTAAACTCATCTCTTTAAATAAAATAAAATAAATCCTTATTTGATTTAATCCAACATCACCTTCTTTATTTAATTAAATCTAAATCATATTCCTCTCAACTTTGATTTAAATAAATCCTAAAATCTAAGTCAAATAGTCAAATCATCTAATTTCTACTTAAATTAATCAAATTAGGATTAATGTTGATCCTAATCACTCCAATCCTCTAGATTTTTCAACTTGCACAATAAATCAATTTAATTGATTTATTAATTCCTCCATTTTCCCTCAACTTGGCATCAAAAGGAAATATTCCTCAAATTTGAAAATCCCTCCAAAAGGGATGTGTACTTCCAACAAGGCATTAAAGGTCTCTTACATGTCTTTTTCCTTGAGTCAAGTGACATTTACTCCATTCCTCTCTCCCTCCAACTTGTCATTTCATCAAATTCCAATTTGAATTTAATAGAATTTATGTGCACATTCATTAAAAATTCTCATTCCTCCTCCAATCACATCTTGACAAGTGGCACAATATCATTGGTCCATCTTTAATCCCACATTAATCCTATTTCACATTTCTCTATCCTTATCTCCTATAAATAGAGAGATTATCTATTGATTTGTGGATCCAGAATTTCATCCACAATACAAGCAAGCTTATTATACACGATTTCATCCACAACTTCATTCATTGCATTTTGAGTTTCATAATTTTGTATCAATCTTATCAATATTTTGTCAAAATTACTTCAAGGAATCAAGGATATTCATCAAATCACACAAAGGAGTTTGAAAAGGGCCATTTCCTACACACAAATGGTACCAATTCCCCCATGGGATTGAATGTTTTCTCATTAGAATAGGATTTCCCTACTTTTATTCTATTTTTCTTCATTTCTTTCCTATTTTGATGTTGCAATCTAATTTCATGGGGAATGTTGCTTCTATCTTGTATTTGAATCTAATATTGTGTTTGTTCTTTGTGTTTATGCAAGTATAGGAACACCATTCACAACTTCTTCTTGGTAATTGCCTTGGGGATAATATGGAGTGGAAAAGCAATGTTTCATGTTGAATATTTGGCAAAGGTCACAAACATCATGATTTTTGAAAGGTGTCCCATTCTTTGAGATAATGGCTTGAGGGACACCATATTGGAAAATAAGGTAGTTCAGGTTGAACTTAGATATCTTATTTCCTGTTATGTAGGTTATGGGGATGGCTTTGACCCACTTTATGAAAAAATTCATAGCAGTAATGATGAACTTATGGCCATTGGATGAGCTGGGGGTGATTTTACCAATGAAATCGAGCTCATTCGATGTTGAGCACCTTGGGGATCAATTGGTCATACATGGTGATGCACTACATCTTTAGATGGAATTCCAATGTTTTCTCAAGATTGGCGATGATGGTGCAAAATTTTTTCTCCTCTAGCATGGCCCACTTGCTTTGATTGGCCTTGGATTTCCATCATTGTAGAAAGGAAGTGAATGATTCCCCATTTCCTTGTTTGAGTGCAGATAGTTACTCTAGAATAACATCCATGCCAATGTTGAATGCATAATTCTTTATTAATGCATTGACGATCTCTTGGAAAATTTTGATGTTGGTAAGAAAGCAAGAGAGCCACTCCATGGTGGGGCTAGCCAATCTTTGAGGAAATAGCTACATTAGATATGTATCATTGTATGTGACTTCCATGCAATGTACTTGGAATTCCCTAATGTGAGCTCTAGGGTTTCCCAACCTGTGATATTTGTTGAATTTAGGGATTTCAAATCCCTTTGGGAATGTTATGATTGCAAAGCTCCTGTCAAAAGGATAAGGAAACAAATTGTTTAGAATCTTTGTTGTTTTTCCTGATTAGAGATCAAGTACTTGCTACAAGAGTAGTTTGATTTGTTTTGTCACATCATCTTGTGGATCAAGAGGTGGAGTGAACATGTTTTGAGGTGGTTGAGGTGTTTTATTGATGGGTGGAGCATTGGTGCGAGTTTGTTGCAAAATTTGTTGAGTGAGTAGGGTTTTCTGATATGCCTACATTGGTTGCTGTGCCAATAGTGCTTATTGTTGGTCTTGTTGCTGCTATGCCAACAAAGCTTGTTGTTGGGATTTTTTTTGAGTCTTTTGTTGTTGTCTTTGATACTGTTGTAGGGCTTGTTGATATTCTTGTTTTTGGGTCTCTTACAATTGCTCTTGGTATTGAGCTTGTGCTTGCACCTGCTCAACTTGATATTGGGCTGCTTGTGCAGCTTGAGTGACTTGAGCTTCTTGTGTAGCTTGTTCTTCGGCATCCCGTTGCACTTGTAGTGTTTCTTGTGCTGCTAATTGTGCTTGTTCTTGCTTAGCATCTAGTTGTGTAGCTTGTTGATTTTGGATTTGTTGGAGTTCCTTTTGATAGGCAGATCATTGAGCTACTTGCAATGTGAAGCTAAATGAGTTTTCCATGTTGGGTTTTGGTGGTGGTGGTGGTGGATTAGGAATAATGTTAATTGTTGTGATGAGATGGATCATTGTATTGTAGATTGGGGTTTGAGTGGTGGATGGCATGATTGAAATTCTTGGTCCTTGGGAGACCAAGTTTTTAGATACTTGGGGGATAGTAGATGTATTTATTGTTGGGGTTGCTTCGATAGTTTCCATATTGTTGTGATATTGATGGCAATATGGGAGGATTGCTTAGATTTTTCTGATTGATGGTGGGTAAAGGGGGAAGACTCTATCCAAGGGGTGATGTGGATATAAGTGGTAGAGGTGGAAATGGCAGAAATATGGGTGGTGCATTCCCTTGAAGATATGATGATGAGGGATCGAAGACTCCCCCCACTCCAAAAAAATCAACTTCTCCTTGCAAGGTCATAGGGAGTGAGGTTTGCATGTCAAGAGGATAAACTAGTGTTGCATGAAAAGAGGATTATTGGGTATGATCATGAAATGCGAGCAAAACATATGCATGTAATAGATTCACTAGGACAGGTTGGCCCAATATGGTGTTTTCATCCAAATCTTGGTTATTCATAAGGGGATGTGCTTTAAGTGCATGAAGTAACGAGCTTCCCTTGTTAATGATTGGATGAGTTGGAGTGATGGAAGATTTGATTTGCGGGATGCTTTGAGTGATGCTTTGATATGGAGTTATGGGTGGGATTGGAGGCATGATCCCAAGAGGCTTCTCCACAAGAGTTCTTACTTCATAGTTAGAAGGGAGTTTAGCCCCTTCTTTTTCAAGTTCAAGCATGTATTGGGAGGGATATAACCTCATCATGGCATTAACAATTCTATGATTTTTGGGATTTTTCACCATCTCAAGGATTTCATCTTATGTCATCCCCAAGATATTGTCATTGATGTCCTCTACTTGACCCTCTTGAGTATTTTGTGATGGTAGAGGTAAATTTCTTAAGGGATTTCTTGATCCAATGGGATTCATCTCAGGAGTGGTTTATCTTAGGTCACTTGAAGTTGTTGTTTCTTTGTTTATTTCCATGTTCTTCTTGTGTTGCAATCTAGTTTACACCATAAAATAGGGATCAATTTTTAAGAATGTGCAAGATGAGCCTCTAATTCTTTATATTGATCTAACTTTAGGCACAAAAAGAGAATAAATAGGATGATTAAGGATCAATGGATGGGGATGATATAAACGGAAAATGGATGATGCAAATGATTGAACTCTTGAGAAATCTTGAAGGAGATACAAGAATTTAGGACTTGATTTTATTTGGTTTGGTTTGATTGGATTTGATTTCGAACTTGGATTGATTGGTTTTTGATTTGGATAGTGAACTTGTAAACTCTAAGAGGTTGGATATTTTCCTAGAGTAGACTTGAACACATGATGATAATTTGACTAAGTGTGTAAAGAAGGATTCATCAATAAAACCCTAGTCAAATAAGATTATTTTGATTTGATTTTTATTTTGGATAATGAACTTATAAACCTCAAGATATTGGATGTTATCAAGAGGTAAACTTGTTAAAAGGGTTAGATAATTTTACTAGATATGTGGAGAAGGATTCATCTACACATACGTAACCAAACAAGATGATTTAGATTTTTCCAAGAAGTCTAGCATAAATGATATTTCAATATTTCAAAGATTTATTGATGAGGTGATTTTTGATTTTGATGTTGAGGGACAGATGAGAATGATTTATTTTGATCCTAGATTAGACCTAGATATAAATTCTTTCTACAAGACCTCGGTATTGAAGACCATGCTTGGTACTTCCTACGTGAGAAAATAAAACTTTTGAAAGAGACTTGGATTTTGTTGAAAATAAAACTCATACAAATTAGGATTGTTTCTTGATGCACATTTGTAAAATTTGAAGGTCAATCTTTCTCTGAATTCATAAAGCATAGACAAACATTTCTTGTGAGCTTTTTGACTAAGACCTTTGGACTTTGGCTTTTGGATTTTGATCTTTCAAGAAATAATTTCAAATAACACATGTGTGGGGTTCAATTGTTTCTTAGATTTTCTTAATGACTTCCTTTTACCACAGAAAAATTCTTGATTAGAGTTTCAAACTAGATTTCTAATGTTCTAACTTCTCATCATCCCACAAATTCATTTATGTGAGAATCAAGTAAATGAAGGAAAAAAATTATTAAAGTTGACTTTAGTAAGAATAAATGATAATTAAATCCAAATGCTTAGGAACCTCTAAGGATGAAATACCTAGGGTAAGCAAGAGAACTTGGATTCAACAAAGGTATGTGTTCCCCCTAAAGGGTTTGAAATTTTCAAGAATTTTGTGAATTTTTGTTTTCAAATGTTTTGAGATCCAAGCAAAGCATTTTGATTTCGAAGAATATGCACAACCCTATGGATAAAAGAGGCAATTCATGTTGAGTTCCCACTTGGATGAATCTAGCTATGCTTACTCTGAGTGGATGATTAGATTCTTGAACACACAGGATCCCCCTTATAGTGCACTCACTTCTCAGGTCAACCAAGCATCAGTACCCATAAAAATCCCATGGCATACTTCTCATCTCTACAAAGAGCTATAAAAATGTGGGATGTCTTCAAAACAAACATTCTTACATCAGAAAATAGATATGGATTTTGGATTTTACATAATTTTGGCTACTAATCAAGGCACCCATTCAGAAATCCACACAAGAGACAAGATTAACTCATACAAAGAGTATCACCTACCTGTTCATAGGAGTTCCCGTAATGATGAGCTTTCCTCAACTTTCAAATTTATATACCAGTTGGGAGAAGCTTGGTGTTTATCTCATTACCAGCTTGAGTCATTCCCTTGGGGTGAGTACTTTTTTTCCCACCAAGGAAGGATCTCTAAGGGTGAACAATAGTGAAGGAGTGTATTTGTAGTTCGACCACCTATCACCTTTTGGTGGGAGCACAAACAATACCTTTTCTTCACACTCGCAAAGTTTGTTCAATTTTAAGAATCCAAATTGAAGTGTGGAGGTAATCATTGATACAACCTAATATCACAAAAATACTTTTGGTTGTCAAGATTGCAATGAGGTGTGAGAGAAGTGCATATTTCCTTTTAATGATATTAACTTGGATAAGGGATTACAAAGAAAATAATACACATGTTAATTTTAACCATTAAGCAATGATATGAATTATTTTTAAGCACCAAATTTGAAGTGTGAGATTTGTTTGTTCATTTATTAAGTCCCAAAACAAAATCCAATGAGTTTTCCTATGATTACTTTTTACCTTTTGTTTGGTTATTTTTAAGCCCAAACAAAATTTAGTAATCCTAAAGCAATAATATAAAAAACCCTTAGAAGAGGGATTATAATTTCTCCCAAAAGTGTTTAAAAACACTTGATACAATGAGTTAATGATAACATGGAGAACCCTTAGTATTTGTTTCCTTCCTTCACTTCAATCAAGACAACCTACAAAAACTTGTTAATACTACAAAAATAGAGACTAAAAACTAGTTAGAAGTCCAAATAATCAAAATGGAAAAAAACATGTCAAAAATAACTAGAATTCTACCTTTTACCCAACTGCAGTGGCGGTTTGCAGAAAAATAGTGACACAAAGAACAAACACATGATTAGATCACAATGCAAGATAGAAGTAACATTCCCCATGAAATTATATTGAAACATCAAAATAGGAAAATAAATGAAGAACAACATAATGAAAGTAGGTGAATCCTATTCTAATGAGAAAAATTTCAATCCCATGGGGCAATTGCTGCCATTTATGTGTAGAAATGGCCCTTTCCCAACTCCTTGGTGTGATTTGATGATCTTGGATGATGATTCTTGATTCCTTGATGCAATTTTCCAATAACCTTGATAAAACTATGAAATTGAGTATAGTAAGCTTGCATGAATTGTGGATGATCCAATGTAAATAGAGGAATCCTTTATTTATAGATTTGAAGAATGGATAATTGAAGGATTTGGATGAATGTGGGACAAAATACCAACCAATGAGAGAAGGAAAATTTTACACATGTGATTGGAGGAGGAATGATTACATATGGATGAATGTGCACATAAATGAAGTTAGGTGGAATTTTGAATTTTGAAATTTGAAATTTTTCTTGTGAAAGAGGATGTGGAAGATAAGGTATTGCCACTTGGTGCAAGGAAAAGGACATGTAAGAGGCCTTTAATTCCTTGTTGGATGTACTCATCCCCTTTTGGAGGGATTTTCAAATTTAAAGAATATCCCCCTTTGATGCCAAGCTGAGGTAAAATAGATGAATTAATAAATCAATTAAATTGATTGATTAGTGCAAGTTGAAAAATCTAGAGAATTGGAGTGATTAAGATTAGGATTAATCATTATTTGAATAATTTAAGTATAAATTAGATGATTTGACAATTTTTACTTAGATTTATGATTTAAATAAATCAAAAATTGAGAGGAATAATGTTTTTAGATTTAATTAAATAAAGATTGATTTATTTAATTAAAGAAGGTAGTTTTAGATTAAATCAAATAAAGATTATTTATTTAATTCAAAGAAATGAGTTTAGATTTTTAATTAAATAAAGTGAATTATTTAATTAAAAGAGATTATAGGATTAATTAAATAGATGATTTATTTAATTAATAGAAGAGAATGATTTAATCAGGTAAATTTGATTTATTTAATTAAGAGATGAAATATGATGAATTTAATCAAATAAAGATTATTCAATTAAATTAATTAGTAAAGGGGATGATTTAGGAAGAAACGGTGTTAGTAAGATCGATATGAGGTTTGTAGGATCAATCGGTATATTTTTTATGTTTACAAAAGCATCTTCATCATTGATCTTTGCTTCATTCTGACTGGCAGCTTCCACATTCTCTTCATTGGTTGTGTCTTCTTCTTGTAGCATCATTTTCCCCTTTTCAGACTTAGTGGTTTCTATATTTTCTTCAGCAATATTTTCCTCTAATATCACCCCTTTCTTTTCTTCAATTTCCCCTTTCGACCCAACATCTTTCTCTTCTATTTTTTTTCCCTCTCCTTCTAGAGGAATTTATTCATCTTTTAGGCCCTCACCTTGGCTAGTTTATGGAGGCTCATTACCCTTTCCCGTATCAATATGAATTTTAACATTCCATTCCATGGAGTGATGTTGAACCTTTGGATCCACTTCCTTTTCTATGTGTTCTTTGGTTTGTTCTTATCCAAGCTCTTTATTAGAGGTTTCAACTTCATAGTAATCATCCAACTTACCAACATCTCTACCTTCGAGTGTTTTCCTCCCTTCTTCATCTTAAGATACTTTGTCTATATTTAACCTTAGCCCTCCCTAAGGGTGCTCAAAGTAGTCATCCTGATTAGAGTCCTTTGGCTCTTTAGTAATATCCACATCTTCTTCTTTGAGTTGTTCTTTGCTAAGCCTCTCCATTTCTTCACAGATTTGCATGGTAGTTTCCATCTTTGGGGGATCAGTAGGTGGTGGAGGGAGAGGTAGGGAAGAAAAATGTTGGGAAATTAATTCTTGTAATTGAGGGTTGAGGATTACCCCAGAGAGCTCAGATACAACATTTTTCATATAAGTAGCAAAGGCATATAGTAGGGTGATATGTGTCATTCAAGTTGTTGACAAAGAAGGTGGAAAAGTGGAAATGGTCGACAATGGAGGCAAGAGTGAGGAGGATGACATTGCAGAAGTAGTGGAGAAAGATCAGTCCAATACCACTACGAGAGTGATTAAGGAGATGGAGGTGAGGTGGATAGAGATGTCCACAACAAGTGTAGATGAGACAGTCAATGATATGAGAGTGGGAAGAGATTGTGCATCAACAAAAGCAGATGGGAGTGTAGTGGTAGTGGCTGGTGGCGAGTGAGGTTTCAAGGTTTCTTCTTCCTCTTCATGTGGGGGTCCTTCCTTGTAGATGGTTGGAATTTTGAGAGAAAAATTTCCCATTCTTTTACCTTTATTTGGAAGTTTCCCTTTAGTTGATTTCTCAGTATATACTTTATGTTTGGGCTTCCACTTAGATGTGTCTTTCCTCTTCCTTGATCTGGTGATGATTGAACAATTGGGAGCCTCACCCGATGATCCCATAGTGACGCCACTATCTGTCTCACTTTCAATCTCATCTTTGAGCTCTCCATATGCTACTTCCGCACCCTATTTGTGCAACTGTGCTATTTACTCATCAATCCATTACTTTGTCCTCTTCTCAATGGGTTGAATGAGAATATCTAGATCAGTGATCTCCTCCTTAGCCTGGAGTCAATTATTGGCAATGATACATTAATCAAGGAATTGTACTTCAAATCCAAAACATTTTCATCCTCCACAATTTGATCGAGCATTAGGAAAAAATTGATGGATTCTACAAATTCGGTAGTCATTCTCATATAGTTTCATTTCTGGACCTCTCTATCATCATCACAATTCGCCAAAAAGTCTTCAATCTGAGGTTGGAGGTCATACTGTCTTCCAACTTGCTTCATCAATTTTTTGAGGGGATCCAAGCCTCCTCTATCTATGCATAATTTAAAATTATATTCTACAAGCTCCTTCTTGGAGTAATCGATGCATGGGACAATAAGGCAAGAGTACATTCCCTATCTAAATGTGAGGGAATATGGGACCCCAACATGGTGTAGATTATGCAAGAGATTTTGGGTAGTTTGCAACTTCCTACTGATTTCCAACAATAATTTTTTTTCTTTAGGGTAGCAAGGCAGCCGCTAGGGTCTCCTTGAGAATCCCTTTGCTCTAATGTATGTAAATTTAGGGAATTGGATGAAAAAATATCCAAAGCACTTTATGACTACCTTAGCACTATGAGTCAACCTTCTATGGTAATCCCCTAATAAAGTGTGAAAGATATGCCCAATGAAGGCATTATTGACTCTCCTATAGTCCTTCTTGAAGTTTCTATATTACAGTTGTGGGTAGGAGTCATATACCCAGAGTTTCCCCTTCTTTGTTCCCAGTACTCTAACACAATCCAATCCTTTGTATCAAAAATTAACTATCAAGAGGTAGACTAGGTAAGAAGTCATATAGAACTTCAAAGTCTTCTTTACTCCCATAAACTGATCATGCAAGTTATTGCTTATCATTTTTCCCATTGGAACTTGGTGTTGCCTTGGATAATCTCCTCGATGAAATAAAACATCCACTCCTCAAAGAATGTGGAAGTGGGAAGCCCCATTACTCTGTTTATAAGTGTGACTAAGTCATTGGCTTCTTTGAAAAGATCACTCCTATATACTATTTGTGGTACTTTGTTGGAACTAACTCTCTTATATTTCAACCATGTATAATTAATTTCCCTTTTGTAACCAATTGGATCCTTCTTCTAGATATTTAGAGGGAAATCCTTATCAACCTCTTCCATTACATAAAATCTAGTAATTCCAAATGTCTTTCCAAAAAATTGGGGAGATAGATCTACGAGTATTCTTTTGTCCCAATGGCTATCCTTTTGTTTTGGGGGTGATAACACTCTTAGAAAGCCATCCCTAATTGATGAGCTATTAGAGCATAGGGGAAGCTAGCTTTCTTTGCATGTCCACTTTGTTTAATCCTTAGGGCTTCCTTTTTTATGGGGTTAACCATAACCCTTTTCCTGAACTCATCTATGCTACCATGCCCTAAGTCGGTGTCAGTGAATTTGTCCCAATTAGAAGTGATTTTGGAGTTGCGCTATACCTCATGGAACTGATACTTCATCTATTATTTCTCTTATTTTCCTTTGGGAGTTCTAGCTGGTTTCTTTCCTTTATCAATTTTCTCCACTGGCTTCTTTGACGGTCCCTCATCAAGTTCCATAAATCCTACACAAAAAATTGCAGTAAGTGTTTTGGTAGATTAGGGGGGAAAATTTTAGTCAAGTCATGTAAATTCATCATTAATTACATTCACGCATACTTAAAAGATCATCACATTTATCATATTTCATTATTGAAGGCTTATTTTGGTATTTGATTGAAATGTGGGTTTTGTAGTGAAGGTTTTCATCCTATAGAAGCACCAAGGTGAAAGCCCTTAAGGGACAACACTAGGGAAGTGGATTTATGCAAGTGGCCACCTGATGGTAAATATCCACATGACTTGATCCTTGAGTAAATCTCGCACGAATTTAATGGAGATGTGTGCAAATTGGTGATGAAGGCATTTTTAGTTAATCCCCTTCGCTAAATCAAGACTTAAAGCTTATGCAAGTGTGAAGGGTAAAATTTGTGATGCAAATTTTTTTTGAGGCTTCATTGTTAAAGAATGGATTTGGAAAAATGCCCCCCTCCCGCCCCAACAAGTAGAGTTACATAGGGCAGAACCTATAATGCTCCCTACTTAGTCAATTTTAGTCTTTGATTGGTTTTGGTGTGTTCATGAAATCACCTTTGGTTACTTTTCTTAAAGGAATGACCATTTGGTAGCATTCAAAACTTGGAGGCGTGAAAGACATGATGCGGGGCATCATTAATTCTTCATTGTTTAATAAAGGCTAAGCATCTTACCAAATGCAAATTTCCACATAGCGGAGTCTGCAAGACATATTGACTTAGCTAATTTTGTTGTGAACACCTTTGGTATGAAACTGTACTTGGTTGATTTGGCTCAAAATTTCAATTATTTCAAGAAGTTTTGGGGTTGGGTGCATGTAAGCCATGTAGTGGGGTGTCGTGGGGGAATCACTGTTAGATAGCGGCTTCAAATAGACATTATTCCACTAGGGGAAGCTCGCCTGAGTGGACCCACCTAAATACTTGGGCTTAATATTTTCAATGATCGTTCTCAAAGGGTATGTTCAAGTAAAATAGGAGAGCGGGACCCACATAGTGAAGTGGCACAAGCGCATCACCATTTAAACAATGATCACTAGGCAATGACTTTCCAATGGTGGATGCCAACATGTGCGTACCTGCCCATTCACTTCGACTTATAAAATTCTCCTTTTTGGATATTGATGTTGGGATTATGGAGGTTATATGTGTAGAGATTGCATTGCAAGGAGGTGTGGTGATTTTTCTATTAATAATGGCACTGATGAGATGGACATCTACAAGATGTGGCCTACTCAAGGGGATCCACAAAAGGGCCATTTAACATGGGTCCTAATGAACTGGTCAATTTTTCCTAACAATTGGTTGAATACTCCTAGGGCAATGACATGGGAATATTCCACAAAGTAGATAGCTCTATTGGATTAGCCATTAGGAATGACATAGCTATAGAAGAGTTCCTTCTATGGATTCCCACATGAAGGGACCCACAAGTTTCCCTAGAGTTAGCTATTTTCTATGTATGGTTCAACATTTAAGTTTGGTGTAAGTGCGAAGCTCAAACAATGAGCAACCCTGGGGGCCTTTTAGTTGGTCATGACATCGATGGGATAGAGTCCCTCACACCTACTTGTAAGGAAATTTCATCCCACCATAAGGGTTTAGCCTTATTTTGGACAACATTTGGATGTGGGGTTGAAGGTCATAAAGGTCACCACTAACTTGCTACTTCAAACACTACTTCTTTAGTTGGTTCCCATTGGTCATTCCACATAGTCCATTAGAAGGTTTCAAATGCAAAAAAATTCCATCATTGTTTGAACCTAAATTTATGAATTTCATGTATTTTGAACCCTAAAAAATATCCTACTAATTCCGCTAGAAATAATGAATGACGGTAAATTAGATACATACCCTGGGTTGTGTCTATGAGAGAAATAACTACTAATTAAGCCCTTGAATCCTCCACACATGAAAGAATGTAGTTCGCTCCCTCAAATTTTAAAAATGGTCAATTAAAATTATAGTTGGGGATTGGTTTTTATAAATCAACCCACCATTAATGAGCAAATTGAATATAGGTATGACAGGTAGGCGATTAGTTGATAGTCCATAAACCCGCATTGGTGAGGATGTCATGTTAGAAGCCATGCAGAGAAGTTAGTAGAAGGATCCATGCCATGGGAAGACATGGGGAAAAGGATATAGGTAATGAAGAAGCATGGAAAACATCCCACTAAGGGATACCCACAACGGTAGCCCCACAAGAGGCGCTGGTGTAGGCAATGTCCGAACGGTGGAAACCCACAAGGGAAAATCTCCAAATGCTTGAAATCTCATGAAACTTACATGAATGGGTCTGGCGGGGATGATTTAACAATTTTATGACTCATGACCAAATTGGGCTCAAAAATAGGGTCATGCAAAATGAGGCAAAAGTGAAACGAATTGGTGGAGGCGAAAAGATAAAAAGGGGGTCACTAGTCTGAATAGGGCATGTGTGTTATAGGCAGAACACAAAGAAACTCCAAAACTTATAGGATTAATCAAAGTGATCTACAACAATTTTTGTCATCAATTACAACACTATAATACACTGTTATGCACAATCCATGCTCATGTTTCCAAACAACATCATCAATTATACCCTTCCAACAAATTTGTACTCATGATGATCTTTTTGTCCCACCTATTTGTTCTATCTCTTTATCAATCCTTTTTGGACCTAAGTCTCTGGAAGTCCCATTTTTTTATATTAGATTCTAACCTATTCAAGGTTAGACTAGTCATTTTATGGCTAGGCTCCATGAATGTGGTCACTTTAGTTATCCACAAATGTTTGAATTTTCCTCATGATCACAAGGTGTATACTATCTAAGACACTAGATACAAACCACTCGTGTTGTGTAGGGGCTTCTCTTTAGACCATTTTTTATCTGCTATAGTTAGATGCTTAGCACCTAGAGGGGAATTTCTTTGTAATGCCTAATTTAGGTATAGGAGTGGAGATTTAGTCTCTAATGTTGTCTTCTCACCTTCTTCTCAAGTTATTTCTATGAATTTTTGTATGTGTGTGCAATAGCATGCCTTCTCCTTTGTACCTTCTTCTTTGAAGGATAAGGATAAGCAAGCTCTCACCCTTAGGCCTTCTCCTTCTTCTTTATATAATTGTATGGCCTCACAACCCTTGTTGGTGTCCTTATTTCCTTCTATTGTGCCTGACATAGGAAAAATAGATTCAACCATGTTGTGGATGTCTAAACCATAGGTGTTCCAACTTCTTATATTTCCCATTATTCCTCGTCTCACCCTATATGGTAAGAGGAAGCTTTCCCATGGGTTTTTTCTTGCTTCTTGACCTCTGAGGGATCCTCCTATTTCCCCACCTACCTCTAAGGTATACAAGGGAAAGGGACCTATCATCATGGCCATTGTGTCTATATTTTCTCCTCCTTAGGAATTTACTCTTTCATCAAAATGGCTATGAAGAGCATGCCTCTAATATAACAAGACCCTCAGGAGTCTTCTCTCCTGTCAGTGATGACTACGGAGACTTCTCCCCCAGTGGAACAAGATCCTCTAAATTATTCTCATGCTACGCCTCCTAGTGCCCATAGATTTCATAACCATCTTGTGTGTGAGTGTAAGCATCATCGACAATAATTGTCATGAGAGCACAAAGACTCATAGAAGACCAAGGGAGAGCCTCCTATTCCTCTTTATACTTTTGTTTTTACTTATGTTATTATTTTCACTTTTTCTTTTTTTTCTAGTTCTATTCCCATCACCTTTGTCTTGCTCTTTTCTTCCTCAACGAATTCTGATGAGCCTCACCCCAAGAGGGTACAAGTGTTCATCGCTTCTTTTTTGGAGCCTCCCCTAACTACCTCTTTACGAAATCTTCCTCCTTTTCATAAGCCCATTGACATACCCCACACAATGGTTGTGTCTACTATGGCTTATGATCCTTATATTTCACTTCTGATGTGAGGATTTCACATCCTTTGTTTAAGAAAAATTTAGATCATGACCTCATTCGAAATAATGGTTGTAAAAGGTATTCTTCTCCTTCTTGTGATGGGTATGTCACCTCCTTCCCTGGAGTTTGTCACTACCCCTCTTCTAGAGGTTTGTAATGACTCTCTAGTTTGTCCTCCTCTTGTTCAACCACAACACTTTACCCTAGAGAAGTGTATGTTTGACTCGATGGAGGACATTCCCACTCTTTCCTCTATTTTACTAAGTTCATGAAATTAGCCTCATAATACCTTTTTGATGGGTAAATTAAGGTGACAAGATCCTTGGCCCTTGATGTAGATGATTTGGAAAGAACCACCCATGCTATCCACCCTAAAAGAAATTCTTCTCTCCCCTACAATGATATAAATTGGGAGAAAGATGACTTACTAGAGGTGTCAAACTAGACCGATACCTCTTCTTCATCATTAGATTATATTTATGTTTTTGTTTTTGTTCCCCCGTACTTGTCTATTTATGTTATTTCTCTCGCCTGAAGGGCCTTTGATAACCTTGTAGGTACTTGGATGTAAGAAATATTTTTTTTTGTATAATTATTCAATTTGTCTCATCATTCTTCTATTTTTTTTAAACTTTATTTTTCACATAGGGAATGATACAAAGTTTTAGGGAATTTAGGCCTCTTCCATGTTGACCCAATTTTTATTTTTCCTTCATGTTTTATTATTCTCATTCTAATCTATTTCAGGGGTGATGATAGTTCATACATATTATACTATACTTATCTATCTATATCTATGATCAGTTTTGGCCCCAAATAATTCAATCCACATGTTCTCTTGATTTATTTGCCTCTTTTTTTCTTGATGTTATGGATTCTATATATTATATCTCATTTGACAACATCCCATGAATGCATATTGCTATGTATTTCATTCCACAACACCCCCTTTTCTTTCTCTTGTCCTTTGAATGACATGTGCTCCCTTGTGTACAACACATCATTCTAAGGGGGGTTGTCATATCTACTTAATTTTAAAACAATCTTCAAAATAATATGACTCAATGTATTATAATCTCATAATCTAGCTTGGGGCAAACCTAAATAGACTTTCCTCTTTTGTGATTGTCTGGGAACATAATTTATAGTATCCATGGGCCTTTTCACTTGCCATATGGACTCTACCCTTGATAATCATACCTATAAGTGTTGTCTTTATCTAATCAAATTATGTCAAAAAATATATTTCTTTTCGCTTTTTCACCTAATGTATTTGTCTATAGCTAATATGTTTATGGTGGGATTCTAGTCACCTTTGCAATATGGATGACCCATGTCCTCTTTTCATCCTCGCTCATCTTCTTTATTACATATACTATATTGAAGGCCTACACCCTCTTCATCTTAGGTATATTCTCTTCAATCTCTTCCTCTCTACTTTATCTTGCACATGTGAGAATACATATGCTTGCTAAAGTGGGGGATAAATGTAATGTTATAAAATTTTACCTCATGCAATTTCACATTACATATCCCTCCCTTTGGCTTAATAAAGGATGAAAATGAAAATTCCCCTTTTCCTTAGCTTCAATTTCAATCTTGACCCCTTTTATTTTGGTCTCCCAGTGATTTTTTGTCAGGGACTCTTTCATGATGTGTAGATGTCTCTACATAGCACAAAAATCCTAATAATATTATTTATTTTATGGTCATTGGGGCATTCAACTTCAACTCATTCTTGCATTATTTCACTCTCAAGATGTCATTCTCTTTTATACCATTTTTATTAGAAATTCTTGGCTTCTACATCATGTCTTGGATCATACATTAGAATATTGTCTCTCTACTATATTTTCTAGAGTGTTGTTTTCTCTCCTTCAACATCACATGCTTTCTAAAGGAAGGGTAATCAAGCTGGTTTTTCATTTTCATCTTTATTTTAGTAGCATATTGATATTCTAATGTGTGAATCTTCTTTACCTTGTTTATATAATTGTTTGTTGTATGTTTTATTTCCATCTATCTATCTAGCTATCCATGGAGGTGGAAACACCAAAATAGGGGTTTGACCAAGGGAATCTCCAAAACAACCACAACATTTGCCCTTATTTTTCATGTGTGCGGATTGTTCATTTGGAGCAATGTGGGAGGTTGCATAATGTTAGACCTCTTGTGATTTTTTTCCTCTTTTTATTCTTGTAATTTTACCTTGTTTAGTTTAAATCCATGCATGTTAGTTTTCTTGTTATTTTTGTTATTTTTATCATTCTATTAGTTTAGTAGAACTCTCAGATTTTAGTCTCTTAATAGATAGTAGACTCTATGTATTTCTTGAGAACGTTCTATTTTTGGTCCAAACGATACCACAACATGTCACGAGCACACCCATGTGTCACAATATTGTCCTTGGTTGAGACCTAGCCAACTTTCTCTCAAGATCTCTAAAGCCCACTCTTTTGGTTTTTGAAGTCTTTATTCTATTTTTTTTCCTAAAACATAAATATAACAAAAATGAATTTTTCCTTCTACCTTTGTCACTTGATCTTTTCCTTTGACATAGTTGGGGACCATTTTATCCCAATAGAATCTTATTTGTCCTAGAGACTTCATAGTATAAAATCTCCTCCTCTATAGAAGCAAGGAATTCCAATTTTACACTCTTCTTATTCCAAAGTACTGCCAAAACCCCAAAATCATCTAAAGGTAGGATAAGAAAAAATCATAGATTACCCATGAACAAGAGACTAGAAAAGTCAGCTGATCAAATACCTTTTTTTCTTGAAGGAGAACAATGTCTAAAAAGGTGATGATTATTTGATGCTTGATTAAGCATTTCTTGTTAGGGGTATTTAAGCTCCTAACATTTAGAGATAAAATCCGCATGCTATTCAAGGAAAGATCCCATATCTCCTTGATTTGAGATTCAATTCTAAGGTGTCAAACCCCAAAACCATCTCAAGCTATTTATTTTTACTACTTGAAACATCTCTATCTACCCCTAGGAACATCTTCTTTATATGTTTACTATGATATTTGCTACTCTTAATAAATATGTTTTCAATTCTAATTCATACATATACCCTCTATTAGTTTCTTATTATAGTTGTGAATCTTAATAATGAAGTTTTGGATTCTAGTTTCATACATATACATTCTATTAGTTTCTTATGATAGTTGTTACCCTTAATAAAGAATTTTTGGATTCTAGTTTCATACCAATACCTTATAGCAGTTTATTGTTAAATTTTTTACTCTTAGAAAAAAAATATTTTGATATATTTATCATAAATAATTGTTATAAAATCTTTACATTTATAGTCATGGTAGGAAATTATTTTGAAAATTGACTAAAAAAATCCCACACCATTAAAGTGACTTGTACATTCATAGAATTAATTATTATTAAATTGGTGCATTGTTTCTTCCCTTATTTGGAGATAATAATCAAATTATGGTTTATTTATAGTTAAATTCATATTGAATCACCTATATTGTTGTCAAGACTTAATTTATTCTAGTCAAATAGCTATCACTTTTGTATTAATAGGTGATTATTATTAGTTATGTTATTTCAATAATATATGGCTGTCACTTGGGATTGAGTTGAAAATTAATATAGGTTAGCTTTATTTTTTTTATAATTATTTGACTTTCAAATTTGATACTCGATTGTAAGATCCTAAGTTGGATAAGAAATAAAGTGTGATTGTAATCATAGTAATAGCTAAAATACACCATATCCATACAAATTTGAGTAGTATTTAACTAACTAAGCTACAATCCCAATGAAATGTTCAAAAACCTTAAACAAGAAGACATTTAAAGAAAACCATAAAGAAATGAATAAATGAAACCTAGATAAAGACTTCAAACCCTATCCCATTTGGGGATTGGTGCTGCATTGATATGGAATGGCAACCCTTTCTCAATCGCTTTGATAAAATGAATTTCTAATAAAACTCCATTGATGAAAACCAAGCTAATATTGAATAAAATATGCTAAGGATGGATGAAAAAGATAATAATGGATCCAAGGATGAAAAAAGAAAGTATTCAAATGTGCAACATAGCTTTTCTTTGATGGAAGTGGATCCATTTCTCTCCAAAATGTGAGGTATTTATAAGAGAAAATGATGAATCAAGGGTCAAGATGCAATATGAGGTGAAGACATGAATCAAGGATTCTCATCAATGGATGAGAATGCAAGATCACATGGATTCGCGAGTCAATCAATGGTTCACAGTGATTCAAACAAACACACTTCCTCATTAAATGGTTATCATTAAATAATTTATTTATTTAATGAAAAGTGGTTAAGTGACATATAATTAAATAATTTAGATTATTCAATTTAAATGAGAGGACATAAGGTTTTTAATTTAAATAATTTTTAGTATTCAACTAAATAGGATGAAAGTTAGTGGAAGGGGTGAATTAGTAAAATGATAATTTGATTAATAGGATAAGTTGATACATTTAATTAAATAGTCAAAGAAGGGGATGAATTTAGGATGAAATGATGTTAGTAATCAGATTCAAGTGTATAATATCATTCTAGACAATTTTAAGTGTCTACATTTTTCCCCTCTTTGAAGTGAGGTACCTGATACATTGCTTCAAAGATTGACACTTTTTTGATTAATGCTACTGCTCGTATCAAAAAATAAAAAATTCTTGATTTTTTGAATGCCTCACTATTTCCCTAGTGAAAAGAATTAAGTTGGTACCCTGCCTCTATGAGAGATTGGGCTGAAATTGGAAATTTTAAGTTGGTGTCAGGAAAAAGTTTTAACATTGATTCATGTGCCAAAAGATGTTCTAGAATGCATAAACAAGCTTAGAAATGCTAAAAAAAATCTCAAAATATGACCCATAGCTTAGAAATAGAAAAAAAAGGATCAAACCTTAGTTTCCCCCTCAAATTAGGGCAAAAAACCCTAATTTTCAAGCATAAATATAGGTGGGAGGTTCATTTTCTATTCATTTGCACACTCTTCTTCTAGCGAATTATTGTATTTTTTCTCTAACCCATAGACACAATGGATTCTCACGTGCTTCCTACACACCTCATAGAGAGAGTTCAAGAGTACCAGTAGCCTCTAGATGTAAGACCTCGAGTATGTGCTTTAAAACATTCCTCATTTTTTTCACTTTTACTACATTTATTAGGGGTTAAACTAGGCCCTTGAATAGTGTTGCTATGTGTTGACGCTTTCAAAGCAGTCGACGATGTGTTTGATTTTATAATGACACATTATCCAATTTGAGATGTGTCCTAGGATTTGGTTGCATTCGCTATTGAGCTAGGGTGACACATGTGAAAAATAGCAACACATTTTTGTTTTAGGTTTTGACAATGTTATGAAAAATAATCATGCACTTTCTTTAGATCGATGCATCAGGATTTTGGTTAAACTGATGTGTGACAATGCCAAATCACTATTGTAATATAGTGCCACACCTATAAACTAGTGACATAATTATAGAAGGATAAAACAATGCTATTTAAAATAGAGACGCTTTTGCAGATTTAGTTCTTGGAAACTCAGATTTTAATCATTTTTTAGCCAAATTGACACTATTCATTTCATGCTTGTAGGAGGATACTCAGCCTCTAATGTTTTTTGAGCATCGGCTTGGAATTATCATATAGGAATTTTTTTTTTACAATGGAGTAGTAGGAGCTCCTAGGATTCATTGTGTTGGGATCCATTGCTACATGCCCGAGGTTCAGACTCACTTAGCCATGATGATGATAGTGGTGCACTCGCATAGTGACACTTCTTCATTCAACCTCCCCATTGGTGATTCTAACATCACATTGGAGGACATATGGTGGATTCTATGGCTTCACATCCATGGGGATCAATTCATCTATGAAATAGTTTCTGGGATAGATGCATGCTTTGAGATCTTGCGCGTGAATGGTATCCTTCTAGTGAGCTCCTAGATTGACTTGGAGCAATTCTAAGGACAATTTTTAGACTTCAAATTTGTGGTAGGTGCCTTGATCTCTAGTTTGATTTCCCCATACCGATGGGGTAGAGGTTTTAGTCCAGGTCGTGGACTAGTGTGGCATGGCATGCTATTCAAAATGACTCACTATGCATGGGGTCATGTTATACTCATATCATTGTACCATGATATGTTTCAGGCTATGTATTATCATGGGAGGAGCATATGATAAAAGGTTACATTACTACATATATGGTCATGGGAGCACATTACTTTGTTGAGACCCATTGTTTCTTTAGAAAAAATTGATCCAGATGAGCCTGTTGTATAAAACTACAGACTAGTTAAGACCTTCCAACACACAAGGTTGACAATGATTCCATACTAGAGGAGAGTCATAGATGACATCTCCTTGATTAGGTTGAGGCCATGGTTTTAGGCACCATTATGTTATGATGATAACAAGTATTATTTCTTTTCTAGGTAGACCCAATTCGTATAGGGTTGAGAGAACACCATGAAAGAATAGTACATACCAAATTGAGTAGCTTTCCAATTCAGGGAGACACAGGATGTACCCCCAAATGAATACATAGCCAATTTTTCATGGGCATAGAGAGAGGTTCCCTAGGGCCTATAGATTCAACCTCAAATAGATATAAATAGCTTCAAACATCTTATGGCTTGGCCTTGGGTTTATGATGGAGGAAAACTTGATGTGAGTACTATCCTATGTTATGATGCAAGGTTGGTGGTGCCTACACACTTGAAAAGTACAATTGGAGGGTATGCATGAGGTAGACCTAGAGGTCAAGGTGTAGGAAAAGGATGATAGTAGGATGATCAACACCCCCTTGTGATTAGAGTCATTGGGACAAGGTTCAATAGGATCAGGTAGTTGGATAGGTACTAGGGCCACCCCCACCACCACCACCACCATTGTATCATCATTAGTAGACTCCACCACAATAGCAGCAGGGTCAAGATCCTCGTGACATATAGATTCAATCCACTATGACTGAGAAATATCTTTTGTGGCAACATTTATAGACTGTGACAGATGATAGGGACTATGAGCAATAGTTTTGGCAATAGTTTGATCTTCAATTGGCCTAGAAGACTAGATTATGGCAACAATTATAGGTCATCACAATAGCGGTGTAGGGTCAAGTGGTGTCGACATGCATGTATAGAGATATAATATCAGAGGCATCATATTATATGACACTTTACCATAGGGATGTCCCTCGAGAGTAATGACAACCAAAATGATCCCATAGGAGTGGGGGTTGGTCCTAGTGGTTTAGGTGGTGTGCTATCAGTCAGACAGCCTAGAGAGGGTAGTCACAAATAGCCATTTGTCGGTCATTAGGACTAGTCATGGCATGATGATCAAAAAAGTAGGGGATAGCTCATGCCCCTTTTTGTAGACACATAATTTTGATGTACATCCTGATTTGATTATGTATACACAATCATCGAATCATTTTTATAGCTTCTTGTATATCTAAGTTTGATGATATTTACACATTGACTTTGACTTTGTATCATGGCATTCAAATTTTTATGATATATATGAGATGTGGTGTAGTCACGATAGGAGGGTCCTCAAAGAGAACTATCTAGACTATGCAACAAGAGTTACACAAAGGAAGGAACATAAAATATGGATGAAAATACAAATTAAAACATTCTTATTATTAGAATTTTCAATTACATATAGTTGGCCACATCCGGGCTTACACATTCGGCTCACAAGACTTATACAACCTGCTCAATATACAATATTCCTATATCTTCCTTAATGCAAGCTGAACTCTTACATATAAAATCTATAATATACTTAATCTACTTCCTACTAATCGGTTACAATGATTTATATCATGTCCAAAGGTCTAGAATCATCTACGTCGACCAAAGATCATTAAAATGTCTAATGAATAAAATATAATGTGCATGAAATAGGTCGGCCTTAAATTTCAATTTCTCCTCAGTAGGTGCATATGATGAAGTGTGGACCTAAAATTAAGGTTAGGGTCAATCAATGGAATAATTTGAAACACCTCACAAGGATCTGCAAGTTGAGAGAAATATCCACAAGAGATCAAACTATCCATTAGGTTTGAAATTATTCTAGTGTTGGTTCTTGAAACTGTCACTTAATTCAAAAGTTATAACTTGCGGGAAAAAGATCCAATGAAGCAGAAATATTGGAATAAGGAAAATTAACTTGTCCACGATGAAAACATATATCAATAGGGTCTGGTGATAAAATATAAAGATATACCAAATCTACCAACTTGAATTGAACAAGAACTGAACAAGAACAAAACTGAATGAAAATATTTTTGGTTGATGTAGGATTGCAAAGAACCAAGGATGCTCCTGCATTAGACATCCAAGGTTATTTGAAAAGTGAGTCCCTCACTTTGTTGGGGCCAAAAGAAAACCAATAAGGTATACCTCAACCTAAGAAATCCAAGAATAATCCTCCACTAGTCATCCTTTCCACTTCACAAGATATTCTTTGTACTATCTTCCACGTGTTTTCCCCCCATCTCTAATATCCAAAATCTCTTCTATCTCATCTGATTGTTGTTTAGGATTTCTTTTTCCAAATTTTCTTTACTGTCTTCACCGAATTTTGCTTCATGGTACTGACGTATATTTTTAATGTTGAATATAGGTGATATACCCATGCCATCTGCTAACTCTACTTCATATGCATTTCCTAAATAAAATTTATTCAAAATATTCTAGGGTCCAAACTTCCTCATTTTGAGCTTATTGTATGTTCCAACTGGAAATATTTCCTTCCTCAAATACACAATCACTACCTCTCCAACTTCAAACTCCTTGTGTCTCCTCTTCTCATCTTCTCACTCCTTATACTTTTGGTTCATATCTTCCAATTGTTGCTTTACGTGAGTATGCACTTTCTTCATATGTTCTAGAAATTCTTTTGCTTCTGCACTCCTTTTATCTTCCTTACTGATGTCTTGCAACTCTTATATACCTCTAGGATGAACTCTAGTAACAATCTCAAAAGGTATCTTTCTAGTAATCCTGTTCACTAATTATTGTAAGAAAACTCCTCTTGTCCAAGAACTAAATCCCAAATTTCAATCTTCTCCACAATAAAACATCTTAGTAAATTCCCCAAAATCCTATTTACTACCTCTATTTGTCCATCAGTCTATGGGTGAAAAGTAGAACTGAACTTTAAATATTTCCTTAACTTCTTCCAAAGTGTCCTCCAAAAGTAACCAACAAACTTTGTATCTCTGTCTAAAACAATACTCCTAGGTAATCCATGCAATCTAACTACTTCCTTGAAAAACAAGTCTACTACATGTACTGCATTTGTTCTATTCTTACAAGGTATGAATTGCGCCATTTTAGAAAATCTATCCACCGCCACAAATATAGAATCATTACCTCTCTGTGTATTTGAAAAACCAAGTATGAAATCTATGTTGATATCCTCCCAAGGTCTCTTTGGAACTATCAAAGGCTTATACAATCCAACATTCTGACTAGTCACTTTTGGACCTTGAGAAACTCTACAACTTTGCACAAATTTCCTAACATCATTATGAACTTGTGGCCAAAATTAATGCTCACTTACCAATTCTACTATCCTATCAATTCCAAAGTGTCCTGCCAATCCTACACTATGTTTTTCTTTCACCAAAATATCCCTCATTGAACTCTAGGGTATACACAATTGATTCCCTTTCAACAACATATCCTCTTGAATTCAATAATCCAACCACTGAATCCTATCCTTCAAGACTAATTCTTTACAAGCTCTCCAAGGTTCTACAAAATCCGTGTCTTCCTCATACAAGTTCTTGAATTCATCAAAGCCTAATACCTCCAATGTCATCTCTTCTAGTAAATTCCTTCTCCTACTCAAATCATCAATGACTCTATTCAACTTGCCACTCCTATGTTTCAAAACAAAAGTATAACTCCATGAATTCCACCCATCTCATGTGTCTCTGATTCAATTTACCTTGACTATTAAAATACTACAAAGCTTGATTATTTGTATACAACACAAACTCCCTAGGAAACAAGTAACGTCTCCAGTTCTTCAAGGCTTGAACTATGGCATAAAGCTCATGGTCATACACTCAATACCTTTTCCTAGCATCATTCAATTTCTCACTAAAATAAGCTACTAGTCTTCCTTCTTGACTTAATACTACTCCAATTGCATTTCCATTTGCATCACAGTCTACTTGAAATACCTTATTAAATTTAGGTAAAGCTAACATAGGCTGCTCAGTCACCTTTTTGTTTCAACAACTCAAAACTCCAGTCTACTCCAGATTTCCACCTAAAATGTTTCTTATCTCCTCTCATCATTTATGTCATAGCACTACAAATAGAACTGAAATTCCGAATGAACTTTGGGTAGAAACTATCCAATCCATAAAATTATCTTTCATCTCCCATGCTTTTCGGTGCAATACATTCACCAATTTCTCTTACCTTCTTAGGATCCATCTCTAATCCATCAATAGATATCACAAATCCCAGATATACCAATTCTATCTTCATGAAACTACACTTCTTAATGTTTATCAACAACTACTCTTCTCTCAACCTCTGCAAAACTTGTCTTATATGCAACAAATATTCTTCTCTAGTCTTACTAAAAATCAAGATGTCATCCAAATAAACAATCACAAACTTACCCAAGAATTTCTTCAATACCTCATTCATCAACCTCATGAAAGTACTTAGTGCATTTTTTAGTCCAAAAGGAATCACCAACCACTCATACAATCCTTCATTTTTCTTGAATGTTTTCTTCTAATCATCCCCTTCTCTGATTCTGATCTGATGATATCCACTCTTTGAATCTATCTTTGTAAAGTATTTAGCTCCACTCAAACAATGCATAATGTCATCCATCTAGGGCAAATGAAATCTATACATTTTGTTTATGGATCTAGAGTCTTTACACATCCTCTATTCTCCATATTTCTTAGGTTCTAGCACAATAGGTACTGCACAAGGACTTAAGATTTCTCTGATCAAACCCTTCCTCAATAACTCTTGCACTTGTCTATTCAACTCTTCATTCTTTATCGATGTCATCCGGTGTGTTTCTTTATTAGGAAAACTAGATCTTGGAATCAAATCCATGCAATTACTAATACTTCTCATAGGTGGCAATCCATCAGGTACATTCTCTGAAATGATAGCCTCATAATCTACTAGCAAATCCTTTATCTACTTTTGTTTTTCTTCTATATGCTTCAAGTCTTCATCCTTCTTAGGAACTAAGGAATATCACATGTTCTCATGTCTCTGTCCATCATGAAACCTCCTTCCATCAATGAAACAAATTATAGCACTCATGAAAGCCTCAACTTTAGGAACATCCTCCAAGGGCAACAAATTTTTCTTCATCCCATTAGCAACAATGGTATATGTGTTCTTCTTTCCATCATGAATAGCATGTATATCATACTGCCAAGGCCTTCCCAATAAAAAATTGCATACATCCATAGGCATGATATCACACAAAAATTCACCATGATAATTCCCTATCTTCAATTTCACCAAACATTATTCACTTACCAGTATCTTATGCTCATCTAGAATCCATTCTATTTGATAAGGCTTCAGGTGTTTCAATTTTTTCAGCTTCAATTTGGTCACCATTTCCTCAAAAACTAGGTTCTTAGAGCTTCCACTATCAATAATCACTCTATAACATTTACCAGCTACCTTGCATCTAGTTCAAAAGAAATTCTTTCTCTACAATGATTCTTTATCCATCTCACTTTGACACAATACTATTTTGTTCACCATCACTTCTCCCTCTTCTAGTTTATTATATGATCCACCATGATCCTCCTAAAAAAATTATTTTCTTCTACTATTCTCTGTCTTTCTGCTTGTCTCTCCTTGATTACATTCAAATGCTCTATGTCCTTCTCCACCACACTTAATTTTTTTTTCCTTTGAATAATCTTTTCTCCTATCCTCTATCACCTTTTCTATAAACCTCATTCTAGTAACCACCATGTCCTCCTCTTTGATAAGAGTTTACATCATCTCTATGGTATGGATTATCATTATTACTGACTTCCTTATCTTTATTTTGATATACAAAAGATCCTCTTCCTCCTTTAGTAAAAATTATTCCTCTCTATCTTTTCTCATGTCTTTTATTCAGCTTCTCTTCTTCTTTTAGGGAAAATTGATATGCCTCATCCACACTCACCATCATAATAAAACTGATCTTATCTTGTATAGATGACCTCAAGCCATTCAAATATCTAGCCACTTGCTCAGTCTCTTCCTTTGAATATCTGGATCCGATGTTCAACTTGTAGAACTCCTCAGTATACTCTATCACACTTGAATCCTTCTACTTCAAATTTTGCAACTTTTAGAGAAAACTAATCCAATAGTCTATAGGCATAAACTTTGTCTTTAACTTATTCACCATTTGATCCCATAATTTTATCTTTTCCTATATGTTTGTAAATGTTCCCACCAAAGGGATGCATGTCCTTTCAACTTTGTACAAGAAAATTTCACCTTCTTGTCTTCGATGGTAACTTCAAAATAAAAATACTTCTCCATCTCCATTATCAAATCAAGCAATTCATCTAAATCAAACTTACATTTATAATATAGTGTATTGAAATGTGGTTTAGTATTTACTCTGGTTAGGGCTCATATGAACCTCTCTTCTCCCTGATCAAGGCCAGGTTGATTTTCTCTTTCTAATTATTCCTATTCTTCTACATTTTCATCACTCACATCATCAACTAGTCAACCTCTCCTTTGGGCCATTTCAACTACTTATAATCTAGCAGCAATTCTTCTCATCATCTCCATTATAGTTGGGTGTGCATTTCCATGCTCTCCATTTCCTCTACCATTTCTTCTTCCCACTATATTTACACAAGTCATTTTTAGCTCCAATTCAGATCCTCTTTCCACCACCCCACAAAAAATCTTCAATAGGACTTCACAAACTCTAAAAATCTCTCATAGAATGAATGTCACTCTGATACCAAGATGGTGCAGTCACTGTAGGAGGGTCCTCAAAGAGAACCATCTTGAACATGCAGCAAGAGTTACACAAAAAAAGGAACATAGAATATGGGGGAAAATGCAGATTAAAACATTCTTATTATTATAATTTTCAATTACATATAGTCAGCCACATCCGGGCTTACAAATTCAGCTCATAGGTTTGATACAACCTACTCAAAATACAATATTCCTATATGCTCCTTAAAGTGAACTGAAATATTACATATCAAATCTCTAATTACTCAATATACTTCCTAATGACCAGTTACAATGATTTATATCACATCCAGGGGTCTAGAATCACCCGTGTAAGCCAAAGATCATTACAATCTTCGATAAAGAAAATGTAACGCGCATGAAATAGGTTGGTCTCCAATTTGAATTTCTCCTTAGTAGGTGCATATGATGAAGTGTGGACCTAAAAGTAAGGTTAGGTTCACTCAATAGAATAATTTGAAACACCTCACAAGAGATCAAACTAGCCATTAGGTTTGAAATTATTCTAGTGTCGGTTCTTGAAACTATCACTTAATCCGAAAGCAATAAATTTCCGAAAAAAGATTCAATCAAGCTAAAATATTGGAATAAGGAAAATGAACATGTCCACGATGAAAACATAGATCCACAAGTTCTGGTGAGAAAATATGAAGATATACCAAATCTGCCAACTTAAACTGAACACGAACTAAACAAGAAAAAAATTGAATGAAAATATTTTTGGTTGATGTAGGATTGCAAAGAACTAAGGATTGCTCCTACATCAAGATGGCCTAATTTGGTTATGATGTGATGTTTTGTTTATTTCATGCTTTATGTATGGATGCACATGTATATGGATGAATTTATATGTTCATGTTATGGATGCATTTTTTATTTATTCCTTATGATACGATGTGATGTTTATGAGATATTTAATGTATGATATATGTTATGGATGCAATGCAATGGATGTTCTACTCTCTTTTTCAATATCTTTCTATGACATGTTTATGAGATGGATGTATTTCTTTTGTGTATTTTCCATATGATGATGTCATCATTATGATATGCAGATGATATGATAGGATTATGTAGGTTGTATGTATATTGATGATTTATGGATTCAGGGTGGATGAATTATGATTTTGTTTTACTATCGTGATACCATGTTATTGTAGAAATAAGATAGAAGAATAAGACAAATGGATTGACCATTGATTTTGAGATTGATTCAAAAGTCTAAAAAGTCTATCAGTCTTCAAGACTTTATTAGACATAGTGATGCGATTGATGATATTCTCATTCTAGGGATTGGGATAGTTCATCATTTATTATTTTTGATATAACACATAGACACGATGCATCATGGTATTGATAACTAGGATGGCATATCTAGTGTGATAGACTTCGACATACGGAGACCTCATAGGAAACCTTGACATATGAAAAACCTTGTAGGAATGTAGTTTAGAATTTTTAGAAAATTTTGGACCAAAGCATATGCAATAGTCAACAATCTATTTGAAATGGGCTCCCTACAAACAACTAAGCAAGTATGCGCCAAGATTATTTTACAAGAACATCCCAAAAGAACAACAATTGAAAGATAATGATCGATGTCCCATTCCTTTCTCTCTAAATAATTTAGGCATCATTAAGAGGTCCTCAGATTGTGTCAACAAGATAAATCATAATAAAATATCAAAACAAACAATAAATGTTATTTATCTCTTTCCAAAGTAACATAGCTTTGGTGATTTCTATCATTGTTGTCCATTGTAGGAAGGATACATCTTAGGACATGTTGATCAGATTTTTTGACTAAGACTGAGTATTTGATAGGTTGTTGATACAAATGCCAACAACTTGTTTACCTATGACCTAAACTTTAGATTTCTACATTTAGGTTCATAATTCACGACTTTCCATACTTGTTTTCTACTTATTTCACCAAAGGGTGATGATAACAATTGATTTATTATGAATGGAAGTTTATTGTGAGCGAAAGTGAAATGGGATGGGTGGTTTTGGAGTTATTTTGAGATATTTCAATGTTTTTGACATATTCCAATGTTTTGAGGTTGTTTTCGGTATTTTTGGTTATATGTGAATGTTTAGGTCTTCAATTATTTGAGGCTATTTATGATTTTTTAAATGTTTTCTAATGTTTTGGGTTTTCAAATTTTCAAATGTTTTTGGGTTTTCAAAGTTTTCAAATGTTTTTGGATTTTTTGAGTTTTCACCAAGACCTAAAATGGACTAACCTAGGGTCTCAAGGGCTTATCAAATGTTAGTCTTGCCTACGTTATACACGTAGAGACCATGTAGTTCAACATAGTTATGATTTTATTTTATGATTTTTTGACCTATTTGGGGATTTTTTTGATGTGTTTTGGATGTTTTGGATTTTGACTTTACAACTTTTTGAATGTTTTTGGATTTTTGGCTATACAATATTTTAATACTTTTGGATTTTTTGGATTTTGATGAGGTTTCAATTTTTTTTGGATTTTTTGAGAGATTTCAAATAACCTTAAGATATATAAGAACCTAATTTGATGCAAGCATAAAAAAATTCCCTAAGTGTGATGTGATAGAATACCTCAATATAGGTAGCATAAAATAACCTTAGGAATATGCTAGGTAGTACTAAAGGTGAATATGATAATTACACAATATCCAGCTACGATATAGACACAAATGGACGATGGAATAAATAGGATTAGTGGATGCGATGGATGACGAAGCAAGATGAGCTTAAGAGCCAATCATAGATGGAGGTGCTTATTTATGCAATGTGCCTATATGTCATTTATTCACCAAGATACTTGCCCAAAGCACCACCAAAGTGGTTTTCACTAGAGGACAATTTGTTTCTTTACTATTTTCAATCTATTTTCTTATTTTTTTGGATTTTTTATTTTTTTATATTTTTTATTTTCATATTTACACCCTTGAAGCCTAGGCATAAATTTTTTTGAGATGTAGACTATTGATTGGCTCCTACAAGGTTTCTCCTTTAGGAGTTGAAAATTGATAAGCTCATGATCCATAGCTTGATTTGACAACAAATCGCCCTGACCAATTAGGTTCAAACTTCCCTTTTCTATCTTGATCTAGCATGTTCTTTTGATTTTTCTTGATGAAAAGAGCTCCCACTTGGAAGGATCGACTCTTGATATTCTTGTTGTAGCTTTCTTTCAATCGGTTTTGGTATTCCTACAAATTATTTAAGGCATCAAGATGACACTTATCCATGAATTCTAACTTATTCAACCGATACAACCTATATTATTCATCAGTGATCAGATTCTAAATTGATACTCATTGTGAGGGGATCTTGACCTTTATGGGTAGGATGGATTCAGATACATAGACTAGAGGAAAGGGGGTTGCACCTATAGACATCCAGATACTAGTTCTATAAGCCCATAAGGAAGGATTTAGTTGTAGATGCCAATCATGGCCAACTTTATTGACCATATCCTAAAGGATTTTCATAATGGTCTTATTCAACACCTCAGCTTGTCCATTGCCTTGGGGGTAATAAGGATTAGAGAACCAATGTTGGATGTTAAATCATTGGCATAACTCTCGTACATATTGATTTTTTAATGGTGTTATTTTATCTAAGATAAGGGCTTGTAGAACACCAAAGAAGAAAATAAGGTAATTTAGGATGAACTTGGAGATTTGTTTCCCCATTATATAAGTCATAGGAATAGCTTCCATCCACTTTGTAGAATACTCCATGGCTATGATGATGAATTTATGACCATTAGATGAGGTTGGGGTAATCTTTCCTTTGAGGTAGAGTCCCCACTATGAGAAAGGCCAAGGTGTAACAATCAGATGGAGACCCTGAGCTAGAGCATGGATCAGGTCCCCATGTTGATGTCATTGAAATAATTTCTTTAAAAACTAATGAACCTCTTTGTTCCATGGTTGGATAGTAATACCCCATTGTCAATAGTTTCTTGGATAAGGTCATACCACTAGAATGGGAACTAAAGATTCCTTCGCATACTTCTACTAATGTGGTTAATGCTTCCTCTTGGTTGAGACATCATAATATTGTCCCCTCAATGCTTCTACAGTACAAGGTATCACCTAAGATGACAAATCGAGATGCCTTATTAATGAATATTTTCTTAAGGTTATAAGTGATATCAAATGGAAGGATACCTCTGTTTAGATAGGTAAAGATGTCATGATACCATGAGGAGCTAAGACCAATGATTTTGAGCACAAATTCAGAGTCAGGTGTCTCAAATGTTTGTACAAGAAGTTGTTCTACAAGGAATTCACACTGAGGAATGTTGTGTGACATGTCTATTAAGGATCCAATGGTCACTATGGTATCTACTGCTTGATTGTTCACATGGGGTATATGCTCAAAGGTTATATCGATGAATAATTCCTTTAGATCTTCCACCATTTTCTTGTATGGTGTTAGCTTATCATCCTTGGTCTTATAATCATCATTGACATGATTTATAACCAATTGTGAATCTATGCAGACCCTTAATCCCAAGATTTACCATTGTACTACAATTCTTAATCCTTTTATGAGAGATTCATACTTGGAAATATTATTAGTGCATGGAAAGGATAGTCGGTATGATTTTGGAATGGAATCACCTTGTGGAGTGATAAAGATATTTTTTCCCTTGATCCATGTTGGGTATAGGATCCATCAAAATACATCTTCCACTAAATTTTTATGTCAAGGACAAACACAGATTCATCAAGAAACTCATACACCAAGGGATTATCCACATAGAGGGGTGCCTCTTCTATTTTATATACAATTACTTGTCCCTTGATTCCCTTTCACTCCAAAAAATTTATGTCAAAATCCATTAAGATCATTACCCATTTAGCCATTTTCCTAGTGAGAGCTACCTTAGACAACTGATATTTTAATAGGTCGGTCTTAGGAATAAGCTTGAATTAGTGTGAAAGAATATAATGGTTGATTTTTTGTGAAGAAAAGACTACTACTAGATATGCCTTTTTGATGGATGAATAATTTGTTTCATACCCCACCAAGGTCTTTCTGATATAATAGATGGCTCTTTCCTTTATTTTTTCATCATGTTGGGCAAGAAGAGCACCTAATGTTGATAATATGGGAAATATGTACAAGATAAATGGCTTGTTTAGTATTGGTGGCATGAGAACTTGAGGTTTCAATAGATATTCCTTGGTTTGCTAAAATGCTTTATCACATTTCTCTTCCCACTTATATGTTATTCCTTTGTGGATAAGGTGAGAGAAAGGGTGGATCTTGTTTGATAGTTGTGTTTTGAATCTCTTTATGGATTGTAACCTTCCTTGTAGGCCTCACATTTGTTTCAATGTTTGTGGTGGCTCCATGTCTAGGATTTCTTTCACCTTTGTTGGATGGATCTCTATCCCTCTTTTTCAGACTATGTATCCAGGGAGCTTGCTTGATGTGACCCCAAAGAAACACTTTTTTGAGTTCAATCACACCTTGTATTCTTAGAGCCTATCAAATATTGGTCCGAGTACCTCTATGTGCCCTTTCCTTGTCTTTGATCTGGATATAATATCATCCACATAGTCTTTGACTATTTTATGGATCATATCATGAAAGATTAGGGTCAACACCCTCTAATAAATTGCTCCAACATTCTTTAAGCCAAACTACATCATCTTCTAGTAGTATTTTCCCCACAGACATGTGAATGTAGTTTTATGTTGGCCCTCCTTAGCAACCATGATTTCATTATAGCCTAAAAATGTGTCCATGAGTGATAAAATTTCATGTCATATTGTTAAATACACAATAATATCGATGTTTGAAAGAGGAAAGTCATCTTTCAGACATGCTTTGTTCAAATCCCTGAAGTCTATGCATATTTTGATGTCCTAGTGGGTTTGTTGATTGGCACCAGGTTGGAAACCCACTCAAGATAGTCAGTTTTTTGAATAAATCTGATGTCAAGGAGCTTCTAAAATTCTAGATTAACCAGTAATACTATTTGTGCATGCATCTTTCTCAATTTTTGTTTCACTAGTTTTGCTTTAGGATAAACTGCTAGGTAGTGTACAACCACTTCACGATCAATTCTAGGCATATCTGTGTAGGATCATGCAAATTTTCCCCTTCGTTCCTTGAGGAATTTTACTAGGTTTGTAATCTCTTCTTCTAATACAAATTTTGCATAGAAAGTTATCTTAGGAGTTTCTTCCATCCCTACATTCACTAGAGTAGCTTTATCTGCTAGTACCATTATTTCTTTGGATGCATTACACTAAGGGGGAGATTGAATCCCTCATCCTCTCAAACCTCAAAGATGTTTTCAAATTTTTATGCATTATTTCTTTTTACTATTTTTTGATTTGAAAGTTTCATAGTGTGGTTTTCACTTAAAGACCTACATGTTATTCTCATGTCATTGATTTTGTGATTGAGGGATTCAATCTTCTCCCCATAGTACACTTGTGTATCTAGATCTATTTCAAATCCTGCTTTATGATCCCCGCATGGAAATTTGTTGTAAAGTCCCATAAATTTCAAGGTCGCTTCATCATTTTCAAACATATCAAGAATTGGTGGTCCTCATTGGAACTAGTCAATCAATTGGGGCTATACAAGGTTTAATTCATAGGTTTGGTCATTTGGGGTATAGTATGTTGTGGTTGTCATGAAGATGGATGTATCCTTAAATAAGTCAATGATGTCAAGGGGAAAGTCATCTAGGATATTATTGTGTGATGTTGGTAACCAAGAGGAAGCCTCAACCCATTTATTATAAGTACCCTTTCCAATAAGGGTCACCTTACTACTGGTACATCCCAAGCCAAGATACGTTGGTTGTCTCTTAGAAATGAGGGGTTCTAGCAAACCAGTGTCATTTTTTCCTAACTTTTCATTCTTGTTATACCCCCATCCCATAATTATCTTTAATACTTTATTATCATCTTCTATTGGAAGAATGGATAAGGGTCAATTGTCCAGATATAGCAATTCAAATACATCTTCTTCATTGACATCCTCTTTGTTCAAACCCCCCCACTTGGTGAAGGTGGTAGATGCTACCTTTATTATTTCATCTACCTTGTTGATAGGTTATGGTTTTTCATGAGATTTTGGAGAAAGAGAAAACTCTCCCAACACAAAAGTATCCATCATATAATAATCCCCACAACCATTATCCTTGATTACTACCTTGATTTCAAGTATATTATGCACAATGGGTGTTTTTGGATTCTAAGGTAGATGCAATGGAAGATGGGTCAAAAAATGAGGAGAAGGATGTGGGAACTTCATCATTATTAGGTATTGGGGGATATTGTAGAATTTAGCCTCAAGGTTCTTGTAGTAGTAAAAGGGATCAAGATCACCATGGATGGTAACTTCTTTACCCTCGAAGGGAAACTTGACACATTGTTGGTATGTGAAAGCTATAGCTTGCATGGAATGAATCCATGGTCTACCAAGAAGGATGTTGTAAGGAAGGTCAAGATATAGCACTTGGCATGTGGTTTCACAATGGTGAGTCTCGCTTGGATAGGTAGCTTTATTGTTCCTTGAGACATCTTGATCATCATATGCTCTTATGGTTTGTTCCTTGAGACACTTTTTCAGATTATTTACTAAAATGAAGAGATGGTTAATAAAACAAAATAAAATGAAATCATTTTAAATAATTTCATTTATTTAAAATGAGAGGAATGTGAAATTAGGTAATTAAATAATTAAAAATAATTATCTAATTTAGAGGATTATGACTGATAATTAAATAAATAAATAAAATTCATTTATTTAATAATGAGGAAGAATAAATGAATAAAGCTAATTAAATAAATTAATAAATTTATTTACTTGTAAGAAGCCAATATAAAATTAGTGGCGTATTGAATAAATAAATATAATTTATTCATTCAATGATCATGAAGAATGCAATAGACATGAATTAATTAAATAATAATGAATTACTTAATTAATAGTCGAATGTGGACCAAGGACATAATTAAATGTCATAATTATAGAGATTTCAAGCCAAGGTCATTTTTATTTGTCTACATTTTCCCATCTTTGTCATAATGCAGCCTATCGCATTGTGGCAAAGAAAATAAGTCAAAATATGCCCCAATGCAAAATAAGATGAGGAATAATGATGAGGAGGGTAGCAGTATGCCCCCTCGAGAGGACAGATGGGTTCCAAGAACATGGGTGTGCTCTCAAAATTTATGAGAAGACTAGAATATGAAGAGACAAAAAAGTGTTAGTGTAAAATATATGGATGATGATATGGATTCAATGCCTATATGAAATGAGTTAGAGAAGATGACAAGACAAAAGGGGATGCATGTTAATTCCTAGACCAAATCCTTCAACACCTTACCATAGGACTTTAATATTTATTGCTCTTTAATCATCATTGGGTAGATTGTTGTGATGGCTAACAAAAACCATGATATGAAATAAATCAAGATGTGTAAGTTCGTACCATCACATGAGACAAGCAATCGTAGACAAGGATGATCATGACTCATACTAAGCACAATTGCCCTAGTCATTTTGTCATAACCAACCGTAAGCAGAAAAAGACAAGAAGGACAAATCATGAAATGTCGTTGCTTCTCTAAATCTTGTTTCCAAGACATCCTGAGGAAACTAGCAACATGATTTCCAAAAGCTCAAAAATAAAGCCATCATCATGAGATGTCTTTGTTTTTCCAGATCGTCTTGTCAAGATCTCACTAAAAAACTAGTAACATGATGTAAAAAGATAGGACAAACATCATGAGACATTTTTGTTTTTCTAAATCCTGTTGTTGGGATCTCACTAAAAAACTAGTAACACGAGTGTCAAAAGACAAGACAAACATCAAGAGATGTCACTATTTTTCTAAATCATGTTGTTGGGATCTCGCTGAAAAAATAGTAACATGATGAAAAAGACAAGAAAAATAGCATGAGACATCATTCCTTTTCTAAATCTTGTTGTCGAGATCTCGCTGAAAAACTAGTAACATGATGGAAAAGACATTATCATGATACATCATTTTTTTTCTAAATCCTATTTGTGAGGATCTCGCTAAAAAACTAGTAACATCATGAAAAAGACATGGGTTATTTTCAGGTTAATGAATCTAGCATGATTAGATTAAATAAACCCCAAAAAAGATTATGAATGAAAAATAAAATATAAAACAAGAACGATTATACCTGATATCCGTTGAAGCTTCCATGATTCACCTGCATAACACCTCCTAGCTTGCAACGTGTGATTGTTGCCCTCAGATTTGTGTGAGCAAATTTACTATGCCATTGTCCTATGCAAGTTTTGAAGGATTTAGAAGACTATGACAAATGAATATGCCTAAAATGCAAAGTAAATTCTAAACATAATGAAGTGGTTATAATAACAAAGTGGTAAAGTTGTGCAATAATAATCATAAAAAGTCATACCCTAATTGTGAGCAAATTAACATTTTATAAAGAATATAATTTTGCACGGATGAACGAGATTAAAATATGTCAAATCCTAGAATCGGTGGACGAGATTTCATGTGACAATCCCTAATTAGGGCTAGGGAAAAAATTTTAAATGAGTGGCCAAGATGTGATTTGATAAAATCAAATCGGTGGTCGAGAATAAATGTGATAATTAGTCAAAAGGATAAGAGTTGAACATAAAAGCTGATTTTTGGAAAATCAAGAATTTGCTCAACTACTTAATTTTTGGAAGAAGATTACCATTTTGAATTAAATTAATTCAAAATAAGGGTTTTATGTGACAATAAATAATACTTTTCAGATTATTTACTAAAATGAAGAGATGGTTAGTAAAACAAAATAAAATGAAATCATTTTAAATAATTTTATTTATTTAAAATGATAGGAATGTGACATTAGGTAATCAAATAATTAAACATAATTATTTAATTTAGAGGATTATGACTGATAATTAAATAAATTAATAAATTTATTTAACTATGAGAATTAGTAACATATTAAATAAATAAATAAAATTTATTTATTTAATAATGAGGAAGAATAAATGAATAAAGGTAATTAAATAAATTAATAAATTTATTTACTTGTAAGAAGACAATAGACAATTAATGACGTATTTTGAATAAATAAATATAATTTATTCATTCAATAATCATGAAGAATACAATAGACATGAATTAATTAAAAAATAATGAATTACTTAATTAATTGTTGAATGTGGACCAAGGACATAATTAAATTTCATAATTATAGAGCTTGCAAGCCTAGGTCATTTTTATGTGTCTACTAGGCCAACAATTGGTATCAGAGCCAAACATGTGAAGTTTGAATCCCCTTGGGTAATGTTGAAGGGGAGATTGTTGGTAGATGGTCAATGCTCCCCTTGGGATTCGTGACATGGACTAACCACCTCTCCTGGATCCATTAACTTTGGTAGTTGTATTGGGCATTAACATTTTGACCTTTTGGTGCAATGACAACTTTGGGGAAAACGTTGTTAAGCATTAACCTTGTGTGGGTGTTTAATTGCCCTTGTTTTTCTACTTGAGATACTTGGCTCACATCACTTTCTGTAACATTAGGCACACTTGTGGTACTTGTGTTGGTGAAAGAAGATTGTTGTGCTCAAAAAGTCGAGGAAATTTTGGTGTTATGGAATGTAAGTGGTACACGTGGATGTAGAGGGTTTTCAAGAATTTTGGTGGAAGAATAGGATGGGGAACCAAATTTTGGTGTCCAATTTATGTTTTGGGGACCAAAAAGTGTGTTTCCTTCTTCATTAAGTGTGAGATCAAAGTTTGTGGTAATTCTAGTTGTAAGACTAGAAGTTGATGTTTTGGTTATTTGTGTACCCAAAAGTGTGTTGCCTTCTTCATTAGGCATGAGACCAAGGTTTGTGGTAATTCTAGTTGCAATACTAGAATTTGATGTTTGACTTGGTAAAAGGGATGATGTTGGTTGAACTATAGATTGTGTCAAACCTTGTACCAAGGGTTGTGCGATGAAACTTGGAGGAATTGGAGCCACATTTTCGAAGAGTTTTTTCCCTAATTGCGTCAAACTCAAATGTAGAATGGAGTTTAGCCCCTCCTTTTTATTGATCTAGCATGTACTTTTTAGGGTTATTTTTCATCAAAGAATTGTTGATATGTCTTGTTTTAGGATCTTATTTATATTCAAGGAGTTCTTCCTCAGTAAGATCATGTGGGTTGTTTGTGACATCTTCTACTGCATACCCCTTGTCTAGTGGATTTTTTGGTTCTTGTGATGGGGTAGAATATCTCCTAGGATTGAATTCTTGTGGGATTGTATCACTTGGGGTAGATATGGTTTTGGTTTTCTCCATATTTCTCTTGTGTTTTGATCTCATTGTAAAAATAAATTATGGGTTAACTTAAATGATCACACATAAATTGTGGGTTTCACAATGGCGAGTCTTACTTGGATTGGTAGCTTTGTTGTTCCTTGTGGTTTTGTTTTTCTCCATATTTATTATGGTTACCCCATGCTCTTATGAGAGAGGTATGTTGAGATTTATAACTTTGGAACTCTATAGTTGACTAAAATATTTATAAAAGGGACCCTCTAAGTTGTTTTGGACCAATGATGTAAGTGGGTGATGAAAAGGGATGAATGATATGGAGGATGACCTTTCTAAACTTTGGACAACACTTTAGACTTAAAGGTTTGATGTTTTGATGCCTTGGATAAAAAGGTGCTAATGAACTTGTAAATCTAAAGGTAGAGTTATGACCTTTAAGATAGACTAGTTCAAAGGATGATGACTAACTCAACTAAGTGTATGAAAAATGATTCATTTACACAAAAATAGCTAAGTTATGGGATTGGTTTGATGATATCCTAAGTCTAGAATGTTTAATGTGTCCAAAATTTTCTAAAGTTGTTTTGTGAAGTGGGATGTAAAATGTGTGAAGATGGATGAGAATTTTTGACCCAAAATGTGTTAACCTAAAAGGGACCTTTATTTTACAAAACCAAGATGGTGAGAAACATGTTTTACCTCTAAAGTGATAAAAGCCTTAAGAACTCTATGTTTTGATAATAGAACTTTTAACTCAATGTTTTTTGAATAATACAATTTCCTTGTTTCCCTGTGTTGCTTGGGAGTCAATGTGTTTCAAAAATAAGCCTAATGTGTGGTGTGTTCACTTGGTTTGAAACTTTTATTTAGTGATATTTTTTTATTACCACATCAATATGTCTTAATTAAATTCAAACTAAAATGTCTATGTCTAAGAAACTTTCATTCCACAAAATGCATTATGTGAAAATCAAGAGGCTAAGGCCATAGTCTCCTATGTTGACTTTAGAATGTGTGAATTAAGATATAAGTCTAAATATTTAGAAGCCTCTAAAGAGAAATCCTTAAGGAAAAGCAAAAATATAGGACTTTTCAAAAGGTATTCACACTAAGTTCAAAGGGTTTGAAATTTTAAGAACATATTTTTTGTTAAAAAAATTTGAAACCAAGAAAATTATTTGATGTATAGGGTAATGGAGATATTTAAAACATATTATTCCATAATATTCACAAGTAAAGTTTACGAAATAAAATAATTACATCCTAGAGTAGGTGTATGTTCTTTGAGGTGGGCCTACCTCATGCCCTGAAGGGATGATTTTACATGAAACTTATGGAGGGGAAAAATAGAGGTATATCACCACCTCAAGCTTTGGTACAAGAGAATTAATTCTTAAGATCTATTCCTCAACCATAAATCGGACTTGGTAAGTAAATTATCGAAAGTAAATTCTAATGCACCACTTTCAAAGAACATTTCAGAAAACTTATGCTGGTTACTAAGACAAAGTGTTTAATGATTGTAGATAGTTAAAATTATCGTAAATGGTATTAAACATTTGAATTTGATCACTAACATCATTTCATCCTCTCTTTTTTTTTTTTAATTAAATAAGCCTAGTTAATTAATTAAATGCTTCATTTTCATCTATTAATATAATTAATTTAATTTGGTTAATTCACCCCCTTTCACATTCACCTCTCATCATGTTTAATTGAATAAAACAAATTATTTGATTTAAACACCCTAAGTCCTCTCATTTAATTGAATAATCCTAAATCATTCAATTAAATTTCATTTGCATCCCAAGATTTTCAATAAAAAACCTAATTATTTAATGAGAAGTATTTTCCCCTCAACTTGCACAATTAAAACTTTGATTTAATTAGTAAATTACTAATTTTCTTCACCCATCCACTTGCATAGGGAATATTCCAAAGTGATATTCTCCTATTTGGCTCCAAAAAGGGAATGATTGTTTTCAAACAAACTTTATAACAAACTTTCAACGTTGTTACAAAGTGTGTTTGTTTGAATCAATTGATCACTTTATATTTCTTTGATCTATATGATCTTTGATTATCATACATTGATGATAATCCTTGAACTATGCCTTCACCCTTGATTCTGTATTGATCGTTGATTCATCAAATCGATATGAGCCCTTGATTCTTCATTTTATCTCCTATAAAAACATCACCATTTGGAGAGAAATGGAGCCACCATTTTAGAGAAAAGTTATGTTGTTGAAATTCATACTCAGTTGCATCCACATTTATCATTTGTTAGAATTTTAGCTTACTCTTCATCCATATTAGCTTAAGAATCCATTAATGGCTTCCATTTAGCTTAGCTTACATCAATTTTAGGATAGTTTGCATCCATGGACTACATCTTTGAATGTTGTTTCCATTTAGCATAGCTTGCATCTATCGCCATCAAGAGTTTTAGCATTTAGCACTAATTTTCATCACGTTAAACTAGTTTTGCATCCATTTCTTGTTCATATTTCATCAGTTTCATTAGTTTTCATCAATATGATTGATTGAAGCAACTCATATTATCCAAGGTATTGGGAAAGGGTCGCCATTCCACATTAATGCAACACCACTCCCCAAATGGGAGAAGGTTTGAAGTCTTAGAATAGTTTTATCTTATGATTTCATGTTTAATTTAATGGTTTATTATTTTTGAAGATTTTGAACATCTCATTGGGATCATGGCTTGGTGGATTAAATATATTTTAAATTCATTGGTATTTGGTGTGTTTAATCCATACAATGATTATGATCACATTGCGGTGCTTGAAGGAGGTCTATACTAACCGAACATGATGAATTTATCTTTAGATTCTCATGTTCTTGAGTTTATAGATACAATGATGCTTTTGAAGGCTACAACAATGCCATTGTAAATTGTCACCATATAGCAATGCCTTCGAAATAATTACAATAGCACATATTAAATTCAACAACAAATTTTAATTTTTGGATTCATCATGAATTTAGTTATGGAAACACTATTGATATAGCAATGCAATTGACGTCACTATTTTCCTATAGATCAACGTACTTCAATTTCACCAAAGTGACACCCTTTAATTATAGTGACACTTTTTTCAATTTCAATGATGCCTTTGTGTTCATCGACACTTTCTATTGGTAAAGAAAGAAGAGAGCTAATTTTCGGATGTGCTTTAAATTTTTAACCTCATATGCTCTCTAAAATTTTATTGACATATTGTTTTGTTTTTTGAGGCTAATAGGTTTTGCAGATTTGGGAAAAACTAGGAAATTATTTACCCCATCTTGTTGGGGTCATAACTTTCTACTCGGTGCTCGGAATTTGAATATGTTTGCATCGTTGGAAAGGTCTACAAGAGTAATAACTAAGTCCCTAAGAAAAAATATCTTTCAGAATTATTTTTAATGGAATGAAAAAATTTTAAACCCCAAATTCTACTCTAAAGGCTTTCAAAAACGTGATTTACTAAAACATTAAAAATACCATAAAAATTGAAAGTTTTGATTTTTAGTTTTTCTTAGTTCTATTTATTGTAAAAGTGCTTTGACACTTAGGGGATGGTATAATCCCTCATATGCTGATTTGCTTCATTTTTTAGAACCACTAAATTTCCATTGGGTTTTAAAACTTACATTCTTAGGACAACTCGCTTTCAATTGGGCTTAAAATTCACAAATGCTTTAAGTCTTTTCAAAGTTGGTTAAAATTGAACCCATAGAACCTCATTTTTATATAGTGGTTAAAATTGGACAAAATAAACAAACACTTCCATTGGTGCTTAAAATGAAATCATTTTCTATAATTGGTTAAAATGAATGAGTGTTTGATGTTCATGCTTTGCTTGTATACACTAGTAGTGCATATCCACTCCCCTTGTGCTTCGTGCAATATTAGGTGAAGAGAAACACTCAAGTGTACTTTATTTCTTTGAGTCACCCTAAGAATCTTTCTACGTATCCTCTCCCCTTGCACTTTATGTGATCTTGGGTGAAGAGAAATATAATTTTTCTTATTAAGAGAGGACTTTCTATGAGATACATCCCAAAATGGAGAACTCATAGTCAAGTTCTTACAAGAATATTTACCAATGGGTTATATTAAAGGTTGCCAAATTGTGAGAAAGTAGCTTCAATCCTAGGCGACAATGTACTGCACCTAATCCCACATCTTAAATGGAACAAGAATGGTTAAAGAGCCTTAAATGGCTAGTGGAGGGTAGTGTAACGACGGGTGTTCTTAGTTTTTTTTCATTAAAAACATTGTTTTAGTAGCCAACCAGGTCCAATTTCGAATCTCTCTTTAAATTTGTGCATTGGAACTTTGATTCCAAGATGTTACTTACCAAGTCTAACTTGTGGGTCAAGGCATAAAGGCTTAAAGAGAATGGACTCTTTTTCTGTTTTTCCTCCGCAATTTTGCATGCAAAATCACCCCTTCAGGACATGTGGTAAGATCACCAAGAAGATATGTACCCACTTGAGCTAGGAATGTTATATTTCTTGTGACTCAATTTAATACATTTGTTGGTTCCAAAACATCTTAAACACACATCAATATGAGTCATCAAATTTCAAACCCTTTGGATTAAGTATGGATACCTTTTGAAAATTCCTAATATTATTGCTTGTCCCTAAAGATTTTATCCTTAGAAGCTTCTAAATATTTGGACCTATATCTAAATCCACACTTTCCAAAGTTAACATAGGAAAATAAGGCCTTAGATTCTTGTTTTTCACATAAAGGACTTTATGTAATGAAGGTTGCTAAAACATAGTCATCCTTTAGTTTGAACATTAATTAAGACGTGATTGATGTGGTAATGAAATAGTCTCACTTAAGAAAAGATTACATAAAATGAACACCCCACATTGATGTATGTTCAAACATTGACTCCCCCAAAAGAAGTAAAGTGAAAACAAGGAAAGTATTGCAAAAACTTTGAGTCCAAGACCTATTATGAAAATCATTTATTTCTTAAGGTTTTATCACTTTAGAGGTATAGCATATTTCTCACTACCTTGGTTAAAACTTTATAGGCTAAAACATATTGGTTCAAAACATTTCATCCACCTCCACACAATTTACATTCCACTTCTGCAACAACTTTAGACTTAGAAAATCATCAAACCAATCCCCCAACTTAGCTATGTTTTGTGTGAAATGAATTCTTTTCCATACACTTAGTTAAGTTATCACATTTTTGGACTAGTTTATCTTAAAATTCACAAGTCTAACTTAAATATTTCCAAGTTGATTAAACACCTTTTATCCATCACATCAAAAATTTTATCCAAATTTTTAGAATGTTCATCCCCCATTATCGTTCACCCTTTTCATCACCCACTCACATTATTGGTCCAAAACACCTTATAGGTTACCTTTTACCAAAATTTGTGTCAACTAGAAAGTTTTAACACTACAAACCTCAGCACACCTCTTCTAAAGTTGACCCATAATTTATGGTTACAACTTAAATATTAGAAAATGGTGGGTTTTCTTCTTATGGTTTAGGACATAGAGAAAAATTACTTCTCAATCATTTCATTGAAGGAAACCCTAGAGATCTCAATCTATAGTATTCAAAGGAGAAAGAGATCTTGCAATAGGGTTGTCTTAAAAGCTGGTTATAAACTAATAAGGAGTTTTCCATAAAGCTAGGGCTTGGAAAGACTAATGAAATGCAAGTCCTAATATTTAAACCTAATGCAATTCAAAGCTTCACTAAATGACCTAAAAATACATGTAATGTACATAACAAAAAGGTGAGGGATGAAAGGTCTACACCTAGCAACCTAAAGAAGATTGGATGAAGCTCTAAAACACTGAAAATGACTCTCATGTTGATTCGGACTCATATGCCAAACTGGGTGATTTAGTCCTAGATCAAGGTTTTTGGGTAGAAATTGAAATCTATCGAAAGGGTGTCTAGAATTGCAAAAATATGGAGATTGATGTATACTGGGACTCATATGCCAAAACTGGCATATTAGTCTAGTTAGGGTATTTTGGAGATTCAAAGTATGATTTTTCCCGTCTATGTCTGCTATGTCCTTCCCAATTGATTTCTAGATCTGAATCTCCGATTTGCAACCTATAGATGTTCTCCAAGTATCTTCAATGAAAGGTGACAACAATGAATAATTTGACAAGTTTCTCCAAAATTTCCCTTGAATGTGTCTTCAACCTAGATCTCCAAATCACACACTAAAGAGAGTGGAATTTTATTTTTTGTTAGTAGAATGGGGTTTACCTTAGTCAAACCCTATTTTGGTAATCAAACCTTGTAATGAAATGAAATAAGATAAAGGAATGATGAATGAACAAAATGCAATGTTACAACTCACCAAACCCTAGAAATAAAGTGTTGCAAACATGTATGAAGTGGCTCCAATGCATGTAGATCTTGACTCTTTCTTTAATTTGATACATCTTGTTTTGAAGTATGGCTTGAATCATGAAGCCCTACATCACAATTGTTAGCTAAAAAAAAATGATGCATGGTGACTTTGACATGATCCTTGATGCTTGAATTATGTTCTAAAATTCTTGATAATCTTCCCTTGAATACTCTTGAATGATCTTGTAAACCCTTGAATTCTTCCTTGATTAAAATTTTTCCATAATACATTAATAGTCAAGTTTCTAGGTTAAAATGAGTGAAAGAAGCCTATATATATACTTAATTATGCCAAATTTCATGAAATTACAACACTACAAGCCAAAATTAGATCTAGGAGAATAAAATAGCACCAAAAATTTGAACTAAATATGATTTTGAGCCACATGGTACTAATACGCCAAAGGTGGCATTTGAGTCCATTAGGACTAATTATGGGACACATTTCTAAAAATGCTTAGAAAGCTTTAAAATCTAGATCGAGACCAAAAACCCTAGGTGGGAATCATATTCCCAAGGTGGCCAATGAGTCCCAAATCACTAATCTGAGCCACACAACCTAAAAACACCTGAATTATGATTGGATGTTGATTTATGTCGGGATTATCCTAAAAAATATGCATTAATTAAGGCTTGTGGATGCAAAATAAGGCCAATTAAAGCATAAAGAATCCGAATTATTAATGACAATCTTAGAAAAGTGTGATAGTGTGTTACAACACTTACAAGACCTTAGTAAGGAACAATTTAATTTTTTTTAGTTCACAAGGGGCCCAAGACCTAATGTGAATGTTTCAAACACATTACAAAACTAAATCAAGGAAACATTTAAGTTTAATTTGACAAGGATGACCCAAACAAGTGTGAAAATGACACAAATGACATTTTTTGACACTACATTTAGCCCCCACTTTAGTGAGAGGATGAACTTGCTTCAAACTCACACTAAAGTAGAATGCCACACATCAAGAGGGGTTTAAATACACCAATTCTAGTATGATTCGATGGAAAGAATCAAGAGGGGTAATCAAGCCCCTAGGATCAAGATCCCATGACTAAACAACATAGGCACAAAAGAACACACATGAAAATGATATAAAGAGAATCATCAAGGCACAAGACTAAACTACCAAAGACAAAGAGAAAAGAAAAACAAAACAAAAGAGGGGGTGGATCAAGCTTCAACTGTTTTTCCAGCATGATGTGGATCTAGGTTATTTTTATTAAAAATGCACACTCAATCTAAGGCAATGAAACTTCAAGTTGTCCATTGGGTGATTAATCCAAAGAGATGAGACACATACACACATGATTGGTATGCACTCACACTCACACACGAGTGGCTATGAGAAATTTATGCCTCGATTGAACTTATCGTCAAACCATACTAGAGTTATACCTCCTGATAACTTTGATAAGGTGCCATGCAACAATGATATTCGAGCTTTATGAGACAAGAAAAATTTTGTATGCTTGGAGCTCATGAAAAAAAATTGAACTTTGAGCTTCATGAGGAAATAAAAGCTTAATATGCTTGGAAGTCATGAACAAACAAGATGGCTCCATAGACATGAAAGGTGTGCTAAGGTTCCATGCAACAATGATCTTTGAGCTTCATGAGACAAGAAAAAATTTATATGCTAGGAGCTCACAAGAAAACAATAAACTTTGAGCTTCATGAGGCTAGCAAGCTTCGTATGCTTGGAACTCATGAACAAAAAATATGGCTCCATAGGAATTCTAGGTGTGTTATGAAAGGTGTCCATACAACAAAAAAATTGTAAATTAAAAATAGGGAACATTCAAAGGATTCTTGTTTAATTCATGCAAGGTCTTTAACTCAGGGGACATTGTGCCTAATGTCTCTAAGAGAGGACCAATCATAGAATAGAAGATTCACAACTTAGGGGATGCAATATTCCATATCAAGCCACTAAGAGGAATATAATATGCTAAGATAGATCATGCTGTGCAGGAGCACCCATGGGTCTAATGGACCTAGAATGTTTAGTTATGTTTTGTTTCTTATTTTTGTGTTAGAATAAGGTCCTAAGGACCATTTCAATGCTTTGTAATAGGTCTCCTAAGTTTTTGATGGAATTTTGGTCTTGGTGACCAACTCTTTGTATAAACAAGGTCTCCATCCTCCTTTGTAAGTCTAGTACATTTTGGAAAATTAACAAAATAAGGATGCCTTGTTGTATCTAGACACTTGAGGGGAGTCACCTTGCTCATTTTAGTTGGCTTGTATGCCTTTCACATATTTTGGAAGCATCTTTGTAGGCAAGTTGGTGAAAATTGTCTAAATTGCCTTAATTAGGCATTTATGTGTTCAAGTGAAGTCTAAATGTGTTTCCAATGACCAACTGATTAAAATCCACTCCCGTTCCCAATAGGCCTTGGGAGAGTGTAAGTATGGATTTTGTCTTGGGACTGCCTAGGACACAAAGAGGTTTTGATAGTGTTTTTGTGGTGGTTGATAGGTTTAGTAAGATGGCTCATTTTCTTCCTTGTAAATGCACAAATGATGCATCTAGTATAGCAGGTATCTTCTTTAAGGAAGTTGTTAGAATACATGGATTGCCCTTAAGTATTGTTTCTGACAGGGATTCTAAGTTCATAGGTCACTTTTGGAGGACCTTGTGGAAGAAACTTGGCACAAATCTGTCCTTTAGCTCTGCATACCATCCACAAACGGATGGACAAACTGAAGTGGTGAATAGATCATTGGGAAATCTCTTGAGATGTCTTACCAAGGAGCATGGACAAGCTTGGGATCTGATTTTACCTCAGGCTGAATTTGCATACAATGACTCCATGAATAGGAGCATTGGTAGGAGCCCTTTTGAAGTAGTATATGGCATGCACCCTAGAGGGGTCTATGAATTGAGAGATCTAAAAGGAGTTGATAGGAGAAGTGCTCAAGGAGAGGACTTTGCTGTTACAATAAGGGATATCCATCAACAAGTGAAGGAAACTCTACAAAAGAATGTTGAGAAGTATAAAGAAAGAGCAGATTTGAAGAAGAGGGATGTTCAATACAAGGTTGGAGATTTGGTGATGGCTCACTTGAAGAAGGAGAGACTTCCAAAGGGAAAGTATACTAAACTCATGATGAAGAAGATAGGACCTTGCAAGGTGGTCCACAAGTTTGGCCAAAATGCTTATGAAATAGAGCTACCTCCTGGGGTGGCAATCTCTCCTATCTTTAATGTTTCTGATTTGTATCCTTTCAAAGTTTCTGTGAATGCAGGGGATGTAGCAGGTCCAACACCAATGGAAGATGAAGATTGGGTTAAGGAATTACCCCCAAGCCAACCTGTGACTCTTGAATGCATCCTAGACACCAAGGAGACAAAGAGGACTAGAAGGAAGGTCTACAAGGAGTACTTGGTTAAGTGGCAAGGTCTACTTGAAGAGGATTCCACTTGGATGTCTGAAACTGACATTAAACAACATGGAACTACTGTAGAAGACCTGATCTCAAAGAGGACTTGAGATCTTTTTCTTGCTTGGGAGTATGGTGCAGGAGCACCCATGGGTCTAATGGACCTAGAATGTTTAGTTATGTTTTGTTTCTTATTTTTGTGTTAGAATAAGGTCCTAAGGACCATTTCAATGCTTTGTAATAGGTCTCCTAAGTTTTTGATGGAATTTTGGTCTTGGTGACCAACTCTTTGTATAAACAAGGTCTCCATCCTCCTTTGTAAGTCTAGTACATTTTGGAAAATTAACAAAATAAGGATGCCTTGTTGTATCTAGACACTTGAGGGGAGTCACCTTGCTCATTTTAGTTGGCTTGTATGCCTTTCACATATTTTGGAAGCATCTTTGTAGGCAAGTTGGTGAAAATTGTCTAAATTGCCTTAATTAGGCATTTATGTGTTCAAGTGAAGTCTAAATGTGTTTCCAACGACCAACTGATTAAAATGGAAGTTGGAGGAAGTTTTAGGGAGTTAGGAGGCTTCAAATATGCCTCTCTTGGTCGAGGCAAGGTTGTTGAAGAAGTTGAGAAGGAGTTTTCAAAGGAGAAATTGCTGTTTTTGAGTTTTTCATCAAGAAACTGCTGATCCCGTGCATTGTACGGACTTTATATGTTGTTTCATGTTATAATCCTGTAATGGTTGGATAGATAATTGAATCACCTTTCTTTTGGCGTTTGAATGGTGTGATTTCATTGAGAATTGAGTGAGATATTGCCATTTTACTACCGGGTGGTCTCAAACCCCATGTTTTCCTCTAGAATTTGCTGATCCCGTACTTGGTACGATCTGTACGTTTTGTTTTATGGTTGAAGGGTGTAATGGTTGGAAAGGTAATTGAATAAGCTTTCTTTTGGAGTTGGAGTGGTGATATTTCATTGAGTAATAAGGGAGATATCTTAATTTTACTCCCGGGTGGTCTGAAAACCCTCAAAATCAAGGTTTTGAGCAAAAAATGGATGCATCTTCCATTCCCACACTGTAGCATTGCCAAATATTGGTGGGATGGAAGGTATGAGGGTGAAATTTTATGTATCAGAGGTCTTGGAGAGCAGCAAGAACTTTGGAGGCAAATGGAGCAATGTTTTGGCTTGACATCTCTATGTGGCAAGCCCATGTGACAAGCAAAAAGTGAGTTTTTGCTTTATTTTGAAGAATCTGTTTGAAAGGCACTTAGGAATGATGGTGATAGGTGTGAAAAACCTGTAGGAGTTCATTTTTTGGCTTTGGGGTGAAGGGGAGAGCCTAGATAGTCAAGACCCAGGTGTAGGTCTGTGAATTAGGCCTCTTGGAGTAGTGGTAGAAAGGGCCATTGTGAGTGATGCCTTGACAGTCAAGAGGAAAGGTTTTGGAACTTTGTAGGGGTCCATTGTGGATGTCTGAATTCATAGGTTTGGTGCCTTGAAAATAATCCATGTGGTTTTTATATTGACTGTCCTACCGGGTAAGGCTACTAGCCTTTTGACAGAAAAGTGCCTAATTCACCATAGTTTGTGGAAGTTTGTTGAAACCTAAGTGCTAGAGGGCACTTTACACATTATTTGGGTGTTTTGCTATCCACCCACTCTGCATCATGCTCTTGAGGGAAATCAAACCAAATGTCAACACAAAGAAAAAATGCATCTCATGAAGTAAAATGATTACACCATGAAACATGAGAAATGCAAAAATAATAATACCAATGTGAGCCCCACATTAAAGGAATTTCTAAACACCCTATTGTGAGAAATTACTTTAAAGTATAAAATGATCAATGCTAACAATAAAGAGGACCTGAGAGCTAACTTGGAAAGCCCTATTCCAAGTCATATGTTTCCAAATAAATATCCATCATGAAAAGGAAGGGGTTACCCAAAAAATGAAACTCCAAACACACATAAGGGATCTATGGATTTGGGGTTAGTATCTTTCTTGGTACAATTTTTTTAGAGAGCTTGGAACTGTCATCATTCACCAAATACTCATAGAATTGGAAGAATGACACAAGGATATTTAAAAAAAAGAAAAAAAATTTGGGTCAACATGGAAGAAACATGAATGTCTCAACGTCATGCGTCATCTGCAAAAGGAAAACACAAGACAAAGAAAAGATAAAGAAAATAAAGTTTTTGGGTCAACATGGAAGAGACATGAATGTCGCAATGCCTTGCATCATCCCCAAAAGGGAAAAAAAAGACAAAGAAAAGATAAGGAAAATAAAGATTTTGGGTCAACATGGAAGATACATGAATGTATCGATGCCTTGCATCATCCCCAAAAGGAAAACACAAGACAAAGAAAAGATAAAGGAAAATCTAAAAAGATTTATGAAATAGAGAAGAATGTAGGTACATATAGAAGAATGTGACAAAGAGAGAGAGAGAGAGAGAGATACATCAAACATAACAAAACGAGGTATCACATTACACACATAAAATCACATAATGAAAAATGAAAAATAAGTAATGTAAAATACTAGTAAGGTAGATATGAGTCAACCTATTAGTAGGTCATGCACAACCAAATCATGTTAATTGTATAGAAAAGGCGGATAACTAGCCAAAGGGAAAATAGAAAGTGTCAAACTAGGGTCATTTCCATGTTCAACATTCTTCCTAAGAGAATCATCATTTAACCTCATAGAAGAGGAAAAATATTTATTCAATTCATTATGCACTTCCTCGTCAATTTTTACAATCTCATCATTGTCGAAGTGTAGTGTCTATGGAAGGTTCTTGTTTATGTTGCAGTGAGGGTATAGATTCATCTTGGATTGGTTTAGTCAAGTTTGGATTTTGATTTTCTTTATTTATTTCTTCATTTAACCTTCAAGCAAGGGCACAACGTCTATGCCTACACTCTCTAGAACCTATGTTTGTTTTAGTTCAATTTTCAAGTTGTGTTTGTGTAGGAGTGAATTGATCAACCATAGGTTTCTTTTCTTCCCTAAGGGGAGGAGAGGAAGGAACCATGGAAGGTTGTTCAACCACTTCCTCCTTAATTTTTTACTCTTGTTTTATTCTAGGAGGTGCAGAAGGATTAGTTTCATTATCTCTTGGTATTTTGGAAGATGTTGTAGGAGGAGTTTTTATAGGTTGATCTTGAGTTTGTGTTGTGTTTTTTAGGTCCAATCATGGTTTCGTCAAGGATGGTAGGATCATTTGTAGGTTGAGACATGTTTCGAAGGGATAATTCTACTATTTTATTTTCCTTGAAATTTTGATAAGTTATGAAAAACGAATTCCTCATGGGGCTTAATAGGTTCCATAGGCTCATGCCAAAAGAAATATAAGGAAAAATTTTCATGGTTAGACAAGGTTTTAAAGCTAGTATGATGCACAGTAAAAATTTCATTGTCAAAGGGAAAATTTAAGTATTTATGCACAACCGATGAGATTTCTCCCATGGAGTGTAGCCATGGGTGACCAAGCTTCACATGAAATAGGTCTAACTACGGGATGATGGAAAATGAGACATCTATTTTTTTGGTCGTATCCGTAAAGTGAGGGTGATCGATCCTATTGTAGGGAAATCAAAATCATTATGTTTCTTGATCCATGCTTTTTGTTTATCAAATATTTCTTAGTAGAGCTCATGTAGAAGTAAGAATTATTTGGTGATAAAATTCTCTCCATAGATGAGATCTATTAATATCCCATTAGTGGCCTTGTCATAGATGCATCCAACTATGTAAAGAGGACCATCGGGTGCATGTTTAAGTATATCTTATAAGGAGAAATAAATCTCAAGAGGCTTTTATTCGACCAGTGCAACCAAACCATCAATAGGATTTTATTCTTTTTGATCAATATCCATAGGAATTTGTTTAATTTTATCTATGTTCCCATCATCCGTGTCAACACTCATCACATCAATCTTTTTAGTTTCACTAGCTTTATTATTTCTCATATTCCAATACTCATAAAAGAAGTGACTAAGGCTATACATAATTTGTGATCCATTTCCAATTTTAAGCACTTTCCTAAGATTTTGTATAATGGGAACCAAGCTAATTTCAATGAATTCACTAAGGACATGGGCTTGTAAGTTTTTAAATGTTTCAGCTAGTTTGTTTAGGTCATCTAGTGGGATTTGAAGGGGATTATACAATTCATGAGTCATGGAATGTTGATTATCAACACTATCAGATAGAGAGTTAGGAAACCCAAGATCCATGACATGTGAGATATCGTGGGATGACATGAGTCTCAAACTTTGTCTCACTATAGTATTAGCAATAGGTCACCAAGTAGAAAATCTCATACAAGGGATACTAAATGCAAATGCAAGAGATTAAGGTAAATGCAATGAAATGAATATAACATAAACTCTTTAAACTGGAACAAAAAGCTAACCACAACAAATAGGACCAAAAAAATAGAGCTGTAAATTCTAAAAAATGTAGTTTAAAATTTGCATTGGGACTAAATCACCTAGAGGGCGTATGAGTCCCAGTGAGGGTTTTTTCAAAAATTTCAAAAAAATTGAAGTCTTTTTATTGCTTTTTAGTTTGTATGATTTGTAGATTAAATGCAAATGCAAATTTTAGATGATTTTCAATGATGTAAGATGCAAAAATGCAAGCTATATTTTATTTCACTAATACAAAATTTAGAAACCATAGAATACTAATTGACTAATGCAAACCCTAATTCTAAGTTAATGCAATCAAGATCTAGGATGATGATGCACTCCAAATTAAAATTATGTTCTAAATGTAGGTTCACCAAAATGAAAAATAAAAAAGTGGTGGGTTTTCTTCTTATGGTTTAGGACATACAAAAAACATACTTCCCAATCATTTCATTGAAGGAAACCCTAGAGATCTCAATCTAAAGTGTGCCAAGGAGAAATAAAACTTGCAATAGGGATATATTAGAGGCTAATTATAAAATAATTAGGGGTTCACCACCAAGCTAGGTCTTGGAAAGACTAATGAAATGAATGTCCTAAATTTTAAACCTAATGCAATTCAAAGCTTCACTAAGTTACCTAAGAATTCTTGTAAAATAGAACAAAGAGGCGAGGGATGAAAGGTGTGCACTTGGAAACCTAAAGAAGACTGGGTGAAACTCTGAAACATTAAAAATGTTGATTTTAATGCTAATTGGGACTAATACATGAGACTGGGCGATTTTGTCCTAGAATAGGGTTTCTGGGAAGAAAGTGAAATATGGTGAAAGGGTGTCTAGAACTACAAAAATATGGAAATTGACCTATATTGGGACTCATACGCCAAAAATAGTGTATCAGTCTCATTAGGGTTTTCTAGAAATTTAAAGCCTGATTCTTCTCTTCTGTGTCTACTATATCCTTTGCAATTTATTTTCAGATCTGAATCTCTGATTTACAACTTGTAGATGTTCTCCAAGGATCTTCAATGTAAGGTGACAACTTTGACAAATTTCAATACTTTGACAACTTTCTCAAAATTTTCTCTTCAATCTATCTTCAACCTAGATATCTACAAATCACACACTAAAGAGAGGGAAAATCATTGCTTTGTTCGTAGAAAGGGGTTTGCCTTGGTCAAACCCCATTTTAGTAATCAAACCTTGTAATTAAATGAAATAAGATAAGGAATGATGAATGAACAAAATTCAATTTTTTAACTCACCAAACCCTAGCAATAAAGTGCTACAAAAATGTATGAAGTGGCTCTAATGGATGTAGATCTTGAATCTTGCTTGAATGTGATAGACCTTGTCTTGAAGGCTAGCTTGAATCATGAAACCTTACATCACAATTGTTAGCTCAAAAATAAGCATGATGCATGATGACTTTTGACATGATTCTTGATGCTTGAATTATTCTCTAAAATGATTAATAATTCACCTTTGAAGACTCTATAATTCATGAATACTCAAGTTTATAGATGTAAAATGAGTGAAAGAAGCTTGTATTTATACTTAATTATGTCAAATTGCTCGAAATTACAACACTACAAGCCAAAATTATATCTAGGAGAGTAAAATCCTTCCAATAATTTAAATTAAATTTGTTTTTGGGCCATACAAGACTCTTACACCAGAGGTGGCGTATGAGTCCCATTAGGCATAATTATGGGACAAATTTTCAAAAATTCTTAGAAAGGTGTAAAATCCATATCGAGACCCAAAACCCTAGGTTGGACTCATATGTTGAGTGTGGTATATGAGTCCAAAATCACTAAATGTAGGCCACACAACCTAAAACCACATGAATTATGAATGGATGTTGATTTATGTTAGGATTATCTTCAAAAATATACATTAATTAAGGGTTTTGGATGCAAAATAAAGCCAATTAAAGCATAAAGAAGTCAATTATTAATGAAAACCTTAGAAAAGTGTGTTACAATAGTTTACAACACCTTAGCAAGGCACACTTTAAGTTCATTTAGTCCACAAGGGCTCAACACCTAATGTGAATGTGTCAAACACATTACAACACTAAATCAAGGTACCATTTAAGCTTAATTTAACGAGGGCCCAAACAAGTGTTAAAATGTCATGAATGACATTTTTTGGCACTACAACAATAATATCACAACACAAGAGAATCATGGAACAAACCAAAGGAATATCTACTACAAGTGATACTATCCCACAAGAATTGGATCCAAGAATCCATTCTACCCCCTCCTAACAACCACAAAATCCCTTAAGGTATGAGGTAGAAGATGTCACAAAAAACCCACTTGAGCTCACTATGGAAGAACTCCTTGATTATAAAAAATATCATCAAAACTTAGATAATGTGGCTTTGATTCCCTCAACGTTCATCACAAAACCCTTGGCATAAGGCTTGATTCCATCTATGATTCAACCAACTTCATCCCTTGTACCAAGTCAAACATCAACTTCTAGTCTTGCAACTAGAATTGCCACTAACCTTGGTTACACTCTCCCTTTATGAGGTAACACAATTTTTGGTACACAAGGAACCACCCTTCCACAAAACATAACTTGGACACCAAAATTTGGTGCCCCATCACATTCTTCCATTGTCGTTACCAAACACCCTCTACATCCACACATACCACTTACATTCCATAACACCACAATGACCTCAACTTTTTGAGCACAACCATCTTCATCCATGATATCAAGTACCCAAAGTGTGCCCAATATTACACAAGGTAATGTGAGCCAAGTGCCTCAAAAATAAGAACAAGGGAAATTTAACACCCTTACACAAGGTCAACCCTTAACACAATAATGGACATCTTTATCCAACCACCCAATTGACCCATCACATCCATTGGTTCCACAAGACACATCAAACCCATTTATCATGTCGAATCCAAATCAAAGAAACACATTGATCAAAAAACCCATCAACCAAGGTAATGCCTTGGTCCCACAACAAACACAACAAGGGAACCCTAAAAACATCAATTAAGGGAACCCTTCTAATCAATTGACTCAAGGTTAAAATGTGTCATTGATATCGTAACAAAAAATGGTGCCATCATCTTTACCATTGGTCCCCCAAGCCATGCAAAATAAAATTGGACCCCAAACCTACATTCCTCCACCCCAATCTAAGATCTTGCAAGGAATGATAGCACAAAACAATGTCAAAAATCAAAAGACACAAAATCCAACCCAAAATCAGATCAACCCACACATCACTCACACAATGGGCATTCAAAATCCATCTCATATAACCCAAAATCAAAACAATTCCATGTTGCAACAACATTATTATCAACAAGTATTGTAACTACAAAAAGATTATGATCTAGCTTTTCAACAAGCTCAACAAGCTTATCAATACAAATTGCAATAAAAACAAGCTCAAGCTCAAGATTTGTAACAACAACAAGCCCAACAACAAGATTTACAAAAATAGAAAGGCCAAAACCAATCTTTGTAACAAAAAAAGCCTATCAACAAGCTTTGCAAGCACAAAAACCTCAAGCGCAAGCCTTACACTAACATCAAGCTCAACAACAAGACTTAATTGTACAACAACAACAACAACAAGGTGAAAAAAAAGTGTTGCTAGCATAACAATACACCCAACAACAACATCACCAACAATAGGGCTTGTATTGCAATACCTAAAAAATATGCCAATGCACAAAAAAAATTCATAAATCCAACTACACAAGGCACATATAAACCTCCACCTCTATCACCATCATACACATAATATCAAAATCCACCCTACCCACCATATAACACCCCTCTATATCAAAATATCACTTACACTTCATCTGCCATGCCATAGTATGCCACATATGCTTTGCTACCAAATTCTAAAGATAATGTGTGATCATAGCTCAAGGCACTCACGCAAAAAATCCAAGACACCCAAAAGGGGAGAAAAAAAAGCCGCATACATAAAAAAACTGGTATCCATACCCCTTCGATAGAAACATCGCAATGGGACCTTTCTCACTTGGGTTTGAGGTCCCTAAGTTTGATAAATACAAAGGGAGGGGAAATCCTATGGATCACATCAAATAATTCCACATCATGTGTATGGATATTTCCTACAATGATTCCTACTTAATGCACCTTTTCCCATGCAGTTTGGTGGGCAAATAATTTATTGGTTTTAACAATTGCCTCCAAGAATTCAAAACTTATAGTAGATAATCGATACGTTCATAGATCATTTCTCCTTCAATATTGGTATGTATATGATCTTGGAAGAGTTTTATACCCTCAAGAAAAACAAGGGGAATCCTTCACAAACTTCCTATAGCAGTGGAGGCAATAAGCTAGCAATAGAGAATGGCCTATACCTTAAGAGAAACAAGTCGAAATCATCATTGCTAATGTCGACATGAATTTATCCTTTCAATTAAAGATGCAATGTGTCATGTCTTATGATGAGCTTATCCTTAGGGCCCTCAACATTGAGAGATCCCTAATGTCAAAAGGGATCAAAAAAGTGTATAAAGACAACCACCCACCCACTATTTCTAATGACAAAACCCACTTTTGGGCCAAGAACAAGAATGCTACTAGTGATGGTGTTGTTGATCCAAAGGTGGTCTTAAGTGCTCCTAGGAAAGAAAACACCCAAACCATGAACACACAAACACCACCACCAAACACTCAACATGGACCACAAAGAACAAACACTACTCCTAAGAAACAATTAACTCCCTTAGGGTAACCTATGGAGGATGTGTTAAAGAAGTTGGTACAATATAACCTTATCACACTCCTAAATTTCTCAAACTATCCAAAGCCACAAGTCAAAACTCCTAGCTATAGAGAATATCATTTCTATGAATTTCATTAATACAAAGGTCATAAAAAACAAAAACAAATTAGACTCAAACATCTGATCCAAGATCTCAGTGAAGAAAGAGACATTGATATTGGTCAAAAATCTAGGAATAACAATCTGAAAATTTACACAAATCCTATGCCTAATCATAAAAAATAAAAAAATGTGAGAAATGCATCAACCTAAAATAACATAAATCATACCCATGATACCATGATGGGACACATTTGTGTTATTCATTCATCACAACATGAGGAATCAGACACATATCAAGATATTGTTTTAAAACAAAGTCCAAACCAATCAACGGTGTCTAGCAATATTTCATACTATAATAGCATCAAATATGTATCAAGTTGTGATATCTATCCCACATATGACTCAATGATTGGACATGTTGAAGAAGTTACAAATGAGCAAGAAATATGCCTTATTGCACCCATACCTACAAAATATTGTGAAGAGCCTTTTACTGAAGATGTCTCATCCACCTAAGAGTCATTGCAAGATGATGTTCTTGAATATAACGAAAGTGGTTCTAAATCAAGTCAAGATCAAGAGCTTATTCCCCAAAGTATTATCATAACTTGATGAAAAAATTTCAATACGTTAAAAATTCCAAGGATATATCAAACACTACCTATGAGATATTTTCCTGTGAGGGGCATATAGACGTTCTTCATCTAGAACTTGAATCCTTTGATATTGGCATCAAGACACAAGAGAAAGCAATAGTAAAGATTTTTTATTATTATAGTGATTGTGAATCATCAACATCTTTTGAATCACTACCAACATCTTTTGAAGTAGAATAAAAAAATAACGATGTCATAAAATCAAAGCAAACATGTTAGGAATATGATGTCATTTAATTGCAATCCTAAATATATTTCATGTATCTCCTAAGTCTTTGGAAAGTTTTCCCCAACACTAGGATTAGAAAGAGATTAAATTTTAATGAAATGGGCATGTAAATTGACATTTGTAATTATTCCTAAATAATAGGAACATGTGGGGACACCCATGACAAGTTCCTAAATAATAGGATCACATGGAGTGCCCACATGGAAGGTGGATTCCACCTTGCTTCCGTTAACTATTTGGAGGATTGATAACACTTTAGTAATTCATGTTTAGGATCCTAAAAAATAGGTATTGATATTTACAAGAGTGTAGTGACACTATTAGTTTAGTATCAGTTCAGTTTAGTATCAATTCAATATTAGTTCAGTTTAGTTCAATTTAGTTTAGTTTAGTTGAGTTGAGTTGAGTTGAGCTCAATTCAGTTATAGTTTAGTTATCTTCAATTGCATGTAGTTATTTTGAGTTGAATGCTAGTTCACTTGAGTTTCATTTTATTTGACTTGAGATGTATGACTAATGAATTTAGTTGCATGATAGATAACATGTCAATACTTTTAGTTATGTGGGCCGATTATTGGGCACCAACTTTTAGGTGAAGCTTCCAAGATATATTCTTATCTAGAGTTCAGTTAAGTGTTCAGTTTGGGACATCTAAGTTGAGGAGACTTTGGTTTCGGCTTCATGTTACATTGTGAAACTCTACTTGCACAATTTGGGTGTATATATTTGTGAGGAGATTTTATCTCTTGTATTGATAACTCTTATGTGAGTTTACATGCTTAGAATTGTCTATAAATTGCAGCAAGTGTATGAGAGTTTTATGTGATTTCAATGAGAGTCAAAGAAAGTTTATTGCAGGTTATGAAGAAGGATTATTTAAGGAATGGAAGCATATAAATCAAGGATTGATATAGTATTATTGTAATCCTGGTTTAAGGTTAAATAATATAAGCACTATTGATTCTAGTGGTGGAGTTTTTACCCGAAAGGGTTTCTCCACATATATGTTGTGTCACTTCTATCTTCTATATACATTCTTTTACATTATTTTTTATATTTCTAGAACTGGTAAAATTGAACCAAATAGAATAATCATATACAAAGAATTTATCTAAACATAATAATCATGCAGAAATGACTATGACAAAGAACACTTAATTAGATCTACAATATGATAGTTGTTCAATTTTTTAAGCTACAGATTTCACCTTCATTTTTCAACATTACCAAATGTTAAAAATGGCATACAAACAACAACACATAACTCCATTCATGAACCTCAACTCCATAAAAATAATAATTAGCATAACTTGATGACACTAGTGGGGAATTTCAACACTTATAAAGTATTCCTTTTCCTTACAATATTGATCATTTTTCCATATGTGTCAATGTTGGGGCTTCATAATAAAAACTATTATATTACCTTTCAATAGTACCATTTATTATTATATTTAGACTCCATGCAACTTGGGACTTAGATTCTTTAAAAAATTTATCAAAACTCAAAATAAAGAAACTAGATTGAGAGTAGGGAGGCCTGGAAATGATTTGAGGTATCTTTCTTGATAAAAATCTTTCAACCAAGTATAGTGAGAAATTTAATATATCTTTCATGAATTTGACGAGTGTTTTTTGTTTCTAAAATTAAATGAACCTATATTTTTATCTATTAGGTGTAGAGTCGCTAAACAGTTGTCAAAGCCTCAAAATCTAAAAATCTACAAATGAGATACCTTCCCATTAAATTTAGCTAAGGCAAGTCATGGGTGTTTATAGGATAGAGTTCAATTCAAAATAATATACATTCACTACAAAGGATATGTGACATACTTAGCCAACAAGAAACTCATTTAAAGATATAACATACATAATATATACACCCCTTGATTATAGTAGATGAATGGTTTTTGTATAAGTAGGCTAAAAGTAGAGAATAGTGAGTAAAAATTAAAGAATAGAGAATAAAGTACAAAATATATGATATAAAGATATTATATCAATGAATTATAATGAAGAAGACCAATATATGAATGAATTATTTACTAGTGTTTTAAATGATTAAGTGGATATAATTATAATGATCTAATGGACATATGATGTTCTATGAGATAGTATGCATGTGTATTTCCAATTTTAAGTGTTCTTTATTGCTAGAACCCTTTGTTAACTCACCACATGAGTGATAATATTACTATTATAACTCTTACTAGATTATAAAAATTAAAATTAACGAACTTAAATTTAGATCCTTGATCTACAAAAACTTGGGTCTCTTGAGTGAGAGCCAAGTATCATAACTAACTAGAGTAAAATAGAAATGGCAGCTCTAGACATGGTTTATGCACTATATAAATTTAGAAATTACCAACTCATAAATCCAATTATATTATTTGAAAACCATGGGCCACTAAAATAATTAATTAATATATCAATCATACATGGTATAATTTGTAGATAGTTTATACTATTTCAAGAATTTGAATTTAAAATTATGACAAAATAAGGAAAATTTAATCAAGAACTAGATTAATTATTTATAATTGATATTAGATAGAGGGACTATTAGTGAATTTAACTCCTTTGAAAGTAAATATTTTGAGTTACCATGATACCAAATGAACTTATTAACATAGCCTAATTCCTCTCTACAAGAAAAATACTAGAGAATATCTCTAAATATGAGAGAAATGAGATTTTTTGAAGGTCCCCACCTTACACATTGATTGTAAGAGAACCCAATATTAATGGGAGGGATGAAGACATATCTAGAGAACATAACTATATAGAAGGTCTTAAATGAAAATTTATGTCAATAGTTTTATAATGGCCCATTCTTTTTAAGGATCCAAAATAATATAATGCATGTTTTAGGGTAGGAAAACTTGCTACAAGATATGAAATTCTCTTGAAATTGTTAAAAACACAAGCCTAATTTGAAAAATGTGATTTTTTTTGTTTAAATATCGATTCCCTACAAGAAAATTAAAATAAATATTCATCATAATAGGGGTGAAATTACTTACTAAATGGATTAAATATGAAGAAATGCCATATTGTACAAATAAAATTATTATAATATACATACCAAAATATTATAGCTATGTTTGGTTATCCCTTAGTCTAACAAGTGACTAGAGGAAGTACCTTATGAAAAAGATAATTGAAAAAGTACTACATAGATTATTGATCACACATAATAGAAGAATTATTTATAATCCTCAAGCCAATGGTTTAGTTGAGATAGTAAATAAAACCGTAGGTACCACACTCCCCATAATTTCCAACAATAACACTAAATATTGTCGTCTTGAAAGACCAATTGCCTTCTAGAATTATAAAATAAATTAAAAAATATTAACCATGATTTTTTATATTTCAACTGGTGTATAGAATTTTTCCATCATTACCCATGTAGTAAATTATACAAAAATTAGACAAACTACTATATTTTTGAATGATGAAGAACCAAATTACACGAAATATTGAGTTTAGACACCTAAATTTGTCCTCACTCAACAATGCTAGAAATTATTCTTTTCCATTTTTTATTTAAATAAATATATATTTATTTAATTCATTAATATTTTATCATTATTTCTCACTAAAAATTAAATAAATTTATATTTATATAATAAGTTTAACTTTTGTTCTCCTATCTTCAAAACACAAAAAAGTATTTTTTAATCCCATTTTCTCACCCTAAACCAAATTAGTTTGTTAAATAAAAATAAATAACTAATTAACCCTTGAAAACATATAAGTTTTATTAATATAATTAACCACCTCTAATTCCATTTATCCTAAAATATTGTGGTAAAATATTGAAAATCCATTTGATCAATAAAATAATCACCCTCAATTTAGCCCATGTGACTCAAACATATATGATTATTCACATGTTCCCATCCCTTATACTTATGTGATCTCTCACAAATGTGAAAGGATACATATTTATAATATCCTCGTCTCATTGTGTTCTCACACATTTGTTAGTGTTGCAAGGTGTGACGCTTGGTCTCCTCGTCCTGTGGTAGGTGTAGTCCAATGTGGTGCTTGGGCTTCGTGACATGGTTTAACCACTTCCTTTGGATCTTCATCTTGTATAAATCTAGTGGTTTTATCCGACATTGATAGGTCGATCTTTTTGTGCAACGACAACTGCCTATGCAACAGTTAGAGGACAATTATCATATTTTATCTTCCTAATGTGTCCTCATGCACATGTAAGAGGAAATTTATCCTTGACCCCTCTTCCCCATGAATCCTCACACACATATCTAAGAAGAATCATTCTCAACCATTGAATTTAATAAATAAAATTATGTCCCCAATGCTTAATTAATCCTCTCTTATCCTTAGTGCATCAATCCAATGATACAACTTATTATCCTCTCCTTGTCCAAAGCTATCAAAAATCCTCCATAATTGATCTTTAAATAAAATTTAATCCCTTGATCAAGCCATCATAAAATATATAAATCAAAGGACCTCTAGTCCATTTTTCCATTCATATTTATTCTCAAGTCATATTTTTAATTCTCCAATAAGACTCCATTCATCCATTCTTCATAAATGTGTGTACATCATATCAAAAGGGTTGAGAGAGCCATCTCTCAATGCTTGGGTGAAATCCTCATATTTCCCAATGTAATGTACATTAAACATGAAGGTTAATATATTTAATTATAGTTTGAACTTTGTTTCTTTCTTTATTTTCATTGATTATATTTTGGCACCCCTCAATGATCTAACCCTTTTCTTTTTCTTGAATATTTCAAGTTTTGATCACTTATGCTTTAGTTTAGTGCATACTCTACACAAAATTTTTGCATCATACACATTGGTACCTCCATCCTAATGAGTCATATATTCTTCCCATTTGGTCACAACTCCATCCATTTTTCCACTTTATTTTATTTTGATTCTCATTATTTCTATTATATGTAATTTTTTATCATTTTTTAATATATTTTACTTTATCACTAAACATTTCTTAAATGGGTTTAATTTATTTTATTTTAGGTTTCCTACCTACTTCCCAATAGTCCATTTCAATGTCACCACTTTTCCTTCTTACACTTGTGTGATTCATTGCCAATGCACCTTCCTTTATTTCCCCCACCTATCTGTATAGACCAACATCTATTATCTTATTATCTTTGTCTTTTAGATTTTTCATATTTATATCATTCTCATAATTTTTTTAACCTTGTATTTATAGGTCTAACTCATTTTTTACATGATTTTTCTTACTTATATAGCTAATCATTTCATTGCTTGAATTTTTCTCATTTTACTAGTGTCATTATGTTGGATGTTGTGGTTGTCATTCACGTCGACACTACTAGCATTGATTAGACTTAAGGTTGTATATGTCAAGGATATTGAGAAAATTGTAAAAATAATATTACTAGCAGCCAGTGAAGCTAAGAAGGTCAAAATGTTGTAAAGTATTGTACATTGAGGATTTGAAGGTGCACTTCAAAGGGTTTATTGCTCAATCTTTCTAGTATGTTGTCCAAAATTTTCAGAGGTTCACATAAAGATTTTTGGAAGTTATGAATATTTGTGTTCCTATAGTTATTTGGTTTCTGTAGATGGTGTTCTTGGATGAAGCGAATGAAATTATGGTAGTTTCATGTGTTGTGCATGTACCTATGCCATTCATGGATGAGTCTAGATCATGATCTATCCTTGTTGTACGTTCGCATTTTTTAGAGTGTTTGTCATTAGAGATTTTTTCGATGTGTGCTCGAGTTTTCATGTTCTTGGCCGACATGATGATGTTAGTGTGTTGTGGATCCATGAGGATTAATATTTTTTTGTTTGCATCCTCGCTGTGTTGTGACCGACTTGTGTTGGTGCACATTGAAATTTATTCATGTATTGAGGCCTATAGTTGTAATTTATTCTTTATTTGTGGCTAACTGAATAGTGGATGTAAATCCGTATAGTGGATATATATAAGTGTTTGTTTTACTCATTTATAGGAAATTTTCAGTGTGTACAAGTGATGTACATGTGCGAATAAAGGTTAGATCATTCAGAGAAGAGTGTGGAGGAGATTCAGTAGAGTGTGGAAGGTCTTGTAGAAGTTTTTGTGCGCCTAACTGGAATTGTAATCAGGCTTTTGTAGAAGCTATTTTCTCAGTTCGACTTCATCAGATGGATTTAATCTGATTATTTTATGTAAGGCAGTGAACCTTCCCTTTGTGCAATGTGCTCTAGGCAGTGTGACTGAATGCATGTGCATTCCCTTTTATTCTTCATTATATGTCTAACAGGGTATAATATTGTGGACTAACATCCACCATGGTTTTTCCCCTAATAGGGTTTCCACGTATAAAATCTTGGTGTTCATGTGTCTTTGATGTTGTTAATTTATGCTTGCACTGTTATTTATCAGATTTAAGATTTAAGGTTGATTAATGTTGTATAAGTTTGATTTTGGTAACAACTGATTCACCCCCCTCTCTATTGTCTATCCTTGCTTTTCCAACAATTGGTATCAAGCTAAGTTCCTTTGAAGAAGCCTAACAACTTTAGTTGATCCGAGATGGCATCATACAAGAAGGATAGTCCTAGATACGATGGTACACAATACTCTTTATGGAAATTAATAATGGAGTTCCATTTGAAGTGCATTGGAGAACCGTATTGGAACATTACAAAAAGTGCATATACTATTCCTCATAATGGTATGTCCTCTAAAGAGTAGATCAAGCAAGCAGAAGCTAATACCAAGGCTATTGAAGCATTATTGAGTGATTTGACAAATTCAAAAATGACAAATGTGTTAGGATTGAAGACTGCATACCAGATCTGGAAAAAGTTGGAAACATTGTATGAAGGAGATGCGCTAGTAAAGAGTGATAAGCTACAAATTCTAAAAGGAAAATGGGAAGACTTGAATATGAGTGAAGATGATAATATCCTCTCTTTTTCTTAGAAGATAAATGAGTTGGTGATGAACATTAGATGTGCTGATGGAACCTTGGATGATGAAGAATTTTTGGCTAAGATACTTAGATTTGTGCCTCCCTCTTACAAAACAAGAGCTCATGCTATTGATGAACTCCAGATAGTGACAAATAGTACAAGAGACATGTTGATTGGAAAACTTGTTGCATTTGAGTTAAGTGAATTTGGTGAATCTACTCCTAAGACTGAATCTGCATTCAAAGCTACAGTATCTGATGAAAGCCAACAAAGATACAATCTAAGTGAGAGTTCCAAAAGGACATTCAAATATGAAAATGAGATGAAAAATATTGAAGATGAAGAAAGAGAATTGGAATAACTGGAAGTATTGATTTTGAAAAGAGAAGCTAGAGGGGTATGTATAGGATCATGATGGGCCAAAAAGTTGTGATATGTAAGCCATATGATGGTCCATGTGGCTGACGACTTTTTTTACCAAAAAATGATGAAAAAAAAAGGGTTTTTAGAGGATATTCTTAGATTTCCACCAATATAAATTATGATTTAATTTGAATTTAATAAATAATTATTATTCATTTTCTATTAGAATTATGAATAAAGTCTTGATTGATAGGCTGATTGAAAAACAACTATAACTTTCAAATGGTATCACATTTTTTCAATTTGAAACATGCATCACATTCTATGATTTGCATAATATAGGATAAAAAAATTAAAAAATGAATTTCATGAATTTTTGATCAAGTTAAGGTGGTTAGATAGACAAGCTATTATATTTTCTAAAAGTTCTAATAAAAAATCATAATTAATTATTTACTTGAAAAAAAAATTATAAAAAAATATGCATCACATCGAGACATGAGTCCTCTACTTATATAAAAAATATTATCATTTTATTGTGGTTAGGGTTGTCAGACAGACACCTACTTCTTATTTTTACCCTAAAATTTAAATACTAGTGCATTGAAATCTCAAATTTTCACCAAATAGTTTTTTTTTTTTAAATAAAGGTCTAGTAGTTTATAAACTACATTCAATTTGCTATAGATTCTATTTTTACATTTGTTTGAAATAATATAGATAACTTATTCAAATAATTATGTCAAGTTGTCTAATTCTGGTTTTTTATCTTTTTATTGCCACTTAAGGGTCTATTTTTTTCATGACGATCTTGCACATACCCAGAGGTCATGGTAAGTACAAAGGAAATTTTACCATCAAATGTTTTTCTTGTAGTAAAATAGGTCATTTTTCATCTAGATGTCCTAAAAGAGTTTCTAAGTACAAACCTTAGAAGACTAGATTTCAAAGGAAATGTTATTATGTTGAAGAAGGTGTAATTGATGGAGAATCTGATAAAGAAACCATAAATAAAGATGAATGGGTATTTATTTCTATCAAATAAAATGGTCAAGTGTCCACTGAATCTACAAGTAATGTGAATGTTGAGAAAGCTCTTGCAGAAAAAAATGAAGAAAAGGATGAGTGGGTAATTGACAGCGGATGCTCACATCATTTGACTGGTGACAAAATCAAGTTTGTAACCTTGGAAGACTATGGTGGTGGTGTTGTAGTATTTGGAGACGACACTTCTAGTGTGATTCATGGCAAAGGCACTATTTCTTATGGTGGTAAGCATAATATTGATGATGTTCTTTATGTAGAATGCTTAAAGCATAAATTTTTAATTGTTGGAAAGATGGTAGACAAGGGTTACAATCTTCAATTCAAGGATGGTAAGTGTATAATAAGGGGAATTTATGGAAATATGATTGCTTCAGGTACAAAGACAAAAATTAATATCTTTCATTTGAGTGTTGCTAGTGAAAGTTGTTTAATTGCTCAAATTGATGTAAGTTGGTTATGGCCAAGAAGGTTGTGTCATGTAAACTTTGATAACATTGTAAAGATAAGCACTACACAAGAAGTCAAAGATCTTCCTAAGTTAGGAAAGGCTACTGAAACTATGTGCAAGGAATTTCAGATGGGAAAGCAGACAAGAAATTAATTTTGGAGCAAACATTATAGCTCTAATGGAGTGTTGGATTTGATACATACTGATCTATGCAGTTCATCCAAAATAAAAAGTCTACAAGGTGAAAGGTAATTTATGTTTCTCATTGATGATTATTCTAGAATTATGTGGGTTTCTTTCTTAAGAGAAAAACATGAAGCATTAGAAAAGTTCAAAAGTTTCAAATCTATGGCAGAGAATGAGATAGGTCAGATGATCAAATGTCTAAGATCAAACAAAGGTGGTGAATTCACTTCTCGAGAATTTAATTCTTTATGTGAAGAGCATGGAACCCAAAGATAGTTTTCTCCTCCCTAGACCCCTCAACAAAATGGATTTTTTGAAAGAATGAAGATAACTATTTTAAACATTGCTAGAACCATGATGCTAGAATTAACTTTTCCTCATTTCTACTAGAGAGAAGTTGTAAGTACTATTGTGTATACCATTAACAAGGTGTATGTCAATAGTAATTATGGTAAGACACCTGTTGAGATATGGTTTGGTTATAAGCCTATCGTCAGATATTTCAAAAAAAAAGGAAGCAAATGTTGCATCAAGAGAGATGATAATATATGCAAGTTTGATCCTAGAATTGATGAAGGAATATTTTTGGGTTACTCTACTAAAAGTAAAGCTTACCGGTGCTTTAATAAGAGATTAAAGAAAATGGTTGAAAGTGAAAATTTCAAAGTTGATGAAAATATTGTTAGACCATCAAAATATAGTGGATATGATTCAAATGATAACATTAACAATGATGTTTAGACACATAATCAACTTAATATTGTTCTAGTGAACCAAGGGAATCAAGAGGAAGAGACTAGTAGAAGTGAAGAAGAAAGAACACAAGAACAAGAAGTAAGAGAAAATCCTAAAACTCCCAAGTATGTGAGGTGAAATCATTCTGGTAGTCAGATCATAGGAGATAAGAGCAAAGGTGTGCAAACTAGAAGAAGAATTCTAGAAGAATATTGTCTAATTTCCAAAGTTGAGCCTAGTAATATCAGTGAAGCATGCAAGGATGAACATTGGATGGAAGCTATGAAAGAATAACAAATGTAGATAGAGAAGAATGATACATGAGATATTGTTCCTAGACCTCAGAACAAAAATGTGATTGGAACCAAGTGGGTGTTCGAGAATAAGATGACTGAGCAAGGTGAAGTGGTCAGAAACAAAGAAAGACGGGTTTGCAAAGGGTACTCATAGATAGAAGGTATTGATTTTGAAGAAAAAGTTTCCCCTCTTGCTAGAATTGAAGCTATAATATAATTACTTGCTTTCGCTACTTTCAAGAATTATAAATTCTATCAGATGGATGTAAAGTCAACATTTTTGAATGGTGAGCTAGAAGAAGAAGTCTATGTTGAACAACCAGATGGATTTCAATTGACTGGTGAAAAAGACATGGTATGTCGATTGAAGAAAACTCTATATGGACTTAAGCAAGCTCCTAGAGCTTGGTATGCTAGATTGGATAAATAATTGTTGAAGCTTGGATTTAATAAATGTACTCCTGACAATGATATGTATTTCAAGTTGGATCAGAATAAAGAATTGAGCATTGAAGTCTTTTTTGATGATTTTTGAAGGTGATTATGATTAGTGTATAAAGTTTTCTGAAATGAAAAGTGAGTTTGGAATTTCAATTATAGGAGAGTTGAAATTCTTTTTAGGATTGCAAATCAATTAGTTAGATGATGGAATTTTCATATCTCAGTCTAATTATGTGAAAGAGTTACTAAAAAAAATTGGCATGGAATATTCAAAGCCAGTTGGTACACCTATGATAACTGAATGAAAACTTACACAAAATGATGATTCTCCTAAATAAAATCAAACAATACACATTTCAATGATTAGTTGATTACTCTATTTGACTCATACCATGCCAAATATAATGAATGTTGTATGTATGGTTGCTAAATTTCAAGTTGTTCCTAAAGAATCTCAAGTAATTGTTGTGAAAATAATTTTTAGATACCTGAAAGGGACAATTGATCTTAGTCTTTGGTATCCTAGGGATGATGATATTATTCTGAGTACGTTCTCTAATGTTGATTAGGCAGGAGATATAGATGATAGGAAGAGTACCAGTGGCAATGCATTCTTCTTAGGAAAGAAGTTGGTATCTTGGCTAAGGAAAAAGAACTCAGTTTCATTGTCTACTACTGAGGCAAAATATATTGTTGTTTCAAATAATTGTACCAAATTATTGTGGATGAAGCAAATGTTGAGAGATGTAAAAATTAAGTATGAAGAATCCACTACCATATTTTGTGACAATTCAAGTTCCATTAATATTTCCAAGAATCCACTACTCCATTCAAAGACCAAGAACATATCCATAAATTTTTGAAAGATAAAGTGAGTGACAAATAAGTTAGATTTGAGTACATACCTACCAAAGAGAAAATTTTAGATATCTTTACCAATCCATTTTATAAGGATACTTTTGAGTACCTCAAAGGCAAGTTAGGGGTGATTTCCCCTCTTGATCAAAACTAAGATGTAGGTCTTTGCATCAGTTCATGAATTCATAGCCATATCCTATTCTGCATTGATGTTGTGGTGGATACTACTTAGGGGGAGTAGTCAGATGATTCAAATTTTTGATAAGAGCATGTGTATCTTTTCCATTGATGTCAAAGGGGGAGATAAATTTTTTGAAAAATGTGGGAGAGAAGAGCAATGAAGAGTGCACAATCTCAGGGGGAGATTGTTGGAGTAGAGTTATTTGGGTTGATGGTATTATATTCACATCATGTCTTGCCATCAATGCCAAAGGGGGAGATTTTTGGATGTTGTGGTTCCATTCCTAATATGTGGTTTTCATTGATGTCAACACTATTAGCATTGATGAGGCTTAAGGTTGTATATGTCAAGGATATTGAGAAAATTGTAAAAATAATATTACAGGCAGCTAATGAAGCTAAGAAGGTTAGAATGTTGGAAAGTCATGTACATTGAAAATATGAAGGTGCGCTTCAAAGCGCTTGTTTTTGAAGCTTTCTATTATGCTTTCTGAAAGTTTTAGAGGTTCGCATGAAGATTTGTGGAAGTTATGAAGATCTGTGTTCCTACAGTTATTCAATTTCCGTAGATGGTGTTCTTGGATGAAATAGATGAAATTTTGGTAATTTCATGTGTTGTTCATGTACTTGTGATGTTCATGGATGATTCTAGATCATTCTCTATCCTTTTTGTACATTCACATTCATCAGAGTGTTCATGATTAGAGATTTTTCTGATGTGTGCTCGAGTTTTCATGGTCTTGGCCAACATGATGATGTTAGCATGTTGTGGATCCATGAGGATTAACATTTTATTGTTTGGCATGTTTGAAGGTGTTTCTTTGGGTCCTCACTATGTTGTGAGTGACTTGTTTTGGTGCACATTGAAATTTATTCATGTCTTGAGGTCGACAATTGTAATTTATTCTTTATTTGTGGTCGACTGAATAGTGGATGTAAATTCGTATAAAAATATATATATAAGTGTTTTTTTTCCTCATTTGGAGGCAATGTTCAATGTGTACAAGTGATGTAAATGTGTGAATAAAGGTCAGATCATTCAGAGCAAAGTGTGGAGGAGATTGAGAAAAGTGTGGAAGGGCTTATAGAAGTTTTTGTGCGCCTAACTAGAACTGTAATCAGGCTTTTGTAGAAGCTATTTTCTCAGCTCAACATCATCAGATGGATTTAATTTGATTACTTTATGTAAGGCAACGAGCCTTCCCTTTGAGTAGTGTGCTCTAGGAAATGCGCCCGAATGTAACTCATTCCCTTTTATTCTTCATTAAACTTCTAACAGGGTATAATCTTGTGGACTAATATCCACTATGGTTTTTCCCCTAACAACATTTCCATGTATAAAAAATTGGTGTTCATATTGTTTTTCTGATGTGTTATTAATGTATGCTTTCACTGTTATTTATCACATCTAAGATTTAAGGTTGATTAATGTTGTATAATTTTGTTTTTGGTAACAACTGATACACCCCCCCCTCTCAGTTGTCTATCCCTTTTTTTCCAACACCTTCATTGTTAATATCCTATCAATTGATGCATCCACCTTCCTTCACAAAAAATAATTCTCATATTTTTTCCTCTTTTTTCTTCTAATTTTCTTAAGTAAATTATTCATCTAATATTTTCCCACCCATCCTATCCTTATGCATATAGATTTTCTCATTTTTTAGCCATTCACCTAGCTTCTTTGGTAGGTTATATATTGGTGTATGTGTAGTCTCCCAAGTCACCTATATAGTTCAATGCCTACACAATTTGGTGATTTCACCATAAAATTGAACACCTCTAACATTTTAAAAAAATCATTATTTATTGTATAATTATCATCTAACCTGATCATTTTTATATCTTAACCTCTTATTTTTGAAACTTAAATCATTATCCAAATACATTATCATCAAACTACTAACATATTTATGTTTTCTAAGCTACATTTATCTAAGGCCTTGAATTTTTTCCTAGATTAGTTGCACACTAATATTTAATGCTAAATGGCCATTTATTTATTGTTTTTGTTATTCAAGTAGTGTGCTTGATTTATTTTCACAACACAAGGTGATCTCAAGGTTAAAAAATACCATTTTATCTATTTATTTTTTTCATCCTAAGAAACCTTAGTGTGTACATTCTCTCCCCTTACACTTTATGTAGTCTTGGGTGACCAAAAATACATATATAATTATTTTTATTTGGTCCTACCTAATGATTTGATCAACATAGAGGGTGATCTCAACCCTCATGTTCTACTTGGGTATATATTTTTTTAGAAAAATTAAAGGATTCCCACATTAAAAGAGATATTTTCTTTTTAGGACAAGAATTTTAAAACAAATATACCATGGGATATGAAGGAGGATAGTGAGTTACCATCTTAAACTAGGTATTTAGACACATCCATTTAATTTTTATTATTGGGCCTCATGTACTCTTGTAGCATATAGAGAATGTTAAATAGTTAAGATAATTGAGAGGGGGGTGAATTAGTTATAATAAAAAAAAATCTTGACTTTAATTAATCTAGAGAAAACTTAAATCAATTAGATATTACTCTAACAGATATGAACATGAAATCACATAACAACACCATGCACAATGAACACCAAAATTTATGTGGAAACCCAAAAAGGGAAAAACCATGGAGAATTCTAATTCTCAATTATAGAACACCGATTAAGGTGACATCAATTAAGATTATTTTTACAAAGGCTCACTACTAAATTTCTCACTGTAGGTAAATCTCACTATCGGTCAGCTCATTGCTCGACTATTACAACCAAAGATAAAAAGGATCACTACCTCAAATCAGCACACTACATATTTACCATGAATTTGGAACCAAGAATTAGAATATACATGTTACAATGTAAAAAATGTTTTTGGGAACACTAACCACTTCCTAGATTGCTATGAACCCAAAAGAGTGTATATCATTATGTTGCAAAATAAATGAGACTAGTACAAACACTACCAAAGATATATCATTATAGCACAACATCTGGAGCATGCCAATCTGGATCACCAAAGCATCAAAACCGAACCTCGATCCATCAACCAAGATATGTTGACATCAATGAAAACCATTAATGACAACAATAAACAACATCACATTCCAAAAATCTCCCCCTTTTTCATTGATGGAAAAATCCATCAACGACAAACCAAGCAACACAATCTCAGCATCAACAACATCAAGGACCTTCTTTTCTTCTCACCCTTCGACATAAAAGACAAAGGGAAAACAACTCCCCTTGAAAAAATTACTCCACTCCTCCTATGAGGAAGCCACCAAGCATTGATCCAGATAAGTGTGAGAATATAATACCCTAGACCAATGCATACCTTGGTGCAAATTATTATAGACTAGGAGGGCGAAGAACCCCTAACTTCTGTCTGAGATACTCAAAATTATCCTTTCTCAATTATTTTGTTAAACTATCTACAATATACTCTTTTATAGATACATATTCAAGTCTCGCCTCATTGTCCAAAACCATCTCTCTCAAGAAGTGATATCTATTGGATATGTGTTTTGTTCTAGAGTGCTATACTAGATTCTAGGAAATGTTTATTGCACTAGAATTATCACACATAATTGAGATCGGTTCATCAAATGATATGCCAATGTCTTTTAGCATTTTTTTTATCTACAATACCTGATTGCAACATAAGGATGTTGCAATGTATTCAACTTTAGTAGTACATAAAGATACATAATCTTATTTCTTGCTTGACCAAGCAACCAATCAGGAGCCAAGGAAATAGCTCCACCACTTGTGATCTTCCTATTATCAACACACTCTGCCCAATCAACATCAGTATAGGTTGTCAAAGTGAAATATGAATCCTTTGGATACCATAACCCCATTTCTTTTGTACCCTTCAAATATCTAAAGATCATTTTTACTGCAACAACATGTGATTCCTTTTGTTCTTGTTGATAATAATAGAATGCATAATGTCTAGTCTAGTAGCAGTCAAATATAACAATCCTCCAATCATTGAACTATACGTACTTGCATAAGCTTTAGGTGAATCATCTTCTTTTGTCAACTTACATCAAGTAATAATAAGTTTACAAACCGGTTTGGAGTTCTCCAATACAAACTTCTTCAATAATTCTTTGGTATACTTGGATTGAGAAATGAAAATTCCTTTGATGTTTTGATTTACTTGTAATCCAAGGAAGAAATTTAATTCACCGATCATAGACATTTTGAATTCCTTTTGCATTTCATGTTCAAATTTTTTGCACATGTCATCATTTCCTCCAAAAATTATGTCATCAACATAAACCACAACAATCAAAATTTGATCTGAATGAATTTTGTAGTATAAACTACTATTAGCAAATCCCTTTTTAAATCCTTATACAATCAAGTACTTGTCTAATATGCCATACTAGGCTCTATGAGCCTGCTTCAATCCATATAAAGATTTCTTCAAACTTCAAACAAAATTTGGGTTACTTTTGGACTTAAATCCCTCTAGTTGCTCGATGTAGACTTCTTCCTTCAGTTCTCCATTCAAGAATGTAGATTTTACATCCATTTGATAGACTTTGAAATCCTTAAAAGCTACAAAGGCTAAGAATATCCATATCACTTTAGTCCAGGCAATAGAGGAATATGTTTCTTCAAAATAAATACCTTCAATTTGAGTTTAACCTTTGCAAACCAATATTTCCTTGTTTCTCATTACCTTTTTGTTTTCATCCAGCTTGTTCTAGAATACCCACTTTGTTCCAATTACATTTTTTTCTGCCAGTCTGGGAATAAGTTCCCAATTCTATTTTTTCTCTATCTGATCAAGCTCTTATTTCATTGCCTTCATCCAATTCTGATCATTGTATGCTTCTTCCACAATATTTGGCTCAATTTCCAAGAGTAAACAAATTAATACTTTTTCTTGTGTCTCTTTGCTTCTTGTGATGATTCCTTTATTCTTATCTCCAATGATCTAATTTTTTGAATGGTTTCTATGTACATACCTTGGGGCTTTAGTTGTATTTGTTGAGGCCTCCTTTGTCTCTTCTTCTTTCTTATCCTTTTCTCCTTTGTCATATGAGTCATCTGATTCATATTCAATATGCCTATTAGGATTTCTTTGAACATCTTCATCAAATTTCACATTCGCACTTTCAACTATCATGTTTAGTCTCTTTTTTTAGCATCGATATGCCTTTCTTCATGTAGAGTAACCCAAAAATATACCTTCATTAGCTCTACTTTTGAACTTTCCAAGGTTGTCCTCATCTCTTTGGATGTAGCATTTTCTTCCAAATTTTTTGAAGTAATTTACAATGGGAGCTCTTCCATGCCACAACTCATACGATGTAGATTTCCATATTACCTCCAAAACAATACTCTATTACGAGTGTAAATTGTTGTGTGTATCACTTCTCTCAAGTAGACCTGTGGTAAAATTGCTTCACTGATTATTGTTCTAGTTGCTTCTTGAACTATCTAGTTCATTCTTTCTACTACACCATTTTGTTGTAGTGTTCTAGGGGCAGATAGTTGTCGTTTAATGTCATGTTTCTCATAGAACTTGTTGAATTCATCAGAAGTGAACTGTCCTCCTCTATTAGATTTTAAACACTTGATTCTCCTATCAACCTCATTCTCAACTCTTGCCTTGAAAATCTTGAATTTTTCTAAAGCCTCTAATCTTTCTCTTAAAAATGCAACCTAGGTTAATCTGGAATAATCATCTATTAAAAGCATGAAATATTTCTCACCTTGTAAGCTTCTTGTTCTAGTTGGAAAACATAGGTCAACGTGTACAAGGTCCAAAAAAATGGTAGAGGATTCTTCTTTTCTTCGGAATTTTTCTCTGGTTTATTTTCCTTCTTGGCATCCTTTTTAGATAGTGTTGTATGGTTTGGTCAATCTTGGAAAATTTCTAATTGCTCTTATTGAACTTACCCTTACCAATTTTTTGAAGTTGATGTGACACATCCTTCAATTCCCAATCCAACTATCATTGCTCTAAGATAATAAACATCTCTTTTTAGCTCCTTTTAGTTGATAAATATTCCCACTTGTTCTTTTTCCTATCGCTATAGAAGTTCTAGAACTCTTTTGGATCTCACAACCATCATCCATGAAATACAACATTATAGCCATTCTTGCACATCTATCCAACACTCAAAATATTGTGATATAAACCCTTCACACAATAAAAATTGTCAGTGTTATGTTTTCCATCAAAGTTAATAGAACCAATTCCAACAATCTGTGTCATTTTATCATCTCCAAATCTAACAAAACCTCCATCATATTTCTCAAGATTCAAAAACTTACTTTTGTCACCGGTCATATGATTCAAATATCCACTATCACTCAACCATTCATCTCTATTTCTTTTGAAAATTAATGCAGCTTCAGTGTTAGCATTAGATTCCAAATAAATATTAGAGATATCAAATCTTGGTTCATCCTTTTCTACCAAAAAAAAAAAATCCTCATGATCTGATTCATCATCTGAAATATTGGTATTCTCATTAACATAATAGGCATTCTTATTGATCTTTTTAAGTTCTTTCCTTGTTCCTTTCTCTAGACACTTAGTTGCTAAATGACCAATATTTCCACATCTAAAACATTTAAGGGGAAACATACCTTTATACTTTCTAGTACCTTTCTTTAGTTTTCTTATGAATTTTTTTTCCAACTCATTTCAACTTTCACTATCCGGATCTTCTTCTGTCTTTGTGGCTTTGAAGGCTATTTAATATTTCTCCTTTTATTTTCCAGATTTTCTCATCTCAAATGCAGTCAAGGTTCCAAATAGTTTCTCTCTAGTGAATTTCTTTGGATCCTAAACTTCCTCAATAGTTGATATCTTGTCACTGTAGCTCTCTAGTAGGGTCAATAGAATATTCTCCATAACATCTTCATTTATTAGAGTGCTTCCTTTATTTTTGACTTCATTTACTACACTGTCAACTCTCTGAAAGTAGCTTGCTATATCCTCACCTTCTTCCATCCTCAAATTTTCATATATGCACTTAGCTATCAACTTCTTTGATAATTTGACTATATCGTTTCCTTCATATATTTCTTTAAACTTTTCCCAAAATTCTTAAGCAATGCCCAACAAAATAATTTTTGTTAACTCAGTTTTAGACAAAGCACTAAATATTGCATAATTTTCCTTTTCATTCTCTTCATAGGCTGAAATATCATCTGCAAAAGAAGGACCATTTGTTGGTTCAACATATTTTGTCTCAATAGCTTTCCAAGTTTTGTACCCTAAAGAAATCAGGTCATGTCTCATCTGTACTTTCCAAAAATTGCAGTCAAATCCATCAAACATAGGAATTGTCATTTTGTGCACCATTGGATCTACCCCAAGCGATTAAGCTCTTCTTTGAGGAACCAAAGCTCTAATACCAATTGCTGAATAGTACATATAAATGAGAGGGAGGTGAATTGACTATTATAAAACAATTTTCTTGAATTTAATCAATCTTGAGAAAACTTAAATCAATCAGATATTAATCTAATAGATATGAACATGAAAGCACATAACAACACCATGCACAATGAACACCAAAATTTATAGCCCAAGAAGGGAAAAACTATGTAGAATGTTAATTCTCAATTATAGAACATGGGTTAAGGTGACTTTTAAAAAGGCTCACTACCAGATTGCTCACTACAGGTAAGGCTTACTACTGGTGGGATCACTGCCCGACTATTACACCAAAAGAAAAAGGCTCACTACCAGAAGAATGATGAAAGGGAATCCATCGTTGAAATAAATCTCACCAACAATGACACTGGATATAATCTCACTATATGTTGCCACTAGTTGTATACCTTCGCAAAATGTCTAGATTTTCAAATTCACATTCACCACACTTGCTTTCATCGAACAAAATTAACTTTTAATTATACCATTCCATGCCTTCATAATCTCCTAAGTCAGCCAAACATAATTTGAATTAGGTCACCACAAAACATTCCCACGGTGGTAAGGAATGAAACATGGACCATACATAACCTCCTCTCTCAAATCAACACACTAGATATTTACTATGGTATTCAAAACCAAGGAGTAGGATATACATGTTACAATGCAAACAATGTTCTAGGGCATGCTAACCACTTTCCAGATCAGTTTGGAACCAAAAGAGTGTATCTCATTATGTTGAAAAATAAATGGGATCATGACAAACATGACCAAAGATAGATCATTACAGCACAACATATGGAGGATGCCAATCTGAATCACTAAAGCATCAAAATCGAACCTTAATCCATCAGCCAAGATATGTTGACATCAATTATAAAATTTAATGACAAAAATCAATAGCATCACATTATAATAGAGTACACCTATAGTAACCTTATTCATCCTTGACTAAGATCTTTCTATCATATTTTTCTAGGTCTCATTGGTAGCTAGTAGGGTTTGAGAAGCTACTTAGCCTATACTTCTAAATTTTCAATATATAGATTAATTAGGGAAAGGACTTGACCTCGAAGCAAAAGGGGTGTTCCATGAAACATTCATCTCTAACTATCCTTAACTTCATAGAATATATTAGTGAGCTCACAAATGTAACACTCTCACATTAACTAGTTTATTATTTTCCTTGGTATATTTCCTATCAAATCTTATGGAATATTCCTCCTTGAATGTACTTATCTACTTGGTGTGTTTTCTAAATCACCCTTTTAAGGAAAGAAAAGTAATCCTTTTATTCCAATCCATTTAAAAATTTGAAACTTCTTCCATATTTTATATTAAAGTCTAACTTACATCCAAAATAAAATATTTCTCCATCTATCCAACCAAGCCTCCTCATCACTTCCTCTTAAATCAATCATCAAATTCTACCCTTCAATCTAATAATTAAATAGCCACTCATCTTCTAGTTTAATTATGCTCATCTAAACTTATATTTATGCTAATCAACACTTGTGTAGATAAATTCTCATGCACTTCAAGACCTACATAAATCATCACCTTTGTATCAATACCTAGAAAATCACTACCTAAAAATAATAATTATTCATCTAATACAAGTGTAATATTTTGAACCACCGTAAAATATTCAATCCATTCCAATGCTTCAATTCAATACTTAATCAAAATAATCCTTATCTTCATTACTAAATATAAATTCCAAATATTCTAATCTACATCCTATCCAAAAATCATCATCATTATCATATATATTATGAATTCCAAATCTCCTCTCCAAATTCTAAATATTTTTATGCAATTCAAAATATGGTAATCCAAATTTTAGTCTTCTAATTTAAAATTTCCATCATCCTATATCCAATATCTATTAATAATCTCCCACTATAACCATTCAATCCCATCAATTCTTCCAAATCTAATCTAACATCGTGAATCCATTATATTTTGATGTCTCCCCTTCCTAAACCAGAAATACCAACTTTGATGAGAAAGATGATTCTAATCTTGTTGAATAACTTGAATATGATACCTATGATTAATAATATAATTATTTTGGAAAAATATGTGATCCCAAAAAATATAGATGATATTGTCTTGAGTAATATTGCATCAATCCATTATCCCTAATCCATCATCGCTCATAACCAAGAGACCTTAGCATAAGTTGCACCACCAATTTTAAAGACATCAAAGAAAAACCCTATGCCATGGCAAAGGAAAAATATCTAAGTACCTCTTAAAAATTAAATATTAGCTTCCCAATCCATCTTTTATTTCTTATCCTTCCCTACCTTTGACAAGAGAAACCAATAATCTATCCATAACCTTCCTCAACACCCATCCATATCCTAAATCTCCATCTCTACTCCATATCCTACTCCATCAACTTCCTATTCCAGTCCTTCATCTCCCAAGCATTTGAAATCCACTTATTTATCTCCCAAATAATTTCACTCCACATCATCATAATTATTTAATTATTTCCTCCTATAGCTATTAGAAAATGATCCTATCCCACCATGGACAAATTTAATTGTGAAATACCGCTATGTCGCAAATCTAAAATCTACCAAATTCTACCAATACCTCAAATGAATAAATTGATCCATTCATAAGAATAATAAATAATTCCCCCATCCATACACACAACTACTATTTTCCCTTCATTCACTCAATTAAGGTATCCTAGAACCCCTTAAAATCAAAGGAAATCCAAAATTTCAAGACCTTGACCATAAACTTTCTAACCAATACATTGGTGCAGTATAGAAAATTATACGCTCTTGAAATTGGTGCAATTTCACACTTAATTTGGACCCATTTTATCACCCTTGCATTAATACCCATTTAATTCATCATTAATAGGCCCTTATGACCCATTATTTTAGTTCTCGGGGCTTGTTTAAGCTAAAAACCTTAAAAAATCATCAAAAACCTAAAAAATCCCAAAAGCCCACCCCAAAAATCTAGGGTGGGACTCATTCACCACCCTAGGTGGGACCCATATGCCAAAGGTCGAATATGAGTCCCATTTGGGACCTTTTTAAGGTTTGAGCAAGAAAATCACCTTTTGAATTCAAATTTTTGGTTGTTGTCGGCCTTTGAGGTCTGAATAATAGTAAATTAGGTGCTAGTGCCTATATAAGCAATATTCTAAGTCATTATTCCATCTAAGAAATATAGGGAAGCATTTTCAAGAGAAATTTTCAATATCTAAGCATTCAAGAGTCTTGACAAGAGCATTCAAGTTTAAAAAGATAGAAAATTTCAAGTCTTCGAGAAACATTAAAGTGTTTTTTTAGGTCTTCAAGCTCACTTTCATTTAAGATCTAGAATTTTCAATGGTTGATCATGGTTTTCGATGGTGAATCATGATGGATTCTAGGTTGGGGAGATGCAACTAGCCATGAAGCCAAGCCTAATGACTTGTTTCCCAAGTGATTCCATCCTCCATTATCACTCTACATTTAGCCTATGGAAGGTACAATCATTATTAGGGCTCATTTGGGTGATTAGATATTTTTCCAAGTGAGGCATTCATCTTCACATTTTATTCATGTAACTTTTTCTTGGACATTAGAAAGGGTTGCATTACATTTCAGATTTCCTAATCTTAGACTCGGTTAAAGTTAGGGTTTACACTCCTTTTTATGTTAGATGAAGCCCATAAAGAATTAATCTCATAAGGTCCATCCACTAAGGCTTGTTATTATAAACCAAAACCAAGATAATTTAATTTGATTCAACCTCAACTTATCCTTTACCCACCTTCAAATAAACCTCAACCTAAAAAAAAGCATTAATTTACTCTTTACCCACCTAAGAACGTTGTTTTGCATCAATAAAGTAATAATACCATTGATCATACATACAACACTTGAAACAATACCCAACCAAATAAACCAACTCTGACAACCTTACCTTTGCCTAATCCCATTTTTCCTAGTGCTCCTTGTTTAACTTCACATAGTGGGAAGGAGTATGATCTTTTTGAACAACTTAAAAATACTCTTGAAATGATATCCCTATGGGACCTAATTTAGAATTCACCTAATTATCAAACCATTCTTCAAATGGCTTTACAACAAGTAGTGGTTCCCCTTGGTACAAATTCAAATGATGTGGAAATTCTAATACAATGAATGAATATAGTTAATGTAGACATTACCTTCCATCAACATGAGTTACCTCCTTTAGAATTGAGCAAGAAAAATGATGCCTTCATGATAATAGCTATCTACAATAGATTAGTAATAAAGAGAACCCTTGTTGACAATAGTTTCGCTCTTAATGTGTGTAGTATCACACTTTTGGATAAACTTGGTGTGGATAATTCAAGAATTCAACATGATTCCTTGTCAATTCATGGATTTGATAACATATAAAAACAACCATTAGGTGTGATTACTTTACTATTACAATTGGAAAGGCTACCTTGCAGACCCCTATTCCTATAATGCCCAATAATCTTTCATATAATCTTCATTTAGGCTGACCTTGGATTCATGAAATACATCCAATTCCTTCAATTCTTCATCATATAATGAAGCATGTTCACAAAAATAAGGTATATCAAATTGAAATAGACCCTAAGCTTGAAATTTTTCTGCAATTGAAAAAGGAACAACAAGTCCTCTAAACACATTGATCCCAACATTGAACATATAACCTATGGAAGAAGACAAAAAGGAAACAAAAATAGTGTCAAAGTTATTAGTGGATGATTGGGGTTCCTTGGAGTTCACACCCTTGTTTATGGGAGAATACATAATCACGAGAAAAGAAGATGAAAACCAAAAGAAACCAATTGTTATGTCAACACAAAACTCGAAATAAAAGTCACAAGAATTTTCCTCATCCACCCTTGAAGAAGACACAAGCTACACAAAAAACTTAGATGAGATAGATTATCAACAACCACCAAACTTGAAAGAAATGGAAAGACTTTATGGGAGAGTTTATGAACTTATGAAGCAATTGGGTTATAGTGGAAAAGGATGTGGGAAGAAATAACAAGGAATTTGTGTTCCTGTGGAACCTAACATGCAAGAAAAAAAAAGTGGTTTGGGATACTTTCCTTCTAAGATAGCTCAAGAAAACAAGAGACCTTCATTAAACATCAACACCATTATGTAAACTGAAATCAATCTCACCTTGAAGCATCCTAGATTTCTTGATATGAATTCTAAACCATCATGGGAATACTTTGAAGAAGATGAATCCTTGAAACAAATTCTAGGAGTTTATGATAAACCATCTTCTCCTCCTCACAAGAAAATAGTTACATGTGCTATGATTTGCACCAAACAAAATGATGGAGAAAATTAAAGTAGTGAGAGGGACATGAGAAAAGAAGAATACAACCCCAAATTTCCCAAACCAAGTGCATTTATCCTAGGATATACAATTGAAATACCAATGGACATAAATGATAAGGAGAAATTAATTAAGATAGGAAAGTTCCTTGATGATGAAGAATAATAATATCATGCAATTTTACTTCATGACTTTCCTGAACTTTTTTCTTGGAATTATTTGGATATGTCAAGAATCAATGCTAAGATAGTGACACAAAACATAGACCTTACTGAATATGTTAAACCAGTTAGACAAAAGATACGAAAGATGAATCCTAAGATAGCCTTGTTATTTAAGGGAGAAATTGAAAAACTCCTTGAGGCTAGTTTCATAAGACCTATAGATTATTCTCCTTTGATCTTGAACATTTTTGTAGTTGCAAAACCTGACAATCATATTACGATGTGTATTAATTTTTCATGATTTGAATAAAGCATCTTTAAAAGATGACTTTCCCCTTCCTAATATCAACATGATAGTATATTTCACTGCGATACATGTTTTTTTGTTATTCATGGATGTATTTTTTGGGTATAATCAAATATTTATCAACCCTCAAGATCAATACAAAACAACATTTACAACTGTTCGGGGAACATTTTATTGGGTCATGATGCCTTTTGGATTAATTTTTTTTGGGAGAAACATATCAATGAGCCATGACATTAATATTTCATGATTACATACATAAGATTTGGAATATTATGTTGATGATATTCTAGCCAAATATTTGACTCTTCAAAACAATGTGAATGTCTTCCAAAGGATCTTTGAGCGAATGCAGAAATACAACATGAGATTAAATCCAAAAAAGTGTCTTTGGTGTAAATAGTGGAAAACTTCTAGGGTTTATCATATCTCATCGAGGCATCGAGGTGGACACAAGGAAAATTGATGTTATACTTAGCATGCCACCTCCTAGAAACATCTCTTAATTGCGCACCTTACAAGGAAGAATTCAAGCTATCCGACATTTTGTAGCATCATTTTACCATTTACACATCTCTTTAAGAAAGGTGTGAACTTTGATTGGAACAAGGATTGTAAATAGTCTTTTGAGAGTTTGAAGGATTATCTTGCCACTCCACCTATTTTACAACCCATTATTCAAATTAAATAATTCATCCTTTACATAGTGTATACACCTAAAATTGGTCTGGAGCATCCGATTAATTAAATACACATTATTTGATTAATTATTCTATTTCCTCTACTGTTTAGATAAATAAAAATATTTATTTAATATAGTTCACATTCAAATTCATCTTAATTAAATAAACAAAATTAAATACTTTGTTCGATTTAATTATCAAATCCCTATTTCATTCTATCACATCATTCTCGAATTAATTAAATAAAGACAAAACACTTTATTAATTAATTACCATATTCCTCTGATTAATTTAATAAACGACTATCCTATAGTTTGTTTTATTAAATTATTTATCTCCCTTTTCCTAATTTAAATAAATCAAAATATTTGAATTAAGCATAAAGGAATATTCCAATCTACATTTCCTCAAAAATGAATTACATTTCCTATGTCTAATCTATGTCTAAATTTGTCACAATTAATGCTTTGAAACTTCACGGGAAGTTTTGGAGACAAATTGGAGACAAATTTGGAATTTGATTTCTCAATCCTCTTCCATCAGTCCTTCCTCTTCTCTTGCCTGGTGTTTTCATGGGTAGAAACAATCTCCATCTTTCTCTCAATCTCCTCCATCTCTCACCACTCAATCCTCCAGATTGAATCCAAGCCTCTCAAAGCTTTCCATGTGCATTTCTATAGCCAGGAAATCTATAAATAAAGCCTCATTGAACCAAGAAAAAGATCCAGATAATCAAGATTTTACACCCTTACTCTGCAGGAATCCAAGCATCAAGCATCAAGCATTCAACAATCAAGCTTCACAACAATGACTGCCTCTTGGAGCTGCATTTATCTATTTCACATCAATACCATGCTAGTTTAATTGATTTATCATTTAGCATTATATTATCATCATCTCGTTCTTCAGATAGTCATTTTAATAGTCTTAGTTACTTAAACAATCTAAGAGCAATTTAGATTTAATAAATCTTTGAGGATAGAGAGCAATAGGACACTTTCAATTGATTACTTTGTTGAATTGATTCAATTTGTTTAATCATTGATATAATGTCTTATTAAGAAGTGCATTTATGTTATTTACCTCATTCCACACTTACAATTTGGCACCCACCATGGGGCATTAACCCCATTTTATCAAAATTACAATTTTTTATTTTTTATTTATTTTTTTTGGAAAGTGTTATGCAGGTTTATAGCGTGATTTGTTTTAGCGCTTTCATTAAAATTTTCAATGCTTTCGGTCCTTGTTCTAGCGCTTTCAAAGTTTTAGCGCTTCCAGTTACTATTCCAACGCATTGGTGTTTTAGCGCTTTTATGACAAACTTCAGCGCTTCAGTACACTGTTTCGGCGCTTCGGTGATTTAGTGCTTCTAAGACAAACTTCGGCGCTTCAGTACACTATTTCGGCGCTTTCGGGTTTTAGCGCCTCAGCTAATTGCTCTAGCGCTTCGGTTCCATATTCTGACGCTTTTGTAAAAACAGTCTGGATCCGATGCTTCCGTGGACAGATCTTACTTTTTTTTTTTTTTTCTTCTTCATAGTTGGGATAAAATTGACCAATCTAGGATAGTCACTTCAAAGTTCTTAAAAATTGATCAATCCTAGGATAGTCACTTTCTTGTTTTTCTTAAAGCAAATCTATCAATCCTAGGATACTCATCTCATTTTTACAGTAGAAGTTAAAAAGAACATAATGATTTCAGTGAAGCAACACCTTCACTTAGATTAAGAATCTTTCTTTTTAGGCTTAAAATAGAACAAATCTATATGTTGTGCTTGTAGTGATTAGGCTTATGCTTTCCCCTTAACTGGGTGACCAAAGTGCCAGATTCACTTTTCTTTTATGTCATTTACGCTTTATTAAATCCTTTAGCAGGCCTATCGTAGTGGGAAAAAGTACTCACCCTACAGGAACGACCTAAGTGGGAACAACCAAAGCCAGGTTATCCAACCCACTATAATAAAAATGCAATTTGTTGATGAAAGTCCAAATTGACGGTAGTAGGAAAGATAACCATCCCCAAAATCTTTGTTCTAAAGATTGGGAGGTCTCTTGAGGGAGTTTATCTATTTGCCACACCGAACGGAACCCTATCTACGAACCATAGAGTAGTTGCTTGCCGAGTCAGTATCCATACATTGTCATACTCACGGTGCAAGGGGAGGGAAGAATCTGCCCCAAGACACTCACCATATAATTACCAAGGATTGTTTGCTCAAGGGATTCAATATCTACGTCCGTCACTTTGAGTATGCACCTGGCAATGACAAAAACACGGGTGCCCTCTAGGGGGTGACACGACTGTGTGGGTCAATGTAATTCCAAGATGTGGGATGTGAGTATAATGATGACCTACTTGTCCTTAAGTGTGATTCTATTTGATATGTGTACAAATGTTAAAACAACCCATCAAAATCAATAAAGATCATTTGTGATTTTTGAACATATACAATCTTTTCAGTTTTAAAATCAAATATTCAAAATTGCTTGCTGTGTTTTCACAAATTCATTTAAATTAGATTTAAAGATCATCTTGAAAATGTCAAGTCAAAACAAATCAGAAAACCCATGCTACGAAAGTGGAAGTCCACCACGTTTCTCAAAAAGAAAATCAAAGTCACGAAACCCCAAAGACCTCTCAGTTATAGAAACAAATTGAGAAAACAATATTTTTTGTATCAAAATCGGAAACTTCTTTTACAACATAGAACATTCATTCACCGTTACCATGATTTTGCTAGAGGTCACTCTTTAGACTAAATGGTAGAACCGCTCTATTCAGGAGCCTTCTTTCAAAGAAGAGCTCTCACACAATTTCACAACTGTTGTGAACGGATTCATCCTTCTTATCTTCCACAATCTCTAATACAATATGCCAGAAGACCATATCAAATTTTGCAATAGGTCTTAAGAAGGCCTATTTTTAGCATTCTAAAAAACCTATTTCAGTGCTTTGGGTCACTGTTCTAGCGCTTTTGTGAAACAGTGCTTTCGGGCTCTCTTTTAGCACTTCCAGTCGTTATTTTAGCGTTTCTGGTAAAATAGCGCTTCTATCCCTTTTTGTAATGCTTCTGGTTTCTGTTTCGGCAGTTCTGGGAAGTAGCACTTTTATTATTTTCTCTAGCGCTTTTGGGCACTATTTTGGTGCTTTGGTCAAGGTAGCACTTCAGTCACCTATATTAGTACTTTTGGGTTCTGTTCCAACACTTCTGGGAAATAGCGCTTTTGGGCACTGTTTTAGCACTTCGACAATTAATCTTAAAATGGTCATATCTTGGTCATACGGAGGTCTTTTTTGAAACTTTTTTTTTTGAAATGGGGTAGAATTTCATAATATATGCAATGGTTTAGGTATTTTTCACTTTTTATAGAGTTAAAATTTTCAATTTTACATTTAAAGTCAAATCACATTGCAACTTGGTATAAGTTTTAGGGTTTTTTTGTTTAATCATTCATCTAATGTTTATATTTTCTTATTTCTTGATCTCATCTAACATTTTGAGCATTTATTTCAGGTTTTGCAAGGAATATGGAGCATTAAATTCAACAAAAAGTGAAAAAAGAGTCATTTGATATCCATTGTAATAGTGCTTTCAAACACTCATGGGAAAATAACCCATCATATGTTATTTTCCATGCATGCTTTAGGACCAACTAGCATTACTTTGGGCTTAAAATTAACCATCTACACAAGCTTTGTCAAATTTGGTTAAAAAGAACCAATCCTAGGGTAGTCACTTGGATTAAAATTTATCAATCCTAGGATAGTCACTTCAAAGTTTTCTAAAATTGATCAATCTAGGATAGTCACTTCAAAGTTTTCTAAAATTGATCAATCTAGGATAGTCACTTTCTTATTTTTCTTAAAGAAAATCTATCAATCCTAGGATAGTCATCACATTCTTACAGTAGAAGTTAAAAAGAACATCATGATTTATGTGAAGCAACACCTTCACATAGATTAAAAAATTTCTTTTGGGCTTTTAAAACAAGAAAAAATTATATGTTGTGCTTGTGGTGATTATGCTTATGCTCTCCCCTTAGCTGGATGACCAAAGTGCCAAATTCATTTTTACTTCATGTCATTTACGCTTTATTAAATCCTTTAGCAGGCCTGCCGTAGTGGGAAAAAGTACTCACCCTATGGAAACGACCTAAGTGGGAACAACCAAAGCCAGGTTATCCAACCCACTATAATAAAAATGCAAGTTGTTGATGAAAGTCCAACTTGACGGTAGTAGGCAAGATAACCATCCCCAAAATCTTTGTTCTAAAGATTGGGAGGTCTCCTGGGGGAGTTTATCTATTTGCCACACTGAACGGAACCCTATCTATGAACCATAGAGTAGTTTCCCACCGAGTTAGTATCCATACATTGTCATACTCATGGTGCAAGGGGAGGGAAGAATCTGCCCCCAAGACACTCACCATATAATTACCAAGGAACGCTTGCTCAAGGGATTCAGTATCCACTTCCGTCACTTTGAGTACGCTCCTAGAAATGACAAAAACACGGGTGCCCTCTAGGGGGTGACACGGTTGTGTGAGTCAACATAATTCAAGATGTGGGCTATGAGTATAACGATGACCCTTTTGACCTTAAGAGTGAGTCTGCTTAAAGTGTATTCTTTATCAAAAGCCAATAAAAATCAAGAAGGATCATGTTTTGATTCTTAAACATACACTTGTTTTTTAGACTCTAGATCTTAAAGAAACAACTATTTTTACAAATGCTTGTTGTGTTTTCAAAACATTAATTTAGATCAGATCATCCTAAAAAACACAAAGAAAACAAGAAAACAAAACACTATTGGAATCCCCTGTCAGGCAGTTAACATCAGAATTTGGATTTTTATCAAAACATAAACTTTCTTAAATCAAAAAAATGTCTTAAACATGCATAAATTGGACTTTACGATTGAATTTGTTCAAATCAAACCACGATCTACCATCCAAAAGTGTCTCAATCAAACACATTTGATTAGTAAGTTAAGTTTCAGGATCAATCATCCTAAATCAAAGAAACGAAACCTTATAATCAAACTCATCAACTTAGTCTAATCAATAGAATCTATCATTCTATTTGACTTAAGTTAATATCCTTGACACTATACCAAACTAAGATCAAAAGTTTATTGGAAACAATAATGTTCGTATATCCATTTTAAAAAGGTCATGAAGACTAAAAATCCAAAGAACAGGAAATTGAAACTCAAACCACCATGGCCAAAATAGATGAGAATCAATTGAATGCTCTAACTCATCAAATGAAAAAACTTCAACAACAAATCTAGGATGTGCAAAGGGAAAGAGCCACAAAGAGATATTTGCTGCGAGACATTTGTGCTTATTCCTCTGGCAAAAATATTGACATGACACCCTCTCCACCAACAACCACATCATCCAAGTTTGACGTCTTTGGATTTTTACAAAAGATCCATAAGCCCAAATCTAAATCCTCAAACACAAATGATATTGAGAAATCCTATCATGTGATGCATTTATCTCCATCAACAATAAGCCAAAATAAACCTCAAGATTCTTTCACTCAAGCTAACAAATTCATCCAATCATCCTCTTCTATCATATCTTCAACATCCAATGATTCATGTCAATCTCTCAATCCAAATCATGCTAGTATAGATTCCCCTACACATCAAGATCAAAATATTCTTTCCACTCCATCCAATGATATCAACATTCCATAAAATCTTCCAATCTTTGATCAAGATCCCATTTCTCAAGAATCTTATGATGATCCCCTCCTTTCACTTTTCATGCAAAATAATTCCCTTCCATCTCAAGAGACAAGTATCCTTCCAGGTTCTTCTTCCACATCATCTCATCAATCCATATCATCTCATGATTTTGTTACATCACAAGAGCATGATAGTTCTTCCATCCTATCTAATGATGTCTTACCAACTAATGATCATGACATGCTTTCTACACAATCTCATGATTCCCTTCCTCATCAAGGTCAAGATATGCTTCCATTCAAGGATACCCTTTCATCCCATGAATATGTTTATCCTTCTCATGATCAAGATATGCCTTTCATACCACCTCATGTTACTTTTCCCAGTCAATATCAAAACACCCCATCATCCACATGTGAAGATCCTATCACACCTATTCAAGCTATCCATGAACCCCACACCTATAAATTGGGATCCTCCACCTTTATCCATTCTGGTTTACTTCCAACACCTATCCTCTCATCCATGTCATATCCTCCCCAAAATGGACTCGCATCTTGTTTCACAAACAATACATATCCCATTGGTAAAAAAATGTGTCAAAGTATGAATTATAAAGGAAAAGGATTAGGCCTTCATGAACAAGGTATCCTAGAACCCCTTTTTGTTCAAAGAAACCCATATCACCACGGCCTTGCTTATACACCTCAGTGTCTTAGTTCATCAGACCTACCATCTATCTTAGATCCTCATCCTAGTCCATCAAACCTTCCCTCTATCCTAGGTCCATATCCTATTTCTCAAGAACAACAAAGGCACACATCCTTGATGCCCTTTCAAAATTATACCCACATTAACTACTCCATAATACCTCCATATCATTCATTTCAATCCACCTCTCCCATTGCTCTTGGAAGAAATTTGGATGCCAAATATCAAAAGCTTCTATATCAAAATCCGCATGTATCAAAGGATCAACATGTCTCCTCGAAGAGACATGCAAAAATAAAAGAAAAATTTATCCAAAATCAAAAGAAATTTTCAAAAGGTCACAAAGGCCCATCAAAGCAAAAAGGAAATTTTCAAAGACCACAAAGATCCATAAATCAAAAGAAAATTTCAAAAGGCCACAAAGGCCCATCAAAGCAAAAAGGAAATTTCCAAAGACCACAAAGGTCCATAAATCAAAAAGAAAAATGTGAAAGGCCGCAAAGGTCCACAAAGAAAAAATCAAATTCAAAAATCGTGTGGATTCCTAAAAGTCTCATAGAAGCAATAAAATATAAATTGGCATCCAAATTTTCTAATTTAAAAGCTTCCTCCAATTTTCCCTCTAATAACCTATCACCTTCCAAATCCATTTTTCCTCCATCACTCCACCACCCTTCAAGGTGTGTGCCAATGTTGATCTTTCCATCCTTTCCATCTATCCATCAACAAGCCTTCCAACCTCCTATCCATTATCCAAAATTCATCCCTCATCATTCTCCTTTAATCCAAACCTTTGCATAAGTCCTTAGTTTCTTCCATCATATCATTTATCTACCAACATTTAGGAGTCTAATTCCCATTCCCATGGTTTATTAAAGGGATATTTTGTTGTGAAACGTGATGCTTAAGTCCTTCCTCCATTTCCCTATCATCCATATCCTATCTTCCATATTCCTCTTGCACTCTACACTTAGGTACAAGTTTCATCCATCTTATCATTCATGGTCATTATCCTTTCTATGCGCATTCCTTACATTTCCACCTTTATCTTGACAAGGTTAAGGATCTTCTTGAACATCATATATCTTATCCTATACGCTTTATCCATATCTTCCATACCATATCTTTCATCTTATCCATATTCCATCATTCTTACTAAATATATCCTTTCTTCCTTTCCTTGGTCTTGATGAGGAATAGGAGAAAAATACTTGGGCCTTGTGTTTGTATCTTATCTAGTTAATCTTGATCATCTTCATTCATCATTTTTATCCTCGCTTTCTTCCATTCCATATCTTCTAGCATATCAAAATTCATGTCATCATGTCCATTTGCAACCTCGAATCTTATCATACAAATCATATTTAAGCCTAGCTACAAAACATTATCCAATCCTCATATCTTTTTTCAATCAATCATCAAAAATCATCTATCTTATCATCATCATGTCTTATGGAATCGATCATTCCTAGCATCTTAATCAATCATACCATTATCATCTTTCGATAAGAGATATTTTGCTTGTGTGACATGTTTTGTAGTGAAAATTTCATTTTGATCTATCACTTATCCATGGTTGCATTAACCCCATTTTGGGGCATCTTGTTCCTTCAATCAACCATATCATCTCATTTCATCTTAAAATATCTTCAAAAATACAAAAAAATCATAAAATTTGAAAAAGGTGCAATAAAATCTCAAGTACATATCATTGCAATGTGGTCATGTCTCACCCTAGCTTGGGGGAAAAATCCTAAAATCATTGGGGGCAATAAAACAATGAGCTTAGCCAAAATGCAACAAAAATAGTGATCGAAGTGCAAAACATCAATCACCATCAGAACACTTTGAACATTCATATCATATCAAAAATCCAAACAAAAAAAAAAATGTCAAAATTCAATCAAAAATCCAAAAACATGTCAAAAATTCAGTCAAAATTACAAAAACATCACAAAATCAGGATGGATGATCTAATCTGAATAATGATTGAAATACTTTAAGAAAAGGTTGAACATGTTGCATTTTGATCATTGTTATCATTTCTTTGGAGCAACTCAATGATTTATTGGACTAGAGAAGCAAGGAAGGAGAATGATATTTTTATTGTCTGTTGTCTATAAGTTAATCATATGAATGTATGAATTGTCAGGGGATGTGCTATGCAAATGTATCACGGATGACATTCATAATTCACACACTCAAATGATAATCTTTGCTTGTTTACGCAATGAATGCTCAGGTCATCTCGGTTAAATCATACCTAGATGCTTGTGTTCACTTGCAATATCAAAAATCATGAAAGTAGTACTCAAGTCGTCATTGGTCTAACATATACCATTGACACTTGTACTCACTTTCAACATCCAATAAAGCTCTATGATGACAAAAAAACACAAAAGTATTGTTAAAATGATAATAATTTGCATATAGTTGCATGATAAAATTAAATTGCATTCATATTAGTTTTGCATCTACATTATAGATTTTTCACATTGATTAATGATATTTATATCAGCAGGCACTAGATGCGGAATCATGTCCCACATCTTTGGGAAAAACTCTAAAATCCTCCTATAATCAATCAAAAATAAAGCAACCTATCAATCTAATTGGCTCTGGTGAGACTTCGATCAAATCTCATGAGCGACTATCATTAAACCTCGCCTATCATGAGGTCAATCAATCAATCTATCACTGATCCTCACCTATCATGAGCTCAATTAATCAATCTATCATTGATTCTCACCTATCATGAGGTCAATCATCAATCTATCATTGATCCTCACCTATCATGAGGTCAATCAGTCAATCAATCATTGAATCTCACCTATCATGAGATCAATAATCTTCTAATCTATTAGGATCAACAATCAATATCAAATCAAACGCTAGCACAATCGAAAATCACAAACACAAGGAGGTAAGGCAGGGAAAATTTTTATCATTTACAGGCTATATTTCTTCATCATTGTCAGGAGATAAATTATTTCTTCATCATATCTTCATCATAAAATCATAAAAATATTTCAAAATTCCAAAAAAGAAAATCATCAAATCGTTAATTTATCTCTTGAGGGGGCATATTATCATCAATCATCTGAAAATCAATGTCTGGGGCATGACTGGGGCATACAGAATTATTTTTTTTATCATCAATCCTGGTAGTAGCAGCAAAATTTTCTTTGAAGCAATGCATAAACACATCACTTCGAAGAGGGGCAAATTGTATACACCTAAAATTGGTTTGGAGCATCTGATTAATTAAATACACATTATTTGATTAATTATTCGATTTCCTCTACTGTTTAAATAAATAGAAATATTTATTTAATATAGTTCACATTCAAATTCATCTTAATTAAATAAACAAAATTAAATACTTTGTTCGATTTAATTATCAAATCCCTATTTCATTCTATCACATCATTCTCGAATTAATTAAATAAAGACAAAAAACTTTATTAATTAATTACCATATTCCTCTGATTAATTTAATAAACGACTATCCTATAGTTTGTTTTATTAAATTATTTATCTCCCTTTTCCTAATTTAAATAAATCAAAATATTTGAATTAAGCATAAAGGAATATTCCAATCTACATTTCCTCAAAAATGAATTAGATTTCCTATGTCTAATCTATGTCTAAATTTGTCACAATTAATGCTTTGAAACTTCACGGGAAGTTTTGGAGACAAATTAGAGACAAATTTGGAATTTGATTTCTCAATCCTCTTCCATCAATCCTTCCTCTTCTCTTGCCTGGTGTTTTCATGGGAAGAGACAATCTCCTCCATCTCTCACCATTCAATCCTCCAGATTGAATCCAAGCCTCTCAAAGCTTTCCCTGTGCATTTCTGCATCCAGGAAATCTATAAATAAAGCCTCATTGAACCAAGAAAAAGATCCAGATAATCAAGCTTTTACACCCTTACTCTACAGGAATCCAGGTATCAAGCATCAAGCATTCACACATCAAGCATTCAACAATCAAGCTTCACAACAATGGCTACCTCTTGGAGCTGCATTTATCTGTTTCACATCAATATCATGCTAGTTTAATTGATTTATCATTTAGCATTATATTATCATCATCTCGTTCTTTAGATAGTCATTTTAATAGTCTTAGTTGCTTAAACAATCTGAGAGCAATTTAGATTTAATAAATCTTTGAGGATAGAGAGCAATAGGACGCTTTCAATTGATTACTTTGTTGAATTGATTCAATTTGTTTAATCATTGATATAATGTCTTATTAAGAAGTGTATTTATGTTATTTACCTCATTCCACACTTACACATAGTAGCATTAGCCCATGCTCTCGCAAACTCAACAAGACAAAAATAGTAAAGATAATTATGTTTATTACATTAGAAAACTTTGATTGATTATGAGAAATGATGCATAATGATCAAAAAATAAATTGTCTTTTATATTCGCTAATAGTAAACTAAGACATTACTTACTGAATGTTGAAATACATGTGATGATGAAATTCGATCCTCTAAAACATCTTTTCAGTAAAATAGATTTTTTAGTATGCTTAGCTAAATGAGTTATGGTGTTAACACAGTTTGACCTTAAGTTTGTTTCACAAAAAACAATCAAAGGATGAGGCTTAACCAAACACTTAGTGGATGCTCCATCACCCCTAGTGTTACCTAATGTAGAAATGTTCCCTGATAAGAATGTGTGGACTATTCAAAGAAATAAAAATGAATGGTAATTATACTTTGATAGATCTAAGTGTAGAATAGGCTCCGACATTGGGGTTATAATAGTCCTGCCCTTAGGAAAGTATATTCCCTTATCCTATCGCTTAAACTTCCTATGCACCAACAACATAGTAGAATATGAAGCATTAATTTCTGATTTTCATTCTATTTTAGCTTTGGGAGTTAGAAATATTAAGATATTCAGTGATTCACAATTATTCATTAAGAAAATAAATGGGACATCCAAAGAAAATCATGAGAAATTATCGAAATATAAGGATCTCACAATGAATTTGTTAGAGAATTCTGAATCATTTACCATTGATAGCATCCAACAAAAGGATAATCGGCATGCAAATGCAATGGTGAGTGCAACCTCTCTTATATCCCCTCAAGATCCTTCAAAGGATTTCACATTTATTTTCCATACAATTATGAAACCATCAATCATACCCAAAGCTGAATAATTATTATCAACAACTATGGAAATCTCTAGTGAATGGTATACACTAATATTTAACTATTTAAAAGGAGGTACCCTTCATGAGCTGACAACTAAGAATACTCGAGCCCATCTTCAAAAATAGCATCTAAGAATATAATTATTGTTGACGTGTTATATTGAAGATCCTTTAACGGTCGTTTACTTAGATGCCTTAAAGAATCCAAAATCCCTATAGCACTTGAATAAGAAAATTTTGGTGCTTGTGGAGGTCATTTTAGAGGAAGATCATTAGTTCAAAAACTTGTTCGCATGGGATATTATTGAAGAAATGTGGAGAAAAATTGCGTCGAATATGTTAAGAAATGTCATAAATGTTATGAACTTTGTAATTTGATTCATGCTCCCACTTCTGAGCTTCGGGCCCAAATTCCTATTTGGCCATTTTGAGTATGGGGATTGGATTTGATTGAAAATAATTCACCTCCTTCTTCCATTGGACATATCTTTATAATCACTACAACAGACTACTTCATGAAATGGGTAGAAGTTATTCCTCTTCATTCCACAATCTTTGATGTGATATGGCATTTCATATTGGAACACATAATCACCCACTTTGGACTTCCTTTCACATTAGTTTCAAACAATGGGACACCATTTAAGAATAATGATGTGAGGAAATTGCTAAAAACATTTAACATCCAACATCACTTTTCAACGCCACACTACCCAAAATCAAATGGTCAAGATGAGTCAACTAATAAGAGTGTTGAATAAATATTAAGGAAAAAAGTAAAAAAACACAATAAGGATTGGCACACACAATTGACATATGCATTATGGGCTTGCCATAATAGTATCAAAAAATCCACCAAAATAACTCCTTATAACCTTGTCTATGGTACCAAGGAAATTATGCCCTTGGAGTTACAAATCCCTACATTAAGGATTGTTCTTCAAGGACTTATTGATGACAACACTTATAAAGAACAATGATTGCATCAACTCGAGATGCTTGATGAACAACACATTAACGCTTTGGATTATAGCATAGTTACAATGACCATATCATCCCTCATGTATTCAAAAAAGGTGATTTGGTGTTATTCAAAAATCAATGTAATGTTAATGCCAACCCGATTGAAAAAGGAAAATTTAGTCCTAATTGGTTAGTACCTTATATAATTAATGAAAGTTATGGGTCTAGCGCATATACATTAACAACAATGGATGGAACACCACTTAAGGAGCCTATAAATTTCATGCATCTATGTCGTTATTATCCCTAATCTTCTTGAATAGTATGGATAATAAAGCAGTGGTGTTAGAGTTAGTAGATAATATTCTATGTGCTGTCACATTGATTTGTTCTTGACAAACAATTATTTATGTGTCTTGAACACTAAGGTAATTATTTAAATTAGTTTTTAGATGGTTAATTTAGGTTTCATACTATTCAAGATAGTCTTGTATTTTGTGTTAAGAGTAGATCCTTATATGCATTTAATGTTATTTAATTAGATCATAGGTGCATTTAATTTAACATAGCATACTTAATCACAATGTTGCATCTAAAATAAACTAGAATAATTTTTAATTAGATCACATAAAACATGTTAAATCATGGAGACATTTATGAAATAGTCTTACAAAGATAATTTAATCAATCACATTGTCATTTAACATTAAACGGATAAACATAAGTAACAACACATCAAATGATTATATATATATATATATCAATATTTTGCTTACATGTCATCAATATATACAATTCTAATGAGGTATGTGACTTCCAAATCCCTCGAGATCTAGTTCTCACATCTCTCTAGAGGTAGTCCATTGGTAGATGGTGGTATGTGATCGTGATTGTGAGTCATCAAGTACATTTAGACCATAATGTAAACCCCTATACCTGCCCAAGGGCCTCCCAAAGATCCTCCACTGGATGATCTCTCTCCGCCTATAGTTTGGCTACCTATGAATGAAGTCTCTCAACCTCTGTTGGGGCTCAACATGACTAAACATCCTGGGAAGCCTCAAATCGATAAGCGCGCCACCTAAAACTCTCACACATTGCCTACAGTTTGACATACGGCTCAAATAGCTTTGGATCTCGCTCCATGATGGGTGAGGGTGCATAGTTTGTATCAACATCATCCTCGTAGACTAATGGGGGCACTATCTTGGTAGCCACCTAGCGATAGAAATCATGAAGGTCTCTCACAAATCTACAAGATAGAAATCATAAAATCAGTACACATAATTATATATAGGAACATAAAATAAATGTGTAAGGACAAAGATAAGGAAAAATAATCAACTCACCTAATAATGATGCTTGCCCTGGGCTACCTGATCTCATAAGGCATCCATTCTTGGAGGCTCATAAACTTATCAACTTGATATCTTCAATCACTCTTCACCAAAATCAAGCTACAAGAAGGTTACAAAAGACAAAATAGTTAGAAATCACTTCACTTTTTACTCTTATATGTATTAAAAATAAGGGGTTTTAACATATTAGGGTTAAAAAAGTGCCTTTCATTCAAATCAACATAACAAGACCTAGAGAGGTCCATTTTTTATGTCATTTGTTGCATTGGAATGGTGACTCCGCTCTCATCCTCATCAAATGTCTATCATCATGTGGTATGGTACATAGAAATACCATATGATATGACTTACCTTATTCAATGTGGTTAGACTGCTACCTTGATTCCACCTCCATAAAGGAAGCAAAATCAAGGGCAGGCATACATCTATCCTCGAATGTGATTTCTAGAAGAAGTTAGATAAAAGGATTTTTAGACAGCTAAAGAATTTGTGTTGTAGGATGTGGTTCCTAACATTGTGGTATTTTAGATAGTTACTATGGTGGCTTCATTCTTTGGTATTGTGAATGAACTTATATGGGTATCGTTTTATGAAACAGGGTTTATTTTTTAGTCCTTTAGCCTGCATATGCACGTAGAGTCATATTGGCACTAAAGTGGAGGCTAAATATAGTGTAGAAAATTGTACTCTCTTGAAAGCGGTGCAATTTCACACTTAATTGGGAACCATTTTAGCACCCTTGCATTAAATACCCCTTTAATTCATCATTAATAGGCCCCTAAGACCCATTGTAATGGATTTCGAGGCTTATTTTAGCTAAAAACTTGACAAAATCATCAAAAACCTCAAAAATCCCAAAATTCCACCCCAAATATCTAGGGTAGGGCTCAATCACTACCTTGGGTGAATGAGTCCCCCTAGGTGGGACCCATACACCAGAGGTGGTGTATGAGTCCCATTTGGGGCCTTTTTAAGGTTTGAGTAGGAAAATCACCTTTTTAATTAATTTTTTTTGTTGTTGTCGGCCTTTGAGGTCTGAATAATGGTAAATTAGGTGCTATTTCCTATATAAGCAAGCTTATAAGTCATTGTTTCATCTAAGAAATCTAGGCAAGCATTCTCAAGAGCAATTTTCAAGATCTAAGCATTCAAGAATCTTCAAAAGAGCATTCAAGTTTCAAAAGAAAGGAAAGTTGAAGTTTTGGAGTAGCATTAAAGTATTTTTACAGGTCTTCAAGTTCACTTTCATTCAATCTCTAGCATTGTCAAGGGTTGATCATGGTTTTTTTATCGTGAATCATGATAGATTCTAGATTGGGGAGATGCAACTAACCATCAAGCTAGGCCTAATGACTTGTTTCCTAACTAATTCCATCCTCCGTTATCACTCTACATTTAGCCTAAGGAAGGTACAAGAATTATTAGGGCTCATTTGGGTGATTAGAGATCTCTCCAAGTGATTCCTTCATCTTCACATTTCATTCATTCACCTTGTTCTTGCATATTAGAATAGGGTTTTATTGCATTTCAGATTTCCTAATCTTAGACTCACTTAAGGTTAGGTTTTATACTCCTTTTTAAATGAATATTTCATTGTTTCTATCAAGGTTTAATTACCAAACTAGGGGTTTGACTGAGGAAAAACCCCCACAATTAAATCAGGTCTATATTCTATTTTGTAGGTCTTTTTCATAAATTAGGATCCAAAAATCAATTTGAGACAAAATAGCAGGTGTTGAAGTGCAGATTTGAACTTTGAATTCCTAAAAAAGTAAATCGAGATTGATTTATCAGAAGTGGTGAATGAGTCCCACTATAGGTGGTTTTTAGGATTTTGTAGATTCCGATACCCTTTTTCTTGAAACATGTTCCTATGCAGAAACCTAGATCTAGGAATGATTCACCTAGAGTGGCATATGATTCCAAATAGGCCAAAGTCTTAGTATTTCCATCAATTCAGAGTTCATTTTGACCTTTAGATTTCTGGGTACATACTTCTAAGATCTCACTTTTTTATTCTGATTTACAAGACTTTTTAGGTCATTTAGTGAAGGATTACATCATACTAGGTTTAGGTATTGCATCTTGCATTGCATTTTTCTTTCCAAGTCTTATATTGCAAGTGAACCTCTCATTAATCTCTAAACATACCCTAGGACAATCCCTTAGCAGATCTCATTCTCCCATTATCATCATATGATTGAGATCTCTAGGATTTATCCTTGAATGAGAGAGATTGAAGATTTTTATTCTATCTTTGAAGCATAGAACAATACAATTTTCCTCATTTCAATTGGTAATCTATTAAAAATCCTCAGAACACTCATTACTTACATTATTATCTCCCATATCCTAACTCTATTTTTGGCCACTAGGTCCCAAAATTCCCAATCATAGGTCCTTCATTTCCTAGGCCCACTTTGGGCCCTTATATTCCTAAATGATATCCACCATCTCCTTCAAGGGTTGATTATCCCTTACATGAAATAGCCAAATAATCTATTCTCACATACTAAGACAATTTCCTTTGGAATCAATTTATATGCCAAAGATAATATCTCCAAATTGAAGAAGCCACAACAATTGAAGGATCCCCATCTCATGAATTGTCTACATACTCAAGTAAAATAAAATTTGATAAAAAAAATTACCACTAAATCCATAAGGCCACAAATTCCCATGAAGAAAAATTAAAAGAAAAGAAAAAAATATGTGGATCCAAAAATAAAAAGAAACACTATATCAAAAATAAAAATCCAAATTGGCATCCAAAATTCCTCCAAAGTAAAAGAATCCTATCCTCTATCTCTAAGCTCCACTATCTCTAGTCCTCTATCTCCTTAATCCATTTTTATCCCTTATGTCCTAAAATCACATCCTTTATCTTCCCCTTCAATTTTGGGTCCTAAAACCACATAATATATCATCCAAACTTCCCCACCTAAATCTCACACTCTTAAATACACTCCTAATCTATAGATCAATCACATCTCATGGTGTGTGCCAATGTTGTTCCTCACAACATTCTCACATAATTCCACTACCTCGTCTTCTATTACACAATCCTTGCAACATCCTATTCACTAGCTCACATCTGTCCATAATTGCATCCCTTAAATCTAAAATTTGACATAAATATATATCCATTATTTATATATCATATGCTAAATCCTCATTAATAACATGCTCCAATATCTATGAGAAAAATAATAATTACCAAATTCCATAGAATTATTTTTCTAGAAATGAGTACTATCCATTAGATAGATGCTAGAGCCATTCCCCATATACCTACCCCCATACACTATCTTCCAAGTTCCACTAATTATCTTCCATACTTATTCTCCTTTATCCATATTATCAAAAATAAAAAATGTAAAAATTAAAATGGTGAATATGATTTCTTCTGGTGTCTTGAGAAAATACCATAGTGAAAACCTAAAAATAGGATTCATGTATTGATCCACCATCCAATCACACTCTACACCTAGGGGGAATATTTTCCATCATAACCACCTTACACATCACATACCTTATCAAAGATATCTCCATCCTAGCTACCTATCCACTATACTTACAACTATTATCCCATCCTCCTAATCCATCTACCCTCCCTTTAATCTTGATAAGAATAGGTGATATTAATCCACACATGCCCTAGATAATACAAGCCTTAATTTTCTATAGGTTATCCCTCTAGACCATCCTCTAATACATGATTTTTTTACTAACTTCAACCATCAAGGTAACCCTCAATGCCTATTTTCCTAACCTACCACTTCTCATGAATTTGGTAGAATTTCCCAAAATGATTTAAAAATATCATCATCACCTCATCTATGTGGCATGTGGCTCTTTGAAATCCATCCCCCATCCCATTTGATGACCCATATTATCTCCCCATGATATAGATACTCTATATACTCACACTTCTTCCAAAAAACCATCCAAGCACATTCATATCTCTTATCCTCCACCTAATAATTTTCCTATGTAATAAATACCGCATCTAATAGTTAGGTTCAATCCCCTAGCTTTCCATTTGGTCATCCATATGTCATTTAAGAAATTCATACATAATATCATCGTTGTTTACAACCCTTATTCTCCCTTGTAATTGGCGAAAAGAACTCTTAATATCCCTAGATGATAGAAATTAAACTCACATAACTTATCCTACCTCCTCCTAATAAATTCAAGTAAGTATCCAAAATTAAGAAATAAAAATCCATGAAATCTTGCTACACAATCTAGTTGATCATTTAAAGGAATCTAATTGTTTTGTTCCTAGCCTTGTTATAAACCTTGATCAACATTACTCTAAATATTATTATAATGATATATCATTACCAATCCTTATTGTATTCTTATCATTAACAATGTTGACATTAAGATGTACACAGTATTCTTATCCTTAATATTTATATCCTCATCATCATCATCATCTATTAATCAATTGTTTTCCAAATTGACTAGGGTAAAAACATTGTCTATGTTTGTATAATTTGTGTATTCTTACTTTTTTCCTTGTCTATGCTATCATTATTTAAATTTCTTGTTACAGTCCTTATAACATTTTATCATACTGGCATCATGTCATTCCATATTATGTTGTCATGGGGAATATTCTTGCATATGACCTTCTAGTTTGGGCCAATCCGCACACACTTGAAACATCTTCACCTTGGTTTCTTATACAAGTTTATGCATAATATCAAGTGCCATATTAAATAAAGCTTGCTCACACCACTACAACATGACAATCTCCCCTAAAAAATGCAACCACCCATCCATCTCTTCATCCTCCTAATCTATCCCTTATTATTCTTATCATTTTCTATCCCATCCTTTTTCATTTATATATCCTTTATCTTCACATCCCTTCATTCATTTTGAGAGAGCACCTATGGTCTTGAAATTAACCTATTATATCTAGGGGACATACTAGTATATCTCATATTCATTAATCATATCCTTCCAATGACTATGGCATCATGTCACTAGCCTCATCCCTTTCTAACATTAGTTGTGATTTAGTAACAAAGGAGCAAAAATTTTGACACCTAGATTTATACACACAACCATACTAGACTTTATCATTTTATATTCATTTACTAAATAATAGTATTTATTTATTTAATCAATTGATCATTTATTAATCTTTTTCATGCTTAATTAAAAAAAATTGTGTTTATTTGATTAAATCTAACCTTTGTTCTCCTATCTTCCAAAAATTTAGTAAATGCAAATTATTTATTTAATTCCTTTTAAAAAAAATTAACCTAATTAATTAGTAAAACCAAATTAATGAACTACTCAAACCTTGAACATATCTAAGTTTCATTAACTTAATTAACTACCCCTAATCCCACTTCTCCTAAAATACTATGCGAAATTGTTACCATCCCTTTGTTCAAGAAAATCATCACCATCCATTTAGCCCATGCATGAGAGGACATGTCATTTTTTCTCCTCCCATTGTATCCTCACAAATATGTGATAAGACACTTGTCCTTGATCCCTCTTCCTAATGAGTCCTCTTAAAACTATGCAAGGAATCATTATTAACCATTGGATTTGGTAAAGCCAATCCTAATATTTAATCTTTCTTCAATAATCTCTTCTCCCAAGTGTATCAATCTAATGATACCACATGTCATCATCTCCTTGCTATAATATTCTTATGAATATTCCACCATTGATCTTCAAATCAAATTGAAAACCTTGACCAATTAATCTTAAAATCCATAAATCAAAGGCTCTCCAAGACATTTCATCATTCATCTTCATGCTAAAGGCATGTTGTTTGTTCTCCAAATAACCTGCATTTGTCTATCATTTGTTAACTCTATTAAGACCATATCAAGAGTGTACTCTTCTTTCTTAAACCTATATTTTTTGAAGATCAAGGTAAATATCTCTTCATTGTATTTTGATCTCTATTTCCTTAATGTTTTTCATGAATCGTAAAGATATTTAAAAATAAAAATAAAAAATACTTCTAGGAGTGTACAATTAAAATATAGAGAAAATGATAAAAAGCTTAGAATTTTATTAATTTATAGAATAATACGTTGAAAAAGCTACATAAATTAAAAATGTGGTGTCTAGGCCCATATAAAACTACATAAATGTTACCCTTAAGAGTGCTTAGATTGAAAACACTACAAGAAAAACTATTGAAGGAATATGTAAGAGGTGCAAGATTAAAAATTTATCATGAAGAGACCCATGAAGTCAATTTTGGAAAAATAATATAATATTTATTATATTGTAACATTTCAAATTGAGCTTTAAAAGGAATGACACTTTGCATTAGAATCAACATTTAGATAACTTGAATGTTTTCTCATTGTTTGAAAATCATTTTTATGTCTATAAAGCTAGTCCAAAGAAGGAGGTTATTCTAGGAGAGCTTGACCATTGTGATTTGAATATATCCCCAAGGTATTTTTAAACATTGTCGGTCCTAAAAAACAACAAGGAGAAAACAATCCAACAAATCAAATAACAGAAATGTTAACTATAGTAGATCAAGACCACATATTAGATGTTACATTCATGTGTCATGAAATTGATTGAAAGCTACAAAATAAGCCTTTAAGGAACTACAAATCTATGTAGAGTGCTAAACAATGAGTAGATTAGTGACATCTTTTTTTTCACATCTAGACATGAATAAAATTTACACTACATCAACCTATTATCTTCATTATTATTTCCAAAACTAAATACCTTAATACCCTACATTTAATCCCCTAAATTAACATTATAATTCATTTGCACTCATTCTTGATTACCTAAATTAATTGCATGGATAGACATAACTCTACAATGACAACATGACATATAGGTCAGCATATCCGTGAAAGAAAAATAAAAATCTATCTTTTATTTTCATGTGCAATGAATTTTTTATTAATTTTTTCAATTATTTAAAAAGTGGAGAGTATCACTAAATAAAAGATGGATATTTTTATTGATTATCTTGAAGATACATATACTAATTTAAATTTTTTTTAACATAATAAATTAACCTTAATGATCTTAATATCAGTAACCACCACCCAACTCGAATTGTAAACCGTTGTGGAACTGAGATCTCCTCATGACATGAGACCATATGCAGATATTGCCCCTGCACCACCTCATCCTCCTCTCTTCAACTATCCTTACAAAATTCCAAACATTTCGCAATCGGTTGTATTTGTAATCAAATCTAAATAAACTTTTTAAAACACAGCTGTTTTTGCAAAAGGTTGTCCTGTTTTTCAAGATACCTTAGCAATGGATGACAGTAAACTATGTCAAATTATTTAAAGAAACGTACAAAACAGACAAAGCAATAACAAACAACAAACAAGAACTAAGCAATCTGTCGAAGTCACGCAACCTCTGCTATTCTACACGCATTCAATTTCTTTGACAAAAAGTCCCGAAAGCGTCGCCTGTGACGATCATGAGCTTAAATTATTTGATAGCGAGACCTTGGCTAACGTTATACCACCTGTAATATACCCGAATGTACTCCACACGACTTCACATATCGGACTCGCCAGCCTTTGAAAATGTAGGAAATTCAATTTCTCCGGCTTTTAGAAGAAAATTTTGCCTTCATGTGGGGTTAACTGAAATCTCTGCAATAATTCCACTTCCAACAATTTCCATTATATGACGCATGTTCATGCGCAGAGTTTTTATTGAAGCTTTAGTCGCTCATCAGGTCTTACAATGAGGTATACGAGAGTAGGTTTGCGAGGACGTAATGTACGTCTAAATTGGGCTGGAGCGTAATGAATGCACTTCTCTCCCAATCCTCAAAATTACATCACATTTTTGTCTTTAAATTGACTATAACATCTTGAGAAAGCCTGCACTGGAAATCTCTTTCAGTTAAATTGTGTGACTTGCTTGGCTGGTCATGTAAGGAATTCAACTGGTTTGAGTTGATGACCCTGCGACCCCGCTCAGCGACACCTATATCTTAGGGGGGAGACGAGACTAGTTTCTGAGGGTGTTACTAGGATCCTGCAATCACATAACATTTTGTAAAGGCGGAGTGGAGTCGAACCCAAAATCTCGAAGAGCAAACCCAAGACTCAAGTCAACTGAGCTACCCATTCAGGCTACGTTTGCAATATATTTTAATTTAATTGTAATTTAAAAATTATATCTATAGGGTTTAAAATAGTTAAACTTCACAAATTGATAACTTTCCCTCAATGATCTAAAATATCCCTTCTAGAAATTATTTTGCAAACTTTTAGTATATAATTGTGGAAAATGTATTTTTAATTTTTCCTTGCGTCATCTCCTCTCCTATTTCTTGTTTTCCTAAGTAAATTTTTGACCCAACTCTATGGTTGGATAGAGAAGGCACCATGCTTTCTCTAGAGAAATCAAAGATTTTTTTGTGACACATTCATTGTATTTAATTAGAGCCAATTGTTATCTTTATTTTTTACTTTAATTTTGAACTTTTTACACTCATTAAAAGCACATATCATTTAGTCAACCTCCAAAATGTCATGTTGATTTTCTATCTTACACGTGAATTGTTTTGTCATCTCAACATATTCAAATTGAAAACTTTATTGCTTGTGTCATGAAGTCTTGTTTGTAAGTGTTTATGGTCATTTTCAAGTTTCAAGATGCCTCTTAGATCAAAATAATTAATTTGTGATTATATTCACAACTAGTTCGTAGTCAAATTCCATCTCTTGAAAGTGTTACACATTGGTTTAAATAGAGATAATTTTTTAATTAATTTGACATATACAAAAAGTGATTAAATGATTAAATTATCACAATATTTGAAAATTAAATTTTGAGTTTAGTTTGATTGACATATCATGTCAAGGTACCTCTCAACATCTTAATTTCTCTCTTATCTTGCAAGTTTCTAAAGTCAAAAAACGTTTATGAAATTTTGACAAAAAGTTTGAAGGGAAGCTTCATTAGGTTGAAGCATGTTAGTACCAACACATTTTAAATATAAGAAAAGTTCACAATTATTTAAAGGAATTCATAAATAGAAATCTACAAATCAGATAATATACACACAACTCATGAAACGTAGACTAATTTATACTATGTAAAAATTTAAATTCTATGAATTAAGAAATATTTTAATGATTCTAGAGTTATTGAAGTTTATGATTTTTATCAAAAATTATTTAAATCTAAAATACTAAAATTTGACAATTTTTTTTATATTTTACCAATCTAATTTCTACTTATTAAAGGATATTAGGGAAAAGTAGAACTTTGAAGCAGGTAGGGAAGTGCAAAGTACCTTAACATCACAACTTCCCCAGATTTTAGCAATCCTACAAGGATATGAAGGGGATGGGGAAAAAAATCTAAAATCCTATTTATATGGGGAAGAAGGTAGATCTTTAAGGGATACATGAATAAAAATTGGCTCCTTAATCCTCCATTTTCAAAGATGTCAAAATCTTAAAAGAAAGGGAAAAAAGTGTGAAAGCACTTATTAGGGTGGAAAAACTGAACCCATGGTGATGTAAGGTAATTTCTCCCTATCAACTCATTTCACAAATGAAGCAAAATTTTACAAGTTTTAAGTAAAGAAGAAAAATAAAAGGAAAGAGATTTGCAAATTTGTATTTACCATGCACACATATGGCAAATATCTACCTTTCCTATTAAAATTTGTATCCTTCAAAGACGTGAACACCTTTATGAATGTTGGATATTTTTAGGATGGATTTGTTGTAAGGCATTGATAAATTCCAAGGAAATGTGTTTCAAAAGTATTTATCCTATATGCTTGCATGAATTTAGGGCTAAAGAGTAGAGTATGGGTATTCATTGATGACATCATCAGAGGATATTTTTTACTTTCAAATATCTTATCTAGGGTGGACAAGCACATAAAATGATCAAGCATCACCATATCATAGATAATACAATAAAAATGCATACAAAGGATTCTTTTAAAATATTTTAGAAAAATTCAAAACAAATATAGTTAGATGAAAAAAATTAAACCTTATGGCCATTGCAATGCCCTATGTCTAGTGTAAAATGGATTCTTTGGAACAAGTTATGGGATATGTGTAGGATCATGATGGGCCAAAAAGTGGTGATATGTAAGTGATATGATGGCCCATGTGGCTGATAACTTTTTTTCTACCCAAAATTGATGAAACGAAAAGGGTTTTTAAATGACATTTTCAGCTTTCCACGAATATAAATTATGCTTTACTTTGAATTTAGTAAATAAATATTATTCATTTTCTATTTGAATTACAACTAAAGTTCTAATTGATAGGTTGATTGAAAAACATTTATAGCTTTCAAATGGTATCACATTTTTTAAATTTGAAACATGCATCACATTCTATGCTTTGCATACTATAGGATTTTTTAAAAATGAATTTCATGAAGTTTTGACCAAGTTAAGGTGGTCAGACATACGAGTGTTTTATATATTTTTTTAAATTTAATAAGCAATCATAATTAATTATTTACTTGGAAAAAAATTACAATAAAATATGCATCACATCGAGACATGAATTGTCTACTTATATCTAAAATATTATAAAAAATAATTATCATTTTATTGTGGTTAGGGTGGTTAGACAGACACCTACTTATTTTTTCCCTGAAATTTAAGTACTACTCTCCATTGAAATTTCAAATTTTCACCAAATAGATTTTTTTTAAAATAAACTAAGTAGTTTAGAAACTACATTCAATTTTCTACAGATTCTATTTTTACATATTTTTGAAATAATATAGATAACTTATTCAATTTTTTATGTCAAGTTGCCTAACTCTGATATTTTGAATTTTCATCGCCACTTAAGGGCCTATTTTTTCCATGATGATCCTGCACATACCCTATGACTCCCATTGAAATGTGATAAATTATAAAATGCCACAATTCTTGGATTTTTAAAACTTTTATTCGAATAACTTTAAAATCCATTTTCAAGTGTAAAGTGAAACCCTATAGAGTTTTCAAAATAGACCCGCTACTTATGTGAAAATGGGAGATTCTAAATTGAACATGAACACTATAATTCCTTTAAATTTTTTAATCACATGAAATAATCAAAAAAATTGTGGACCATATTAAATGTATAATATTAATTCAAAATAAATTTATTTAGATGAATTTTAATATTTTTCATGAAAATCCCATTGGTAGATGTAAATTTGAATTTCATAACTATTCAAATACCTCACAACCTATATTAACAAGGAAAACATTAAAATTACATCTTAAATATAATAGAAACAGAAATAATAATCAATTTTATCAAATATTATAGTTTCACTTGCCCTACTAGAAATGTGTGCAAAATGGTGAAGCATAAAAATAGTACATGTGAGTTGTTGATTAAATGCTTAATGAGATTTCAAAGTGGTTTCTTTGGTAATTTTGTATTTTTAATAATATATCTAGGTCAAGGAAGGTTCCATCATATTATTTGGGAAGGAAAATAATGTGAATTTGAATGAGGACCTTTATTATGATGTCAATAAGTTTTGAACTACCATTTAAACATGAGACAGTATGATCCATAGATTAGGTGTTTTGGAGAGGAATCAAGAAGATATCATAGTGAGCTTGGCTAAAATCATTTTCTTTAGCAAAAATAATAATAAGAGTATAGAGACCATCATTTTCATCATATAAAATAAATATCATAAAAAATAAAAGTACTTCCTTGGAAGGATTAGCTAGGAAAATTGATTTCCAATAGTACAAATGTTAGAGATATTGAAGAGAAAAAGCTAGAGGCATATTTCAAATACCATGTGAATCTCCTAACTAAAGAGTGGAAGAACACAACATGCATTCAAAGTATCATTTGGTAAAATTAGCTACCTTATTTTGTGTTTTCCTTTTTGTCTATATGGATTACATTTTTATTGTCCTCTTTTAATTTTATTTTTCTGAGTGTAGATGTTTAGTTTTGTAAGTCTCATACCTCATAAAACTAGTTCCTCTTTTCACTAAGCTACTTAATTGTAAAAAATTTGGTGTCCCTTTTGAAAAACCTCTCTTTCTTACCTTAATAAAAAAAACATTATAGTCATTTAAGAAGATTGCAAATTTGATAGAAAAGAAATGTTATCATGGTATGAATTATTATTCATGTAAGTTGCGAATTTTAAAATTATTGAATCCCTTATCATAAATAAAAAATAATAATTTGGTTCATGCACACTTCATAAATATAGTTCACTCTTTTATATAGGTATGTTTTTTCTAAAGTTTATCAATGAGTTCACATGATATTAGTGAATCAATTGAGGTATATGTGTCTCTTATAATATATTTAGGTTTCTTAAGATTTTTTTGTTGTTTTTAGTTCATCTTTTGGTGTGTGTAAGTGTGTCTTTGTCTTTTTTGTTAAATTTTCCTTGTATCAATTCATATCCTAGTTCTTATTTTTATGGGTATTCTTTCAATGAGTAATGAATAATTCTTTTGCTAGAGATTTTGTGTTATTGATGTATTTGTAAGGTCCTTATCCTCAACTAGGTGTAGTAGTTGTCCTCATTTTGTATCTTGGTATATATTAAACTTTTTATGCTTAATAAAAGGACATATCACTATAAGACAAATTCATGAATGTATCCTGGTCTTGCTTGTTGATTCTACTTATTGCCTCAACATGATTAAATGAAAATATTAATATTTACATAATGAATCTTATTTGTAAGTGTTCCTAACTGTTTTGAAGTTTCAAATTGCCTATCAAGTCAAAATATTTAATTTGTGGCTATAATCACAAGTGGTTTGTAGCCAAGTATTATCTCCTAAAAATATCACAAATTAGTTTAGATTGTGTCACAATTTTCTCATTAATATATCTTATATGAAGGTGAGGAGAATATGTTTCAAATTCACTTTGACAAATATATGACCTGAAGGTACTTTTTAACATCTTTTCTCTCATAGCTTGCTATATTATAAAGATGCCAATAATTTCAAAAAACTTGATGACAAATTATAAGGGACTCTCTATGAGGTTCAAATATGTCGATACTAAGACATTTTGATTTCCATTGTATGACGGAGTTTCATGCGTAGAGTATTGATTGAAGCATTAATAGTCACTCATCAGGTCTGAACGTTTCTGTGGAAAATTATACGAGGTACGTTTGAGAGGACGTAATGTACGTCTGAGGTCGGCTGAGCGTAATGAATGCACTTCTCTCCCAGTCTTCATGATTACATATCACATTTTTGTCTTTAAATTGATCATAACCTCTTGAGAAAGCCTGCACCAGAAATCTCTTTCAATTAAATTGTAATTAAAACTATTGAAAATGTCTACACCAACATTGACTTACTTGGCTAGGCCTGTAAGGAGTCCAGCTCACTTGAGTTGATAATGTCTGCAATATATTCTAATTTAATTGTAATTTAAGTATTAATATTTATGGATGGTTAGAAAATAGTTAAATTTTAATCAATTTGGTGATGATTTTTCCTCATGATTGATAAGATTGTTTTTATAAATTATTTTGCAAATTAATTGTGATATAATTGTCAAACAAAAATATTTAATTTTTCTCTCTGTCATCTCCACTTTTGTTTCTTGTTATGTTGTGTATAATTTTTGACTCTATGATCCAATCGATGATCTTTTTCTAAAGATATCAAGGTTTTTGTATGTTCAAATGTGACTTGTCTTTAATTCAAACCAATGTTGTTTTTATTTTAATTTTGATAAATTTCAAACTTTCTACACTCACTAAAAGGACATATCATTAAGTTGACCTCCTAAATGTCATGTTGGTCTTACAAGTTTTGCATGGAGTCATTTTTCACCTCATCTATTCAAATAAAAAGAATTAATGTTTGTTTCATAAAGTCTTGTTTGTAGGTGATCCAAATCATTTTCAAGTGCCAAAATGTATATGAAAAAAAAATAGTTAATTTTGGTCATAGTTCCAATGAGTTGTACTCAAGTTTGAGCTTTTGAAAATGTCACGTATTTGTTGAAATAGAGATCATTCTTTTCATTAATTAGACTTATATGAAAGTGATTAAATTATCTCAATAGTAGAAAAATAAATTTTCATTTTAGATTTATTGGTATATCATGCCAAGCTATGTCTTAGCATTTTAATTCTCTCATACCTTGCAAGTTCATCAAATCAAACAATTTTTTTAAAATTTTGATGAAAAATTATGACTCTTCATGAAGTTCAAACATATTGATATCAATATGTTTTTAATTTAAGTGAAAGTTCACAATTATATATTTAAAGAAAGTCATTCATAGAAATCTACAAATTGGATAATATGGCGCAAGTCATGAAGTGTGAAGTAATTCAAACACTTGATAAAATATAAATCTCTTGTAAACTAATAAATATATTAACAATTTTAGATTTATTAAAATTTATGATCTTAATAAATAAAAAATCTAAAATATTAAAGTTTGACACAAAATTCTACATTTTACAAGTCTGATTTCTACCTTATAAAGGACATTAAAGGAAAAGTAGAAATTCAAAGGAAGTAGGGAAGTACAAAGTACCTTGACTTCATGACTTCAATATATTTATACAATCTTGTACAAGGATAAGAAGGGGAAAAGAATAAAAGCACATAAAACTCCATTTATATGTGGAAAAATGTAGATTCTTAAGGGATTGGAGGAAAAAATGGCTCCTAAATTATTCACCCACACACATGTCGAAACCCTACAAATAATAAAAGGAAAAGGTGCAAAAAAACCTTTTAAGGGTGGAAAAGTGAAACACATGGGGATGTAAGGGAATTTATCTATATTAATTCATTCACGCACAAAGTAAAATTTTGCAAGTTTTAAGATGAAAGTAAAAAAATAAATAAAAGAAAAGGGGTTTGTATAATTTTATTTCTCATTACACATGAAAAAATTCCACTTTCTCCATTAAAATAAGAGTCCTACAAAGACATGAACATCTACATGGATGTTGGATATTTTAAGGTTGGATTTGTTGAAAGGAATTCAAAACTTCCAAGGGAATATATTTCACAAGCATTTCTCTCATGATTGCATCATGTTAGATATTAAGAGTAGAGTATGGGCATTCATTGATGACATAATAGGAGTATATTTATTAGTTGTAAATGCCTTATTTATGGTGGAAAAAAATATAAAATTAGGAAAAAATATCATAGCATGCATAGTACAATAAAAACATCCCAAATAAATGCTCGTTCATGGAGTAGAAGAAACACATTTCGTATTTCTTGATTTTTTTTTTAAATTTAAAGAAAATATAGTTAGATGGAAAAATATAAACCACAATGCCCATTGTAATCCCTGGTGACTATTGTAAAATGGATTCTTTAGAACTATGGCAACTGAAAAAGTATCCCTCTACTTTTCCTTGCTTGTTTGGGCCCTCCTTGTTAAATTGAGCATAATGTTGCCTTGATTTAGTGTTGTAATGCATTTGACACATTCACATTACGCCTTGGGCCCTTTTTAGCTAAATGAAATTAATTGTACCTTATTTTAGATGTTGTAAAGTGTTGTACCACACTTTCACACTTTTGTAGGGTTTTCATAAATAACTGGGCTTCTTTATGCCTTATTTGGCCTTATTTTGCATCCACAAGCCTTAATTAATGCATCTTTTTTAGGATAATCTCAACATAAATCAACATCCGATCACAATTTAGGTGTTTTTAGGTTGTCTGGCCCAGACTTAGTGATCTGGGACTCATACGCCACCTTGGGCATATGATTCCCACCTAGGTTTTAGGGCCCCATTCTAGATTTCACATCATTCTAATCATTTTTGAAAATGTGTCCCATAGTTAAGTCTAATGGGACTCATACGCCACTTCTGCTGTATGAGTCCCTTGTGGCCCATAATTGAATTTTATTCAAATTCTTGGTGGTATTTTATTCTCCTAGATCTGATGTCGGCTTGTAGTGTTGTAATTCCAAGAAATTTGGCATAAATAGGTATAAATACAAGTTTCTTTCAATCATTTTCATCCTAAGCTTTTAAGTATTCATGCATTATAGATAAATTATGATCACGAAAGCATTCAAGAGTTTACAAGTATTTACAAGAGCATTCAAGAGTCTTCAAGAGCTAATTATCAAGTGATTTAGAGCATTATTCAAGTATCAAGCATCATGTCAAAGTCATCAAGCGTCATGTTTTTTTTTGAGCTAACAATTGTAATGTAAAGTTTTATTATTCAAGCTAGCATTCAATTCAAGATCTATCTCATTCAAGCAAGAGTCAAGATCTACATCCATTGGAGCCATTTCACACATGTTTGTAGAACTTTATTGCTAGGATTTGGTGAGTTGCAACATTATATTTTATTCATTCATCATTATCTTGTTCCATTTCATTTCATTCAAGTTTTTATTACCAAAATGGAGTTTGATTGAGGCAAACCCCTTTCCACTAATAAAACAACATTTTACCTCTCTTTAGTGTGTGATTTGCAAATCTAGGTTAAAGACACATTGAAGAGAAAGTTAGGAGAAATTTGTCAAGTGTTCAAACATGTCAAAGGTTTCACATTGCATTGTAAATCATTGGAAGATATCTACAAATTGCAAATTAGAGTTTCAAATCCTGAAATCAAGTTGAAAGGAAAAAGCAGACATTGAAGAATAGAATCAGACCTTGAATTTCTAGAAAAACTTAACTAGAATGATACGCCACTTCTAGTGTATGAGTCCCAGTATAGGAAAATTTGTAGATTTCATGAGTTTCAATCATATCTTTTCCATATTTTTGTTCTTGCCTAGAAATGCTAATCTGGGACCCAATTTGGCGCATGAGTCTCAGTCATCATAAAATTTAGTGTTTTTCAGCATTTCAAGTCTTCATCTAGTCCTCTTCAAATTCCCAAGTGCATGCCTTTTACCTATCAACTTTTTGTTCTAATTTACATGCTTTTCTAGGTGATTTAGTGAAATCTTTCATTGCATTAGGTTTAAGTATTAGGTCTTACATTTCATTAGTCTTTCCAAACCCTAGCTTGGTGGAGAACCGATCTTTAGTTTTTAATTAGACCCTATAACATGATCTCTTTCTCCTTTGCATACCTTAGATTGAGATCTCTAGGGTTTTCCTAGAATGAGAGTGTAGAAGATTGTTGTTCTATCTCCCAAGCATAGAAGAAAAAAAAATTCCACCTTTCATTTTGGTTTTGAGCTCTCTAAAAACATTCTAGAAAGAACATGTACTGACCCAAAACCCATAGATCCCTTATGTGTGTTTGGAGTTTCATTTTTTGGGAAACCCCTTATTCTTTTCTTGATGTAGCTTTATTTGGAAACATATGACCTGACATAGGGCTTTCCAAGTTAGCTCTCATGTCTTCTTTATTGGTAGCATTTATAATTTTCTACTTTAAAGTAATTTCTCACAACATAGTGTTTATCAATTTCTTTAGAGTGGGGGCATACATTGGCATCATTATTTTGCATTTCATGTTTCGTGGTGTAGTCTTCTTGCTTCATGCAATGTGTCTCTCGCTTTGTGATGACATCAAGTGTGATGTCATTCAAGAGTGTGATCTCTCTTAGCATATTACATTTCTCTTAGTGGTTTGATGTGACATATTGAATCCCCTAAGTTGTGAATCTTCTATTCTTTGATTGGTCCTCTCTTGGAGACATTAGTCACAATGTTCCCTAAGTTAAGACCTTAGATGAATTAAGGCAGACTCCACTAAACATTCCCTATTTTTGCATTTACAAAAATTTGGTTATATGGCCACCTTGCATAATACGCATTGCTTTCCTATGAAGCCATCTTGTTTGTTCATGAGTTCCAAGCATACAAATATTTGCTTGCCTCATGAATCTCTAAGTTCATTGTTGTGTGGTACCTTATCAAAGTTATTAGGAGGTATAGCTTTGTATTGGTTGGACATGAAGCCAATTTGAGGCATGACTTTCCCATAGCTACTCGCACGTGCATGTGAGCACATACCGACCACATGTGTATGTGTCTCACCCTCTTGGGTTACTCACCCAACAAACAACCTAGAGTTTTGGTGCCTCTGAGTGAGCACACATTTTTGGAAAAACAACCTAGGTCTGATCCACATCACGATGGATAAACGATCAAAGCTTCATCCACCCCTTTTATTTTGTTTTTCTTTTCACTTTGTATTTGGTAGTGTGTGCTTGTTCATTTTTGTTCCTCCCTATATCATTTTCATGTGTGTTACTTTTTGTCTATGTTGGTTTTCCATATGATCTTGATTCTAGGGGCTTGGTCACCACTCTTGATTGTTGTCATCCTATCTTACCAGTATTTGTGCATTTGGACCCCTCTTGATGTGAGTTTATCTACTTTAGTGTGAGTTTGAAACAAGGTCATCCTCTCACTAAAGTGGGGGCTAAATGTGGCAATGGAAAAAGTATCCCTCTAATTTTCCTTGCTTGTTTCAGCCCTCCTTGTTAAATTGAGCATAATATTGCCTTGATTTAGTGTTGTAATGTGTTTGACACATTCACATTAAGTCTTGGGCCCTTATAAGCTAAATGAAATTAATTGTACCTTATTTTAGCTGTTGTAAAGTTTTGTACTATACTTTCACACTTTTCTAGGGTTCTCATAAATAACAGGGCTTCTTTATGCTTTATTTAGCCTTATTTTATATCCACAAGCCTTAATTAATGCATCTTTTTGAAGACAATCCTAACATAAATCAATATCCAATCATAATTCAGTTGTTTATAGGTTGTGTGGCCTAGATTTAGTGATTTGGGACTCATACCCCACCTTGGGAATATGATGCCCACCTAGGTTATAGGGCCCCAATCTATATTTCACATTGTATACACCTAAAATTGGTCTAGAGAATTCGATTAATTAAATACAAATTATTTAATTGATTATCCTAAAATCCTCTACTATTTAAATAAATAGAAATATTTGTTTATATAGTTCACATTCATTCTTCTAAAATTCTATTATCTCATCTTAATTAAATAAACAAAATTAAATACTTTGTTTGATTTAATTATAAAATCCCTATTTTATTCTATCACATCAATCTTAAATTAATCAAATAAAGATTAAACACTTTATTTATTAATTTCCATATTCCTTTTGTTTAATTTAATAAAAAACCTCTATAGTTCGTTTTATTAAATTATTTATCCTTCTTTTTCTAATTTAGATAAATCAAAAGTATTTGAATAAAGGCATAAGGAATATTCCTCTATATTTCCTCAAATCAAATTAGATATCCTATGTCTAATTTATGTCTAAAATTATGTGAAAATTAATGCTTTGAAAATTCACGGGAAGTTTTGGAGACAAATTGGAGACAAATTCCAAATTCTTCTCTTAATCCTCCTCCATCAATCTTTCCTCTTCTCTTGCCTCGTGTTTTCATGGGTAGAGACAATCTCCAAATTTCTCTCAATCTCCTCCATCTTTCACCATTCAATCCTCCAGATTGAATCCAAGCACTCTCTTTGCCATCCCTGTGCATTTCTACAACCGGGAAATCTATAAATAAAGCCTCATTGAACCAAGAAAAGGATCCAGATTATCTAACTTATGCACTCTTACTCTACAAGAATTCATCAAGCATCCAACATCCAACATCCATCATTCAAGCTTTCATATCATGGATGCCTCCTGTAGCTTTTTTTATCATTTTCATGTCAATCCATGCTAATTTTGTTTCTTTTATCATCTAGTATTATCACATTTAGTTCCATATCATTGCATCAGCATCATTTCATTCTTGAGATTGTCATTTTAATAGTTAATAGTGTTATTTAAATCTGAGAGCACTTAACTTAATAAATCTTTAAAGATAGGAGACAATGAGACGATTTCAATTGGTTATTAGCTTAATTTTGATGCAATGTTTCATTAAGAAGTGTTTATTACTTTACACCTTATTCACACTTACCCACATCATTCCAAGAATTTTTTGAAAATGTGTCCCATATTTAAGCCTAATAGGAGTCATACACCACTTTTGGCGTAGGAAGTGGTGTATGGGTCTTGTGTGGCCCAAAATTTAATTAAATTTAAATTCTTGGTGGGATTTTATTCTCTTAGATCTGATGTCAGCTTGTAGTGTTGTAATTTTAGGAAATTTGGCATAAACAAGTATAAATACAAGTTTCTTTCACTCATTTTCATCCTAAGCTTTCAAGTATTCATGCATTATAGAAAATTTGTGATTGAGGAAGAATTAAAGAGTTTACAAGAATTTACAAGAGCATTCAAGAGTCTTCAAGAGCTGATTATCAAGTGATTCAGAGCACCATTCAAGTATCAAACATCATGTTAAAGTCATCATGTATCATGTTTTTTTTTGAGCTAACAAATGTAATGTAGGGTTATATGATTCAAGCTAGCATTCAATTCAAGATCTATCTCATTGAAGCAAGAGTCAAGACCTACATCCATTAGAGTCATTTCATACATGTTTCCATCACTTTATTGCTAGGATTTGGTGAGTTTCAACATTATATTTTGTTCATTCATCATTCTCCTTTTTTATTTTATTTCATTTCAAGGTTTGATCACCAAAATGGAGTTTGACAAAGGAAAACCCCTTTCCACTAACAAAACAACATTTTACCCTCTCTTTAGTGTGTGATTTGTAGATCTAGGTTGAAGACACATTGAAGAGAAAGTAAAGATAAAGTTAGAAAGTGTTCAAAGCTGTCAAAGTTGTCACCTTGCATTGGAAATCATTGCAAGACATCTATAGGTTCTAAATTAGAGTTTCTAATCCATAAATAAAGTGGAAAGGATAGAGAAGACATTGAAGAGTAGAATCAGATCTTTAATTTCTAGAAAACCCTAATTGGAATGATATGCCACTTCTGGCATATGTGTCCTAGTATAGGAAAATTTGTAGATTTCAGCAGTTTCAGTGATATCTATGGCAGATTTTTGTTCCTGCCTAGAAACCATAATATGGGACTAAATTACCCAATCTGGTATATGAGTCCCACTCAGCATTAAATATAGTATTTTCAGCATTTCAATTCTTCATCTAGTCCTCTTCAGATTCCTAAGTGTAGACCTTTTATCTCTCAGCTTTTTGTTCTAATTTACATGCTTTTCTAGGTCATTTAGTGAAATGTTTCATTGCATTAGATTTAAGCATTAGATCTTGCATTTCATTATTCTTTGAAAGCCCTAGCTTGGTGGTGAACCCATCTTTAGTTTATAATCAAACCCTAAGAAAACCATACTGCAAGATCTCTTTCTCCTTTGCATACCTTAGATTGAGATCTCTAGGGTTTTCCTAGAATGAGAGTGTAGAAGATTATTTTTCTATCTCCCAAGCATAGAAGCAAACAATTTTTCACCTTTCAAGAAGAAGTTATGAATCCATTCAAAACAAGATAAAATATAAAATAGGACAATTATATGAGTTTGAAAAGATCTTTTTGAATAACTTTATAAACGTTGAAGTTAAATGTTATTCACCAATGTAAAGTGAAACCTTATTGATTTTTTTGAATAGATCCACTATCGATGTGAAAATGGGAGCTTGTAGATAACACATGACTACTAGAATGCCTTTAAAGTATTTGATCAATGAAATAATAATAAAAAAGTCTCTTGGAGAATATTGAATGTAGGATATTCACTCAAAAAAAATTATTTAGATTAATTTTAAGAATCTTCAAGAAATTATAATCAATATATGAAAATTTGAATTCCATAATTATGTGAGTACCTCATGAATTATAATGGGAAGGGAAAATTTGAAATAACATGAACTAGATACCATAGAAACATAAAGAGATTGAATTTTTTGAATGTTTTATTTTTTTATCTAGTAGAAATGTGTACACAATGTCATAACATAGATATGATGCATGAGTTGTTGATAAAATTATTAAATATATTACAAAGTGGATTCTTTGATAGTTCCAAATTCCTAACAATATATTTGGGTCACTAAAAGGTCTTGCAATATTTTGGAAGGAAAATAATGTAAAGTAGGATGAGGGTGATGCAGGAGCATCCAGTGGTGTAAGGGCAATCCTACATCACCCAAACATATATTTACTTTCATTTAGATTTTTTTTGTAGATGCTTTTGCATTTCTGGATACCCTTTTCATCGAAGAAGAATTCCCAACTTTCAGAATTGCTTTTCTACTTTTTCTGCTCAACTGCTATTTTTAGCAGGTATGAATTTGAAGGCGTGAGGAGACAAAAATTTAAGGGAAGCTTCAGGACATAATAATAAACACTTTGGTGAAAGAATCAGATCAAGAGCATTTCCGGTTCAAAAGTTATTCAAGTTTCAATTTCTGCTTTTTGCCTTATGAAATCTTCGGAGCTAATTTTGAGGTACTTAGAGGCTCCGGATGGGCCTGAAAAATTGGCGGAATACGAAAGTGGTTAGCCTTTAGGCCCCACTTTCCGGCAAGAGATCTTCGCGAGAGCTTTCCGAAAAGGTATTATCATTGAAGATCTGACGGTTAGATCTTGAGTTAGGGCTTCCGAAAGTTGGTGCATAATTTGAATCCCGTTTTTGGCTCCAAACAAAGAAACGGGCTATTTATGGGCGAGTTACTGTTTCTTTTAGGCAGTTTTTGGGGAAAGAAGATCGCATGCTGCGAATAGGGGAATTTCTGTAGTTTCTTTCTGTAATTTGCATGTATTGCAAAACTGGAGGATTTGAGATCCTCTGCATGTAGGAATTTCATACTTTGAAAATAATAAGATTTGTTAGTTTTTCTGTGTGATTTTCTGTGTCTCGGGTTGCACCCTCATCAAGTGGTATCAGAGCGGGTTTTCTTGAGCGTGTGGACAGATCGCCGATCGTGAGGCAGTTCGCACCAGGACTGTGGTTGTGGGTTCAAGATATTCAAGATGCCTCCAAGAGTGGCGCGTGGTAGGCGAGGTGGTGCCAGAAATGCTGGTGGAAGAGATCCATTAGCGGCTGAGGGTTTCAGAGCCCTCCAAAGACAAATAAATGCATTACAAAGAGAGTTAAGAAGAGGAGTAAACCCGAGAAGGGGAGAAGAAAGTGAGGATGAAGAAGAGGTGGAAGATTCAGATGTAGAAGAGGAAGAAGAAGCTATTGATCAAGATCAAATGCGGCTGATAAGGGCCATTTCGAAGATCGAAAAAAGACCTAGAGTAGAAGTTCCTAGTTTTTCCGGAAGTCTAGACCCAGAAGAGTTGATTGATTGGATCAATGAGTTGGAAGAGTATTTCGAGTATGAAGAAGTAGAGGACCCAGATCGGGTTAAGTTTGCAAAAACGAAGCTAAAGGGCCACGCCAGTATCTGGTGGAAAGAGGTCCAACTAGAAAGAAATAAGAGAGAAAAGGGAAAGATCACCAGATGGGATCGCATGGTGGAGAAACTGAAGAAGCAGTTCATGCCAATGGACTATGAGTTAGATCTATTGAAGAAATTGCAAGGGTTGAAGCAAGGAAGTAGATCTGTGAAAGAATACACAGAAGATTTTCACAAGATGATCATCAGAACGGGACATGCAGAGGCCAACAAGGAGAAGGTAGCCCGTTATCTTAATGGGTTACGGCCGAGCATTCAAGAGGAGTTAAGCCTGGTCAGAATGGCCACCATTGAGGATGCTTACCAATTTTCGCTGAGAGTTGAAGAGAAGTTGAACAAGAGATTTGATAGCAAGCAAAAAGGACGAGGAGGTCAAAGCGGAAGGGGTAGCGGAAGATCTTTTGGAAGCCGAAATGAGGATGAGAAGAAAAATGAAGATGTGGGTACCAGTCGAAGCCAGAGGAATGATAACTTCTACCGCCCACGTGATCAGAATGGTGGTGATCAAAGAGGTAGAGGACGAGGAAGATTTGGGCAAGGACCTGGAAGAGGTGGTTTCAGAGGAACTTGTTTCCACTGTGGTGAAGAAGGGCATCGAGCCTATGAATGTCCACAATACCAAGGAAGGACAGACAAAAGGCCAGAAGGTCGTGCAAGAGTTGTGCATGTAGATGAGGAGGCTCAATCTGAGCATTCAAATGATGCTGAAAGGGGAGAAGCCCTAGTGGTTAGAAGAGCCTTGGTGACTGAAGAGAAGGAGCCAGAACAGAGGAAGAATTTGTTTCGCACAAGGTGCAAGTGTGAAGACAAATGTTGTGATGTCATTATTGATGGTGGGAGCACTGATAATCTAGTGTCAGAAGAAATGGTTACAAAGTTGAATTTGAAGAGGGAAAGGCATCCACATCCATATCGGATTGCCTGGTTGCAGAAAGACCACAAAGTTCTAGTCAATGAGCAGTGCCTGGTGAAGTTCAAGATCGGAAGCTATCGTGATGAGGTACTCTGTGATATCATCCCTATGGATGCATGTCACATGTTGTTGGGAAGGCCGTGGCAGTTTGACAGGCGAGCTATACATGATGGCCATGCAAACACTTATTCCCTGATGAAGGATGGAGTCCACCATAAGTTGAAACCCCTGAAGAAGGCCGAAGAAAAGGTATGCAGTAGTGCTAGAATTTGTTATGTCGATGGAAGGAAATTTTTAGAAGGCATAAAACATGAGCGTGTGTGTTATGCATTGATTCCTAAAATGGATAAGGAGGGTAGTGAGAAGGTTCCAGTAGAAGTTTCTGGGTTATTGAATGAGTTTCAGGATATTGTTTCTGATAATGTACCTGAGGGTTTACCACCAATGAGGAAGATCAGTCATCAGATTGACTTGATCCCAGGAGCCAGTTTGCCGAATAAGGCAGCTCATAGAATGACTCCTGCAGAAAATGAGGAGTTAAACAGACAAGTTGAGGAGTTGTTGAGAAAGGGTTTGATTCGAGAGAGTTTGAGTCCATGTGCAGTACCTGCAGTACTAGCACCAAAGAAGGATGGGGAGTGGAGGATGTGTACAGACTCTCGGGCCATAAACAAGATAACAATCAAGTATAGATTTCCCCTGCCAAGGATGGATGACCTGATGGACTGTTTGAGTGGAGCTCAGTACTTCACAAAGATTGATCTGAAGAGTGGATATCACCAGATTCGGATTCGAGAGGGAGATGAATGGAAGACCGCCTTCAAGACCAAAGAGGGCCTGTACGAGTGGTTAGTCATGCCTTTTGGGCTAACCAATGCACCGAGCACATTCATGCGGCTCATGAACGAGGTACTGAAAGAGTTCCTAGGAAGCTTTGTTATTGTGTATTTAGATGATATTTTGATATTCAGTAAGTCACTGGATGAGCATATAATGCATATTGGTAGAGTCTTTGAGAAGTTAAGAGAAGAGAAATTGCTGATTAATCTGAAGAAGTGTAGTTTTGTGAAGAAGGAGTTAGTGTACTTGGGGTTTGTTGTCTCGACAGAAGGTCTCAAGATGGACCCAGAGAAGGTGAAGGCTATTCTGGAATGGCCTACCCCAAGAACTACTACTGAGGTGAGGTCTTTCCATGGTTTGGCCAGTTTTTACAGAAAGTTTATTAGAAACTTCAGTAGTATTTGTGCACCCCTAACTGAAACAATGAGAGGGGATAGAAAAGAGTTCAAGTGGAGCACTGGAGCAGCAAGGAGTTTTGATCTATTGAAGCAGAAGGTGACAGAACAACCTGTTTTGGCTCTCCCGGATTTCAATAAGGTGTTTCAAGTGGATTGTGATGCCAGTGGTTGTGCCATTGGAGCAGTGTTAAGCCAGGAAGGTAAGCCCATTGCCTATTTCAGTGAAAAGTTAAATGATGCAAAGAGAAAGTACTCTGTATATGACCAAGAATTTTATGCAATAGTTCAAGCATTAAAGAAATGGAGGCATTATTTGTTGCCAAAAGAATTTGTTATGTATACTGATCATCAAGCATTGCAGTACCTGAGTAGTCAGGGAAAATTAAATCAGAGGCATATGAAATGGGTAGAATTTTTGCAGAGTTATACATTTGTTTTAAAGCATAGGAGTGGGAAGTCAAATAGGGTTGCAGATGCCTTAAGTAGGAGGCATACATTGTTGATAGAAATGCAGATTGAGGTGGTTGGGTTCAGTGAACTCAAGACATTGTACCCGAATGATCCTGATTTTGCAGAGGCTTGGAAAGCTTGCAAGGAACCTGTTACAGTTGACAGGACAAAGTGGTTGGATTTCCTAATTCAAGAAGGCATGTTGTTTAAGGGAAGTCAATTATGTATTCCGAGGAGTTCCATGAGGGAGAATCTGATAAAGGAGAAGCACAGTGGAGGAATGGCAGGACATTTTGGTCGGGATAAGACCATTTCCATTATCAGTGAGCATTATTATTGGCCTCAGTTATCACAAGATGTGAAGAAGTTTGTGCAGAGTTGTAGGGTATGTCAAATGGCTAAAGGAGTGAGTCAGAATACAGGGTTGTATCAGCCCTTACCTGTACCAGAGAGGTCGTGGGAGGATATAAGTATGGACTTTGTTCTTGGTTTTCCAAGGACACAGAGAGGGAATGATTCAGTATTTGTGGTGGTTGATAGGTTTTCGAAGATGGCACATTTCATCCCATGCCAGAAGACCCATGATGCAGTCCACATTGCTGACTTGTTCTTCAAAGAGGTGGTGAGGCTACATGGTTTGCCAAAGAGTATAGTCTCAGATCGTGATACAAAATTTGTTGGATACTTTTGGAGGACCTTGTGGAAGAAGTTGAAAACAGAGTTGAAGTTTAGTTCTGCACACCATCCCCAGACTGATGGGCAGACTGAAGTTGTGAACAGGAGTTTGGGTAACCTACTGAGATGCTTGGTAGGAGATAAACCAAAGGGATGGGATTTGATCTTACCCCAGGCAGAATTCGCTTACAACAATTCTGTCAATAGAAGCACTGGTAGATCACCGTTCCAGATTGTGTATGGAAGTAGTCCTAGGACTGCTCCAGAATTGAGGAAGATGGACCAAGAGAAGAAGACAAGTGCTGAAGCTGAAGACTTTGCAGAACACATCAAGAATATGCATGAGAAGGTAAAAGAACACATTAACAAGATGAATATGCAGTATAAGGCTAAGGCAGATCAAAAGAGGAGGTATAAGGAGTTTCAGATTGGTGATGAAGTGATGGTCCACTTGAGGAAAGAAAGGTTTCCAGTAGGAACCTATAACAAATTGAAGATGAAGAAGTTCGGTCCCTGTAAAATTTTGAAGAGGCATGATTCAGGGAACGCATATGAGGTAGAGTTGCCAGATGGATTCAACATTTCCCCTGTGTTCAACATTGCAGATTTGATAGAATATCATGAGGGTGGCGCAGAGGAAGTACCAGCAATGGAACAGTGCGGTATTCCAGCACCTACTTCAGAAAAGGAGGAGATTGAAGAAATCTTGGATAGCCGTGTAGGAAGGAGTACCAGAAATAGGCAATATGAAGAATATCTGGTGAAGTGGAAAGGAAGGCCTGTGGAAGATTCATCCTGGTTGTCCAAGGCAGAGGTTGACCATTTGGGTTTTCCTCAACCATCTGAGAAGTGACGGAGTCACTTTTCAAATTACCCTGGGTGTCTGATGCAGGAGCATCCAGTGGTGTAAGGGCAATCCTACATCACCCAAAAATATATTTACTTTCATTTAGATTTTTTTGTAGATGTTTTTGCATTTCTGGATACCCTTTTCGTCGAAGAAGAATTCCCAACTTTCAGAACTGCTTTTCTGCTTTTTCTGCTCAACTGCTATTTTTAGCAGGTATGAATTTGAAGGCGTGAGGAGACAAAAATTTAAGGGAAGCTTCAAGACATAATAATAAACACTTTGGTGAAAGAATCAGATCAAGAGCATTTCCGGTTCAAAAGTTATTCAAGTTTCAATTTCTGCTTTTTGCCTTATGAAATCTTCGGAGCTAATTTTGAGGTACTTAGAGGCTCCGGATGGGCCTGAAAAATTGGCGGAATACGAAAGTGGTTAGCCTTTAGGCCCCACTTTCCGGCAAGAGATCTTCGCGAGAGCTTTCCGAAAAGGTATTATCATTGAAGATCTGACGGTTAGATCTTGAGTTAGGGCTTCCGAAAGTTGGTGCGTAATTTGAATCCCGTTTTTGGCTCCAAACAAAGAAACGGGCTATTTATGGGCGAGTTACTGTTTCTTTTAGGTAGTTTTTTTGGGGAAAGAAGATCGCATGCTGTGAATAGGGGAATTTCTGTAGTTTCTTTCTGTAATTTGCATGTATTGCAAAACTGGAGGATTTGAGATCCTCTGCATGTAGGAATTTCATAATTTGAAAATAATAAGATTTGTTAGTTTTTCTGTGTGATTTTTTTGTGTCTCGGGTTGCACCCTCATCAGAGGGCCATTGGTATGAATTCAAAAAGTTTTAAAATATCATTAACACATGACACAAAATAATCTAAAGACTAGGTACATTAGGTTGGAATGAAGAAGAGATTATAAGGAGCTTGCCTAAAATAATTTTCTTTAGAAAAATATTAAGAACATAGCTACTAGACTTTTCATCTTAAAAATTAAACTTCATAAAATGAAAAAAGATTACCACTCTTGAAGCACTAGCCAAGATGACTTGTGCCAAATTGGTTACCAATAATGTATAGGCTATATACATTAAAGAGTGGAAAAAATATTCAATCCTTTAAAATATCATTAGAAAAACCTAGCTAGAGTTGCCTATACCAAGTGAATTTCTTGGGTTGGGGCCCTAGTTCGGTTGGCTAAATCTTTCCTGTTGAAGGAGGTTGGTCATGAGGTCTAGTCTCCCCCACCCCTGTGGTACCGGAGGGCATGTCACGCTACTGCCGCTGATCATGTTAAAAATTTTACCAAGCACACTGCAGTTTATAGGGGGTTGTGCTACCCGATTCCTACAGTCTAATAAAAAATTAAAAAAAGTGAATTTCTTCACTTAAAAGTGGAAGAACTTGATGGAGTTGATGGTGGAGAGGCCATAGTTCCCAAAAATTACATGCAATAAAATATTTTTCTCAAAAAAGTTAGAAATTATATTATTGCACTAACCTAAATGAATGATTACAATGAATGGTGAATCCTGGTGAAAGTAAAAAAATTAAACCCTAGATGATGATTAGTTTAGCTTAAGACAGGTGACCAAGAACTATCATATTCTATGAGATAAAAAGACCTAAAAATAGTTTAATCTAATAATAAAAAATTATTATGTTTGGCTTAAGTGCATAAAGTAAAAGGGGCCTAGTAATTAATTAATGTTTAGGTGATTTTCCTATTTACTCTAGCACCCCCCTTAAAATCAACTTAGGGAGAAGCTAAAATATAATGATGAATGCAATTATGGATGGATGAATGGGTCTTAGCTACAAGGCTTGATGAGGTACCCATGTACAAATAAATGAAATGACTCATAATTAGAGGAAAGGAGAAAACCTAAAGGGAAAAAACTCCTCTCCAATAGAGAGAAAAAATAAATAAAAGCATACATGTGACAAAGGTAATGTAGGAATCAACATGTCCGCTCAAGTAAAACTTCACTCACATAATTATAGTCAAGAAACCCCATAGAAGAGAAAGAAGAAACAATGAATCTCCCATAAGGAAGTATCTCCTCTACAAAAAGTGAATGCTCAAAGAAGAATGTTGAAGATGATCCAAAATTAGAAAACATCATTTCTCCCCTTAAGAAGAAATAAATCCAATGGTGAATCTAGAAAAAAGTCCATTAGGAGAAGAGGTCTTGAGATGAGTGCCTTATAAAATTGCTCAAGTGTCCACATGTTTGAAATAAAATATGTCAAATAAAATAAAGAAAATCTAAACAACTATGAAAATCCATGTATATCAACATCCAAAGGAAATGTTGAAGTGATGACAAGTGGGTTGTATCTATCATCAAAGAGAAAGTGAATATCTTCAATCATGTCCCCAATATATCTTCTATGTGAGACTCAAAAAATAACTCTTCAATGTCTAACAGAAATTCATCCCACAAAGATAACATTGAAAGACTATAAAAATCCTATTGAACTAAGATGATCTTTGAAGATGCAAGAGGTTTGTTATCCTTGAATCCAATTGAGCTTGATTCATGAGATAACCCCTACAAAAATTGTTCGTTTCATAGTCTCATGCACTCTAAGCATGCAAAATGAGGCATGATTTCACTCGCCTTTATGCATGGTCATGAGCCTCGAATAGTCCCCTTGCACACCCACCTCTTCTTGTTTCTGGAAAAGCTTCAAAATGAGTATTTTTTCAATTTCCAATTTTCCAAAGTTAGAAATTTATTTTCCCATGCAACGACACTATTTTTCAGTGCTCGTACATGGGGTGTTAGGCAAAAAAAAAAAATGTGCAAAGGTGTTGATTTTCAGCACCACTGTACATTGGAGTCTTTGAATGTGTAAAGGAATTGTTTTCTAACACAGGTGCATATTTATTTTCTGACTTGAAAACTTGTTCTTAACTTGTGTGTCATTAATACAACTTCATTAATCACTTATTAATGGATTTTAAAGTCATTTTTACATTAATTGTGATTGGTTAAACTCCATTTCTTCCACTGATGATTGATATTCATAGATTGAGGAACTTTGAGGATCGCGTCATGAATTTCACTAGATTTCTGAACTAGGGTTTTCAAAGTTTCCTTCTCCTGGATAAGTTCCTTCATTTTTTTGCTTTTTACTTTTTCCTTTATTTCTTAGGTTGTCGTTATAATCTTCCTTCTTTTCATTTTTTAGATTTTTATTTAGTTTTCTTATTAAGTTTTTTCCCCTAGAATGATTCTTCATGTGATTGATCTATTTTCTCCATGATTTCTATTTTTGGTTGGTGTTTGGATCAAACGTGATTGACACATTTTAGTTTTATCAAATACATAACTATTTATCAATTCATCAAATTACCCTAAGGTATCCTAAAAGTTGTGAATGAAATGTCACCTCTATGGTTTTTGTGAGAACATAATGTAAATTCTTGTTCCATCCAAAATATTTCCTTTACGCTTGTAAAATCGTCAAGAAACCTTGCATTACACAATGTTTTTATGTAAAAGCATTGAAATTCTATGCCATTTCATGAAATTTTTAAGTTTACCCAAATATGTATGGGCACTAAAATTAAGTGCCAATACAAGAAGAATTGAATTTCCAAGGTGTACAAGAAAAAATTGTCATCACTCCTACAAATGTGAAACCTACCCTAAGATGCACAAGCATGAGCGCTGATTTTCAGTGCACATGCATGGAATCTCTTACCAACTTGAAAGTGTAATGACGCTAATTTTCAACACTTGTACACCAAATATCCAAATTCAAAGAAAGCATGTAGTAGCACTAAAATTGAGCACTTATGTACAAATAGACTTTCCCAAGCATGCAAGGCAACTGAAATTCATTGCCTCTGCACAAAATAAAAATTTTCACTAACTTTCAAAAACATCCAAAATTACATTCCAAGCTCTGTTTCCCTCTCATTCACTTGATTTTCCTTGCTCAATTTCCTTCATTCACTTTCTCCAATGTGCTAACTTGGATTTTCCACACTCTCTCACTACATATGGATATTCTTCTAATATTGGAAAAATCCATGTTTCCTTGTAGTTGTTTTGCAGTTTGTCTGCTTTGTGTGCGGGTGAGGAGTGTTTCTATCAGGGATGCCCAGACAAGGTATAGAAATCCGCGCAATGTGCTTATATCCTTGGAAGATTCCTACAGTTGTAGTCCTGAAAAGTCATTACACTTCCTATTGGAAGTTAAAGTGTAATGCCCCTCTTTGATTGGCTGACCCAAATATGGCCATTTCACATCTTCTTCATTCATATTCTTCACTCTTTCATCCATTCTAAGAGAGTTTGGAGGAGGTTTTGCAAGGTAATTTGAGCACTCTCTCCATTCCATTCATTCACTTCAAGCTTTGTGGCACCATTTCACACTTCATAGTAACAATCTACCACTCTATCACTTCGATAGTGCGAGCGCAGGACAAACACCATTGCAACAGAGGCTTGATTTTCTCTCATTTTCTCCTCCACAAGCCTTGAGTGCTTTGGAAGTTGGTGGTAAGCTCCTCTTATCTTCTCTATCATTTTTGGTTGAGTAAGCACGTAATATTTTGTAGTGTCTTTTGTTTACGTAGCTTGTATTCCCTTTTTTATCATTATTTCTATCATTGTGAACTTGGCTGTCTATGGAGGTGGAAACACCAAAACAGGGGTGTGACTGAGATAGACCCCTAAACAACTCCAAAATTTTCCCCTTTTATGTGCGCAGGTGGAGAGATCTTGGTGCAAGCTGGCAAGAGGATTGTTGTATGAAATCATCTTCGTTACCCTTGCGGTAATATATTTCCTTTATCACATTCATCTATACATTTCACTCTTCTTAGTCTTATTCTACACATCCCAAAACTCTTAAACTAGGCTATTATCCCTTTTTAGAGCCTAAACCTCATCTTTCTGGTTTTTTGGCCGTACGGACACCAACACACCTTTGAGATGCCAACACACCACGTTGTCGTCCTAGAACCGTGCTTTTGTCCCCTAATAGAAAGATACTTAAGACATAGAGTTGACTCTGAAGATCGCTCACCTAGTCTCCTTTCAACATTCAGTTTTGTAGAGTGATCGATGGACCCCATAGTTCTCATCATTGTCATCCTCCTTAACCTAACATTCCTTTTAGTTGAGGTAAGTTAGGGCAGCCTTACCACTCTTTGCCTTTCGTGACTTGGGGCCTTATAGTGGTTGGTCCCCCTCTCTTAAATTTTTTCTGAACCCGATGTGAACCATTTTGGTTTCATTCTGTGATACTGAAAGCTCATTTCCTCGTATTCTAGGAGCATTGTAGGTGTGGGTGTTGTAAGGATTTTTCCTTGAAACCCAACCTATGACCCCTAGTAGGCATATTTGGAAGGTTCCAAAGGTGTTGCATAATGAAACCAAAATTAGGTCACTATCCTATCTCATAAACCTTAGGAGGCTCTATAGAAGTACTGTTTGGTGTGAGGGTGGGTTCATTGAAATGGGTAGCCAATGTTTGGCCACTTTCAAAAAAAAGTTTTGAAAAGTCATAATGTGAGCACGTTATAATGCACTCGCATTATGACATCTTAAAAGAAAAAAAAGTTAAACTCATTCATTTTCATTTCAATTGTGTTTTTTGTTGTTCCATACCAAATGCTCGCATTCTAGGAGGAGGAATTGTGCAAAAATATTCACCAACAGTTGCTATTTCTTTGCAACGATGGTGCCACCACAAGGAGGAGGTGTGAGAGGTAAGGAAGTTTTGCTTTTTGTTTTGAATTTGTTGGTTTTGGGTTGTATTTGATATATATTTGTTTGAATTTTTAGGAGATGCAAATCAACCTGCAAACCCTAAAAATCCTCAACAAGAAGAGAAACCAAATCATCAAGAACAAAATCAACCACAACAACAACCTCCTCCACCAATCACTCAACCCCGTCCTAACATTCAACAAAATTTAATGAGTTAAATTGAGAACAAGAAAAAGAAAATTGATGATTTAATCAGTAGGTTGAGTGATTGAAATGGTTCAACCGTAGAAAGAATGACCCTAGGAATTTCATTGAAAGATATGTTAAAAAATGTAGATTCAATTAGAAAACAAATAACTAGATGACAAGATAGGAGGCAGGTGGCTAGGGATTAATATGTGAATAAACTATCATATAAAGATGTAAAGGATTTAAAAATTACTAAAGGTGATTTGTGCTCATTATTCACTAACCCACACACAAATCAAAATATTACCCTCAATGCAAAAAGGTTTCCTATTCATTGGTGCCACCACCAATAGATTGGTAACCAATTTTATAATAGGTGGTACATGGTCTTCGATTACCCACCGTGCAACAATTGTGAAGTCCCACAATATTTCCTTAGACAACTATACAGTGAGTTCATATTGAACAAAATCCCAAATTATTTTGATATGAGCGACTTCTAGGGGAGAGGTGGGGGGTTGGCTCGGGATAGAACCAGTACACAGTTGTATCCTATATGGCAAGGGAGACAAGATCTCACTAGGCCGCCTTGTGAGCATGTTTTTATTCCTTCTGTCATGAAGGAGAGTGCCAACATAGAGACATTGTAGGTGATCAACACTTTGACCCAAAGTGTCATCCATCATACTAGCCCTATTCTATAGATCCATCCAGGGGATTCTTCAAGTGGTGGCCTTGGAACCCATGTGTGTCAATCTTGTGGGGTGACACTCAAGAGGCTACTACGTAGGATTTGTCTACAACTATAGAGATGGAGAGGGCAGCTGGAATTTTGCATGAGGTGTATGGCATTTATAGTCAAGTAAAAGTTAGCATGTTCATTGAATTTAATTTATTAAATTTCTATTTTGAAATGCAAGATTAAGTAAAAATATTTTATTATTTTAATAAAATTGTAGGGTCATAGTGTTGAGACTAGATACACCATCCCTCCACCTACTTATTTTTGTAGTACACCTATCATTGGGGTATGCAACTAGTAAACAATTATAAATTTATTATATTTTAATAGCATTGTTTTACGAATGGTATTTTAATATGTGATTTTGGATGTTGAACAGGATAATATTAGAGGTGTCGAGGGAACACCTCTTAGTGTCAGTGGATTTACTCAAACCTACATGAAGGTAATAGAATAAAGAGTTTAACTAATGAATTGTACTTAATAGATCTGTGTAGTTTATATGCACATCATTGATTACATTGAATAATTTTTTGTTTTATTTTCAGATGTTGCATGACAAAACACCTCTGAATTAGTTGTTTTATTTTTAGTTAGTGAAAACCAAACCATTATTGATTCGTAGTTTAATTTCTATTTTTATGGTTTCTACAGGGCTTGAGCACATCTGAGATTGGGCATGTGAATATTTCCCTTGTGGAGAGAGATCATGAGATGTCAGTAAGTGATTATTTTTTCAAATATATCATTTTTTATAGTGTAATTTCTATATATTCATGTCTTTACTTCTTATTGTAATAGTTAAAAATTTACCATGAGCTAAACACTAGGGGGAGAAGTAGGAGCACTCCTTGAGCGCAACACAAATGAGTGACAGACCTTTCGCCATCTGATAGACAAGCAAAGGGAAATAATTTATTTCCAGAGCATGGAGAGCAATGACTTTTGATTCCAAAGCCCTTTGTTGTATGCCTACATGGTATTTTTGTACATATTTGTATTGGACATATTTGATATTGTATGCCTATATAGCATTCTCGTAAGCCTATATGGCTATTTTGTACATATATTTCATACTTATATCGACATATATTGATGTATGCCTACATGGCTATTTGGTTAATACAAATATTCTTTATCGATGGTGTCCATATTTGCATTCTAAATTGATGGTTCAATAGATATGAGTTATGTGTATTCAAGTGTATACTTTATAACTTACATGTATACTTTGTGACTTACGTGTGTTCCAATGTATACTTTGTGACCTATGTGTTTTCATGTGTATACCTTGTATTCATGTATATACTTTGTATTAATTTGTGTATACTATGTATTCATGTGTATACTTCAAGGCTTACGTGTTTTTGAGTACTTGTGGTTCCCTTATTCACATGTACATGCTTTACTTATTCATGTGCATACTTATTAATTGGTTAGCCCTAGCATTGATCATTGTTGTCCTTCATGGTTTGTCTTGAATATTAATTGATTAATGCTAAAAAACTCTATCTAAAAGCAAAAAAATGTTTTTAATTGGTATTCCATGAAATGATTCATAAAAATATTCCAATATGTTATTGATGCATCACCATATAAACACGTCAAAAGATTTATATGTCAATTTTTTGCAATATTATTTCTTTTATACGAAATGGACTCGAGAGAAAGAAAGTTATAATTTATAATACAAATAAGAAATGGACTCAACATTATCCTAGACCCCCGAATAGGTCTATTTAACAAAGAAACACGCTCTCAATCACTCTTCCAATTGAAAAACACCATTGGGCAGCATTTACCAGTCTACAAATCCACAAAATCCACAATTTTTAGGGCGTGATTGGCCCTCTAACCCCACTATCCTCTAAACCCTCACTTTTCTCAAATTTCACGAGGGTTTATTGAAAACTCCATATCTAGACATCATATAACCTCAAAACCTCTTCCAACACTCTTCATTCTACCTGCACAAACTTAATTGACAACCAAATTATGCTACCCCTTGACTTTACCCACTTTTACTCCCTCAGACCTCTCTTTTTCATTCAAAACCCCTCTATTCACAATTAGGGCATCATGCCATAACATACTTTTGACCTCCCTTGTCCTTATAGACCATTTGAACACATCAAACTTCACAACCTCACCCTATTTCCAACCTATTCTAACTTATTCTCAAGCAATTTCTTCTTTTCACCTCGTCTAGCCTTGCTTTTAAGGCCTGAATTCTGAATTTTGAACAGGGTAGTGTTAGTAATCTCTTCCAATGCCTTTACCAGTGATATTTTCTTATTTATATTTACATAATTGACTCAAATGACCCCACACTAACTCAAAAATAAAAGCAAGATTACAGAATGGGATATCATGGCCTTATTTGACATTATAATGACTAAAACCACTGAAATAGACCTTATTCATCAAATGGAGGAACAAGGTGCTCTACACTAATGATCATATGCTTTTTGTGTGGAATACTCAGACTTCTCAACTATCGTGTGTATGTTTCTCTTTTCCATTGTTGTGCATGCCATCATAAGGGATCAAGCCGGTTGAATGCAACTCAGATCAATTCTATGTGTTTGGGTGTGCAAGAGGGCCATGCATAGCATAAGCCTACCTATCAGGATGTGTTGGAGTAGTTATTTTGATCACATGAATTGCAAAATAAAATTTTCACCACTTTGCAACTTTACATTGCTTCCATTTGACACTTTTTCCATCAAGTGAAAATTGGACACCACAAGAAAATGACTCCAAGATAACAAAAACCGAGAGAGGTTATTGTAGAAGGGCCCAACATGATCCCATAGGATCAGAAAGAGAGTTCATAAGTATCATGGTTTTTGAGTAATATCCCATCAAAGTTTGCTTCCCTTGTGCACTTTGGACCCTTAAGGGATCAATCCGATTGAACGTAGCTCGAAGTGATTCCGCATGTTTGGGTATGAAAGAGGACCATTCCTACCATAAACATACCTATTTAGAAGTTTTGGAATAGTCTGTTTGGTCACACGAGTTGTAGAACAAAATTCGCACCACTTTGCAACTTTCCACTGCTTGCATTTGACACTTTTTCCATCAAGTGAAAATCCGCCGCCATAGAAAAACCACTATGAGATAGAAGAAACCAAGAGAGGTTTTTGTAGAGGGGCCTAACATGATCCTATAGGATCAGGTGAGAAGTTTCTAAGTGTCATAGTATCTGAGTAACAAAATGCTGAATTTTTGAGCCATTTTGCACTTTGGACCTTAAAGGGATCGATCCGGTGGAACGTAGCTCAGAGCGATTACGTGTGTTTGGGTGAAAAAGAGGACCATTCCTAACGTAAACATACCTATTCAGATGCATTGGAACAGTTCGCTTGGTCACACGAGTTGCAGAACAAAAGTTGCACCACTTTGAAACTTTGCACTTCTTGCATTGGACAATTTTTCCATCAAGTGAAAATATGCCACCACGAGAAAACCACTTCGAGATATCTGAAATCGAGAGAGGTTTTGTAGAGAGGCCCAACACAATCTTATTGGATCAGATGATAATTTTCTAAGTATCATAGTATCTGAATAACAACATGTTAAAGTTTGCATCCATTTAGCACTTTGGACTCTTGAGGGATCGATCTAGTTGAACATACCTTAGAGCGATTTTGCATGTTTGGGTGCGAAAGAGGACCATGCCTAGCATAAATATACCTATTTAGATGCATTGGAATAGTCCGATTGGTCACATGAGTTGCATAATGAAAGTTTCATGACTTTTCAACTTTGCACTACTTGCATTTGACACTTTTTCCATCAAGTGAAAATTCGTCGCCATGAGAAAATCACTATGATTAGATGAGAAGTTCCTAAGCATCACGGTATCTAAGTAATAGCATGTTGAAGTTTGCAACCATTTTACACTTTGGACCCTTAAGGGATCGATTCGGTTGAACATACCTTGGAGTGATTCCACATGTTTGGGTGAGAAAGAGGACCATGCCTACCGTAAAAATACCTATTCAGATGTGTTGGCGTAGTCCACATGGTCACACAAGTTGCAAAATGAAAGTTGTACCACTTTGCAACTTTGCACTGCTTGCATTGGACACTTTTTCCATCGAGTGAAAATCCACCACCATAGGAAAACCACTCTGAGATAGCCAAAATCGAGAGAGGTTTTTGTAGAGGGGCCCAACACAATCCTGAAGGATTAGACAATATTTTTCTAAGCATCACGATATCCGAGTAACAATATGCTGAAGTTTGCAGCCATTCAGCACTTTGGACTCTTAAGGGATCGATCCAGTAGAACGTACCTTAGAGTGATTCCCTGTGTTTGGGTGTGAAAGAGGACCATGCCTAGTGTAAAAATACCTATTCAAACATGTTGGAACAATCTTCTTGGCCACATGAGTTGCATAATTAAATTTACACCACTTTGCAACTTTGCACTACTTTTATTCGAAGCTTTTTCCATCAAGTGAAAATCTACTGCCATGGGAAAACCACTCCGAGATAGCCAAAACTGAGAGAGGTTTTTTTAGAGGGGCCCAATGTGATCCTATAGGATCAGATGAGAAGTTTCTAAGTGAAAGGGAATAAGTTTTATGGGGTTTTCTTTTTTGCCCCTATAGATTTTGATGGAAAAGGGCATGAAAAATGACGTTTCACCCTAGGGTTTGATAAAATATTTCATGTAGAGGTTGAGTGATTGTATTTTGAGTTTTTTCAGGTGATTTTAAGAAGGTATGAGGTGGTGGCATGTTTTGGTAAGGTTTGGAACCATTCCTTTCAATAAATCCTCCTCATACTAGCATAAAATAAGGGTTTTGTGGTTTGGCATGGTGGATTGAGTTTCTCCTCAGAAAAATTGCAGATCTGAGGGTTTGGATATATGATAATTGCTGCCCCAACAAGTTCAAGGGGTTTTTCAATGTTTAAAGTTACGTTCCTTCGTAAATTAGGCCTAGTTAGCCTAATGAGGACAGTGAAGAAGGTCATTTTTGATGCACATGTTCCAAGGTAGTCACTATTGATTTTGAAGTGTGTGTTGTAACTCAATAATAGATATCTGGATCAATCATTTTTTTGTGAAGTCATTTGATAATTTTTCCTCTAAACACCACTTGGAGCCACACTTTTCACTTGGAAATTCATCATAAAACCCTATAGCAACATCTCCACCTTTGTTTCTTGAATTCCCCTGCATAGAGAAACACACACACACACACCTAAAAAATCCTAATAATAAATTACTACACTAATCTAAACTATCAAATTCGGTAGAGTAGTCATTATTGGTTATCTAGACTCTCAAAACCCCAATCTTGAGTGTTTACAAACCAAGTTGAGAAAAATAAGTTCAAACTAATGATAAACTCAATGGATACCCTCTTAAATAGATTCAAATGAAAGATACTTCACTATTCTACCTTAAAAAATAAGATTCAAGGCCTTAAACTATTCTACAAGCCATACAAGTTAATGAACAACTAGAAAAACTCATAAAATCACTAAAATAGGGACTTTATTGATTGTAAATATTCAAGAATACAAAAGATCTATGTTTTTCTCGACATTACATGCTTTATATCACTTCTCTAATCACCTTATGACCTCTTTGAGACTTTGAATACATTACATATGACCTTCACATGACTTTTTTCACATTGTTTACATTTCAAAATTCAAATTTTGCAAATTTTCCTATTGAAGGCATTTAAAGAAGGTGCTACTACACCAAAAATGAACTCCAAAATTACAGTATTTGAGTAAATCTCATTACAATGCCTTAGGTACTTCGTTCTCATAGATATTTTACAATGTCACTCATACATTTGATATTCTCTTTAAATGTCTACATCATAGGTGCTCATTATGAGATTAACTTCAATTAAGTAACTTGAGATTCCCTCGTTAAGCTTCACACGCTCTTTTATAATGGCTTGAAATCAGAATTGAGATTTGTCAAGATCATCAAAATAAGGATGTTGCATTTCTTTTTTGGCTGAGATTCTCTTTGATGGCTCATAAATCAACATTTTCTACAATGAGAGACCAATCAATTTTTAGTAGTTTACCTACAAATACGTAAAGTAAAAGAGAAAAAGAAAGAGCATCCAAAATGGAAATGAAATGAAAATAGATGGAAGGAACTTACAAATAGGCATGTAGGTCTCACAATTTAGTCACTCCTGGTCATACATCTTCACTGGGAATTCTAAGATACCTATTGCACACAACACCTATCATGAATAGAGTAAGTTGAAATTTGAGATGCTCTTATAATGTCTACATCATAGCTGCTCATGATAAGGTTAAATTCAAATTAATAACTTGAAATTCCCTCACCAAGATTTGCACACACTTTTCTAATGGCTTAAAATCATGATTGAGATTTGTCAAGATCATCAAAATAAGGATTTTGCATTGGTTTTTTGGCTGACATTCTCTTGGATGCCTCATATATCTACATTTTTAGCAAGGAGACACCAATCAATGTTTAGTAAGTTACTTACAAATAGGAAAAGTAAAAGAATATGATAGAATTGGCATCAAACAAATCAATGTGCATACAAATATAAATTAATAAGAACCAATGTGTATATACTTAGAAATTAATCCAATGAACCATCCGGGTCTACTCTACTCTTTATTCTGTCAAGTATTACCTCATGGTCAGACTCACAGACCTTCCACAAGGTCTTGTTCAAAGGTCCATCCCCATATTTGGTCAAACGAACATTGGATGCCATGACAAGGTTCAATTAATGAAGAATCTTACGATGCGTATCAAAGTCCTGAAATAGCCAATGTTTAACACTCGAATGTGGGTACCTTCTAAGCCACATTCCAGTAACCACAATTGAGCTTGTACGGTATTTGATGTTTTCTCCATCTATAACTGGGGCCTCCAATTTCTTTTTGGCCTCAACACAATGACACAAGTAATAGTTTGTTTCCTCTTCATTGTCTTAATCTGTAATAACTTCATAAACATGCCCTGCATTGATATGTGTTGCAAATCTATTGAAATTAGTCAACATTAAAAATACACTACAAAGTAAGATAGCGATATGGAATTCCAACAACAAAGCAAGTAGATATATCACCTAGTTGAACTAGATCTGATACATGGTCAAATTTGACTGATGATTCCATCTATGTCAGTTCCAATGTTGTCAGAGGGAAATACGTGTGAAGTGGGCTACGATAACTTGTCAACCATTTGTCAACCCACTCCCTTGACTCACAATCATTCCAGGCTTCCATTATACATGACGAAAAAAAGCATGCCATTTTTGTGTATCGATACTCCATGAACCTGCATTTGAGCTAAGTAAAGAGTGTACCTCACTCGATCCTATTAGTGTACAAAAATTGTCATATGGTGCAATGTTAGTATCATCCATCAACCAAAAAAATCTATGAACTAAAGACATACCTTCATTACCTGGACCCATTGAAGGATTACACCACTCGACAATTGATTTTGCATCTATCAACTTTGCACTATCTTTATACTTTAACTCTTCTTGTGCTGATGCTCTTTTCACAGATGCTCCTACACCATCATGCTCCCCTTTCCATGCTCAACCTCATAAAAAATCCAAATATGTTGAACACCTGTAATGACATGCATCCTACACAACCAGTAGAACATGCACGAGTTCTTGAACTGTGTTGCATAGTTATTCGACCATATTATATGTTGATTGTATGTTATTCCCCTTTGAGCCAAACCACTGTAGAACATCTGGAAGCAACCTTGCACGAACTCTAGAGAATGTGTGCAATCATCACTAATGTAAAAGTGGTTTTCCCTCAATACCTTCCTTTTTTCATTTGTACTATCAGATGCATGAATGGATGCTATGTGAACAAATATCAAAACCTGTGTGGAGTTGTAATATTGTGATTGCACCTCATGCTATGGTTGTAGAGTGTATTTCTTCACAAAGTCATCCACGGATACTATGTTTCCAACTAAAAAGGTGTCCTTGCATAGCTTGAATTGTGTGTCAAACCATTGGGCTCTATGGGTATGCATTGTATACTCAAATAGTATATTATCATGAAACATGGAATAAACTGGTACACTGGAATCTTCTCAATAACCAAATCACACCTTTTTGCTTGAGACCCATCTTTTGTAACATATTCCACTATTTTATACTTCCCAAACTCTGCTAGTTTTTTTTCCATCTCATCTGTGCTTTCCATATATTGACATACTAGCATACGTTGGAATCCACTGCAATGATCCTATGAACCATCCAAGCATGTTGTCCTGTAGAATATCTGGCCATCCTCTATTTCACATTTTTTTTTATAAGATCTCTCTTGAATATTTTGGAGGGGCTTCTATGTCACAATCATGCAAAACATCATTAGTATGCAAATATAAACATATAGAATGATAAACATCATAATGGTTAGAGAATTTAATATGTAGTCTACAAGAACAAGTAGTGCGTGTGTGATTTATCTTGACATAAAAAGGTTTAAGAATTTCAAAAAATCTTTGAGAAATACTAATTTGAGGATAATCATTTTCAAATTTATGAAAAATTGGGTTTGAGTCATATCCAAAAAATGCTTTGGATGTGGCTCATGGTTCTGACTACCGATTCTCCTTCTTACCACATTTATTTGATTCGGAGATGGCCTTGTGTTATTCTTCCAATACTCTTCAATTAGTGTTCTCAAGGCTTTGACAAATTTTTTATCTTTTCATGGCAATCTCCTTGAGAATGCCCATAATTCATTTGAATCAGTGCCCTCAATTCTTTGGCACCTTTGAATGGCTCTTGATAAAGTTTTCTACTAATTTTCATTTATTCACTCGTCTTTCTAATGAGATTAGCTCTCTTTGTTTGAAAACTTACCAAAGTTGATGTAATGACACATCGGGTCACATTACTATCCTTTGAGCATGAGGTCTTACCCACACTCTCATAAGCATCCATTAGATTCTTCACAATAGTGTCTTCACTTGATGCATTCGATGTTCTCAACCCAAGAGTCTTCATGATGTTCCTATACTTTACAACTCCCATAATTTCAACAAAGAGGTGACATCTTGCGGTCTCATATATCCTTTCAAAGAAGAATTTCCAAATCTTATCAGCATATCTTCTACAAGTGTGTGTTGAAATATTACCTTCCATGTGCTGCAAAATCTCATCATCAATATTAATCAAATACTTTGGCTTTCTACGCAAAATTCTAGGTGGTGTTCTCCTAGGTACATACATCTCAACATTAAGAATTTCATCAATATTTAATTGAGGTGGGATATATTGCATACCTTTGATCGAGGGTGGAGAAGAAGACATACCTTGAGGTTCACATGGGGATGATGGAATACCTTCTTCGTCAAATCCGAGTGATAATGTACTCTCAACTTGAGATGTATTGTATGGTGTCCAACAGTATTCACTTGTGGTAGATGGTGTCCCTCCATATTCAATTGCGGTAGATGGTGTCCCTCCATATTCCCTTGTGCTTAATGGTGTCCCTTCATATTCACTTGCCATAGAGGGTGTGTCTCCAACTACGGTATCTAAATCTGTCTTACCATGATGCTTTCACATTCATTCTTTTTGTGCTTCCAATCCCTTTTCTCTTTTTGATAGTTGAGTTTCCTCTTCAATTGGCTCTTTTTTTCAATTGTTTCCAATTTCTTCTTTCCATAATATGTCACCACCCGAACTCTCTCCTTTTCTTTGAAGGTTTCGTTCTCTTCGTCTGTTAGTTTCCTCTTTGTTTGTTTCTTTGGCATGGCGGATAATTTTATCTAGAGCATGGTAATGAGATGAATATTAGCTCCTAAAAAATGTATCCATTCAAGTTAATCAAAATATATGTCATTCAAGGCTTCATAAAGAATACTTACAATCATCATGTACAAGAGTTAACCTAGCATAGACAAAGGCCACATGATCTTTTTCAGTCTAGAATTCCTTAAAGAAATGTGGTAATGTGGCATGCTATGATTTCAATATAGGCTCAAAATGGAAGCATGTACAACCATACAAAATTTCAACTTATGTCATATATATATGTATACAAAATTTGGAAGCATACATGGTGCAGGAGCACCATTGAATGAAAATTGTCAATTCAAGAAGTTGTTGTCTAGCCTTTAGGATTTTGGAATTTTTGCATTAAATAAGGTCAATAAGACCATTTTCCATTGTAATGAGTCATTTTTTATGTTTCCTAGTTTTTAGAAGGTTTAGATTTCAAAATTGCAGAAAACATTGGTAAGTTGCCAATTGTGTAAAAGGGCAAAATTGTAAAGTTGTAAGAAGAAAATTTTGAGGAAGGAAAAACAATCATACCATTTTAAATGTTAGTTGAAGGCATTAGGAAAGTTATTTTTTTGGGAAAAATCATATATATTCTAGAGAACATCAATGTAAAGACTGATTTAGAAGATTTGAAGAAATATTGATTTGAAAAATCACAGTTTTTTAGATTTTATGTATTTCTTTATCTTTTGCAGCCTTGGTTCGAACTGTACAAAGAGGTTTTGAATATAAATCTTCTTGAATCACTTTGGGGCATGTGTTAACAGTTTTTTTCATTTTATTTGAGACTTTAACTCCAATTATATTGGTATTTTGGATTGAATCTCTTTTTGTTGGTTTATGTGCCCTAATTAAAGGGTTTTGAAGGTCTCAATTATGTAAATTGGCCCATTCCATTCACGGTGATTACTATAATTGGTGGAATTAGTCTACATCATCAATAAATAGGTGAGGGAATGTTATTTTTGTGTAGGGGAGGTCTAAAAGGGTGTTGGGCATAAAGCCCTAGATTGAAATTTTGAGTTTTCCATGAGATTTTGAGTGGTTTTGATATGCTAAAGTGTGTTTTGCATTGTGGCATCATAGTTTCTTGTTGAATTGAGTTTGTGTAGGCCATTTTAGACCTGTTTGAATTATTCATAAGATTGTACAAGGGTTGGATGAGTGTTTTTCAATCCCTCAACCCTCAACCCTTAAATCTTAATCCCTCAACCCCTCAACCCTCAACCCTCAACCCTCAACCCTCAACCCTCAAACCTCAACTTTCAACCCTCAACTCTCAACCCTCAACCCTCAACCCTCAACCCTCAACCCTCAACCCTTAAACCCTAATCCATCAACCCCTATACCCTCTTAATCCCTCAACTGTCAATTGTCAACCCTTAAAACCTAATCCATCAACCCCTATAACCTCTTAATCCCTCAATCCTTAAACCCTATTCCCTCAACCCCTATACCCTCTACCCTATACATTGGATTCTCAACCCTAATCCCCTAATCCTATACCCTCAATCCTCTACCCTAAACCCTCAACCCTTAAACCCTCAACCCTCTACCATCTTCCCTATAAACCCTTAAACACTCAACCCTAAACCCTAAACCCTAAACCCTCATCCCTTAAACCCTAAACCCTTAAACCCTCTACCCTCTATCCTCAATCGTCTACACTCTACCCTCAACCCTAATACCTCAACCCTTAAACCCACTTAGTAAAATCTCTACCCTAATCCCTCAACCCCTATACCCTCTACCATATACATTGGACCCTCAAACCTAATCCCCCCAACCCTATACCCTCAATCATCCACCCTCAACCCTCAACCCTTAAACCCTCTATCCTCTACCCTCTACCCTCTACATTAAACACCCAACCCTCAATTCTCAACCCTCAACCATTATTCCCTCAATCCTCAACCCTCAAACCCTAAACCCTCAACCACGATACCCTCTACCCTATAAATTGGACTCTTAACCTCAATCCTTCAACCATATGTACCCACAACCCTAATCCATCAACCCTATACCCTCAACCCAATACCCTAATCCCTCAACCCTACAAGTCGTCAACCCTATACCCTTTATTCTCAACCCTCTACCCTTACATTGGATCCTAAACCCTCATATATCTATGTCTGCCCATCCTCTTCTCTCCTTCTCTCTATCCATCCATCCCTCCCTCTATACCCTAATCCATCAACCCTAAACCCTAAACCCTTAAACCCTTAAAAAATTAACCCTAAACCCTCAACACTCAACCCTCAACCCTTAAACCCTAAATTCTTAAACACTCTACCCTCTACCCTCTACCCAATACCCTCTACCCTAAACCCTAATCCCTCAACCCTTACACCCTTAAATCCAAGAAAAATCTCTACCCTAATCCCTAAACCCTCAACCCTTATACCCTCAACCCTCTACCCTCAACCCTAAACCCTATTCCCTCAACCCCTATAACTTCTACCCTATACATTGGACCCTCAACCCTAATCCCTCAACCCTATACCCTATACCCTCAATCCTCAACCCTCAATCTTAAACCCTCAACCCTCAACCCTCAACCCTCAACCCTCAACCCTCAACCCTCAACCCTAACCCTCAACCCTCAACCCTCAACTCTCAACCCTTGACCCTCAACCCTTAAACCCTAAACCCTTAAATCCTCTAGCCTCTACCCTATACATTAAACCCTCAACGCTCAATTCTCAACCATCAACCCTTAATCCCTCAACCCTCAACCCTTAAATCCTCTAGCCTCTACCCTATACATTAAACCCTCAACCCTCAATTCTCAACCATCAACCCTTAATCCCTCAACCCTCAATCCTTAAACCCTAAACCCTCAACCCCTATACCCTCTACCCTTTACATTGGACCCTAAACCTAATCCTTCAACCATATACCCTCAAACCTATACCCTAAACCCTCTACCCTCAACCATAAATCCTTAACCCTAAACCCTTCAACCCTAAACCCTTCAACCTTCTACCATATACACTCAACCCAATACCCTCTACCAGCGACCCTATTCCCTCAACCCTCAACCCTTAAACGCTAATACCCTAGAAACCATCAACCCTATAGGTCCTCCACCCTAATCCCTCAACCCTATTCCCTCAACCCCTATCACTTTCTCTCTATCTATACATCTCACCTCTCCCTCCCTCCCTCTCTTCTACCCTCTGTAATTTTCTCTATCTACCCTCTCCCTCTTTCTATGTACCTCTCATTCAATCAATCCCTACCACCCTCTCTTGCTCCCTCTATCCATCTCTCTATATGTCCCTCCCACTCTCTCCCACTCTCTCCCACTCCCTCTCTCTCCCTCTCTCTCATGTCTCTCCCTCCCACCCATCCCTCTCTCAGGTCTCTCCCTCTGGCAACCTACCTAGGAAACTCTCTCTTTGTCTCTCCCCCCTCTCTATCTATCCTTCCCACCCTACCTAGATAAGTTCCGCTCACTCCACCCCACTCTTTCTCTACCTCTATTAGGTCACTCCCTTCCAAACCCTCTCCCTCTCTCAAGTCTCTCACTCACACTCCCTCTCTCTCCCACTCCCTCTCACCCCCCTCACACTCTCAATTCTCTCCCTTTAGCACCCTACCTACATAAATCTCTCTTTCTCTCTGTCTCTCTCTCTCCCCCCTTCTCTCTCTCCCCTCCCTCAATTCTCTCTCTCCACCCCCTCTCTCTCTCTCCTCCCTCTATCCCTCCCACCCTACCTAGCTAAGTCCATCTCACTCCAACCCCTTCTCTCCCACTCCCTCTCTTAAACTCTCACTTCCACCCCCTCTCCCTCTCTCCAGACTCTCTCTCTCTCTCTCTCTTAAATTTATCCCTCCTCTAAAGATATACGTAAATACATACATACATACATACAAGCATAATACATATGCACATACAATCCTTCATACATACATACAAGTGTAGATACAATCTTACATACATATAGGCATACATACAATATACATGCATTGATACATAATGCATACATACATACATACAAGCATGCACACATGCATACATACAAGCATTCATACATGCATACATACATGACATACATGCATAAATGTACATACAAACATACAAATATATTAGCATACATTCAATAGACTGGAATTTAACATAAAGGTGGACATAATGTGAGCGCATTATAACACGCTCACATTATGTCTTGGTTGAAATGTTTCTCATAGAAGCAAAAAACCATGTCAAAATTGAGATATAATGCACTCACGTTATATCTTTCTTTGGGAATCCCCAAGCCTTAGGACTGGTATTTTCCTTGGAATACCAACCCAAAGGCTTGGAGGGCATTCCCAACAACTAGAGACGTGTTTTTGCAAATTCTACAATACTTCACATAATAGAGTTCATGCTCACCGTCAAGATTGCACATGGTTCAATATCAAACAAATCAAACATCTGGGTAATGTTACATTCTCTCTTAGCTATCCAACGATGTAATTTTTTTCACTTTCTAACAATGTTAAGCCTTTCATCCATAATTTCTTCTGTTTGTATGTCTTTTTTTTGGAAAAAAATAGTGTTTAGTGCTTTTTTCATTATAAATTAACCGCTCATCAAAATTTCAAATAAATTACATTTTTAGAAACTAGACTCCATTCTAGAAATTAAAAAAATTAAAAAATTCAATTATTTTCCTAAATTTGTAGGGGTAGCACGGCCAAAATTCTTTTTTTCAGGAAGTGTCCACTTCAAAAATTAGTAAAAAATCAAATATTCAATAAAAATTTATCAGAAAAATCATGCATCAACTACATACTATTAGCTAGATTCTGACCATTATGATTTTAAAAATACTAAAAAAAAGTTCATCGTACGAGGGTCGTACAAGAGTTGCTATGTTAGGTTTTTCTGACAAAAATAACACCAATTTGTGTAAGTCCCTCTTTTGAACCCCTTAGTATCAACCATTTTTAAAATAAATTAATAGTTTAGAAAGTAGACTTGGAGCACTTCGATCCTTTTTTTTGTTGCATCTCAAAATTCTGAGTGTAACTATCCTCAATTTCACATCCAAGGTTAGTATTTCCTGATTTCAAAAAAAGCTGTCCATTTAGGTCCCCTTTTCGGGAACCATCTTGGTGCACTTACCCATGTGTGATAGCCTCTTTCTTAAACAAACCTATTCCCTCTATGTAGACCATGAATAGTGGTACTAGCATAACCTTCACTCCACAAGACCTATGGATGGGCTTCAATAAAGATCCATATCCTCTTTACATTCCTGCAAAGATAAATGGGAATATTGTAGAAGGTGTTCTCATTGATCTAACATCTCAAGTGACTATTATAAATGAGGAGATCATGCTATTTCACTTCTTGCATAAGGATGGATATGATCCACCTGAGAGTATCATCCGCACACATGACAAAAATTTTGTACCTCCTATAGGGAGTATTGTCCTCTCGGTCCTCGTTGGATCTAAATCTGTGAGCCTTAGGTTTGACATCATCCCAGGGTCTGAACTCTTTAGAGTGAAGCTAGACATCCCCTAGCTGGTAGCTATGAATGTAGTTCCCTTAGTTGTGCACAAGTGTCTAAAGTTTGTTCATGGAGGTTCAATACACGTTGTCCACAACATCAGTTATAGACCACCAGTTGCCCATGGTAGCTATACCTTAGATTAATTTTGGCCTACATCCCTTGGTCCTCTCTCGCCTAGGAAGGACATCCTATATCGTACATATGAAAACAATAAGAAGGGACATGCCAGGCCGAAAGTAAGATATCCTCCTTTGCCTTATGTTGTTTCACATAGAACTTGCTTGAAGGCTAACAATGATGCCGCTAAGGCACGTAGGAGAGAAGAAGAGCAGTGGTCCCAAGACCCTCCTTCTTCCTCTCTAGTTGTTTAGCCTGATGCTTTCTCTCACCCTACCATGGTATCATATACTTATATCTCACATTTGCAAGAGAATCCCATGGTACCCACTTGGCGAAAAGCCAAGTGTCCCACATTTTAGCTTCTTGTCTTACCCATGGAGTCTAGGCCCATTCAGTATGGAAGATAGAAATCCCCTCATGGGGGGTCCTCTTTATCCCAGCCTTCATGGCCTCCTACTATTCATATTCTCAAAAAATGAATGGGAAGAGGCCCACTGACGAGGCACTAGAGTCAATTCCCCCTGTCATTTCCGAACCTACTCCTCCTGATCCCATCCAGGAGTCTATCCTTTCACTGGAAACGACCGTGGAGGAAACTACCATGGCTGAGCATAATCCTTTCATCCCTTTGCAAGCTTTGGCTTTTGGTTCAAAGAGTCATAGGAACTGCCTTGCACATGAGAACAAGCATCGATGAAAGGCTCTCCTAGCTAAGCAACCTTCCTTACAGAAGAAGGAGGAGGATAATACAACACCTCCTATTGTGTCCTCCTCTCTCCCTCCTTCTGCACCTATCCAAACTAACTCTGAGTCTCTTTCGGCTTCCGTTGTGAGCACACATGCACTTGGAAAGGTGCAAGTGTTTATTGCTCCTTTTGTAGAGCCACCACTGCTGACCTCCATTCCAAATGTCTCACCTTTCCCGAAGCCCTTTGATATGGTTAATAATTCGATTGTATCCACTGATGTTCTATCCTCCTTTATCCACCGTTCTTTGTCTGTAGGGAGTTCACCTCCTTCAATGAAGAAGATGGTAGAGCATGGACCCTCTAGCAACAGAGGACGTAAGAAGAGCCCACCTCCTCCAAAAGGTGGCCCCACGCTGACTTGTTGTGTCCTAGTAAAAAAACCCGTCTTGGCCTCCCCTGATTTTTTCACCACTCTCGAATCTCTCAGTGAGCCTAGCGGCAAACCTCAAGTGCAAACTCCTCCATCCACCGAGGTGAAACATGGTACTCCCATTATGTGCATGTTTAACTCGATAGATGAAGTTTTAACCTTGTCAGCAATCTTCATGAAGTTGTTGACCTTAGACCCATAAGAGTTGAGTGATGAAGACCTCATAGATCCCTCTACCTTGGCCCTTGTTGCGGGAGGATCGAAAGCTCCTCCCCTTAAAATTACACCATTGTAGGCCTATCACCCTACCCCCTACAATGATCTAAAGTGGGAAGCTAATGACCACTTGGTCAACTAGTGTTAGGGGGAGACCCTCTTCATGATCTTTAGATTAGATGTGTGTGTGTGTTGTGAGGTGTTCCCCATGATCGTGCTATATGTGCCTAGATGACCCTCATCATCCTTGTTGGTGCTTGGATACAGGCATGGTGTTCATGTTGTAAACCTTTCTCTACATGTATCTTTATTCTTCCATGCTTATGATTCACTTTCAGTAAATTGGGGACGATGCAAAGCGTCACAAGCGTTTAGGCTTCCTTCCATGTTGACCCAATTTCATTTATTTTACTTTGTCTTTCATGCATTCTTCTTGATCTAGTTGGGGATTGATGATATTTTGCCTCTCACTACAGTTACCTACTATTTATAAATAAAGGCATATCTAACCCCTCAAAACCTAATCCCCCTGTGCCCTTTGTTTATTTTCTCTTTTCTTTTAACTTTCTCTTTATCTTTCTCTCTTCTTTGCTTGAGTTGTCCCTTTCATGTGTGACAATGTTACTTCTACATTACTTGGTCTTTAGAAAACAAATTCATTGTCAAGCGAATCTTTTCTCAAGACCCCTCACACACTTATTCATTAGAATTGGATTCTTGACTTGAAATCCTAAGGAAACATGTTTCCTTCATCATGGGTTCATAAACAAAGGACTTGGGAACCTCCCTCCGATGTGGGAATAGTCTTGATCTTCCCCTTGCATGGGGGCATGTCCTTCCTTTTGAATTCCTTGAAGAAGTGAACATCTTTTGAAAGGATTCCTTGATGATGAATCGATTCGATAAAAAAGGAATCAACTTTCGAACAGTGCATCCCTTGAGTGGACCCCTTCCTCTCATGTTGGGTTCCCAAGGGACCCCTACGAATGTTTTCAGAAAACTCCTATGGTGTCTAGCCTAGGCGTAGCCTAGCCAGACCAGTTTCACATCACTTGCATCTAGCTTGGGGGCAGCCCGACTAGATCAGTCTTACTTATTCATGTCTAATCTAGGGATAGCCCAACAAGACCTAATTCGCATCCTTATGTCTATCTTGGTGGCAGCCCAACTAGACTTCACTTTTCAAACAATGCATCCCTTGAGTGGGCCCTCCTTCCTTTTGAAGGGTTCCTGAGGGATCCCTTTGAAAGTCTTACAACTTAGTGATGGTCTATGTGACTGTCCATACACTAGTTTGTGTGGCCAATTCTTGACATGTTCTATCTACAGGTAAACATGTCACCCTCTCTGACTCTACAGAGTCCCCTTTACTCGGTCTCCCTCATGTGATATTTCTTGGGGGATACCTTCCTTGTAGGTCTATGGTTCTATAAGCTCCTCTTCCTAGTTTCCTTCATGTGAGAGTTCTTGAAGGATACCTCCCTTGTAGGATTGTGAGCATTTAAGGTAATTTTATTTTTCAGCTCTATAGTTCCATGAAACTATAGAGTCCTTTCTTGCTCTTCCGAGTTTTTCAGACCGTGCTCTACTTCCTCGTCAGTTTAGGTATACATCTCTTACCTTGTTACTTCTTATGAATCTAATTTACTGAAGCACTCATCAGTACTCGTGCTTGCTAAAGTTGGGGAAAAAATTATAGGAGCAAATTTCCACCCCTAATTCAAATTTCCCTTTACCTGCTTACACTTTAGAAAATGTAAGGAAGAGGCTTAATTCCAGTTAAGCCCACTGCTCACATCACACTTAGCACCTGACTTATTTTGGTGAGGTGAATTTCTATCAAGGATGCCCACGTGACACACTTACATCCCTAGCAGATTCCTATGGATGGAGTCTTGTAGAGATGTTACACTTCCTATTGGAAGTCGAAGTGTAACACCCCTCTTCAGCTGGTCAACCCGAATATGGCCATTTTTCATCTTCTTCATTCATATTCTTCAATCTCTCATCCTTTCAAAGAGAGTTTGGAGGAGGTTTTTCAAGGCTGTTTGAGTACTCTCTCCATTCCATTCATTCACTTCAAGCTTTGTAGTAGCATTTCACACTCCATAGCAACAATCTACTTGTAAGAGAGGGGGACCAACCATTGCAAGGCCCCAGGTCACGAAAGGCCAAGAGCGAAAATTCTACCATAAATTACCTTAGTTGAAAGGGTGATTAGGATAGGGGGATGAGAATGATGAAGACTATGGGTCCTTCGATCACTCTACAATCTGGAGAATTGAAGGGAGACTAGGTGAGCCACTTTTTGAGGTCAACTCTACATCTCAAATAGCTCTTTGTTAGAGGACCAAAGCACGCTTCTAGGATGATAGCATTGTATGCTAGCATCTCACAAGTGCATTGGTGTCCGTACAACCAGAAAACCAAAGAGACGAGGTTAATTCCTCAAGAAAATACTGCTAGCCTAGTCTAGAGGTTTTTGGAACAACATAATGAGATTAAGAAGAATGAAACATAAATACGAATTTGATAAAAGAAATATATTACTGCAAGGGTGATGAAGATAATTTTGTACAACAATCCTCTCGCCAGCTTTCTTTGAGATCTCTCGACTTGCACATAAAAAAAGGGGGAAATGTTGGGGCTATTTAGGGGCTTGCCTTAGTCAGAACCCATTTTGGTGTTTCCACCTCCAAGGACAACCACGTTTGCAATGATAGGAATACAAGCTATGTAAATAAAAGACACTACAAATAGTATGTGCTTACTCAACCAAAGAAAATAGAGGATATGAGAGGAGCTTACCACCTCCGTCCAAAGTGCTTAAGGCTTGTGGAGGAGAAAATGAGAGGAACTCAAGCCTTTGCTGCAATGGTGTTTATCTTGCACTTAATTCATGAAGTGTAAAGTAATTCAAACACTTGATAAAATATAAATCTCTCGTAAACTAATAAATATATGAATAGTTTTAGATTTATTAGAATTTATGATCTTAATAAATAAAAAATCTAAAATATTAAAGTTTGACACAAAATTCTACATTTTACAAGTCTGATTTCTACCTTATAGAGGACATTAAAGGAAAAGTAGAAATTCAAAGGAAGTAGGGAAGTAAAAAGTACCTTGACTTCACCACTTCAACAAATTTATACAATCTTGTACAAGGATACGAAGGGGAAAAGAATAAAAGCACATAAAATTCCATTTATATGTGGAAAAATGTAGATTCTTAAGGGATTGGAGGAAAAAATGGCTCCTAAATTATTCACCCACACACATGTCGAAACCCTACAAATAATAAAGAGAAAAGGTGAAAAAAACCTTATAAGGGTGGAAAAGTTAAACACATGGGGATGTAAGGTAATTTATCTCTATTATTTCATTCAAGAACAAAGTAAAATTTTTCAAGTTTTAGGATGAAAGTGAAAAAACAAATAAAAGAAAAGGGGTTTGTATAATTTTATTTCCCATTACACATACGAAAAAATTCCACTTTCTGCATTAAAATAAGATGCCTACAAAGACATGAACATCTGCATGGAAGTTGGATATTTTTAGGTTGGATTTGTTGAAAGGAATTCAAAACTTCCAAGGGAGTATATTTCACAAGCATTTCACTCATGATTGCATCATATTAGATTTTAAGAGTAGAGTATGGGCATTCATTGATGACATAATAGGAGTATATTTATTAGTTGTAAATGTCTTATTTATGGTGGAAAAAATATAAAATTAGGAAAAAATATCATAGCATGCATAGTACAACAAAAACATCCCAAAGAAATGCTCGTTCATGGAGTAGAAGAAACACATTTCATATTTCTTGATTTTTTTTTAAAATTTAAAGAAAATATAATTAGATGGAAAAATATAAATCACAATGCCCATTGTAATCCCTGGTGACTATTGTAAAATGGATTCTTTAGAACTATGGCAACCCAAAAAGTATCTCTCTACTTTTCCTTGCTTGTTTGGGCCCTCCTTGTTAAATTGAGCATAATGTTGCCTTGATTTAGTGTTGTAATGTGTTTGACACATTCACATTATGCCTTGGGTTGTTTTAAGCTAAATGAACCTAAATGTACCTTATTTTAGGTGTTGTTAAGTGTTGTACCACACTTTCACACTTTTCTACGGTTTTAATAAATAACTGGGCTTCTTTATGCCATATTTGGCCTTATTTTGCATCCAGAAGCCTTAATTAATGCATCTTTTTGAGGATAATCTCGACATAAATCAACATCCAATCACAATTTAGGTGTTTTTAGGTTGCGTGGCCCAAATTTAGTGATCTCGGACTCATACGCCACCTTGGGCGTATGAGTCCCACCTAGGTTTTAGGGCCCCAATTTGGATTTCACATCATTCTAAGCATTTTTGAAAATGTGTCCCATAGTTAAGCCTAATGGGACTCATGCACTAATTCTGGTGTATGGGTCCTATGTGGCCCATAATTAAATTTAATTCAAATTCTTGGCGGGATTTTATTCTCCTAGATCTGATGTCGGCTTGTAGTGTTATTATTTTGAGAAATTTGGCATAAACAAGTATAAATACAAGTTTCTTTCACTCATTTTGATCCTAAGCTTTGAAGTATTCATGCATTAAATAGAAAAATTATGATCACAAAAGAATTCAAGAGTCTTGACGAATTGATTATCAAGTGATTTAGAGCATTATTCAAGTATTGATCATCATGTCAAGGTCATCATGCATCATGTTTTTTTTTGAGCTAACAATTATAATGTAGAGTTTTATGATTCAAGCTAGCATTCTATTCAAGATCTATCTCATTCAAGCAAGAGTCAAGATCTACATCCATTGGAGCCATTTCATACATGTTTGCAGCACTTTATTTCTAGGATTTGGTGAGTTGCAACATTATATTTGGTTCATTCATCATTCTCCTCTTCTATTTCATTTCATTTCAAGTTTTGATTACCAAAATGGAGTTTGGTTGAGGCAAACCCATTTCCACTAACAAAACAACATTTTACCTCTCTTTAGTTTTTGATTTGAAAATCTAGGTTGAAGACACATTGAAGAGAAAGTTAGGTGAAAGTTGTCAAGTGTTCAAACATGTCAAAGGTTTCACGTTGCATTTTAAATCATTGGAAGACATCTACAGGTTGCAAATTAGAGTTTCAAATCCGCAAATCAAGTTGAAAGGAAGAAGTAGACATTGAAGAATAGAATCAAACCTTGAATATCTAGAAAACATTAGCTAGAATGATACACCACTTCTAGTGTATGAGTCCCAGTATAGGAAAATTTGCAGATTTCAGGAATTTTAGTCATATCTCTACTAGATTTTTGTTCCTGCCTATAAATGCTAATCCAAGACTATATCGCCCAATTTTCTGTATGAGTACCAGTCATCATTAAATTTAATTTTTTTCAGCAGTTCAAGTCTTCATCAAGTCCTCTTCAGATTCCCAAGTGCATGGATTTTATCTATCAACTTTTTGTTCTAATTTACATGCTTTTCTAGGTCATTTAGTGAAATCTTGCATTGCATTAGGTTTAAGCATTAGGTTTTGTATTTCAATAGTCTTTCCAAACCATAGCTTGGTGGAGAACCCCTATTTAGTTTATAATTACACCCTCTGACAACCCTATTACAAGATCTCTTTCTCCTTTGCATACCTTAGATTGAGATCTCTAGGGTTTTCCTAGAATGAGAGTGTAGAAGACTGTTATTCTATCTCCCAAGCATAGAAGAAAACAATTTTCCACCTTTCATTTTGGTTTTGAGCTCTCTAGAAACATTGTAGAAAGAACATATTGACCCCAAATCCATAATTCTCTTATGTGTGTTTGGAGTTTAATTTTTGGGGTAACCCCTTTTTCTTTTCTTGACATAGCTTTATTTGGAAACATATGACTTGGCATAGGGCTTTCCAAGTTAGCTCTCATGTCTTATTTATTGGTAGCATTTATAATTTTCTACTTTAAATTAATTTCTCACAACATAGTGTTTATCAATTTCTTTAAAGTGGGGGAATTCATTGGCATTCTTATTTTTCATTTCATGTTTCATGGTGTAGTCTTCTTGCTTCATGCAATGTGTCTCTCACTTTGTGGTGACATCAAGTGTGATGTCCTTCAAGAGCATTATCTCTCTTAGCATATTACATTCCTCTTAGTGGCTTGGTGTGACACATTGAATCCCCTAAGTTGTGAATATTCTATTCTTTGATTGGTCCTCTCTTGGAGACATTAGGCACAATGTTCCCTAAGTTAAGACCTTGCATGAATTAAGCAAGACTCCACTAAACATTCCCTATTTTTTCATTTACAAAATTCTAGTTATTTGGCCACCTTGCATAATACACATTGCTTTCCTATAAAGCCATCTTGTATGTTCATGATTTCCAAGCATACAAATCTTGGCTTTCCTCATGGAGCTCAAAGTTCATTGTTGTGTGGCACTCATGGAGCTCAAAGTTCATTGTTGTGTGGCACCTTATCAAAGTTACTAGGAGGTATAGCTTTGGATTGGTTGGACATGAAGCCAATTTGAGGCATTTTTTCTTCTCTTTGTCTTTGATAGTGTGTGATTGTTCATTTTTGTTGCTCCCTATATCATTTTCATGTGTGTTCTTTTGTGTCTATGTTGGTTTTCCATATGATCTTGTTCCTAGGGGCTTGATCACCACTGTTGATTGTTTCCATCCTATCTTACCAGTATTTGTGGATTTGGACCCCTCTTGATGCGAGTTTGTATACTTTAGTTTGAGTTTGAAGCAAGGTCATCCTCTCACTAAAGTGGGGGCTAAATGTGGCAATAGAAAAAGTATCCCTCTACTTTTCCTTTCTTGTTTTGGCCCTCCTTGTTAAATTGAGCATAATATTTCCTTGATTTAGTGTTGTAACATGTTTGACACATTCACATTAAGTCTTTGGCCCTTACAAGCTAAATGAACTTAATTGTACCTTATTTCAGCTATTGTAAAGTTTTATACCACACTTTCACACTTTTCTAGGGTTTTCATAAATAACCAGGCTTCATTATGCTTGATTTGGCCTTATTTTACATCCACAAGCCTTAATTAATGCATCTTTTTCAGGATAATCCTTACATAAGTCAACATCCAATCATAATTCAGGTGTTTATAGGTTGTGTGGCCTAGATTTAGTGATTTGCAACTCATACACCACCTTGGGCGTATGATTCCAACCTAGGTTATAGGGATCCAATCTAGATTTCACATCATTCTAAGCATTTTTTTAAAATGGGACTCATACACCACCTCTGGAATATGAGTCCTGTGAGGCACAAAATTAAATTAAATTTAAATTATTGGTGGTATTTTATTCTCCTAGATTTGATGTCAGCTTGTAGTCTTGTAATTTTAGGAAATTTGGCATAAACAAGTATAAATATAAGTTTCTTTCACTCATTTTCATCCTATGCTTTCTAGTATTCATGAATTATAGAAAATTTGTGATCAAGCAAGAATTCAAGAGTTTAAAATAATTTACAAGAGAATTCACGAGTCTTCACGAGCTGATTATCAAGTGATTTAGAGCACTATTCAAGTATCAAGCATCATGTGAAAGTCATCATTCATACCAAATCTCTCAAAAATAGTGTTAACATACTTACTCTGGCTGAGCCACAACTTTCTACTCTTTCTATCCCTGGTTATTTCCATACCCAAAATATACCTAGCTGCACCAAGATCTTTCATTTCAAACTTTGCAAACAACTGAGATTTTAGATCAGAAATCATTAACTTACTATTTCCTATGAACAACATATCATCAACATAAAGGGAAACAATAATCACATGATTATTTTCAGTCTTATAGTACACACAATGATCTGATTTAGATCTTACAAATCCCAATGACAAAACAAATGTGTCAAATTTCTGGTACCACATCCTAGGTGATTGCTTCAAACCATATAGAGATTTTTCAGCTTGCAAACTAGATTTTCTTTACCTTTTCTTACAAAGTGCTCAAGCTGGGACATATAAATTTCTTCTTCAAGATCACCATGAAGAAATGTTGTCTTCACATCCATCTGTTCAATCTCCAAATCATATGTTGTTGCAAGTGATAGAAGAAACCTAATAGATGTCAGCTTTTCTACTAGAGAAAAAATTTCCCCATAATCAATTCTCTCTACCTAGGAATATCCCTTTGCAACCAATATCTCTTTATACTTCTCAATACTGCCATCCAGACCAATTTTATTTTTAAACACCCATTTGTAGCCCACGGGTTTTCTACCTTCAGGCAATGGAACCAAATCCCAAGTTTCATTTTTCCTAATGATGTCATTTCTTCATTCATGGCTTCCAACCAGGAATATGAATCAGACATTTCAACTATCTCTTTTACAGTCCTAGGTTCATCAGTATTAGTAAGCAAAGAATAGGCACAACTAGAGTCTAACATAGAGAATCCATACCTATCTAGTTGTTTCTTCTCACGTATAGACCTCCTCACAAATAGAGGCTGAGGTTTTGATTCTTCTTCTTGTTCAGAACTCTCAGAGCTGCTCAAACTCTCCTCAGATTTAGGTATACTTTCAATATGTTGTTCCTCTTTTTCTGGAGTTAGAGGTATCTCAACAACATCATTATTTTCTTCTTTTCTTTCATCTCTGACTGCAAATCCACTGAAGAAGGTTTCAGCTCTCGAAAGATTACACTTATTTTGTACAATACCTTCTTAGTCACAGGATTCCAAAGTTTGTATCCTTTCACACCATTTCCATACCCAATGAAGATACATTTTTTAGCTTTGTTGTCCAACTTAGATCATTTTACATTTGACACATAAAAATATGCTTCATAGCCAAAGACATGAATATGTCTCAGAGAGGGCTTCTTACCAAACCAAGCTTCCATAGGCATTTTTTCAACAAGTGCTGATGAAGGAGACCTTTTTGAAAAGTAACATGTTGTAGCCACAATCTCAACCCAAAAATTCTGCTCCAGACTAGCATTGCTCAACATACTTCTAGCCTTCTCCATCAACGTCCTGGTCAACCTTTCAACAACTCCATTTTGCTGCGGAGTGTAATGTGTTGTTTTATGCCTCTTAATCCCATGGTCTTTTAAAAACCTTTCAAACTCATTAGAACAAAACTCAACACCATTTTTAGTCCTTAGACACTTTATTTTTCTTCCAGTCTGATTTTCCACAAGGTTTTTAAATTCCTTAAAACGATTGAACACTTTTGATTTACTTTTTAAGAAATACACAAATGCCCTTCTTGATTAATCATCAATAAAGGAAATATAATATTTAGACTTCAATAACAAAGGAACATCCACTAGACCACACACATCAAAATGAATATAATCCAAAACACTAGAAGATTTATGAGGACTAGAGTAGAATGAAACATGGTGATGTTTACCATATATTCAATGTTCACATAATTCAAATTCAAGGTTACAATCATCAAGCCCCTCAACCAAGCTTTTATTTTTCAAGGCTTTTAAACCTTTCTCACAAATGTGATCGAGGCTCTAATGCCAGAGCATAGTATTTTCTATAGGAAGTTTAACTTTCAAGGAATTTGCTCCACAAGGAAAATTTTCATTCTTCTCTTCACGAACAACCTTCTGTGACTTTACAGAGACACTATTGCATTGAACAACCAGTGCATCCAACTTGTATAGAGTACCAATACAAGCACCCCTAGCCAACACCATTGAGCCTCTAGTCATTTTACAACCATTGCTTGAGAATGAGACTTGCACTCCAACATCGTTTAGCTTGCTTATAGAAAGTAAATTTTGAGCCAGACCTGGTATGTACATTACGCCATCAATTCCATAAATTATTCCATCAGGAAACTGAATTTTGACTCTTTCACGACCAACTATCTCTAGAGATGAATCACTTGCAAGATACACCTTTCCACCATCGCATTCTTCATACTTTGTAAACCAGTCTCTATGAGATGTCATGTGGAAAGATGCTCCAAAATCAATCAGCCAGACATCATCTAATGCCTGGGTTCCCAAGGCTACAATGAAAGTATGTGCATCGCTCTAAGAATCATTGTTAGAAGAATTTTTCTTCCACTTCTTTTTCTCCCCTTTGCAATCCATTCGAACATGACTAGGCTACCCACAATTTCAACACTTCACCTTGGACTTCTTGCTAGGAGACTTTGATCTCCCTTTTGATTTTGATTTGGACTTCTTGTTCTTCTTTTTTCCTTTTTCTTTCGATCTGCCTCAAACAACAAGGGCTTCCTTCCCCATCTCAGAAGATTTCCTTCTCATCTCTTCTACTAACAAAGAAGAAACCACATCCTCCATCTTGAAAGTCGTTGTCTTGCTCCCAATCACCATTAGCAAGTGATCCCAAGAATCTAGCGAAGAACATAACAATAACATACAAAGATCTTCATCATCAATCTTCACACCCACATATGTTAACTGAGCAATCAGTGTGTTAAACGTATTTAGATGATCAACCACAGATGCCCCCTCCTATATTTTCAATGAGTATAACTTCCTCAAGAACAATTTATTTACCAAGGATTTACCCTGATAAATATCTCCAATCTTCTTCCACAACGAAGATGTAGTCTTCTCTTCATGAACATTTAGGAGAACTGATTCTACAAAACAATGGCTTATCAACCCTTTTCCTTTTCTATCTATGAGGTCACAATCTTCTTGCTTCATGCCTGTAGGTTTTGTTCCAGACACATTAATCCAAAGATCATGATCCACCAACAAATCTTCCATTTTAAGTTTCCACAACTCAAAAATGCTGCCATTGAATTTCTCAATTTCGATCCTTCAAGATGTACTTTTCTTTGCCATCTCAATCTATAATGAGAAAAATTCAAGACTTCTACAAAAGTCCCACTGAACAAAAATTGACACAAAAAATAAACCTACCCACAAGGATAACATAGTTGGTTAGGCTCTGATACCACTTGTGAGGAAAAAAATTGATTGTGGAACAAATTTTCTTAATGCCAAGACTCAGAGGAGAGGAGAGATATGCCTTTTAATATTTACAATTATAGTTCATTAAGACACATATGAAAGAAATTACAAAATTGAGAAATACATTCAAACACAATTGACAGAAGATTTATGTGGGAAAACCCTTATGGGAGAAAAACCCACAACACCAAAGAAGAACTCTTGTATTACAACAAACAAATTTACATACAAGTTTTAGTCTCTCCTTATCAGATGACAATTTTATAGCAGAAACATTTTCCTGATCAACCTTGTATCGAATTACACTATTACAATGATTTTATTTAGCATACAATGAAATTCACAAAACTCTGATCACTTATCTATCAAACTGTCCACTCTCAAACCCAACAAATTTCATGTTCGTTGCAATGTATAGCAACACCTCGACCGATTCGTTTTCCTCTGCAATCAGTTCAGTTCAACTTCCAACCATCAAACTACTCAGACACCCAAATGACCTCTACCCAATCAGCAAACAACCAAGGATCGACGTACACATTAGTAGTCAGCAAGTCAAAACTTTTCTCCTCTTCATGTCGTGCAATCGTGAGCTAGTCAACTAGTCCCTGTGGTATAGAAGTTTACCTTGCTATCACTAGACAGACCGAAGAAACCCGTGGTTTAGCAGTTAACCGCACTACTGCCAGACCATTTGTACACCTCTGAGGTATAGCGGTGACCATCCTGCACTACCTCTCCATCATCCAAAGCTTCCCATGATATGGCAGTGAACTGCCGAATAGACTACCAAGGCTCACCGCGTCACCGCTTACAAACCAATGCTTACCCGCGGTATGGTAGTGAACTGTCCAATTGCCAGACCATGCGGGTTCACCACATCACCGCTGCCCACACAAGGACCACTTATGGTATAGCGGTAACCGTGCCATCGCACCATATCTCAAATTTCCTCACAATATCGCGGTTCCACCGCTTAACCACTGCAACCGATAAGAGGCTCCATGGTATAGCGGTAACCGCGTTACCACACCTCAATGAATAGTTGCCCATAGTATGGTAGTAAGGACTTAAACATAACACTTAAGAACTTTGTTGCTTTGGGACATAGCTAGAGTATTTTCTAGTGAGTTTGAGGCACATTTCTCAATAGTTTCAAATTCCCTATCAAGTCAAAATATTTTAATTTGTGGGTATACTCACAAGCAGTTTGTAGCATGTATTATCTCCTAAAAGTATCTCAAATTAGTTTAGATTGAGTCATAATTTTCTCAAATTAATATATCTTATATGAAGGTGAGGAGAATATATTTTGAATTCACATTGACAAGTATATGACCTAAGGGTACCTTTTAGCATCTATATTTCTCTCATAGCTTGCTATTTTATAAAGAAGCCAATATTTTAAAAAAAATTAATGACAAATTCTAAGCGATTCTATGAGGTTCAAATATGTTGGTACTAAGACATTTTAATTCCAAGCACATATTTATGCTGAAGGTGTGTCCTATATGAGATTTCAAATCTCAATTTCCCCTTCGATGGTTAAGATGGAGTTACACGACATGGTTGATAGTAAAATGATTGTGAGTCGTCCATCATTTTTTTGCCATTTTTTGCCTGTTTTTCTCTATGTTTTTTTGTTTTCCTCATCTTTCTTTTCTACTTTGCCTTCCACTATCTGTTCTACTTTCCCCACTAGTATTGGTTCGCTCCTCCAAACCTTTCACTTCTCCGCATCAAATCATCATAATATTTTTGTGTGTCTTTAATGACGTGATTATGAGAAGGATTGAATTTTGTTGTACCAAATCCCCTACCCTCTATCTTTTCATCGTTTCCTACTTCAAACTTCAAAACAAATATATCCATGGTGGTGTCGTTGAGCTCTTTATGTTATTTTGGGTAGCTTTCTTTCATTGGCCAAACATCACCACTGTAGGAAAAGGAATTAATGGGGCGAGGAAGGATCTATGTGAGGAAAATTGAGGACAAAAATAATAGGGTAGTAACCTTTTGCAAGTGGTGACCTAGCCTGATGAAGAAGGTGAGAGAGCTTTCCATGCTATGCAATGCATAAGTGGGTCTCATTATATTTTATCAAACTAGAAAGCTCTCTCAGTTCTCTAGCCCTAGGTACACCATTTGCTTCAAAATCTCTTATCTTTTCTCAAGCTGGCAAGCTATATTGTATTATCTAGATATGTTTCATAGATTAGAGTTTTTCAGAAGGAAAGATGGAGCGTTGAAGAAGGCGTGGGAGCTCTCAGTCATATACGATGTCCAAGCGGGCCATATTATATGTCAAGTTGTTCCATTTTTCAAGCTCCACATGGGCTTATTTATTTGCTTCCAACTCTCTCACCCGAAGCTCAGACCAGACAACATTCATTAGACTAGCTTGCTATCATACAAGATGTATAGAAGCTAATATATTTCATAGATTTAGATCTAGACCACTTGCTTGGAATAGAAAATGGAAGGAAAAGAAAAACGCGAGCCTTTCAAACGAACATCAAATGGGGCTTTCCACATATTCATGTTTCTACCTATTTCTTGAGGTTAAATAAAATGGTATTTTTTGTGTGGCGTATTTTCGATATTCAATAATTATGAGGTGCATAGGGAAAATAAAGTTTCGACGAGGGTTTTAGAGTATGCTTATTTAAATGAAAATTACGGCCAAGATCCTAATAATGAGCACATTTAGGTTTTAAAAAAAATTAAAATTAAGGCAAAGATCCTATTAATGAGCAAATTTAGGTTTTAAAATTACAACATTCTTTACCTTGCGTAGTTAAGTATAAATTAGCATAATTAATATAATGTATATTTTAGGTTTTAAAATTTCAACATCCTTTACCCTACATAGTTAAGTATAAATTAGCATAATTAATATAATATGTTTATTAAAATGAAAATTACGCCTAATAATGAGCACATTTAGGTTCTAACATTATAGCATCCTTTCCCTTATAAAATATAATAAATAATTAGTTTTAAATATATAATAATATTATTCTATAATAAAAATAAATAAAAATTTATACCAATATTAAAATCATTTTCTAAATGACCTATCAAATGATCTCATTTACTACACAAATGTGTACAAAAAATAAACCAATTTTTTCATAATTCACCTTCCACACCTCTTTGGCATACCCATTGCACAAGGTGCCATAGCTAGTTAGAATTATTTTTAAAAAAGTCAACGATGAAAATCTAAAAATTATATAATATACATGTGAGTTGTGAAGTGTAAAGCAATTCAAAGTAGAAAAGATTGATTTTTATGTGTAAACTAAACATAATTCTCATAATTTCACAATTATTAAAGTTGATAATTATAATAAAAAATCATCTGAATTTAAAATATCAAAATTATATATATATATATATATATATATATATATATATATATATATATATTATAATTCAACTTTCTACTTATTTAAAGGTATTAAGGAAAGTAACTTTGAAGGAATTAGGAAAGTGTTGAGTGCCTTGAATTTGCCATTTCCCTACATTTCCATAATTCTACAAGGCTATGAAGAAGTAAATGTCAAAAGCATCTAAAACATCCCTAAGGAAGAAAAGTGGAACCTCTACAATTATTCCATTTTCACAATTTCCATTGTATGACGGAGTTTCAGGCACTTTCTATGTAGGTAAAAATTTTCACCTGCATAAACAGTGCCATCTGATGCCATGGCTGCACCCGTGCAAGCCTCTACTAACTATTTCCGTGTTGTGCAGTCCACCATTGTTTGGTTGTCACATCACCTCCACATCCCGACACTTTTTTTATTTTCTCGCCTCTCGTCAGACTCCGTGCAAACACTGCTAGCCTTTAATGAATGAAACCATCATTTTTCTTAACTTTGGTAGTTAAAAAAAAATTAAAACATTTAAAAAAAAATAAAGATTATATTTTAATTTTATTTTTTATTAAATATATAATATCTTTATTTATTTTTATGTAAGACTTTCAATATTTAATTATAATCTAAAAATTATAAAAAATATTAAAATATTAATAAAATTTAAAAAATATAATAAAAATTCAAAAATTGTTTTCATTAAATTAATTTAAATATTGCTATCTTTAATATAAATCAATAATAGAAATTTTGATAAAAAAGAAAAAAATTATTTATAATTTTTAAATTTGATTATTGAAGATAATTATGGTTAAATTATTAGAACAAAAATTTAAATATTTAATATATAAAATTTTAGATAATTTTTTTAAGTTTACTTTTTAATATAAAATGAATATAAATTCTAATGTTTCTTTATTTTTTTTAAATATGAAATTCTAATATATATTAATATGATTTAATTTATATATATATATATATTAATATGACTTAATTTATAAATTATTGCATTGACTGGCAAATTGATGGCTTATTGGAGACTGAAGGTGATGTGACAGCTTCAAATATGACAGTTGCAGGAGTGGACGAAACCGTTGTAGAGGAGGCTTGCACGGGCACCAGCAAATCAACCCCAAATTGTATTTTATACTGTTTCAAATCCCACGAAAATAATTTCTAACTAATTTTAAATGGCACTGGCAAAGAATTAAAATATTCATTTTAAAAAATTGGATTAAAAGTTTAGCGTCTTATTATTTCTTTTAAATATTTAAAAATTTAATAACAATTAAAGATTTCGTTAAAGAAAATTAAAAACAAAAAGTAATTTTATGTTATTGTATTTATGTGTTCTGATTTTAATATTGGTTAATAAAACTAGCATACCTATATTAAAAAAATATATGTAATGTACGCTGAGAGATATCTTTAGCCACCTATATTATAAATAAAATAAAATAATCCTTAAATAGTAAAAGGTAAAATAACTCTTAAGTAAATAAGATAACCTACGAGTGATAAAATAACCTAATTATAATATTAATTGACTTTTATTTACAACTATTTTTATTTTTCTAATTTTATTTACATTTTTACAAGAGAATACTTGTTAACCCACCAAAAATATATGTAATCACCATGTTTTCAAATGGAAAAAATTAACATTAATTATTTTTGAACAATAAGTTGGTAACTATCTTAACCTAATTATATATTTTGTGTTTAAATAGATCATTACATATACTAAAACATATGTATTCAAAAATATGTTGAATAAATAAATAAATTTTATTTAATTGATCTAATTAATCAAAGTGTTAAAAAATAATATTTAATTTTTAACATTGAACTCTAGTGTAAAAGTGCTTTCGATTTAACTATGTGTGTTTTTACATCAATATTTAATCACATTAATATAATGTATTAGTATATCATGTTATAAATGAAAACATATTTTATTTTATTTTAAGCAAAAGTGGCAAGCCACTATATATATATATTTATTATTTGTAATATAATGTACATTTTACTGGCTCAAAGGGCATACCGGCAGGAAAGAGCCAACGAGAAAATCTCCGATTATGGCCCAAAAAAGTAATGCTTTTGATTACAAAATGTTGACTTTTTACAGTCATACACCCATACCAAATTATCTGCCTAAAAGTATAAACCTATACACTAATTACATAATCTACATGAACATAACCTACAAATACTAAAACAATTCCCTTTACTCCTCCATCTGCATGAATTCAAACCTAGTGCCCTCCTGATTTTCACCACCTGCTTCCTCCAACAAACTGGAGTCTTCCTGACCTTGAGTGTTCCCCTGCCTTGGATTTCTTTGCAATGAAAAAGATGCATGTTGACAATTATGAAAAAGAAGAAAAGATACATAATAAAACTTCTCCCTGAATCTATCTACCAAATCCCTTCCTAGCTGGTTAAAATATTTTGACAAAGCCTTATTCAGATGACAGGGGTCAGAAAACTCTACAGATGATTTTAATGCATCAAAATCATTAACCACTGCCTTATTATGAAGAAGATAATGGGGAGGGAAGATACCACCAATATAACCTTATCCACTTGAGAAGATATATTTTTGTGCACTGCAACAAACTGCTTCATTTCTCAAAAAAATGTCACTCACCATTATGTTAGCAATTACTATAACTATCTCCAAACACTGAATAATATCCATGATATTAGAAAGAAAGATGGAAAGAACATTGGATGGAAATATCAACCTTCATGACTTTGGCTGAAGAATCTCGGACCCAATTATGCATTTAAAACACTTATAATCACATGGGCAATGAAACATGAAGATAGTTTGGAGATGTTGAATATCAAGCTTACCAGAGGTCGGAGTTTCCCAACTTTGAACTAGTAACCACATTCGGAAATTTTGAGGATGGTATTCCATTTCAGCCTGCCTTACTTTGCACAACAACTAACATAGACAAGATAACTAATAAAAGAAATCCTCTAACTTTCTATTGTATAAAATATGACAATGCTGCCTATTTATAACCTTTCAGCTTCCATGAGATTTAGGATTACCTTTTTACCATGGAAAATCCCTTATCAACTCATGATGAAGAAGTACCATCATAACATTTACACAAAATCCGAATGCTAAATAAAATGTTTAGCCTCAAAATAAGAATATCAAGTAATAATGATGGCAACCAAGCTGATTTAGACCAACAAGAAACATCCCATCAAGTATGAGAGAACACCACATTTGCCATGCAATGAGATCGACAATGTACGTGAAATCATGACCTTACCATCAGGAAAAATTGAAATTCTTACCTTTATGATATCATGATTATATTTTACCAGCAATTGGTTGATTTAGACAAGGCACGATATATGCCTCATGTCAGACCACTCCTCTAATCATTCTTAAAATAGAGCAACCAAATATGCAATCTCAATATCATACACAATTTTCACATTCTCCTTTATACATATGGACAAAAGTAATGCACCAAAACAACAGATATTCCTGCTTTAAGCCTCCCTCCATTGGACCAAAAAGATTAAAAAATAAAGTTGACATGCCAATCATGCATAGGATAGTTAAAAGATCAACATGAAGACCTATCATATCCATGATTGACAAATACAACAAAAAGACTTAATCGGAATTTATCCAATAGAAATTTCCTCATTGGAAATTAATTGTTCCAATGCAAAGTCACATTTCCTTTTCAGATTGAGTGCAACCCATATTGGCTAAATAATCAGCCACCTTATTTCCTTCTCTATAGGTATGCAATAAGTTATAATGCAAGAAATTTTCTAAAAGCTTTTGAATTTGCTTTACCATATGAGATAACTTCCAACTGTGAGAGAATCCTTCCCTGCAAGCATTAATCAAAATAAGAGAATCCCCTTCTATTTCTAACTTTGATAAATGAAAACATATTAGTATAATTAAAATATATCATTAAATTATAAAGGGTATTGTACATTTTTTTTTCAATTAAGTTTAAACCTACACTTTCTTTTTCAATTCTCTCTATATATTATTAGTCTTATTTTTCCATCTAATTTCTTTTGTGATTTAATCCTATTTACTGCTCATTTTAACTCCTTTCTCTACTACCCTTGTTTTTGTATTCTCTTTCCACCTCCCTTCCTTTCAAGAGGTTCCATGTGCAATCTATATCCTTCCAATCCTCTTTTATTGCACCCATAATTGTAATCATAAATTTAACTCTAATTCTCATGATTATTATATTCATATTAGGGTTAAACTTAAAGTAATTATTATATTCATATTAGAGTTAAAATTAAAGTGATTATAACCATTAATCTCTATTTTGGGGCAGCCCATAATATATTAAAATTGAATGCAACCCTAATTAGATTAAAAATTTATTCTAACTTTAATCCTACCCTCACCATAATTCTAACCATGGTCCACCCCCTATAAATTATTATATTTAAAATATTATAATAATATATTTAATCTATTACTAAATGAACCCTGGCCCTAACCAAAATATAAGCATAATTCAAGGCTAACCCCACCCCTAATCCCAAATGAATCATAATGTCAAACCTAAACCTAATCCTTATTGAATTGTAATAGTAATTGTAACACTATACAAACCCTAACCTTAATTCATCCTAAAACTCTCATACTAATCTAACCCTAGCCTTGCAAATTGTAATTCTAATCGTAATTAAACATAGCAATAATTATAAACCTATAAGAACCCTAACCTTAATTCATCATAGAACTCTAACCCTAATTGAACCCTAACCTTGCAAATTGTAATTCTAATCTTAATTATTAACTAACTCATAGAACCCTCACACTAATCTAAACCTAACCTTAACCATAATTGAACCATCAATTAAATTGAAATTTAACCCTAATTGAAACTTCACCTTGACAAAATTACAATCTTAATGCTAATTAAATTGTAATCTAACCCTAACCATAATAATAATATTATATAAATGATTTTAATAACTTATTTTTATTTGTTATCATAAATTTATTATATTTTCTTTGTATTTAATTTTGCAATTTTTTAACATGATTTTAAATGTGCACTTATTATGAAAAGTCTTTCTATTAGATGCATATTTAAGTTGCTATTATTTTTTACAATAGAATATTTAGTGAAACATAATATTTCTTTATTAATATATATTGATTTTGAATAAAAATAGAATATGAATTATTTTATTTTTTTCAAATATTTTTTAATTTAAAAAAAAGAAATTGAATATTTTTTATGATTTAAATATAATAATTTAGAAAAAAAAATTATGTAATTGTAAATTTAAGATTTTTTTCATTTAATTTTCTAATTTCTAATTTTAAATAGTTAATTTAGAGTGTTTTTTAAAAATAATTATTTTTCATTCTTTTATAATTTAATTATTATTCTAGTGTGAAAAAATATTGTATAATGATATCAAATAATATTTTTTCTTCTAATTTTAGTATATTCATGTATAAACTTATATGTAATAGTACATTTAACAAAGTTCATTCATACTTAATTATCTAAATTTTAGAAACCTCACATATTTTTCAATATTGTATCATGATAAATAATATTTTTAATTGGGAAAGATTGCTCAAACAAGTCTATATAAAAAGGGATATCCTATTTTTAAAAAATCTTGAATATTTTTAAATTTGAAGTCTATTAATTTCAAAGCTTACTTTTATAAAATTTAGTAAGTTCTTTTATTACATTTCTAAATGTATAAACTTACCACTTTGCATTCAAAATAAAATATGGATGAATTTTGAATGTTCAAATGAATGTTCTACTAATTCTTTATCTAATTATATGTAATCTACTATTCAAATACCCAACAAACAATTTATATATTTTAACATATAAGTGAAGATTTTATATAAGCTGATTTGCAATAATAAATCTTTAAAATGACAACCAAAACTGATTTGCAATAATAAATCTTTAAAATGGCAACCAAACAAGATTTCCAAATTCATTTCAAAATTGACATCTATTAGATTAAAGGACGGATTATAATTTTTACATAATAGTTTATCTATAAGTAAAAACCACTTATATACATTGTGGAAATACAGTAAACTAATTTTTAATGATATATAATAGTTTTGATAAAAATTAAAGATAGGACTATATGTTGCATGATTATCTAATACATGAAACTAAATAGAAGATGATACATAATAGAAGATTGCCGGTGATGAAATGGGTGATGGAACGGCTGTAGTCCTGGCTTGCACGGCGACACTATGTATGCATGGGATGACCATCGATGGGGGCATGGGAGCCAGTGCAAGTTGTCACTGGCATAGACAGTGTCGGAGTTTCATGCGTAGAGTATTGATTGAAGCATTAATAGTCACTCATCAGGTCTGAACGTTTCTATGGAAAATTATACGAGGTACGTTTGAGAGGATGTAATGTACGTCTGAGGTCGACTGAGCTTAATGAATGCATTTATCTCCCACTCTTCATAATTACATATCACATTTTTATCTTTAAATTGATGATAACCTCTTGAGAAATCCCGCACCAGAAATCTCTTTCAATTAAATTGTAATAAAAACTATTGAAAATGTCTACACCAACTGTGACTTACTTGGCTAGGCCTGTAAGGAGTCCAACTCACTTGAGTTGATAATGTCTGCAATATATTCTAATTTAATTGTAATTTAAGTATTAATATTTATGGATGGTTCAAAAATAGTTAAATTTTTATCAATTTGGTGATGACTTCCCCTCATGATCAACAAGATCATTTTTATAAATTATTTTGTAAATTAATTGTGATATAATTGTCGAACAAAAATATTTAATTTTTCCCTGTGTCATCTCCACTTTTGTTTCTTGTTATCTTGTGTATAATTTTTGACTCTATGATCTAATCGATGATCTTTTTCTAAAGATATCAAGGTTTTTGTATGTTCAAATGTGACTTGTCTTTAATTCAAACCAATGTTGTCTTTATTTTAATTTTGATAAATTTTAAACTTTCTACACTCACTAAAAGGACATATCATTAATTCAACCTCCTAAATGTCATGTTGGTCTTACAAGTTACGGATGGAATCATTTTTCACCTCATTATTCAAATAAAAATCATTAATGTTTGTTTCATAAAGTCTTGTTTGTAGACGCTCCAAATCATTTTCAAGTGCCAAAATGTATATCAAGAAAAATAAGTTAATTTTGGTCATAGTTCCAATGAGTTGTAGTCAAGTTTGAGCTTTTGAAAATGTCAAGTATTTGTTGAAATAGAGATCATTCTTTTCATTAATTAGACTTATATGAAAGTGATTAAATTATCTCAATAGTAGAAAAATAAATTTCCATTTTAGATTTACTGGTATATCATGCCAATCTATGTCTTAGCACTTGAATTCTCTCATAGCTTGCAAGTTCATCAAATCAAACAATATTTTTAAAATTTTGATGAAAAATTATGGCTCTTCATGAAGTTCAAACATATTGATATCAATACATTTTTAACTTAAGTGAAAGTTCACAATTATTTAAAGGAAGTCATTCATAGAAATCTACAAATTGGATAATATGGTGCAAGTCATGAAGTGCGAAGTAATTCAAACATTTGATTAAAATATAAATCTTTTTTAAAATAATAAATATATTAAAAATTTTAGATTTATTGAAATTTATGATCTTAATAAATAAAAAATCTAAAATATTAAAGTTTGACACAAAATTCTACATTTTACAAGTCTGATTTCTACCTTATAAAGGACATTAAAGGAAAAGTAGAAATTCAAAGGAAGTAGGGAAGTACAGAGTACCTTGACTTCACCACTTCAAAAAATTTATACAATCTTGTACAAGGATAAGAAGGGGAAAATTATAAAAGCACATAAAATTCCATTTAAATGTGGAAAAATGTCGATTCTTAAGGGATTGGAGGAAAAAATGGCTCCTAAATTATTCACCCACACACATGTCGAAACCCAAAAAATAATAAAGGGAAAAGGTGCAAAAAACCTTATAAGGGTGGAAAAGTGAAACACATGGGGATGTAAGGGAATTTATCTCTATTAATTCATTCATGCACAAAGTAGATTTTTGCAAGTTTTAGGATGAAAGTGAAAAAACAAATAAAAGAAAATGGGTTTGTATAATTTTATTTCCCATTACACATATGAAAAAATTCCACTTTCTCCATTTAAATAAGAGTCCTACAAATACATGAACATATACATGGATGTTGGATATTTTTAGGTTGGATTTATTGAAAGGAATTCAAAACTTCCAAGGGAATATATTTCACAAGCATTTCTCTCATGATTGCATCATGTTAGATTTTAAGAGTAGAGTATGGGCATTCATTGATGACATAATAGGAGTATATTTATTAGTTTTAAATGTCTTATTTATGGTGGAAAAATATATAAAATTATGAAAAATTACCATAGCATGCATAGTACAACAAAAACATCCCAAAGAAATGCTCGTTCATGGAGTAGAAGAAACACATTTCATATTTCTTGATTTTTGTTTTAAATTTGAAGAAAATATAATTATATGGAAAAATATAAACCTCATGCCCATTGTAATCCCTAATGACTATTGTAAAATGGATTCTTTAGAACTATGGCAACTGAAAAAGTATCCCTCTACTTTTCGTTACTTGTTTGGGCCCTCCTTGTTAAATTGAGCATAATGTTGCCTTGATTTAGCATTGTAACATGTGTTTGACACATTCACATTATGCCTTGGGCCCTTTTAAGCTAAATGAACTTAATTTTACCTTATTTTAGTTTTTGTAAAGTGGTGTACCACAATTTCACACTTTTTGAGGGTTTTCATAAATAACTGGGCTTCTTTATCCCTTATTTGGCCTTATTTTGCATCCACAAGCCTTAATTAATGCATCCTTTTGAGGATAATCTCAACATAAATCAACATCCAATCACAATTTAGGTGTTTTTAGGTTGTGTGGCCAAGAATTAGTGATCTTGGACTCATACGCGGTGTATGAGTCCCACCTAGGATTTAGGGCATCAATCTGGATTTCATATCATTCTAAGCATTTTTGAAAATGTGTCTCATAGCTAAGCCTAATGGGACTCATACGCTAGTTCTAGTGTATGAGTCCCGTGTGGCCCATAATTAAATTTAATTCAAATTCTTGGTGGTATTTTATTCTCCTAGATCTAATGTTGGCTTATAGTGTTGTAATTCTGAGAAATTTGGCATAAACAGGTATAAATACAAGTTTCTTTCACTCATTTTCATCCTAAGCTTTTAAGTATTCATACATTATAGATAAATTATGATCACGAAAGAATTCAAGAGTTTACAAGTATTTAAAAGAGCATTCAAGAGTCTTTAGGAGCTGATTATCAAGTGATTTAGAGCATTATTCAAGTATCAAGCATCATGTCAAAGTCATCAAGCGTCATATTTTTTTTTGAGCTAACAATTGTAATGTAAAGTTTTATGATTCAAGCTAGCATTCAATTCAAGATCTATCTCATTCAAGCAAGAGTCAAGATCTACATCCATTGGGGCCATTTCATACATGTTTGCAACACTTTATTACTAGGATTTGGTGAGTTGCAACATTATATTTTTTTCATTCATCATTCATCATTCTCCTCTTCTATTTCATTTCATTTCAAGTTTTTATTACCAAAATGGAGTTTGATTGAGGCAAACCCATTTCCACTAATAAAAAGACATTTTACCTCTCTTTAGTGTGTATTTTTAAAATATAGGTTGAAGACACATTGAAGAGAAAGTTAGGAGAAAGTTGTAAAGTGTTAAAACATGTCAAAGGTTTCACATTGCATTGTAAATGATTGGAAGACATCTACACATTGCAAATTAGAGTTTCAAATCCAGAAATCAAGTTGCAAGGAAAAATAAGACATTGAAGAATAGAATCAGACCTTGAATTTATAGAAAAACTTAACTAGAATGATATGCCACTTGTAGCGTATGAGTCCCAGTATAGGAAAATTTGTAGATTTCAAGAGTTTCAATCATATCTTTGCCAAATTTTTTTTCCTACCTAGAAATGCTAATTTAGGACTAAATCACCCAATTTTGCCTATGAGTCCCAGTCATCATTAAATTTAGTTTTTTTCATCATTTCAAGTCTTCATCTAGTCCTCTTCAGATTCCCAAGTGCACACCTTTTATCTATCAACTTTTTGTTCTAATTTACGTGCTTTTCTAGGTCATTTAGTGAAATCTTGCATTGCATTAGGTTTAAGTATCATGTATTTAATTTCATTAGTCCTTTGAAACCCTAGCTTGGTGGAGAACCCCTCTTTAGTTTGTAATTATACCCTAGGAAAACCCTAATACAAGATCTCTTTCTCCTTTGCATACCTTAGATTGAGATCTCTAGGGTTTTCCTAGAATGAGAATGTAGAAGACTGTTGTTCTATCTCCCAAGCATAGAAGAAAACAATTTTCCACCTTTCATTTTGGTTTTGAGCTCTCTAAAAAAATTGTAGAAAGAACATGTACTAACCCCAAACCCATAGATCCCTTATGTGTGTTTGGAGTTTCATTTTTGGGGCAACCCCTTATTCTTTTCTTGACGTAGCTTTATTTGGAAACATATGACTTGGCATAGGGCTTTCCAAGTTAGCTCTCATGTCTTCTTTATTGGTAGAATTTATAATTTTCTACTTTAAATTAATTTCTCACAACATAATGTTTATCAATTTCTTTAAAGTGGGGGCATACATTGGCATCATTATTTTTCATTTCATGTTTCATGGTGTAGTCTTCTAGCTTCATGCAATGTGTCTCTCGCTTTGTGGTGACATCAAGTGTGATGTCCTTCAAGAGAGTGATATCTCTTAGCATATTACATTCCTCTTAGTGGATTGATGTGACATATTGCATCTCCTAAGTTGTGAATCTTATATTATTTGATTGGTCCTCTCTTGGAGACATTAGGTACAATGTTCCCTAAGTTAAGAACTTACATGAATTAAGCAAGACTCCACTAAACATTCCCTATTTTTGTATTTACGAAATTTTGGTTATATGGTGACCTTGCATAATACACATTGCTTTCTTGTGAAGCCATCTTGTTTGTTCACGAGTTCCAAGCATACAAAGCTTTGCTTGCCTCATGAAGTTAAAATTTCATTGTTGTGTGGCACCTTATCAAAGTTATTAGGAGGCATAGCTTTGGATTGGTTGGACATGAAGCCAATTTGAGGCATGAATTTCCCATAGCTACTCGCACATGTGTGTGAGAACAAACCAACCACATGTGTATGTGTCTCACCCTCTTGGGTTACACACCCAATAGACAACCTAGCATTCTGTTGCCTCTGAGTGAGCGCATATTATTGGACAAACAACCTAGATCTTATCCACAAATCACGATGGATAAACGGTCAAAGCTTGATCCAACCCTTATATTTTATTTTTATTTTCTCTTTGTCTTTGGAATTGTGTGCTTGGTCATTTGTGTTCCCCTCTATATCATTTTCATGTGTGTTCTTTTGTGTCGATGTTGGTTTTCCATATGATCTTGATTCTAGGGGCTTGATCACCACTCTTGATTGTTGTCATCCTATCTTACCAGTATTTGTACATTTGGTCCCCTCTTGATGTGAGTTTATCTACTTTATTGTGAGTTTGAAACAAGGTCATCCTCTCACTAAAGTGGCAGTAAATGTGGCAATGGAAAAAGTATCCCTCTACTTTTCCTTGCTTGTTTCGGCCCTCCTTGATAATTTGAGCATAATATTGCCTTGATTTAGTGTTGTAATGTGTTTGACACATTCACATTAAGTCTTGGGCTCTTATAAGCTAAATGAACTTAATTGTACCTTATTTTAGCTGTTGTAAAGTTTTCTACCACACTTTCACACTTTTCTAGGGTTTTCATAAATAACTAGGCTTCTTTATGCTTTATTTGGCCTTATTTTACATCCACAAGCCTTAATTAATGCATCTTTTTTAAGATAATCTTGACATAAATCAACATCCAATCATAATTAAAGTGTTTATAGGTTGTGTGGCCTAGATTTAGTGATTTGGGACTCATACGCCACCTTGGGCGTATGATTCCAACATGGGTTATAGGGCCCCAATCTAGATTTCACATCATTTTAAGCATTTTTTGAAAATGTGTCCCATATTTAAGCCTAATAGGACTCATACACCACTTTTGGCGTATGAGTCCTATGTGGCCAAAAATTAAATTAAATTTAAATTCTTGGTGGGATTTTATTCTCCTAGATCTGATGTCAGCTTGTAGTGTTGTAATTTTAGGAAATTTGGCATAAACAAGTATAAATACAAGTTTCTTTCACTCATTTTCATCCTAAGCTTTCAAGTATTCATGCATTATAGAAAATTTGTGATCAAGGAAGAATTAAAGAGTTTATGAGAATTTACAAGAGCATTCAAGAGTCTTCAAGATCTGATTTTCAAGTGATTTAGAGCACTATTCAAGTATCAAGCATCATGTCAAAGTCATCATGTATCATTTTTTTTTTTAGCTAATAATTGTAATATAGGGTTATATGATTCAAGCTAGCATTCAATTCAAGATCTATCTCATTGAAGCAAGATTAAAGACCTACATCAATTGGATTCATTTCATACATGTTTCCATCACTTTATTGCTAGGATTTGGTGAGTTTCAACATTATATTTTATTCATTCACCATTCTCCTTTTTGTATTTTATTTCATTTCAAGGTTTGATTACCAAAACGGAGTTTGACCAAGGAAAAACCCTTTCCACTAACAAAACAACATTTTTCCCTCTCTTTAGTGTGTGATTTGTAGATCTAGGTTGAAGACACATTGAATAGAAATTTTAAGACAAAATTAGCAGGTGTTGAAAGTCGTCAAAGTTGTCACCTTGCATTGGAAATCATTGCAAGACATCTAAAAGTTTTAAATTAGAGTTTCAAATCCAAAAATCAGGTGGAAAGGATAGAGAACACATTGAAGAGAAGAATAAAACCTTGAATTTCTAGAAAACCCTAATTGGAATGCTATGCCACTTCTGGCATATGTGTCTTAGTATATGAATTTTTTTTAGATTTCAGGAGTTTCAATGATATCTTTGGCAGATTTTTGTTCCTACCCAAAAACCCTAATCTAGGACTAAATCATCCAATTTAGTGTATGAGTCCCACTCAGCATTAAATTTAGTGTTTTCAGAATTTTGAGTCTTCATCTAGTCCTCTTCAGATTCCCAGGTGTAGATCTTTTATGTCTCAACTTTTTTTTTTGATCTACATGCTTTTCTAGGTCATTTAGTGAAATCTTGCATTGCATTAGATTTAAGCATTAGGTATTGCATTTCATTAGTATTTGCAAGCCCTAGATTGGTGGTGAACCCCTCTTTATTTTATAATCAAATCCTAAGAAAACCATATTGCATGATCTCTTTCTCCTTTGCATACCTTAGATTGAGATCTCTAGGGTTTTCCTAGAATGAGAGTGTAGAAATTTTTCTTTCTATCTCCCAAGCATAGAAGAAAACAATTTTCCACCTTTCAAGAACAAGTTATGAATCCATTCAAAACATGATATAATACAAAATAGGACAATTATATGAGTTTGAAAAGATCTTTTTGAAGAACTTTATAAACGTTGAAGTTAAATGTTATTCACAAGTGTAAAGTGAGAGCTCATAGCTTTTGTTGAACAGATCCACTATTGATGTGAACATGGGAGCCTATAGATAACAAATGAATACTAGAATTCCTTTAAAGTGTTTGATCAATGAAATAATAGTTAAAAAGTTTCTTGGAGAATATTGAATGTAGGATATTCACTCAAAAAAATTTATTTAGATTAATTTTAAGAATATTCAAGCAATTATAATAAATATATGAAAATTTGAATTCCATAACTGTGTGAGTACCTCATGAATTATAACAGGAAGGAAAACTTTGAAATAACATGAATGGATACCATAGAAACATAAAGATATTGAATTTTTCAAATGCTTTATTTTTTTCTCTAGTAGAAATGTGTACACAATGTCATAACATAGATATGATGCATGAGTTGTTGATAAAATTATTACATATATTACAAAGTGGATTCTTTGGTAGTTCAAAATTCTTAACAATATATTTGGGTCACTAAAAGTTCTTGCAATATTTTGGAAGTAAAATAATGTAAAGTAGGATGAGGGCCATTGGTATGAATTCAAAAAGGTTTTAAATATCATTAACACATGACACAGAATGATCTAAATACTAGGTACATTAGAGTGGAATCAAGAAATGATTACAAGGAGCTTGGCTAAAATAATTTTATTTACAAAAATATTAAGAAAATAGCTACTAGACTTTTCATCCTAAAAAATAAAATTCATAAAATTAAAAAGAGTACCACTCTTGAAGGACTAGCCAAGATGACTTGTGCCAAATTGGTTACCAATAATGTATAGGTTATATACATTAAAGAGCGGAAAAACTATTCAAGCCTTGAAAATATCATTAGAAAAAGCTAGCTAGAGTTGCCTATACCAAGTGAATTTCTTGACTTAAGAGTGGAAGAACTTGATGGATTTGATGGTGGATAGGCCATAGTTCCCAAAAATTACATGCAAGAAAATATTTTTCTCAAAAAATTTAGAAATTATATTGATGTATTAACCTAAATGATTGATTACAATGAATGGTGAATCCTAGTGAAAGTAAAAAATTAAACCCTAGATGATGATTAGTTTAGATTAAGAAAATTTTCTAAGAACTATCATATTCTATGAGATAACAAGACCTAAAAAACGTTTAATATAATAATAATAAAATCTTATGTTTGGCTTAAGTTCATAAAGTAAAAGGGGCCTAGTAATTAAGTAATTATTAGGTGATTTTCCTATTTACTCTAGCACCCCCCTTAAAATAAACTTAGGGAGAAGCTAAAAATATAATGATGAATGCAATTATGGATGCATGAATGGGTCTTAGCTACAAGGCTTTATGAGGTACCCATGTACAAATAAATGAAATGCCTCATAGTTGGAGGAAAGGAGAAAACCTAAAGGAAAAAAACTCCTCTCCAATAGAGAGAAAAAATAAATAAAAGCATACATGTGACAAAGGTAATATAGGAATCAACATGTCCCCTCAAGTAAAACTTCACTCACATAATTACAATCAAGAAACCCCATAGAAGAGAAAGAAGAAACAATGAATCTCCCATAAGGAAGTATCTCCTCTACAAAAAGTGAATGCTCAAAGAATAATGTTGAAGATGATCCAAAATTGGAAAACATCATTTCTCCCCTTAAGAAGAAATAAATCCAATGGTTAATGTAGAAAAAACTCCATTAGGAGAAGAGGTCTTGAGATGTGTGCCTCATAAAATTTCTCAAGTGTCCACATGTTTGAAATAAAATATGTCAAATAAAATAAAGAAAATCTAAACAACTATTAAAATCCATGTATATCAACATCCAAAGGAAATGTTGAAGTGATGACAAGTGGGTTGTATCTATCATCAAAGAGAAAGTGAATATCCTCAATCATGTCCCTAATATATCTTCTATGTGAGGCTCAAAAAATAACTCTTCAATGTCTAGCAGAAATTCATCCCACAAAGCTAACATTGAAAGACTATAAACATCCTATTGAACTAAGATGATCTTTGAAGATGCAAGAGGTGTGTTATCCTTGAATCAACTAAGCTTGATTCAAGAGATAACCCCTACAAAACTTGTTCGTCTCGTAGTCTCGTGCACTCTAAGCATGCAAAAAAAGGCATGATTTCACTAGCCTTTACATGTGGTCATGAGCCTTGAATAGTCCCCTTGCACACCAATATCTTCTTGTTTCTCGAAAAGCTTCAAAATGAGTATTTTGTCGATTTTCAGTTTTCCAAAGTTAGAATTTTTTTTTCCCATGTCAGGGCGCTGTTTTTCAGTGCTCTTACATGGGGTGTTAGGAAAAAAAAATTATGTGCAAAGGTGTTGATTTTCAGCACCACTACACTTTGGACTCTTTGAATGTGTAAAATAATTTTTTTCTAGCATAGGTACATATTTATTTTCTGACTTGACAACTTGTTCTTAACTCATGTGTCATTAATACAACTTCATTAATCACTTATTAATGGATTTTAAAGTCATTTTTACATTACTTGTGATTGCTTAAACTCCATTTCTTCCACTAATGATTATTATTCATAGATTGAGTAACTTTGAGGTTCGCTTCATGAATTTTGCTGGATTTTTGAACTAGGGTTTTCAAAGTTTCCTTCTTCTAGGTAAGTTCCTTCATTTTTTTGCTTTCTCATTTTTCCTTTATTTCTTAGGTTGTTATAGTCTTCCTTCTTCTCATTTTTAGGGCTTTATTTAGTTTTCTTATTAAATTTTTTCCCCTAGAATGATTCTTCTTGTGATTGATCTATTTTCTCCATGATTTCTATTTTTGGTTGGTGTTTGGATCAAAGGTGATTGACACATTTTAGTTTTATCAAATACATAACGATTTATCATTTCATGAAATTACCCTAAGGTATCCTCAAAGTTGTCAATGAAATGTCACCTCTATTGTTTTTGTGAGAACATAATGTAAATTCTTGTGCCATCCAAAATATTTCCTTTATGCTTATAAAATCATCAATAAACCTTGCATTACACAACGGTTTTATGTAAAAGCGTTGAAATTGTACGCTATTTCATGAAATTTTCAGTTTACCCAAATATGTATTGGCACTAAAATTTAGTACCAATACAAGAGGAATTGAATTTACAATTAAAATTTCTCACCACTCCTACAAATTTGAAACCTACCCTAAGATGCACAAGCAGTAAAATTCACCACCATGTCATATAACTTGTAATCTTCCCAAAATGCATGAGCACCAATTTTTAGTGCACATGCATGAAATATCTTACCAACTTGAAAGTGTGACCATGCTAATTTTCAACACTTGTACACCAAATCTCCAAAGTCAAAGAAAGAATGTAGTAGCTCTAAAATTTAGCACTTATGTACAAATAAACTTTCCCAAGAATGCAAGAGAACTGAAATTCAGTGCCCCTACACAAAATACAAAATTTCACTAACTTTCGAAAACATCTAAAATTGCATTCCAAGCTCCATTTCACTCTAATTCGCTTGATTTTCCTCGCTTTATTTCCTTCATTCAGTTTCTCCAATGTGCTCACTTGGATTTTCCACACTTCCTTGCTACATATGGATATTCTTCTAATATTGGAAAAATCAATGTTTCCTTGCCGTTGCTTTGCAGAAGTTCCTTTCAGGAATTTTTCAAAGATTTTCCTTGTCAAGTAATCAGTGGTTCCTAGTACATTCAATGAGAAATAATGAATCCCCATCATCAAGAAATAAGGATAATGTAATGAAGAAAATAGGGTTCTCTATCTTTTAGGAGATGGATGACAAGGATAGGGTTTCTATTTTGCTATTATTACATTCAAGGAACCCCTATAGATCTCAATCCAATGATAATATGAGAGAGAGATCTGCTAAAGGGTGTACTAGGTTTTGATTAATGAATAAAGATGGATTCACCACCAAGCTGAGAGATCATAAAGGTGCACTTGGAAACCTATAGAAACTTGAATGAGGACTTGAAATGTTGGAAATGTTGAATTTAATGTATACTAGGACTCATGAATATTCCATACTAGGAGATTTAGTCCTAGATTAGGGTTTTCGGGTAGGGATAGAAATCTAGCAGAGACAAGTCCGGAACACCTAAAAAATTGAAAATCCACTATGCTAGGACTAATACGCTAGAAGTGGCATATCAATCTTGTTTGGATTTTTCATAGGATTAGAATATGAATCTTCTCTTCAACCTCTACTTTATCTTCTCAACCTAATTTCTAGATCTGAATTGCTAAATTATGATTTGTAGGTGTCTTTTAAAAATATTCTAAACAAGGTGGCAACTTTGGTAACTTCTTTCCAATCTTTCTCCTCATTATGTCATCAAACTAGATTTCCAAGTCACACACTATATAGGAGCGAATTTTCACCTGTAGCAAAAATTCCCCTTTACCCCCTTACACTTTAGAAAATGTAAGGTAGGGGCTTAATTCCACTTAAGCCCACTGCTCACATCACACTTGGTGCCTGCTTTGTGTGTCAGTGAGGGGCATTTTTGTTGGGGATGCCCACACGGTGCATAGATGTCTACACGACACACTTACGTCCCTGACAGATTCCTATGGTTGGAGTCTTGTAGAGATGTTACACTTCCTATTGGAATTCGAAGTGTAATGCCCCTCTTTGGTTGGCTGACCCGAATATGGCCATTTTTCATCTTCTTTATTCATATTCTTCACTCTCTCATCCATTATAAGAGAGTTTGGAGGAGGTTTTGGAAGGTCGTTTGAGTACTCTCTCCATTCCATTGATTCACTTCAAGATTTGTGGCAACATTTCACACTCCATAGCAACAATCTACCACTCTATCAATTCAATAGTGTGAGCACAGGACAAACACCATTGCAACAGAGGCTTGATTTCCTCTCATTTTCTCCTCCACAAGCCTTGAGTGCTTTGGAATTTGGTGGTAAGCTCCTCTTATATTCTCCATCATTTTTGGTTGAGTAAGCATGTACTGTTTTGTAGTGTCTTTTGTTTACGTAGCTTGTATTCCCTTATCTATCATTATTTCTATCATTGAAAACTTGGTTGTCCGTGGAGGTGGAAACACCAAAACAGGGTGTGACTGAGCCAGACCCCTAAACAACTCCAAAATTTTTTCCTTTTCTGTGTGTAGGTGGAGAGATCTTTGGCAAGCTAGCAAGAGGATTGTTGTACGAAATCATCTTCATCACCCTTGCGGTAATATATTTCCTTTATCACATTCATCTATACATTTCACTCTTCTTAGTCTTATTCTACACATCCCAAAACTTTTAAACTAGGGTGTTAGCCCTTTTTTAGAGCTTAAACCTCATCTCTCTAGTTTTTTGTTCGTACAAATACCAACACACCTGTGAGACGCCAGCACACCACACTATCATCCCAGAACCATGCTTTTGTCCCTTGGAAAAAAGCTACCTGAGACATAAAGTTGACTATGAAGATCGTCTCTCCTAGTCTCCTTTAAACATTCAGGTTTGTAGAGTGATCGAAGGACCCCACAATTGTCATCATTCTCATCTCACTTATCCTAACATTCCTTTTAGCTGAGGTAAGTTAGTGAAGCCTTACCACTATTGGAATTTTGTTACTTGTGGGCTTGCAGTGGTTGGTCCCTCTCTCTTACATTTTTGATGAACCTGACCTGAACCGTTTTGGTTCTATTTTGTGATACTAAAAGCTCCTTTCCTCGTATTCTAGGAGCATTGTAGGTGTGGGTGTTGTAAGGATTTTTCATTACAACCCAACCTATGACCCCTAGTAGGTGTAGTTTGAAGGTTCCAAAGGTGTTGCATAACGAAACTAAAATTAGGTCACTATCATATCTCGTAAACCTTAGGAGGCTCTACAGAAGTACCATTTGGTGTGCATTATGGCCTCTTTCTTAAACCAACATATTCCCTCTATACAGACTTTGAATAGTAGTACTAGCATAACCTTCACTTCACAAGACCTGCAGATGGGCTTCAATAGGGATCCATCTCCTCTTTACATTCCTACAAGGATAAATGGGAATACTGTAGAAGGTATTCTCGTTGATTCAACATCTCAAGTGAATATCATAACTAAGGAGATCATGCTAATTAACTTCCTGCATAAGGATGGATATAATGCACCTGAGAGTACCACCCTCACATACAACAAAATTTTCAAACCTCCTATAAGGAGTATTGTCCTATCGGTCCTCGTTGGACCTAAATCTATGAGCCTTAGGTTTGACATCATCCTAGGGTCTGAACTCTTTAGAGTGAAGCTAGGCATCCCTTGGATGGTAGCTATGAATGCAGTTCCCTCAGTTGTGCACAAGTGTTTGAAGTTTGTTTATGGAGGTTTGGTACACATTGTCCATGACACCAGTTATAGAACACCAGTTTCTCATGGCAACTATACCTTAGATTACTTTTGGCCTGCATCCCTTGGTCCTCTCCCACCTTGGAAGGACCTCCTATATCATACATATCAAAAATATAATAAGGGGTGCACTAGGCTGAAAGTAAGATATCCTCCTTCGCCTTATGCTATTTTGCATAGAGCTTTCTTGAAGGCTAACAGTGATGCCGCTAAGGCACATAGGAGAGAAGAAGTGAAGTGGTCCCAAGACCCTCCTTCTTCCTCTCCCGTTATTCAACCTAATGCTTCCTCTCGCCCTACTATGGTTCCATCTACTTTTGTCTCACGTTTGCAAGAGAATCCCATGGTACCCACTTGGAAAAAGGCAAAGCTTCCCACATTTAAGCTTCATGTCTTACCCATGGAGCCTAGGCCCATTCGGTATGGAAGATAGAAAGCCTCCCATGGGGGTCATCTTTGTCCTGGCCTAGGTGGCCTCCTACTATTCCTATTCTTAAAACAGTGAATGAGAAGAGGCCTACTATCAAGGTGCTACAATTGATTCCCCCTTCCATTTCTAAACCTTTTCCTCCTAATCCCATCCTAGAGTTTGTGCTTCTATTGGAAATGGTCGTGGAGGACACTCCCATGGCTGAGCATAATCCTTTTGTCCCTTCACAAGCTTTGGATTTTGGTTTGAAGATCCATAGGAACCGCCTTGCACGTGAGTGCAAGCATCAACAAAAGGTTCTCCTAGCTGAGGAAGACTACTTACAAAATATGGAGGAGGAGAAGACAACACCTCCTATTGTGTCCTCCTTTATCCCTCCTTCTACACCTATCCAAAATAGCTCTGAGTCTCTTTTGGATTCCATTGTGAGCACACATGCACCTAGAAAGGTGTAGGTGTTTATTGCTTCTTCTGTTGAGCCGCCATTGCTGACCTCCATTCCGGATGTCTCACCTTTCCTGAATCCCTTGGATATGGTTAATACTCTGGTTGTATCCACTATGGTTCTATCCTCCTCTATCCACCATTTTTCATCTGTAGGGAGTTAACCTCCTCCAACAAAGAATAGGGTAGAGTGTGGTCCCTCCAGCAAGGGAGGACATAAGAAGATCCCACCTCCTCCAAAAGGTGGCCCCACACTGACTTGTTCTGTCCTAATAACAAAACCTTTCTCGGCCTCCCTTGAGTTTTTCACCGCTCTCGAATCTCTTGGTGGGCCTAGCAATGAACCTCAAATGCAAACTCCCTTGTCTACCAAGGTGAAACATGGTACTCCTATTAAATGCATGTTTAACTCGGTAGATGAAGTTCTGACCTTGTCAACAATATTCATGAATTCATTGACCTTAGACCCACAAGAGTTGAGCGATGGAGACCTCATAGGTCCCTCTACCTTGGCCCTTGTTGGAGGAGGATCAGAAGCTCCTTCACTTAACATTACACCATTGTAGGCTCATCACCCTTTCCCCTACGATGATCTAGAGTGGGAAGTTGATGACCTCTTGATCGACCAATGTTAGGGGGAGACCCTCTTTGTGATCTTTAGATTAGATGCGTGTGTGTGTGTGGTGAGGTGTTCCCCTGTGATCATGCTATATGTGTCTGGATGACCCTCATCACCTTTGTTAGTGCTTGGATACAGGCGTGGTTTTCACATTGTAAACCTTCCTCTACATGTATCTTTATTCTTCCATGTTTGTGATTAACTTTTGGTAAATTGGGGACGATGCAAAGCGTCAGGAGAATTTAGGCCTCCTTCCATGTTGACCCAATTTTGTTTATTTTATTTTGTCTTTCATCCATTCTTCCTAATCTGGTTGGGGATTGATGATATTTCACCTATCATCATGGTTACCTACTATTTATAAATAAAGGAAAATCTGACCCACGAAACCATATCACCCTCTGCCCTTTGTTTATGTTCTCTTTTATTTTACCTTTCTCTTTCTCTTTCTCTCTTCTTGGCTTGAGTTGTCCCTTTCATGTGTGACAATGTTACTTCTAGATTACTTGGTCTTTATAAAACATGTTCATTGTCAAGCGAATCTTTTCTCAAGACCCCTCACACACTTCTTCATTAGAATTGAATTCTCGACCTGAAATCCTAACAAGACATGTTTCCTCCATCATGGGTTCATAAAGAAAGGACATGGGAACCTCCCTCCGAAGCTGAAATAGTCTTGATCTTTGCCTCACATGGGGGCATGTCCTTCCTCTCAAATTCAATGATGAAGTGAACATATTTTGAAAGGATTCCTTGATGATGAATCAATTTGAGAAAAAAGATATCAAATTTCAAATAGTGCGTCCCTTGAGTGGACCCTTTCCTCTCACGTTGGGTTCCCAAGGGAACCCTTCAAATGTTTTCTACAAAATCCTATAGTGTCTAGCCCAGGGGCAGCATGGCTAGACCAATTTCACATCACTTGCATCTAGCTTGGGGGAAACTTGACTAGATCAGTCTTAATTCTTCATGTCTAGACTAGGGGCAGCCCGACTAGACCTACTTCGCATCCTTACATCTAGCTTGGGGGTAGCCTGACTAGACTTCACTTTTTAAATAGTGTGTCCCTTGAGTGCACCCTCCTTCCTTCTCAAGGTTTCCTAATGGACCCATTTGAAAGTCTTACAACTTAGCGATGGTATGCATGACTATCCATTCACTGGCCTGCTCGGCCGCTTCCTGACATGTTCTATCTACGGGTAAACATGTCAGCCTCTTTGACTCTACGGAGTCCCATTTACTTAGTCTCCCTCATGTGAGAGTTCTTGGGGGATACCTTCCTTGTAGGTATGCAGGTCTGTAAGGTCCTATTCTTGGTTTCCTTCATGTGAGAGTTCTTGAAGGATACCTCCCATGTAGGACTATGAGCCTATAAGGTACTTTCATTTTTCAGCTCTATAGTTCCATGGAACTATGGAGTCCTTTCCTATGCTTCCTAGTTCGTCAGACCATGCTCTGCTTCCTAGTCAGTTCAGGTATTCATCTCCTACCTTGTTATTTCTTGCTACTCTACTTTACCGGAGCACTCATCAATACTTGTGCTCACTAAAGTGGGGGAAAATTTTATAGGAGAGAATTTTCACCCCTAACACAAATTCCCATTTACCCGCTTACACTTTAGAAAACCTAAGGTAGAGGCTTAATTCCACTTAAGCCCTCTGCTCACATCACACTTTGAACCTGCTTTGTGTTTCAGTGAGGGGCATTTCTATTGGGGACGCCCACGCAGCATGCTTATGTCCCAAGTAGATTCCTACAATTGGAGTCTTGTAGAGACGTTACACTTCCTATTGGAAGTCAAAGTGTAACACCCCTCTTTGGCTGGCCGACCTGAATATGACTATTTTTTATCTTCTTCATTCATATTATTCACTCTCTCATCCATTCGAAGAGAGTTTGGAGGAGGTTTTGCAAGGTCGTTTGAGCACTCTCTCCATTCCATTCATTCACTTCAAGCTTTGTAGTAGCACTTCACACTCCATAATAGCAATCTCCCTATAAGAGAAGGGGACCAACCACTGCAAGTCCCTAGGTCACGAAAGGCCAAGAGCAGAAAGTTTGCCCTAACTTACCTTAATTCCAAGGATGATTAGGATAGGGGGGATGAGAATGATGAAGATTATGGGTCGGGTATGTGGAGGATCATGATGGGCCAAAAAGTGGTGATATCTAGGTGATATGATGGCCCATGTGGCTGACAACTTTTTATTTACCCAAAATTGATGAAATGAAAAGGGTTTTTAAAGGAGATTCTCAGCTTTCCACCAATATAAATTATTCTTTACTTTGAATTTAATAAATAATTATTATTCATTTTCTATTCGAATTACGACTAAAGTCCTAATTGATAGGCTGATTGAAAAAATATATAGATTTCAAAAAGTATCACATTTTTTGAATCCAAAACATGTGTGACATTATATGCTTCACATACTATAGGATTAAAAAAAGAAGAATTAAATTTCATGAAGTTTTGACCAAGTTAAGGTGGTCAGACATACAAGTTTTTATATTTTTTAAAAGTTCTAATAACAAAATCATAATTAATTATTTATCTGGAAAAAAATTACAAAAAAATATGCATCACATCGATGCATGAGTCCCCTCCTTATATCTAAAATCTTATAAAAAAATATTATCATTTTATTGTGGTAAGAGTGGTTAGACAGACACCTACTTCTTATTTTTTCTCAGAAATTTAAGTACTATTGCATTGAAATTTCAAATTTTCACCAAATAGATTTTCATTTTTTTAAATAAACCTAGTAGTTTAGAAACTACATTCAATTTTCTATAGATTTTATTCTTACATAATTTTGAAATAATATATATAACTCATTCAAATTTTTACGTCAAGTTCCCTAACTCTGATTTTCTGAATTTTATTGCCACTTAAGGGCCTATTTTTTCCATGATGATCCTGCACATACCTTCCTTCGACCACTCTACAATCCTGAGAATTGAAGGGAGACTAGGTGAGCCAATTTTTAAGGTCAACTCTACATCTCAGATAGCTCTTTTTCAGAGGACAGAAGCATGGTCTTAGGATGACAACATAGTGCATTGGTGTCTATATGGCCAGAAAACCAGAGAGACGAGGTTAAATCCTCAAGAAAGGACTGCTAGCCTAGTTTAGAGGTTTTTTGAACAAAAGTATGAGATTAAGAAGAATGAAACATAAATAAGAATGGGTATGTGCAGGATCATCATGGAAAAAACAGGCCCTTAAGTGGCAAAAAATTCAGAAAAATCACAGTTAGGCAACTTGACGTAAAAATTTGAATAAGTTATCTATATTATTTCAAAAATATGTAAGAATAGAATCTGTAGAAAATTTAATTTAGTTTCTAAACTATTAGGTTTATTTTTTTTATAAAAGAATCTATTTGGTGAAAATTTGAAATTTCAATGTGCTAGTACTTAAATTTCAGCGAAAAAATAAGAAGCAAGTATCTGTCTGACCACCCTAACCACAATAAAATGATAATATTTTTTTATAAGATTTTAGATATAAGTAGAGGACTCATGTACCGATGTGATGCATATTTTTTTGTAATTTGTTTCCAAGTAAATAATTAATTATGAAATTTTTACTACAACTTTTAAAAATTTTAAAAACTCATATGTCTAACCACCTTAACTTGGTCAAAACTTCATGAAATTCAATTTTTTTTTTTTTAATCCTATAGTATGCAAAGCATAGAATGTGATGCATTTTTTTGGATTAAAAAAATGTGATACCGTTTAAAAGCTATAGATGTTTTTCAATCAACCTATCAATCAGGACTTTATTCGTAATTCAAATGGAAAATGAATAATAATTATTTATTAAACTCAAAGTAAAGCATAATTTATATTGGTGGAAAGCTGAGAATATCCTTTAAAAAAAAATTTCGTTTCATCAATTTTGGGTAAAAAAAAATTCATCAGCCACATACCTATCATATCGCCACTTTTTGGCCCATCATAATCCCGCACATACTCGAATGTGATAAAAGAAATATATTACCACAAGGGTGATGAAGATAATTTAGTACAACAATCCTCTTGCAAACTTGCTTTGAGATCTCTCCACCTACACATAGGAAAAGGGAGAAATATTGGGTCTATTTAGGGGCCTTCCTTAGTCATACCCCATTTTGGTGTTTCCACCTCCACGAACAACCAAGTTTACAATGGTAGGAATAAGATAAAGAAGGGAATACAAGATATGTAAAAAAAAGACACTACAAAAAATATGTGCATACTCAACCAAAGATGATAGAGGAGATGAGAGGATCTTACCACCTCCGTCCAAAGCATTCAAGGCTTGTGGAGGAGAAAATGAGAGGATCTCAAGCCTCTACAATGGTGTTTGTCCTACGCTCGCACTATCAAAGTGATGGAGTGGTAGATTTTTGCAATGGAGTATAAAATGCTGCTACAAATCTTGAAGTGAATGAATGGACTGGAGAGAGCACTCAAACAATCTTGCAAAAATTTTAGAATGGATGGAATGGTCAAGAATATGAAGGAAAGGATGAAAAATAGCCATATTCGGGTCAACCAACTAAAGGGAGGTGTTACTCTTTGACTTCCAATCGAAAGTGTAACGTATCTACAGACTCCAACCACAAGAATCAGCTAGGGATCTAAGCATGCCATGTGGACATCTGCATGTTGCGCGGGCATCCCCAATAGAAACACCCCCATCTACACAAAATAGGTGCCAAGTGTGATGTGGACAATGGGCTTAAGTGGAATTAAGCCTTTGCCTTAGGTTTTCTAAAGTGCAAGGGGGTAAAAGGGAATTTGTGTTAGGGGTGAAAATTCACTCTTACACATTTTTACCCAACTTTAGCGAGCATGAGTACTGGTGAGTGCTTCGGTAAAGTAGAGTAGTACAAAATTAAAAATGTAAGAGAAGTATAACTAAATCGATGAGGAAGTAGAGTATGGTGTGGCGAACTTGGACATGTAGGAAAGGACTTCATAGTTATGCAGAACTACAAAGATAAAGTATGAAAGTGCCTGACAAGCTCACGATCCTGCAAGGGAGGTATTCTTCAAGAACTCTCACATGAAGGAAACCATGAAAAGTACCTTATAGACCCGTAGACCTACAAGGAAGGTATCCCCCAAGAACTCTCACATGAGGGAGACCGAGCAAAGGTGACTCCACAGAGTCAGAGAGGGTGACATGTTTACCTGTAGATAGAACACATCAGGAAGCAGTCATGTAGGCTAGTGAATGGATAGTCACACAGACCATTGCTAAGCTGTAAGACTTTCAAAGGGGTCCCTCGAGAACCCTTCAAAAGGAAGGAGGGTCCACTCAAGGGATGCACTATTTGAAAAGTGAAGTCTAGTCAGGCTGCCCCCAAGCTAGACGTAAGGACGTGAAGTAGGTCTAGTCAGGCTTCCCCTAGGCTAGACACGAAGAAGTAAAAATGGTCTAGTCAGGCTGCCCCTGAGCTAGATGCAAGGATGTGAAATTAATCTAGTCGAGCTACCCCCGGGCTAGACACAATAGAATTTTTCTGAAAGATTTCAAAGGGATCCCTTGGGAACCCAACATGAAAGGGAGGGATTAACTCAAGGGACATGCTATCCAAAAGATATCATCTTCTTTCTTGAATTGATTCATCATCAAGAAATTCTTTCGAAAGATGTTCACTTCATCAAGGAATTCAAGAGGAAGGAGATGCGCCCATGCGATGGGAAGACTAAGACCATTCTCGCCCCATAGGAGGGTTTCCAACTCGTTTCTTTATGAACCCATGATGAAGGAAACATGTTTCGTTGGGAAATCAAGTCAAGAATACAACTCTAAAGAAGAAGCATGTGAAGGATCTTTGAAAAAAGATTTGTTTGGAAACGAATGCAATTTCTAAAGACCAAGTTGTGTAGAAGTGGCATTGTCACATATAAGAGGGACAACTCAAGCAAAGAAGAGAGAAAGATCAAGAGCAAAAAAAAGGATAGAGAACACACACAATGGGAACAGGGGGATCTAGTTTTTATGGGGTCAGATCTACCTTTATATATAAGTAGTAGGTAATCGCGGTGAGAGGTGAAAGATCATCAATCACCAACTAGACTAGGAAGAATGCACAAAAGAGAAAGTAAAAAAATAAAATTGGGTCAACATGGAAGGAGGCCTAAATTCTCTCAACACTTTGCATTGTCCCTAATTTACTGAAATCCAATCACAAACATGGAGGAATGAAGATACACATAGAGGAAGGTTTACATCACAAACACCACGCCTATATCCAAGCACCAAGAAGGGTGATGAGGGTCATCTAGGCACATATAGCATGATTGCGGGGGAACACATCACAACACATAAACACATCTAATCTAAAGATCAAGAGGAGGGTCTCCCACTAACATTGGTCAACCAAGAGGTCATCAGCTTCCCACTCTAGATCATTATAGGAGGAAGGATTATGAGCCTGCAATGGTGTAATGTTAAGGGGAGGAACTTCTGATCCTCCCATAACAAGGGCCAAGGTAGAGGGACTAGTGATGTCTCCATTTCTCAGCTCTTGTGGGTCTATGGTCAATGACCTTGTGAAGATCACTGACAGGGTTGAAACTTCATCCATCGTGTTGAACATACACTTGACATAAGGGCCATGTTTCACCTCAGCAGATGAAGGAGTTTTCACTTGAAGTTCACTGCTAGGCTCATTGAGAGACTCAGGAGTGGTGACAAAATCAAGGGAGGTTGAGATTGGTTCCATCACTAGGATAGAACAAGTCAGCTTTGGGCCACCTTTCAGAGAATGTGGGCTCCTCTTACGTCCTCCCTTGCTAGAGGGACCATGCTATACCTTCTCCTTCATCTGAGGATTTAAGGAGAAAAGGAAAGAACCACGATAGATATGATCAAAGTATTAACCATATCCATAGGCTTTGGGAAAGGCGAGACATTTAGAATGGAGGTCAGTAGGGGCAGCTCTATCAAAGAAGTGATAAACACCTGCACCTTTCCAAGCGCATGCGCACTCACACTAGGAGATGAAAGAGATTCATAACTAGTTAGATCAGAGGCATAAGAGGGGAAAGATGAAGAAATAGTAGGAGGTGCCATCTTCTTCTCCTTCTTCTGTGAGGAGGATTTCTCAACTAGGAGAGTGTTTCACTGACACTTGCGCTCATGGGAAAGGCGGTTTCTATGGCTTTTCAAACTAGAAGCCGGAGCTTGCAAAGGGATGGAAGGGTTTTTCTCAGCCATGGGAGTGTCTTCCACAACTATTTTTAGTGGAAGGATAGACTCCTAAATGGGAGCATAAGGGGTAGGTTCAAAAATAGTGGGAGGAATCAACTCTACCACCTTAGAGGTGGATCCTTTTCTATTCAAGGGAACAGAAAGAGGTCAAGGGGAAAATTATCTCTATGAGCCTTTCTTTCTACCACACAAATAGTACCAGGGTCTTGGGGACCCATTAGGGAGATCCGATATCGTGATCTTGGGCCTTCGCCAAGGAGGCATCATCAAACTCAGCGGGTAGAACTCGAGCTTGTTCATCCAATACTCTTCCCAAGAGAGGGGAGTAGATGAGTCAGTCCGAGAGGGAGGGAGCTTCTCCTTTCCCTTTCGAGAGGAGGAGGTAGCTAGATGCATAGCTACAGGAAGGGTCAAATTCGGCTGCCCCTTACCTCTACTCTTATACATGACATAGTTCTTATAAAGTAGATTCTTTCTTTGTGGGACTAGACCGATAGGAGAGGGTATAAATTTGTCCAATGAGTATCCCCAATAAGATACCATAGGCTGATATCTAGTATCATGCACCACGTGCATGCCTCCCTCATGGGAAAATTTAAGGAATTTATGGATTACGGAGGTGATCCCATTTATGGAAGCTAGCTAAGGTATGACTAGCTTCACTCTAAACAGGCCCGATTCAGGAATAATGTCAAAGACCGCATCTACATTCCTGGGTCCAACCAGGACAAACAACGTTATCAATCCATAAGGTTTAAGATAAAGTCCATCATGCGTACGAATGATGGATTTTTTTTTGTATTCCTCCCTTTGTAGGGAATTTAAGAGTAATTTCTACTCCATGATGACATTCACTCTACTGGTGGGGTTGACTAAGACTCCTATCACAATGTTACCATTGAGGCAAGTAGGAATATAAAGTGGAGAAGGCTTACCATTTGCTAGAATATCTTGCAAAGTAAAGGTTACATCTGGAAAACTGATCGCAAGACGAGGAGAGCGAGTAATGGTAGCCATGTTAACTTATGCTTTGAGGCAAGAAACAAAATCAAAGGGATCGATAATCATGTTAGCAGAATGTGCCAATAACGGGTCCATGTATATCTGCAAGTCACTATTAGCTTTCGCCACTGAATTTTTTGTGTTTTGCTTACTTTCATCAAGATGGATAGTACCGTCATTGATGCCATGTTGTATATCATGATGCAGGAACATGCAGTGTTCGGTATTGTGTCTGTTAACTCAATGGTACTAACAATATGTGTTTTCTTCATACCAATTAGGGTATGGTTCTCTAACTAGTTTAGTGGGTGGTAGGGTAAGGATTTTATCTTTCACCAACTTTTGCAAGATGGAAGAATAAGATTCCAATAGCTTTGAAAACTTTTGGTTGCATTTTAGGCCATTGTTTTCCACAATAGCTACTACATTCAGAAAATTTTTACCTCTTCCAAAGATCGATATGATAGATCTTCCTTCAGGATGGGAGCACGAGGGTGGACCCCTGAGCTGAACTACTATTTGTTGGTATTCTCATAAAGCCACAGACAAGTGTGTGAAAGAAGCATACTTCATCAGGGAGAACTTCTCTTGCCAAGGCCTTTGTAAGTTCCCTATGAAGACCTTCCGTACATTAGAGTTAGGTAATGGATATGAGATCTATGAGAAGAGTGCTTGGTACTGAGCTATAAAGTTTGTAATCTTTTCATTGTCCCCTTGTTTGCACCATAAAAGGTCCAAGAAGGTCATCTTTGGTCTTATATTGGCTTGGAACTATCACAGGAAGTGATTCACAAGCTAATCAGATGTGAAGATGGAATTATTAGGCAAAGAATAGTACCAATCTATTGTTGTATCTTTGAGGGATTTGGGAAATAGTTTTTCCATCAATGCATCATGATGGAAAAAAATTTCGCATAAGGTGTTAAAGGTAGACACATGTGTTTGTGGGTCCCCTTGACCACTATATTTCTCAAATTTGGGAATCTCCATCCCTTGCGGGAATGGATTGTTTAAAATTGTAATCGACAACAGGTTGCATTAGAAGAAAGGCTGGAAAATAGGCTAGGTCGAGGCCTGGGAAAGGTTTGCTAGATAGTTCTGCATATTCCCCATATTTTGAAGAAGGGTATTCAGAATAGGGTCATTAGAAGGAATAGGGCCACTGGAACCACCACTAGAGCCGCCGCTTACACCACCAACATGATCACCATCAGAGCTGACACTGATACCACCACCACTAGTGTGAATTCCACCGAAGCCACCACCACCATGACCTCCTCCAAAACTTTCTCCACCAATGCCACCCCCACTTCTAAAGTTTCTACCACCAAAGCCTCCACCTATCATCCCACAAAAATCCTCTGCCATCGGAGGCGGTAGAAGGGGTGAAGTGGAAACCCAAAGGGTTCCTATTTACTTTGATAGTTTCAAAATTCTCAGAAGTAGCGGGTACACTAACCAAAGGGACCATGTCATCCATATATACAAATGTTAGAGGCATCAAAATCTCTAGATTTATTTCACATTCCTCAAAGAGGCCACCTCGTGTCATGTGACTATGGCTCGAGGGGGAACATGCTTCATCCAAACTAGCTAGACTGGCTAAGAGCTCTACACTTGTCTGGTCCTTTTCCACCAGGTATCTTATTTCACTGATAAATTTAGTAGCCCTAGCCATCTTCGAGTTTCCTTCTAGGTGATTTATTAATTCACCTAACCCTTTACCGAGGCTAATGATATATTGAGAAGGGATATAGACAACCTCATGCTTGTCTATGGATGAGGAGGTTGGTGATGCAAGAGGGGTAGGGATGTGATAAGTTTTATCAAGAAATGTAGATTCACCTCGTGATACATGCTCTTGTGTGGATAGACCAACCACAGAACTAGAGAAAAGCCCGATAGTGAAACTAGAGGAGACCTTTGTCTTTTCCATCAGGAGGTGTCACATAATTATTTTGACAATATGCCCAAAGGTTGTAGACTGGGTTGTGAAGCTCATAAAATTTCACAACACACAATGGTTCAATGACTAAGAGGTATAAGACAAAAATTTCAAAACACCAAAAAATGGGTAGATGTTCATTCACATCAGGTTCACCAAAAATGTAAGAGAGGGGATCAACCACTGCAAGGCCCCAGGTCACGAAAGGCCAAGAGTGGAAAGGATTCCCTAACTTATTTGAGTTGCAAGGATGATTAGGATAGGGGGGATGATAATGATGAAGACTATGAGTCCTTCGATTAGTCTACAATCCTGAGAATTGAAGGGAGACTAGGTGAGCCACTTTTTAAGGTCAACTCTACATCTTAGATAACTCTCTGTCAAAGGATAGAAGCACGGTTCCGAGATGACAGCATGGCTTGGTGGCATCTCAGAGGTGCGATGGTGTCCATATGGCCATAAAACTAGAGAGATGAGGTTAAATCCTCAAGAAAGGACTGCTAGCCTAGTTTAGAGGTTTTTTGAATAACAAAATGAGATTAAGAAGAATGGAGCATAAATACCAATGTGATAAAATAAATATATTACCACAAGGGTGACAGAGATAATTTCGTAAAAAAATCCTCTCACTAGCTTTCCTTGATATCTCTCCACCTGCACATAGAAAAAAGGGGGAAATGTTGGGGCTATTTAGGGGCCTACCTTAGTCAGACCCCATTTTCGTGTTTCCACCTCCACGAACAACCAAGTTTGCAATAATAGGAATAAAGATAAATAAGGGAATACAAGCTACATAAACAAAAGACACTACAAATAGTACGTTCTTACTCAACCAAAGATGATAGAGGAGATGAGAGGAGCTTACCACCTTTGTCCAAAGTTCTCAAGGCTTGTGGAGGGGAAAATGAGAGGAACTCAAGCCTCTATTGCAATGGTGTTTGTCCTATGCTCACACTATCAGAGTGATGGAGTGGTAGATTGATATAATGGAGTGTAAAATTCTACTACAAAGCTTGAAGTGAATTAATGGAATTGAGAGAGTGCTCAAATGATCTTGCAAAAATTTTAGAATGGATGGAATGGTCAAGAATATGAAGGAAAGGATGAGAAATGACCATATTCAGGTTGGCCAACCAAAGGGAGGCATTACTCTTCGAATTCCAATTGAAAGTGTAACATCTTTGTAGAATCCAACTGCAGGAATCTGCCAGGGAGGTAAGCATGTCACATAGACGTTTGTGCATCACGCAGGTGTCTCTGATAGAAATTCCCCCAATGATACACAAAATAGGCATCAAGTGTGATGTGGACAACAAGCTTAAGTAGAATTAAGCATCTTCCTTAGGTTTTCTAAAGTGCAACGGGGTAAAAGGGAATTTGCATTAGAAGTGAAAATTCACACTTATACACTACCACTCTATTACTTCGATAGTGCAGGGGTAGTAAAAACACCATTGCAATAGAGTCTTGAGTTCCTCTCATTTTATCCTCCACAAGCCTTGAGTGCTTTGGAAGGAGGTGGTAAACTCCTCTTATCTTCTCTATCATTTTTGGTTGAGTAAGCACATATTGTTTTGTAGTGTCTTTTGTTTATGTAGCTTGTATTCCCTTATTTATCATTATTTCTATCATTGCAAACTTGGTAGTCCATGGAGGTGGAAACACCAAAATGGGGGTCTAACTGAGGTAGACCCCTAAACAACCTCAACATTTTCCCCCTTTCTGTGCGCAGGTGGAGAGATCTTGGTGCAAGCTAGCGAGAGGATTGTTGTACACAATCATCTTCGTCAGCCTTGTGGTAATATATTTTCTTTATCACATTTGTCTTTACATTTCACTCTTCTTAGTCTTATTCTACACATCCTGAAACCCTTAAACTAGGCTGTTAGCCCTTTTTCGGAGCCTAAACCTTGTCTCTCTAGTTTTCTAGCCGTATAGACATTAGCGCACTTGTGAGATGCCAGTGCCCTGCGCTGTCGTCCTAGAACCACTCTTTTTTCCCCTGATAGAAAGATACCTAAGATGTAGAGTTGAATTTGAAGATCAACTCACCTAGTCTCTTTTCAACATTCGGGTTTGTAGAGTGAGCGAAGGACCCCACAACTCTCATCATTCTCATCCCGCTTATCCTAACATTCCTTTTAGCTGAGGTAAGTTAGGGAAGCCTTACCGCTCTTGGCCTTTTGTGACCTGGGGCCTTGTAGTGGCTGGTCCCCCTCTCTTACACACACTAAAGAGAGGGAAAAATGTTTTTTTGCTAGTGTAAAGGGGTTTGTCTTAGTCAAACCCCGTTTTGGTAATCAAACCTTGTAATGAAATCAAATAGAAAGGAGGAATGATGAATGAACAAAATGTAATATTGCAAATCACCAAACCCTAAGAATAAAATACTGCAAACATGTAAGAAATGACTCCAATGGATGTAGACCTTGACTCTTGCTTGAAAGTTGTAGATGTTGATTTCAATGCTTTCTTGAATCATGAAATCCTACGTCACAAATGTTAGCTCAAAAAAAAACATGATACATAATGACTTTGACATGATGCTTGATCCTTGAATAATGCTCCAAAGCACTTGATAATCATCTCTTGAAGACTCTTGAATGCTCTTGTAAACTCAAATTGTCTATAAGGCATGAGTAATCAAGTTGCTAGATCACTTGATTGCTTGTTAGGAGAAAAATGAGTGAAATAACCTTATATTTATATTTTTTGTGCCAAATTCCCAAAAATTACAATACTACAAGTTGACATCAGATCTAGGAGAATAAAATCCCACCAAGAATTTGCATTTGGGGCACATGGGACTCATACACAAAAAGTAGCATGTGAGTCCCATTAGGCTAGGCTATGGGACCAATTTTTCAAGAAAAGCTTAGATTCATGTGAAACCCAAATCAAGGCCCCAAAACTTAGGTGAGACCCATAAGCCAAAGGTGGTACATGAGTCCCAGATTATTAAATATGGGCCATACAATCCAAAAGAACCTAAATTATGATTAGATGTTGGTTCATGTCAGCATTATCCTTAGAAAGAGGCACTAGTTAAGGCTTTTGGATTCAAAATAAGGCCAATTCACGCATAAAGAAGCCCCATTAACTAATTAAACCCTAGATTAGTGTGAAAGTGTAATACCACACTTCACAACACCCTAAGTAAGGAAAAATTAGGTCCACTTAGTTCACAAGGTCCTAAGACCTAATGTGAATGTGTTAAACACATTACAACACTAAATCAAGGCAACATTAAGCTCAACCTGAAAAGGAGGGCCCAAAAAAATGTGAAAATGTAGAGGGATACATTTTTTATCATTACAAAAAAATGAAATACAAATATCAAGATGTCTATCCACCTACAATGGTCACATCCAAGATCAATGAGAGAAAGGATACAAAAATTTGACACCTTGACATGGATGATTTTGTTAAAAGAATAAAGAATAAGCCTATAGAAAAGGATTTGGAGGCAATAGCTCAAAGCAATCTCCATCGGGTTTCCTTGTTCTTTGTACCAGCTCACTACCCAGAGTTTTTCTTGCAAGTAGCTTCACACTATATCAAGGAAGATAGAAGTGTTAAGGACTCCATAGGCTAGGTAATGATGAGAATAGATGTTGACTTCTTTGACATGGTTTTCCAAGTTCTAACTATGGAAAAAAACATAGATATGACTATTCAACATGCTCAAGAGGCCTAGGATAAAAATTAGAATGAAGCCAACTAGCTGATCAATACAAAATGGTTGAAGACTCCAAGGCCTAGGATTGCGAGGTGGCCTAAAATATTTCCTTGTAGTGGTTTCAAGGAGGATGTGAATGATATGATTACTCTTCTAAGTAGAGTGAAAGGCTTGTCAATTTCTTCAACACTCCAAGAATGGATGTATGAATACATCAGGGTTATTAGGAGAAGGAAGAGTCACATTGACTAGAGTACACAAATCAGTGATGAAAATCATGAACAAATCATCAAGGTACCCACTACTTTGAAGTTCCATATGACTTCATACTTGGTATATGCTATAGTAGCAATGAGGTAGTATCTAGGTTTTTCGATAGATGGAGATAGAAGGTGCATTCCTATGCATAATTATTACACTCAAATCATCCTAAGAGGGAATATCAAATAGTTCAGGAGGGTAAACAATACTTTCTTCGCACCCTTTTTATGCATGTTTGATCCATCATTAGAGAAGAAAAGAGTTTTAGATGAGGCATGGAAAGTAGTGAATAAGTATAGATGCATCTTCTTGCAATTCCCTACCTTCACATACCTTAAGGTGGGTTGCTACACTGGATATCCATAGACGTTGTCGATAGATCCTTCTGACAAGTGGATATTGATGGAACTGTGTTGACAAATTATCTCTATGCATAATGAGCGTCAAGCTATTCATAAGCTAGACACAATAGCACAACAGGAAATTAGCACCGACTTTTGGACAAGATTTTAGTGTATTTTGAGTACATGAATTGAACAATTTGACCATCACTCAACTCAATGCAAACAGGCATGGTCAGCTCGACATCAGATTTTGCATTGACTTTTTCATTGAATTTAGTGCTGACCTTAGTGCCGAAAATCATAGCACCCCCATTAGTGCCTAAAATAACACTGAGAAGTAACGTCAGAAATTGCACCAAAATGGGTGCCCAATTTGGCTTCCAATTTTGCTTCCATGTCTACTCCCATTTTTGCTTCTAGTTTTGCTTCTAGTTTTTCTTCTAGTTTTGCTTCCAATTTTGCATCTAGTTTTGCTTCTAGGTTTGTCTCTAGGTTTGCTTGAAATTTTTCTTCCAAGTTTGCTTCCAATTTTGCTTCCAGGTTTGCTTCGGGTTTTGCTTCCTGTTTTTCTTTTGGTTTTCCTTCCAGTTTTTCTTCCAGTTTTTCATCTAGTTTTGTTGCCAAGTTTGCTTACAGTTTTGCTTCCAGTTTTGATTCCACTTTTGCTTCTAGTTTTCCTTCTAGTTTTTCTTCCAAGTTTTCTTCCGGTTTTGCTTCCAGTTTTACTTCTAATTTTTCTTCCAGGCTTGCTTCCGATTTTGCTTCCTATTTTTCTTCCAGTTTTTCTTCTAGTTTTGCTTTCGATTTTTCTTCTAGTTTTGCTTCTAGGTTTGCTTCTAGTTTTGCTTCTAGTTTTGCTTCTATTTTTTCTTCCAAGTTTTCTTCCAGGTTTGCTTCTAGTTTTTCTTCCAATTTTACTTCCAATATTTCTTCTAGTTTTCTTCTAGTTTTGCTTCCATTGTTGCTTCCTTTTTTTCTTCTAAAAATGCTTCTTAGTTTTCTTCCATTTATTAATTTAATATTTTTTATTTCAATTTTATTAGTTAAATACATTGTGCCTCTTAAATAAATCATATGATTATAGAGTAAGTAATTTAATTATTTAACTCATATGATTAAATAACAATATAATTATTGTAACATGATCATCATCTATAATTAAAACAAGTGAGTCAAATATCTATAATTTAATTGAATTTGACAACATCCATCCTGAGCAGTAAATTAAAATCATCATAATTAATAAATGTCCATCCAAAAATCATCAACCACTTTTAATATATATAAATTGACAAGTCAATACTGATAAGATCAGCATCATATATAAATAAAACAAGTGAAAGTAAAATATGCCAGTACATCAAAAACATATCAAATGATACATGTCCAATAGTCGACATAAGTGAAAATGATACATGTACAAATGATATAAGTAAAATTGATAAACTATGTAACTCAAATTGATACAAGTCAAGATGATACATTTCCAAATGATAAAGTCAAAATGATACATGTCAATATGATACTAATAAAAAATATAGTACTATAGGTCATGAAAATGATACATATGATAGTAACCATGAAAAGAGTCATCATAACGATATATCAACAATGATCCATGATGTATTCTATATGATCATGAATGTCACTGGTTACTATCACTAACTATCTCATCATCATCATCACCATCATCATCATCATCATCATCACCATCGTGATCATCATCATCATCATCACCATCACCATCATCATCATCACCATCGTGATCATCATCATCATCATCACCATCATCATCATCATGATCATCACCATCGTGATCATGATGATCATGATCATCATTGTCATCGTCGTCATCATCATCATTTTCATCGGCCTTATGTCTTTCATATCTACATCATCATCATCCTCTTCCATGTGATCTGTACCGATAGAGAAAATATTTTGTGGATCTATATCATGTTGAGGATCATCTTGATCTTCTGGAAGACTCGTTTTCTGCAAAAAAAAAAACATTTAAAATGAAATTTTTTTATTTATTTCATGCAATAATTTACTTTTCTATTATATATATAATATTACAACATATGAGATGAAACCATAATCATATTACCTCATATCAAAGTTCACATACCATAATAAAATTTTAAATTTTTTATAGCCAATACTGGTAAGTCAGGAGAAACTTCAACTTTCAAAAATGAAGCCAATTAGGCTGGCAGACTTGTGGATCAGGCCAGGATTTGGTGGAAGAGGAAGAAAGATGACTAGAACTCTGGAGGCCCACCATAATGGATTTTAGTATTCAACCATGAGAGCAAAAGAGATAGCTGACATCATGTATCAAAACATTAAGCATGCATTCTTCCAGTCAGCGGAGAAGGAGATGATTACTTTGCTTCATTTTCATTTGCATAACCATATCACGATGTGGGAACCAAGAAGACCAAGGATGTCCAGTTTTATATGGAGGTAATGGATGTGGTCGAAAATTTAGGAGGGGTAAGAAGGTAAATGTATGATCTTGATGAAATTGAGGAAGAACAGTAAGAGAGGGACAGGAAAAATAAAATCAATATAGAGTTTCAAGGATTTGTCAAGTGAGTAAGAGAGCTATGGCAGCAGCCTCATCTAAGAGATTTTGAGCTAGAGTATGAGAGCTTGGTTTTCATGGAGTTCCTTTCAAAGCCTCTGCTTTTATTGTTCCGATGATAAAATATTTGGTAGAGTTGGTGGAATTACCTTTCTTAGTAATCACTAATAGTGAGATTGAGATTGTTAACCTGGAGAGAGTAGGACTTGGGCAAAAGGCATTTGATATGGCTATTGTTTTCAAAGAATTCAAGTGATATGTACTCTAAATTGACTCCATTCCTCAATCTTCACTTGATGGCCTCAAGGAATGGCTGAAATCCATGTATATAAAGTATTATGAAAACAGAATGAACTTGAATTGGTGGCCAATTTTGAAGAGTATTACTGATGATCCAGATAAATTTATTGAATATGGTGGTTGGGAATTTCTGAATATGGAAGCTAGTGATTCTGATTCTGATAATTCAAAAGAGTCAAATCAAGGATATGAACCCTCTGATGTAGAAGAGGAATCAAAATCAGATTTCATGTAGCCACCATCAAGAGTGTTACAAGCCAACAAGATGGAGGGAATTCTTATATAAAGATAATTTTTAATGTTGCAAGTACCGGCTTTAATGCCAACTACAATGGAAACATTGAAATTCCCTAACAGTATTTATGTTAAGGAAATATCCTTGAGGTGCAAGGATCCAAAGCACATCAACCATGTGGTACAAATGATTAAATCCCAAAGACAATCTATAGAAATGAAAGATTCTGAAAAGGCAAAGAGAGCTACACTGGTGACTCAAGAGAAACTTTAGCTTTCAAAAAAAATTCCAATTAGGCTAGAAGATGTGTGCATCAAGCCAACATTTGGTTGAAGAGGATGAAAGATGACTAGAACTCTCGAGGCCCACCATAATGGATTTCAGTATTCAACCATGAGAGCAGAAGAGAGAGCCAATATCATGTATTTAAACATTAAGCATGCATTCTTCCAGCCAGCAGAGAAGGAGATGATTACTTTCGTTCATTTTCATTTGCATAACCATATCATGGTGAGGGAACCAAGAAGGCCAAGGATGTCCAATTTTATGTGGAGGTAATGGATGTGGTCCAAAATTTAGGAGGGGAGATCTTGATTTCTTCCAAGATGCATAAAGTCAGATGAATTAAGTTCACCTACATATCTGCCAAAGTTTACTTCCAATTTTTATGACTGTTTTTCTTGACTGTCAGAGTTTACTTACAAATTTGAAATTTATTTCTCATCATTTTGATGAGGATATATTTAGCCAATGTGTAAGAACCTTTTGTTTGTATCACAAGCATCCCTACATTGGAATAATTTTGATTATCTATGGTCTATAGCTATGCCATCTCACTTATTGGATCCTCTATTTCAATGTTTTCTATGGACTTCTTTGTTTGAGGTAGCACCTAACAGTCCTACCTCCTTTCCCTAGCTGGGAATTGGATTTGAATTTGGAAATACTGCACTTTAAAACTAGCTATGGTTTAAGGAGAGATATTCTAGCTTTGTTGTTGACACCCTCAATCTTCAACAAGGACTGAAATGAAAGCTTTCAAACTTAGATTTGAATGTGCATAATTTGATTGATTATGGTTTTCATAGGCAGTTGTCTTTATATGACTATTCTGGATTTCCAATACGTGTAATAGTGACTTCATCCTTATCAACTTTGGCTACCCTTATTTAGAATGCCTTGGCCTTTGGACTCGATAAAAATTTGTGCATTATTATTCCATATTTGTAATATGTAGGACATTTAAGGGGTACAACATATAGAAATTTAGTACTCTTATCCAAGGAAAACTTATAGATGGTGTATCAAGAACAACAAAAAATGATTTTAGTAGGGTTAATGCTTTCTTCCCATACATTGCTGATATTTTCCCCAGAACTTGTTTTTTTTATTATTTCAATGCATCTCAAAATTCAATGTATTGATTAAAATTTGTTACGCATTTCAGTTGTTTATGCAAATGATGCATATATGTTAAATCGACCAGTGTTGATACTTCAATAGTTTGAATTCTATGAAAACCATCCATTAGGCCATTGTGTGCAAGAGAACGTTTGTGTTTTTAGTTAGCTTTTTTGGATAGCTCTACTAGGCGTTAAGGACATTCCATTTATCTTTTGAATATTAAGAAGTTAGAGTTTCAAGGATTTGTCAAGCGAGTAAGAGAGTTATGGGAGTAGCCTCATCTAAAATATTTTGAACTAGAGTTTGATATACCATTTAGAGAGCTTGGTTTTCATGGAGTTCCTTTCAAAGCCTCCACTTTTATTGCTCCTATGGTAAACTGTTTGGTAAAGTTGGTGGAATTAACTTTCTTAGTAATCGATATTAGTGAGATTGAGAATTGTTAACCTTGAGAGAGTAGGACTTGGAAAAAGGAATTTGATATGGCTATTGCTTTCAAAGACTTCAAGAAGAATTTACTCCACATGTATGCCATTCCTCAATCTTTGCTTGATGACATCAAGGAATGGCTAAACTCCATGGATATAAAGTATTATGAAATTAGAATGAAGTTGAACTGGCAGCCAATTTTGAAGACTATTACTAATGATCCAGATAAATTTATTGAAGATGATGGTTGGAAATTTTTGAATATAGAAGCTAGTGATTTTGATTCTGATAATTTAGAAGAGTTAGATCAAGGATACGAACCCTCAGATGTAGAAGAGGAATCAAAATCAAATGAGGAAGGTTCAGAAGATGAATCTCTTGTGGAGTTAGAGGAGGATGAAGAAGAAGAAGATTATGAAGAGGAGGAAGGTAAAACATGGGATGAATTAGAAGCCGAAGCCAAAAATGGAGATAAGGAAAAAGGAGATGAGTCTAACAGTGAAGAGGAAAGGCGACAATGAAAGGTAAAAGCTATAGGGAAGTCTCGAGCACCTGATATTAGAGATTCAAGAGGAATATCTACCAAGAGGTATAAAGTCAGATGAATTGAGTTCATCTACATCCTTTTACTATTTATTCATGCACATAAATGGTAATCTTGTAATCATAAGATTTGAGCTCTATTTACTCATCCTACACGTCAATAAACAACTCAACAGAAGAGATGAAATTTGACATATTAACATAGCAATATCCAACTAAGTTATTGAAACTCAACTATTGATACCTCATTCTCCATCCAAATTACAAAATCATTCCACTTTTTATTTTGTAACATATTCTTTTCAAATTTCTTTGGATGGTGTAGACATGAAAAATATACAGATTGACTAACACACTTGATCCCAACTACTAACTTTGTTTCATCCCAAATCACCTTCTCGTCTTGTCATCACTTTTCATCCCTTAATTAAATAAATCATTATTTATCTAATTAAGTCATTCTTCCTTGTTGATTAAATTAATCAATTTAATTTAATTAACCCTAAGTCTCTCTTTATTTAAATAAGTCATCTTATTTAAATGAAATCTCTAAATTCTTCTTATTAAATTGAATAAATTAAACCTTATTTAATTTAATCTAACATTATATTCCTTAGTTAAATATATCAAACCATTTATTTAATTAAACCTTTCCTCTCAATTTCTAATTTAAATCAATTCATAAATTTAAGTCAAAATTGTCACATCTCCTAAAATCTATCATTAAATTAATTTAATCTTAATCCATGTCACATCCTCTAGAGAATGCAACTTACACAATAAATCATTTATTTTGAATTATTAAATACCTATTTTCTCTCAACATGGAATAAAGAGGGGAATATTCTTCCAAATTTGAAAATCCCTCCAATAGGGCTTTGTCCTTCCAAAAAGGCATTTAAATCCTCTTACATGTCCTTGTGCATTGAGCCAAGTGGCATTTAAGTCATTTTCCTTCCCTCTTCAACAAGTCATTTCAAAAATTTGAAATCCACCTAATATCATTTATTGTGCACAATCACCAAAATGTGCTCAACCTTCACCCATTCACATCTTGACAAGTGGCACTTGGCCATTGGATGTTGAATGATCCCAAATTGCTCAAATATTTCTCTTTCTTCCAATTTGAAATCTATATATGAGAGAGTCTTCCTCTCATTCATCATCCACAATTTGAATGCAAAGTTATTATCTTCACATTAGAGCTATTTCATCTATTTTCTTGAGTATTTTCCATCACCATAGCTAGGTTATTGCAGGTTTTCTCAAGGAATTCATCTTGTTCTTCATCAACAAAGTGGATCAATCTCAATCATATCATCAAGCTTACAAAGGAGTTGGGAAAGGGCTAATTTCTACACATAATTGGCACCAATTCTCCCATGGGATCAATTGTTTGCATTATTTGAATTAGGATTTAACTTAGTTTCTTATTTTAATCTTCATTTCAATTCCTATTTTGAGTATAGTAGATGGATTTCATGGGGAATCCTTGTTCTTGCTTGCATTTTAATCTAATAATGTGCTTGTTTTCTATGTTTGTGTAGGTATAGGATTGGGGGTTCACAGATGGCAACCATATTTCTCCTCCTGTCAAAACATGGCACATGGACTAGTTAAACTAATTAATATGCAATCATTTACTTTTTCCAAGGAAATAAAAAAATATATCATTTAACATATTAAATATACTTACAAATGTACAAATCAAGGCTTGTAAACCTTTCTGGCCATTGAGATGCATGGAATGAAGTTTCTCAAGCCTAGCCTTGGGGGCCTTGTCCTGAAACATATACTAATTCAATTTAACTATGCTCAAAATAAAATTTAAATATCATTTAATAAAATTGATATAATCTTATGAGAAAATTCAAATACCTACGTACTCTCCTCACTAGACTTCCTCTGTGCATCAAACTTCCCATATGATTTTAAAATCTCTTTCCATACTTTCACACTTACATCAATTGGCCTTGTTTTCTACCTTAGCTCAAGAGGGATTTTTTATCTTATTTGTTTGGTTGCACTAAAATCTCTTGTAGTTTTGAGACATTCATAGCTTTATCTTCTTTATAGACCAACTTGTGCCAAATTTAGTCTCCATGTCATGGATAACTGATTTTTTCAGTTGCATGGGTATATGTGAGAATGGAAAATGTAGATGGTATTTGAACCGTTGAAGGCATGATTCCTTCAACCTAGTCAGAATTTTTTTCCTAGCATCCATCATTCGAACTTCCCCTGAAACCACCTCGTATTCCATCTTCGTATTATAGCTACCAATGCAAGATTGATAACATGGCGTGGTAGAAGAATTATTTGTCCCAAGAGTGGCTAGTACATTGGAAGTCTCTACTTCCTGTTCCAAATTCTTAGAGTTTACTATCACTGATTTCCTCCTGGATATTTTGCTCAATCTAGGACTGGTTGGGGAATCAATTGATTCCTTTTCACACAATTGATTTGTTTGCAATGTTTGAGGGGTGTTACTAGATTGTTTTGCTATGTATCTGGCAAGCGTTTTCTAGACCACATTAACCAATTTGTTCATTGCCTCTACCCCCAATATGGAAGCCAATTCCTCTTTATCTTTGTCAGTCTCATGTCCCTATATATATATTTAAACTATATTTCTTCTTTTAAATTTAGAAATAGATAAATTAAAACTACAGTTCCTCTTTATCTTTTTCAGTCTCATGTCCCTATATATATATATATTTTAATAATATTTCTTCTTTTAAATTTAGAAATAAAAAACTAAAAAGTAAAATTCAAAGAAACAATGGAAACATTTACAAATCTATAAATTAACAATGAATTACCTCATTATGGCCAAAGTCTGCTAATAATGCTCACTTCCTTCTATTGCTTGACATTTTGGGGTGACCTAGGGAATATTATTTTTGTCAAGTCTATGGAAACAGATGAAGTACACACTGTCAGGTATGAGATTTTTTGTCTAGTTTATGGTATGAAAGTTTTATTTTGTGGGAAAATATGTTTGTTGGGTTTGCTTAGTGTTGATAACCTAGGGAAAATATGTTCATTGGGTTTTCCTAGTGTTGATAACCTTATCATGAAAACTCTTTCATAATGTAATCTTGCATGAATTTGTCATGGAATCAGTGAATATGGCACAACTAGGCAAAACCAAGCAGTTTTTGTGTTTATTTTCAGCAATTGCTCAATAGTAATTGACCCAATTCCCATATTTGCCAAGCAGTTCACTATTTCCTTAACACCCAGGTTAGGGAAAGAATACAAAGGCATCTTTTCTTCATGCTATAATATTTTGAGCCAAAGCTCAAATGGGCAGGGCAATTTTTTTGTTGGTTTCTCAAAGGTTTTACAATTTATAGTGATGGGACAATTTAGAGGTTGCCTAGATAGGTTAGTCCACAAACTAGTAAACAATCATGAATTCAAATGCAATACAAAGAGCAGTAAACAATAAAAAATTCAACCAAGAAAAAAATTTCGTAACCAAGTACCTATGGTGTCGCAAAGTAAATCAAATTTCTCATTAGTTTCTAGTAGCGTCCTGCTCTCTTCCTTCGTGCAACATTTCTCACTTTTATGTCATCAAATTTCTTCCTTCACACAAGAAATTTTTAATTTTTCGATTTTGATTAAGTAGTCAACGCTTTAGTTGGCGTTAGTTAATGCCAACTTTAGCGCCGACTATTGGCCATTAATGTAATCTATTTGGGATGCCTAAGGCGGTGCCAAGTGCACCTATCATTGCTGTATAGTGACTATTTTCATTGTTGTGTATCATAGGATTCAGAGTGTTGGAAATAATTCCAACTCCTACCTTATTTTTGTAACCATTGCTATCCCGTAGCTCCTTCATCAACTTGGTGTGGTAGAGCAATTTTAACTGTGGTCCCACAAGGTGCTTCATCCTTCTCGGTGATACTGCGGTGAAATTTTTTATGGCAACATGTGAGTCTTCCTTCTATTCTTTGAGGTGTTCTGATGAATCTCGCAAGTCTTCTACCATTGGTGTGTGGTAGTGCAATGACCACTACTATCCCTTGGCTCCTTCATCAGCTTAGTGTGGTAGAGCAATTTTTACTGTGATCCCACAAGTTGCTTCTTCCTTCTTGGTGGTAGTGAGGTGAAAGCTTATGTGGAAAAATTTTATTCATAGAGGAGGCCATGGAGAGAGGACGTGGATGACGTAGAAATACTAAATTGTTGAGAGGAAAGTGGGTGGAAATAGATGAGACAATGAAATCTATAGATACAATAGAGGTAAGAAGAGAAAGAAACCTTAACTAAAGGAGGAAGGTGTTTATGAATTCACAAATGTTACAACATAGAGGAGATATCAATATGTCAAATATATGACTAAAGTGAGGTTTTGTGTTGGATAGCATACTCATTGAAATGATATAATTGGTGTACTAAACATTATTTACTATGTTGTGTATTATAGGTATGAGACGAGGCCATGGAACTAACTATTTGAATGCATATAATCAGAAAACTATAAATTTATAGATACAAAAGAGAAAAATGCACATAAAGAGAAAGGGGACTCATCATTGCCTCAATGATGAATCCCTGTTGCTTTGTTCTACATCATCTTCAATCTTCCCGCTTGTCTAAGCCTCCAAGTTGATGTCTTCCTTGCCGCTCCTAGGTTTCCTGCATTTAAGTGAGAAGAGTGTTGTTAGATCAATGAAGGATCACTAGTCAAAATATGTGCATACATCTATAAACATATAATTTGATCATCATGTGCATTCAAATAACTTGCATACCATATATGTCTAGGAAAACAAGAAAGTTATCAAAACATATCTATCATATGCTTGGTTTTATCTAATATGTTTTCTCATTGTACAGGTATAGATAAAATAAGGTTGTTTATTTGGTTACAACATGTGGGGTGAAATGTGGCTCTCAGAAGGGCTGAGCCCAACCTACTACTCTATTGTTTCATTTAAGAAGAATAATCACAAGTAAACCATCCATGAAGCATTAAAGATCAATATTGGCAAGGATAGTGGAGTATGTTGGTAAGCAGTAATCTCCTTATTGATAAAGATGTATCATTATTAATAAGAACATTCCACTATCAACATAGCCATGATTATGACAAAAATGATCATCAAGGATTCCAAGATAGTTTTCATTAATATTCTGGTTAAAATTAAGCAACCCCAAGCATCATAACAGTCACAAGAATTGAATATGAGGGGCAGCCATGTAGATTAAAAGCTTACACAATAGTCATGACTTGCAAAGACAAAGACACCATGTTTCCACATAAAAAAATAAATCGAATGCATGAAAGGTACAATTATGAAGTCCATAATAGTGAATGTTTCTTAAGAGGGATTGAAGGACAACATTTTGTATAAAGGAGAACAAGGTAACCTCAAACTTTGTTGTACCTGAGTATGAAAGTATGTGAGCTTCTGGTGTTTCTAGATGGAACCTATATCGGAAAAGTGTAGTCTCCATTTGAAGGAACCATCTTCAAAGATCTTCCTTGAAATGAGAGTTGAAAACATTAGAAGAAAATAAATACCATAATTATAAAGTAACAATTTGTATCAAGACAAATTTTAGAAAGTATAATTAAAAAGACAAATCCTTACAATTAAACCAAACAAATTTATTATTTTATCTTTAGAATGTAGGAAATTTTTATGCCGGAGCTTCACAACCTGAAATTGGATCTCCAATTGGACCGATAAAATTTATGATTTTATCTTTAGAATATAGGAACTTTCTCTATTCGATATTCATGACCTCAAATTAGATCAAAAGCTAGATAAGAAGATTTATGATTTTATCTTTAGAATGTACAAACTTTCTCTATCAGATATTAAAGATGTTAGGTTGGATTAGAAAATGGATAAGCAAATTTATGATTTTATCTTTAGAATGTAGCAACTTCCTCTGTCAGAATATTTGGAAATTCCTACAAACAAGTTCTACTTCGGAGCGAAAACACCCAGAAGTGTTTCACACTAGCTCAAGGTACAATCCAACCTAGTTATGACACTAATAGCAATCGAATTTTTCCTGAACCGTCCATACCCGAACCTTGCATCACAATCTATTCTTCCTACACATAAAAATGCCACATATTAACCCCTTCTAAATAAAACTCAAAATACCATGAAACAATGAGTCCCCTATATTAGTAAGTAGGCAGTCTATAGGACATAGTTTTCTTTTATACAAGGATGCTCATGAAAGGAATCTTCAAGTGACAGTGAGTGAGTTGTTTGAGATTGCAACTGATGGTGCAATATCCAGTCTTAAAGGTAGTTAGCAAAGCAGTAAATGTGCAAGAAAATAAAATTATACACAACAAAAAATTCACAATGTTATCTTGCATAATTCTTTAAGTTTGAAGATAAAAAATACCATTGTATCTTGATGAAAGTAGTGACCTTAATGGTCAATCATTGGAAAACATGATTTTAAAACATGCTATTGTGCTTATAGAGGCAACATTTTAAGCAAGGCGGAGAGTGGTGGTTTGGACTAATGACAGGTATGAAGGACTTGCTTTATATGCATACTATGCAATCTAGCTTAAGATAATGTTCTTAGAAGAGATTGAAGGTGGATTATGGAACTCAAGGACTATGATGATAAAGATTAAAGCAAAGACTGAGATCTATTTAAAAGCCACTATCATGAAGATATTAAAGATGTCAAATTCAAAACTCTAGCAGATAGAGTAATGAACACAGTGTGAAAGAGGACAGTGTGCTAGGGCAGATTTAGGAGATCTCCATATTATCTAATTGAATAGGAAAATACATCATTTATTTATTTTTTTAAATTGAAATAAATTATTCTAAACCCTACATAGGAAAAATTGATACTGATGGAACCCCAAAAAATCTTTCTGGTTCTATCATGAAAATTGTGAAAAATCCAATTTGTTCCCTTGTTCTCTAGTGTTAGGTCATGTTCCTTGTCACTATGATAGGGTTTTTACTTTCACAAATTTCCCAAAATTCTGGCATAAACCCTTGATCTTTTTAATTTTACGTTGACTTGTCTTTCCCCGTTCCCGGTTATCTAAGTTGTCACTTTTGCCATCAAAATCATTGATTTATCGGTCCCTAGTCTTAGGTTGATGGTTGCCTCGTGTCCTTTTAGGTATTAATAGTTGAAGGCTTAATCTAAAGAAAGCTTTAAAAATCTTTAGCCTTCGTTATGGGTCAAAACCTCATTAACCAATGAGTGCCCCATCTTTATAAATAAATTTTGTGGTTGTACACATCTAAAATTGGTCACAGTTAATCGAACCTGTTAATTAATTAAATATGAATTATTTAATTAATATTCTTAAGTCATCTACATATAAATAAAATTAATTATTTATTTATATTGTTCATTTTCCAATTCTGCTAATTTAATTAAATAAATAAAGTTTATTTAATTAATGCTATCTTCTTCTTAATTAATTAAATAGATTTTACAATTTATTTACATTAATTATCACAAGTTTAAATTCTAAATTTAAATGATATTCTTCTCTCCACATTTAATTAAATATTTTTGATATTTAATTAAAACACATTTCCAAATTTCTCACTCTTCCCACAAAATTAAATATTCTTAATATTTAATTAAAAGGCTTTTTCTATTCTCACATAATTAAATATTTTCAATATTTAATTAAAACCTTTTCATATTTCTTTCACACATAATTGAATATTTATTTATTTAATAATGAGAGACACCTTTCAAATTGTCTCTTCATTCTCCATCCGTCTCTTAAAATTCCATCTTCTTTTCGAATTCTCCATCTTTCACCATTCATCTCAACAGGTTTGAACTCAACCGTCGATCTTGGCCAATTGAATTTCTACCTTCAAAAATCTATAAATACAACCCTCTTATGAGTGGAAAAGGACCTCGAATCTCATATTTTCATGTGTAGTCACTATAGTTGCATAGCATTTCAATTTTCATAAAGCTTAATCTTTTAGCAATGCACATGCATTTTTATTAATCCCATTCTCTCAAGCTGCCATTCTACAAGCTGTTGTTTTAAAACAACTGAGAGTAAGCATCTTGAAACGAATCCTTGGAGATAGAGGACAATGGAATGAATTTGAAGAAACTGTGGTTTAGAATTTGCATTTACTTTCTTTAATTTAATTTCTTCAATCTAATGTTTCATTGGTGTATTAGTTTAGATTCAATTTGATTTACATATTCTAACGTACACATTTTTGGCACCCACCATGGGGCCTCCCCCTGTATTAATATTTTTTTTGTAGAAAATCTTATGTTTTTACAGGTGACGGATTGGAAAATTTGCTTTGGCGCATACGATCCTCGGTTTAGCGCATCCACAGATTGTTTCGGCGCATCCACAAACTGTTTTCACGCATCCAGAGACTGTTTTCACACATCCAGATATTGTTTTCGTGCATCTAGAGACTGTTTTTGCACATCCATGCTCTGTTTTGGCGCATACAAGCTTTCTTTTGGTGCATCCATGGACTGGTTTAGTGCATACAGTTTTTGATTTTAATTTTTTTTGCCAATCTTAAAATGGCCATATCTTGGTCATATTTTGGTATTTTTTAGAGCTTTTTTATTTCAAATGGGGTAGAATTTCATAAGCTATCTAATGGTGTAGGTATTTTTCAACTTTTATAGAGTTTAAATTTTCAAATTATCACTTAATTTCAAACCACAATGAAACTTGGTCTAAATATTAGGGTTGTTATGCTTAATCATTTATCTAACCCTCATATCTTCTTGTTTCTTGATTCCATCTAACATTTGGAGCTTGTATTGCAGATTTTAAAGGATCATGGAGCATAAAAATTAAAGAAAAAGCATTATCACATGATTGTAACAAGTGTTTTTAAACACTTTGGGAGCAATTATAATCTCATTCTTAAATTGTTGTCTAGATCCGACGTGATTGCGGCCAGAGATTTTATTGATGTATGGGGAATAAAATGAAGCAATCCTAGGATAGCAATTTAAAATTTGGAATTTATCAATCCTAGGATGGTCACCACATGCTATTTTGTAGTTAAAATGAACTTCATGTCTATTGTGAAGCAACATCTTCACTTAGTTTAAATCATTGTCATTTGGTGCTATAAAAAGAACATTGTTTGCTTTGTCTTTGGCAATAGGTCTATGCTCTCCCCCTAACTGGGTGACCAAAATACCAAACTGCCTTTTCATTTTCATGCAATTTTTATGCTTTATTACATCCTTTAGAGGGCCTGATCTTGTGGGAAAAAGTACTCACCCAAGGGGAATGACCTAAGTGGGAACAACCAAAGCCAGGTTTTCCAACCCACTATAATCAAAAGCGAATTCAGGGAAAGTCCACAATTCGACGACAGTGTGCAAAGATAACCATCCCTAAAACCTTTGTTCTAAAGGTTGTGAGGTCTCCTAAGGGAGTTTATCTATTGCCGCACTGAACAAAAACCTTGACTACAAACCATAGTGTAGAAACCCAACCGTGTCAGTAACCAAACATCATTTTAATCATAGTGCAAGGGGAGGGAAGAATCTTCCCCCAAGACACTCACCATATAATTGCCATGGATTGTTTGCTCAAGGGATTCGGTATCCACTTCCATCACCTTGATTACGCACTTGGAAAAGACAAAAATATGGGTACCCTCTAGGGGGTGACATGGCTATGTGAGTCGACGTGATTTTAAGCTATGGGCTGTGATTTCTATGATGACCTATTTGACAACTAAGAGTGAGTCTGCTTGGAATGCTTATTTTGGTCAAACCCTATGAAAATCTCAAGAACATACACTCAATGTTTTAGATTCTATGTCTTTAAAAACAATTGTCTTCCTATTGCATGTTGTGTTTTCAAAACATTAATTCAGATAAGATCATCTGAAAACTTGAAAACATGGGTGATGGGGAAGAAAATCTTGTTCATAGGCTTTATGGAAATAGTTCAAATCAAGAGATAATAGAAGAAATGCTTCAAGAAGTTGAACAAGATCCACATTTTCTCTTAACTATGGAAAAGATCTTAGAGAAAAATAAAGAAGGATAATTTCTTATATTGGCAAACCAAGGTGCCAAATTGCCCTCTGACTACATTATGGAGAAAATTAAAGAGAATCTTAAAAAGAATGAAACTCCCTTAAACGATCTTAGTACTCTTACCCAACAAGTAAGAGAACTCCAAAGGAAAATCAAGGAAATAAAAGGGGGCACAACTAAAATGTCCTTTGATAGAAATATGAATGTGACCCTTTCTCCTCCACAAACAACATCAACCAAATTCAATGTTTCTAAATTTTTGCAAAGGTTAAAGGGGAAGCCCAAATCTAAGCCATCAAATAACATTGAACAATCCTATCATGCCATGCATTTATCTTCATCCCCCATAATTCAAAATGAACCTCATGGTTCTTCCACCCAATTGAATGATCGCATTCAATTTCCTTCTTCTATCATATTCTCTACATCCAATGATTCATTTCAATCTACACATCTCGATCAAAAAATTCTCTCCACTCCATCCCATGATACCAAAATTCTACAAACCCTTCCAATCTTTGATCAAGATCCCATATCTCAAGAATCATACGAAGATCCCCTCCTTTCATTATTCACCCATGATAATCCTCTTCCATCTCAAGAACAAAATATTCTTCCAAGTCCTCCCTCCACCCCATCTTATGAATCCATACCCTCTCATGAATCAATCACATCCCAGGAGCATGACAATTCTACCATCCTATCCAAAGCTTCCCTTCCATTTAATGATCAAGCTACTCCATCTCCTTCATCTAATGATTCTTTTCCAAGTCAAGATCAAAGAATCCCATCATCCTCATGTCAAGGGCCCATCACACCTCTTCAAGAAATGCTAACATCATTTGATCATATGGTTGAAAACATTGACAATTTCTCCACCATAACTATTGAAGACAATGATCAAAATTAATCCATCAATGAGCACTATGAAGATATGTCTACCCCATCTAGTGATCAAATCAACATTCATCAAGAGCCATTTTTTAGTTATGATCAAGACCCCTCCTACAAAGATCTATTTCAAGGAGTGTTGAAGATATTTGATCCTATTGACATAATCCATGATCCATTAACCAATGATCATATTGAAAATGTCTCTAAAATGCCTAATGAGTTAGAGGACATATCTCAAGAACATATTTCAAAGCACGATCAACAGCTATCACCAAGGTCTAGCAATGGTCCCTCCCAAGGCATATTGACATACTTCGATCTCACGATTTTGAATAGTGAAAGAATCCTCAACTCACCATTTGATCCAAGTCCACTCAAAGATCAAGAGGATATTGAGCCACTTCCCATGCCTTATGACGATGTCCAAAAATCCTTTGAAAGAAATCCATCCTTTGAAATCGACCCATGTCAAGAACTTGATCCAAAACATGTCGAAAGTAATTCTAGACTTAGTCAAGATCAAGGATTCGTATCTCTGAGATACTACAATGATCTAATGGGCACTCTCCTATCTATACAAGATATTGCAAATGATGAACATATCTATATAGCACATACTCCTCCATCTACCCATAATATGATTTCTTTGGATGGACACATAGATGATCGTCATTCAAAACAAGAGTCTCACACTCTTATTAAGAAACAAGAGTCTCTTACTCTTAACATTTATACACATGGTCAAAACATAGAGAAATCCAGAGACATGTCAGAAATGGGTCATGAAGAAGGCTTCTACAAAAGTTGTGAATCAGAAACATCATGTGAAAGCATATCAAGAATGAATCATGAGGAACACATTTACAAGGATAGTGAAGCATCAACACCTCTTGAAGGAGAATTACAATCCAATATCTCACAAGATCAAGATAAACATACCAATCAGGCATTCATCCCACTTATGGAAGATCCTATCACTTATAAACTTGGATCACTCACCTTTGTAAGGGAAAATTATCTTATCAATAAGGAAGTTGTCACTTTTGAAGATCCACCATAGAGCAGAGAAGGATTAGCACATTGTTTCCAAGGTAAATCATATCCTATTGCGAATAGGCTTTTTCAGTAGATGAACTATCAAGGCAGAGGATTAGGCCTACATGAACAAGGCATTCTAGAACCAGTGCAGATTATTGGAAATCCTAAGAATCAAGGCCTTGGTTATTCGACAATCAAGGGATCTCAACATATCAATAATACTTTCATAAAATTGGGGGCAACTTCGTCTCAAGAAAGTGTCAACATAGAGGACACAAAAAATATTTATGATAAAACCAATGCCAATACTACAACTAGCCATGTCATGAATCTTCATCCACCCATCACCCCATCCACAAATTGGGACCAACATCAAAAGAAAGACTTGAATCAAAGCATGAAGAATGTTATCAAAGGAAAAGAAGCTAAGAATAATATCAGACAAATCAAATACACTTGGATACCAAAAAATACAAAGAAAGATTATCCCTATCAAACTCCATCAGTCAAAGAAACTATGGGGAAAAATAAAAAAAGGGCAAGTATCCATCAAAGATGTCCACAAAGGCAAAAGCAAGCTTCTCAAGCAACATACATAGTGTATCAAGGAGTTGGTCCTAATTCCATGCACACTTCCATATCCATTCATCACTGCTCATCTTCCCAAGTTTGGAGAGTCAAAGGTTCCAAATTTCAACTAATCCACCTTTTATTCCTAAATGCACTCCATCCATGCCTCCACGCATGATATCTAATTCTTTTATTAACCATGTGTTGGCAACAACAGTTCATCATAAGGATTCAAAAGGCACTCTATTGCAATGTGCACACAAAGATGAAGTTAACTCTAGTATCAACAAAGCAGATCAGGGATCTCAAAAGTTGCATTCAAGTGCACGTATCTTGGCAAAGCATCTTCTTCAAGCAAGATATCGATGGCACATTATGACAGAAGCATGAACATCAACACCACCAGGTGGTTCAACATCAAATTAATATCTCTCAGAAAATACAAAAAAATCAAAATAAGAGAAAAATCGTTGCCTTGATGAAAACTTGGCAAACAGGCATCTTGGCGACAACAAAAAAAAAAATCAAAAAAATCAAAAAATCCAAAAAAATCAGAAAAAGGATTGAAAACAAGAAAGAAAAAAATAAAAATCGTCCTCTAGCGAAAACCACTTTGGTGGCGCTTTGGACAGGTACCATGATGAAAACCTGGCAAACATGCGTCATGTGTAGAATCGAGCATCTACGTGCACCAATTCAAGAGAAAGCATCTTATCGCATCCATAATAAAGCCAACATTCCATTCATATCATCCGTTCATCCCTGAACCATTTATCTAGCCCATTACCATCTATTTACATTATCTTGATCTTGAAAAATTTTGGTAAACACTTTACACTTGTTTATGGTAAACATCTTGACATGAGTCATTTTTTCATTGATCCTATCCAATCCAAACGTTATTTGAGCCTCGAAGAATTATCCGAATGAGAATTCCTCTGTTTGAACACCTTATCTTGTCACAAGATAATCCTTGGCATCCTTTGCATGCTTATAGTATCTATCCATACACCTATTCAAGAATCCACCCATGGCCATTCAAACATTGCTAGACACTAGGGGAAAACGTTTACATCTTGCTTCAGAAATGAATCTTGATATATCCTCCAACTTATGTGGTTATCTGAACATTGGAAGATGTAAAATCAAATTGGTTAAGCATTGGCAAGCCAAAAGATCCAAATCACTAGCCCATGGCATATTTTGACAAGAAGACGTTCCTTATTAGACTTTATCTTTTGTCGAACATCAATCTGAAAAATTTATATCAGTCACATCTAACTTGCATGTTAGTGTCACATCAAATCATCAAAATAATTTTGTTCCAAATCAAAGCTTCATCAATCTTGATCAATCGAATCCAATCAATTATCACCTTGTTTGATTTAACACACTTATTCAAGCTATCATCTTGTGAACGAGTTTACTCTAGGATAACACAACTTCCTTAGGTTTACAAATTCATTATCATCTTTTTTTGGCTTAACACACTTAGCCAAATTAATGAATCCATTATCACCTCGTTTGGCTCAAAACACTTAGTCAAACTATCAATCCATCAATCTGATCAATCAACCTTAGCTTGGTTTTCAACAAAATCTCAAAACAAAGCACTGATATCATCATGCATGTCCATATCCAAATCATCAAAATCCAAAAAAATCAAAAAAAGCAAAATTCAAAAAAATAAAAAATTCTTGAAATCCAAAGAAAAATCAATAAATCATATGCTTTCATCATTAAAGTGGTCGTGTCTCACCCTAGACTAGGGGAAAAATCCTGATCTCATTGGGGGAAATCAACTTTTTTTGAGCAAACAAGCAACATGTGTCAATTATCAAGTATTAGATCAACAATTGAATATCCAATCAAGCCTGGTCAAAACAACTTTGAGACATGTCATACATTGAAACTGAAACAAACTGGATGATCTTAATCTGAATTAAATGAATGTCAAACTTAAAATCATAAGTTGCAATTGTTGTTTTGATATTTGATGACATCATATCTTTGGAGTGGTTCAATGATGTACTGAACTAGAATCACAAGGAAGAAGTATGATTTTTCTTTGCTTGTTGTCTGTAAGCTAATCATTAGTATGATGCAAATTGGTCGTGGGACATGATCTACAAAGAATCATTGATGACATTTCAGAATTTGCATAGAAAAATGGTTAACTTTTGTTTGTTTTTGTAGGCAATAATCAGGTCATCTTGGTTCAATTATACCTCGATGCTTGTATTAACTTGCTACATCAAACATTATGAAAGCAGTACTCAGGTCATCATTGTGCTAACATACCCTTTGATTCTTGTACTAACTTTCAACATATCAAAAGGCTCAATGATGACAATTAAACACAACAAAAAAAATGGCAACAAGGAGAATGGTTCATTATTTCATTTAGGATTGCATAATTCATTTGCATTTCAAGGGACGTTTTAATAGATTTTTAAGGGTTGGCCACATTATTGAATATCTTTTTCAGACAATGGTTGAGTATGACTAGACATTTGGTACATCTCATTTTCATTATCATTCACATTCATTTCACATCATTTTCCATTATCATTACACTTGCATACTTACATCATCATTTCATTTCAGTATCATATTCATTATCATCTCAATCAGTTCATCCAATCATTTCTTCCAATCTCATCATATCAATCAATTCAATCTAGCACAAATCATTTAATCATACCTTTGGTCTTGTTCCTAGCCTTACTGCAAGCCTCAATCATCATCATAATTACCGGGATGTATCCTTCGCTATCCTTGTGTTGTTCTGGGATGTATCCTTCCCTAATCAACAACACTATCATTAGTACATCAAGAAAGTTCAAATCAATTTCTATTTGTTTTCATATAGCATGGAAACAAATTTAACAGTCATCATGACTTAATTTAACTTACAATCAGGAAAGAAAATCTATCATCTACTATTTGTTTTTCATATCACATGGAAACAAATTTAACAGTCATCATGACTCAATTTGACTTTCAATCAGGGAAGCAAATTTATTAGTCATTTCTACTATTTGTTTTTCATATCGCATGGAAACAAATTTAATAGTCATCATGACTCAATTTGACTTTCAATCAGGGAAGCAAATCTATCATCTACTATTTGTTTTTCAAATCGCATGGAAACAAATCTAATAGTCATCATGACTCAATTTGACTTTCAATCAGGGAAGCAAATTTATCAATCATTTCTACTATCTGTTTTTCATATCACATGGAAACAAATTTAACAGTCATCATGACTCAATTTGACTTTCAATTAGGGAAGCAAATTTATCAATCATTTCTACTATTTTTTTTTCATATCGCATGGAAACAAATTTAATAGTCATCATGACTCAATATCTATCTATTTGACTTTCAATCAGGAAAGTAAATATATCATTTCTATTTGTTTTTCATATCGCATGGAAGCAAATTTATCAATCAAATCAAATCTACTATTTGTTTTTCATATCGCATGGAAGCAAATTTATCAATCAAAAAGCATCATCAATTGAGGCAAAATCAAAGTTCTTCATTTTCATATCAATCTTTCAATAGGGGTTTTCATCAAATCATCTTTATCAGTCAATGAATTAGATAGAAAATCAGTAAAAATTTCCAAAAATCATCTTTATCTGATTCATCACCCGAGGGGGCATATAGCATCATCAGTAATTTTTCAAGACCAAGGGAAAATTCTTTGAAGCAATGCGTAAAACACATCACTTCAAAGAGGGGAAAAATTTACACATCTAAAATTGGTCACGGTTAATCAAACCTATTAATTAATTAAATATGAATTATTTAATTAATATTCTTAAGTCATCTACATATAAATAATCTAAATTATTTATTTATATTGTTCATTTTCCAATTCTGCTAATTTAATTAAATAAATAAAGTTTATTTAATTAATGCTATCTTCTTCTTAATTGATTAAATAGATTTTACAATTTATTTACATTAATTATCACAAGTTTAAATTCTAAATTTAAATGATATTCTTCTCTCCACATTTAATTAAATATTTTTGATATTTAATTAAAACACATTTCTAAATTTCTCACTCTTCCCACAAAATTAAATATTCTTAATATTTAATTAAAAGGCTTTTCTATTCTCACATAATTAAATATTTTCAATATTTAATTAAAACCTTTTCATATTTCTTTCACACATAATTGAATATTTTTTTATTTAATAATGAGAGACACCTTTCAATTTGTCTCTTCATTCTCCATCCATCTCTTAAAATTCCATCTTCTTTTCAAATTCTCGATCTCTCACCATTCATTTCAATAGGTTTGAACTCAACCGTCGATCTTGGCCAATTGAATTCCTACCTTCGAAAATCTATAAATACAACCCTCTTATGAGTGGAAAAGGACCTCGAATCTCATATTTTCATGCGTAGTCACTATAGTTGCATAGTATTTCAATTTTCATAAAGCTTAATCTTTTAGCAATGCACATGCATTTTTATTAATCTCATTCTCTCAAGCTTCCATTCTACAAGCTGCTATTTTAAAACAACTGAGAGCAAGCATCTTGAAATGAATCCTTAGAGATAGAGGACAATGGAATGAATTTGAAGAAACTTTGGTTTAGAGTTTGCATTTACTTTCTTTAATTTAATTTCTTCAATCTAATGTTTCATTGGTGTATTAGATTAGATTCAATTTGATTTACATATTCTAACGTACACAGTGGCATGGGCAAAATTATGCTTCATATGAGCTGTCTAATTAAAAGGAATCAATCTTGACCACTCCCCATATGCCCGCGTTGGTTTATCACATCTAATTTTATTCACACGCGCTAGCGGGTCTCAACCACATGTATGGTACAAGTTTCGACTTGGTATCCTTGGAAAGGATGACTCACTCATTTCAAAGATGATCAATGGTTGATTGATGGAGGATGTGGCCATATATTTACCACTCCCCGCCAACCCGTCGTGTTGTATTAAATAGAATTTTTAAAGACACAGGCTAGTAGGTGATGGCCATGTGGTACTAACTTATGGTGGGGCCTGATTCCTCACAGGGTAGTGGAATTTTTTTGAGGTGTAAATAAATGACAAACTTTATGGCATGTGTTTTCATCAAGATCATTCATCACACACCCATATGTTTATAGCATTAAGGAGGAATGGTTACATGGGTTGCCAGGTGAAATAACATCTATCATGTTGATTGATCTACTGGACCTTGGGAAGCCATGTTTTTCTTAGTATGGATTGAAAATCAATGGTCTATGGTAGGTGATATGGATTAATTCTGACCACTCCCCACCATCCCATGTGGATCCCACCAGTGTCTTGTATTTTTGATGGGAACACGAGAAAGTGCAACACAAATTACTTCTACAGTTCTAATAAAGGTGGATACAGCTGGAGATTGTAGCTGAGATTGTTCTAAGGTAGAAATAGTGCTAAAATTAGAGTTATTCTTCAACACGCTTGTGAGATTGGTAAATAGTTTTGGGCCATCAAATCTGTCAGAAGATGGTACACGTGGGAAAGTGAAATTGAAGTAAGGCATGGTACATGCAAATATGCTAAAGATAAATCATGATCGTTCCTCGCTGTCCTACTATGATGAATTACAAGTGGGTTATTTTCTATGAACAAGTAGGTAAATGTGACATGACATGTATGGTTGGAAAATTAAGCATGTGATTGACATGCAAGATAAGGAAATACTTAAGTCTCTTGATTTGAGATGAGTATCAAATGCATGCGCTTAATCTTTTCATCATTAATAAGTTGGAATTTCTAACTGTTGATTTATTTCAGAGTTTTGATCAATGGTTGAGATTTGAAAACAAGGTTAGTTGATTGATAATGCTCTCACATAATCTCTTCTAAAAATTTAATGTAGATGCACACTAGTTGCTCTATTTAATAAGGATAACTTACTTGATTTTCTCACTATCCAATTGAGAAAGAATCTAAGGTTTGTGTAAGGAAGTGATTTTGAGATAGTCATTTATGAGTGAATTGCTAGTTCTGTTTGAAGAACTTTTATAGCAGAGTAGAAAATGGGGAAGATAAGTGTAAATTTTAGCCTAGTTAATCGTTCCAAGAGGCTCAATCCTCTAGAATTTTAGAGTTTTCCTCAGGATGAGAAGCGTGGAACAGAGATACCAGCAACACCGGTGAAGAAGACAAGAGCTACCAAGGGTTCAACATGAGGTTTTCTTAGGCTTTCCTAGCACCTTAGAGGCCGAACCATCTTAGAGGAAATCACCAAAAGAAAAGGTAAGAAATTTGAAAGGACAAAAAGAGAAGCTCCTAGAAGGAATAGGTATCATCGTTCTCACATGGGACCTCATCCTTCTCCCATTGAGGTTTTTGATGATCCTTCTAACAGTGGGGATGAAAATGATTCTGGCTATCACCAATTCTTATAACCATGAAGTATTGGGTTGATTATGAGGATGAGGTGATGATGGCTACTGCTCTGAAGATAAGGAAACTAAGTGGGAACACCTATTCACCTAGTGACAAGGCAAAGTGATATCTTGTTACTTTCCTTGTTAGGTTTTCAGGTTTTTGGTCATGTGTGATGTTTTCTCTCTTGGGTTGGTGTGACATGAAGTGGGATTCCTTCCTTTTTGGCTTTTTGTATTGATAATGATGCTTTCAGGGGTGATATGGATCTACGTGTTTTTTAATGCTACCGCGATGACGCTTTTTGGTGACTGGTTGGATGGCTCTGATCAATGGTTCCTAGGACTCTGTTTTTGTTTTTCTTTTGAAGGATGAATCCCCAAAAATCAGTTGGGAGAAATTTTCTTGTTTTCTATTGAAATTCACTTTGAAATGAAAATGAAATGTAATGTGAGGTGTATTCCAACCCGGTGCTTGTTGCTCCCTTGGCTTATAAAAGGGTTTCTAAGGCTATATAAAAGGGGGGATTAGTAGGTCAAGGAGTCGATAGGTAAATAGGTACTTATTTTCAAATAAAATAGATACAAGAACATGGATAGTAAGTTTCACAGTAACATGTTATAGGAACAAGTTGGCCAACATATGTTTTGGATAAGAAATATAGACAAAAAAGTGATATAAATTTTATGTATATTTTCTCTCCTTCATGCAAATTATACAAGCTATAAATACGATGATCAATGGTTATCTTGTTTATCTTTGTTGAGTCCCAATGGATGTGTTGTTTCATTATTTCTTTTTCATTCAAGGAATGCATGCAAATGCTTGAATTTAGCAGTAAGTTTAGTATAGTCTGTGTATGAGGATGTTAGTAAGAACTTAATAATGGATATAATAGGTGGTAATATTGTAAGACAATATCTCTAAGGCTATAGGAATTTTCCTAAAATACAAGGTTGGTTATTCAATCATATAGGTCTATGGTTTGAATCCATTTCCTGGAATATGGCATTGGCCTGGATTAGTATCCATGCTCTCTTTTGGTAGTTGAATTGACTAAAGATCACACAACATGATTAAATTGTTTTCCAAATGTTTCACTAGGTGTGTATGAATGTTAATGGGACTATATATTCTCTTTTTTAAGTTAGTCATTATTTTGGAAGTTAGCCAAAATTTCAAGGTATGGTTTTTTTAAACATATGAGGAGAAACATAGTTGCTTTGGGATCACCCTCCCTGGTCTGATAGAGCCTAAAGAGAAGAAGTAGATATCTAAGAATCTTTACTTATGTGCTGGCCAATCCTTACCCTTATTGATAATTGTTCTTGGAAAGTTCATAGGTCTGTGGTGAGACTAAGTTTGGTTCTAAAAAAATAACCAACAAAAATGGTGACTCTATTGGGGACTTATGGAAAAGGGTATTTATAGTAGATCATCTTGCCTTAATAGAGTCTAGGAAGTTCTATTTTACAAATCCTCATTGCAAGTGAGTGGCGACTCCGAAGAACTCTGAACCAATGGAACATATTAAAGTAGGGACTCCAAGTGACAACCAACTGAATAATTGTTTTTTGAAAATTTTGGTCCTCTACAAAGGAGGTGGTGACTCTATGGAAAGAACCTGATAAACTATGGTGCCAACTAATAAATCCAGGTATTCTCCTCTATTTCAACCTACAAAGGAAAATACATCTAGATGGGTACCATTTTAAAGGAATATAAAAGTAATAATGCATTCCCAATTCAATGAGTAAAAACACTAAGAAAGGGAATAGTGAAGATTGTTCTGCATACTTCATATATTCACATTTGTAATATGTGGAATAAGCAATATATTTGTATTGAAACCCACCCACTTCAGAGATTTTGAATGTTTTTATTTCTAAGATATGCATTGTAATGTTCTAAGGTCATGATAAATAAATAAATAGGGGGGTAATCAACTACAAATTTGATGTTTAAAATTGTAAAAGGGTGTGAAAAATGTATCATTCAATTATACATCCTTGTGGGGTGCATGATGTAAACATGAAGCGTGTTCAACCCCTGTCATGTCATCAAGGGAATTTATCTGTGGAGAGATATAGACCATTGAATTTTAGTGGTATTCAAGGTTACCCACACCCTATTCCCAATTAAGTTAGGGAATGTTTTTCAAACTTCAAAGGGACAAGATCATAATCAACATCTCAACATTTGCAAGAATTTTATGATTTGATGGGAGATTATGAGATAAATCATGAAGATGTTGTTATGAAGTTTATTTTTCAAACTCTAAAGGGTGATTCTAGATATTGGTTTTCATATTTTCCTATGTGTTCTATCTCTTCAAGGAATGAATTCGTGGCAATATTCATCGATCAGTTTGGAGAAAGAGTCAATCCATACTCAACGAGACAGAGATTTAACACCACCCAGAAGGAAGCAAATGATTTGGTCCCAACCTTCAACCTTAGATTTTCAAGAGCTTTAAAAGATATTCCTAAAATATTGAGACCAAATGATGCAGTGTGTTTGATGAGAAAATGAGTTATTTGTTAAGAGACAAGAAGCCTGCAACATTACATTAGGCATATCAAATAGCTATGCATATTGAGAACAATATGAACTATTCAATGATGAAAGGATACATGGTTGGAAGTGTTTATTATCCTAGTACACCACATGCAAATGGAATTCATGGGTCATAAAATGGAAATGATTTCAAAATTAATGTTGTTTTTGCTAATCCAATTTGTCCATCACTCCACCACATTGATCATAATGATTTCCAAGTTGAACATCAACAAGATTTCCACAAAATTGATTAGATGCCTTTTATTCAAGAGTTTTCTAATATGAGGAGGAATAAGGATGAATCACCTTGTGTTTTGTTCTCAATATTTCTGGATGCCTTGTTGGAAGTCCCCAAAAATTTTAAACCTGAAGATTCAACATGCATTGATTAATTTTTTGAAATCTTTGAGCCAGGATTAAGTACCTTACTAGAAGAATTAAAACCCCATAATTTTGATCAAGTACTTGAATGGATAAAGAGTGTTGAAGAAACTCAATAAGACCATACACAAATCATAATGCTTCAAGATGCTAATAGTTGTTGCTTGATTATGGAAAATTAGAACATGATACACAAGTGAAAATGGTGTATTTCAAGATAAAAATTCCCCTGGTTGTATGGATAAAAATACAAACTATAATCAGTCCACAAGAAACATATATGTAGATCTATATACCAATGATGGAGAAGGAGATATACTTGCAAGTGTTACTGAGTTCTTACCACAATCCAGTAGTCAAGATATTGAGGGTGAAATTTTAGGCATACATTCTAAGAGTTCTGAACAAAGTTTATGTAGTGATGATTTTATTTATGATGAAGATTATGATGAAAGTGAATTTGAGTATTCAAAGAGTTATGTATGCTCTTATGAGGAGGATCTAAAGATGTTTTCTACATTTGAAGGATCAGATGATATAAATAATCATGAGGTTTCTTCTTTACAAACAAGTGAACAAATTTCACATGATGAATACTTGGAGTATAACTCAAACTTTTTATCACTAGAGAATACAAATTCAATGAATGATGATCATTCCAAAGATAAAAAATTGTGTGTTCAGTGTCTTGAACCTAAGCATAAAGTTGAAAATGATAAAGATCTTGATGGTGTAGACAATGATGGAATTCATGTTAGTAAATATGAAATTGATTTTTTTGCTGATGTTCCTTATCTACACACTATGATTATGAATATGTTTTCATCAAATAAGGAAATTATTTATATTTAGAAAAACCAAGATACTTGTTCTAAGACTAATGAAAAAATCTCAAATAACAGTGAGCCTTTAACATATAAGGAGATAGGTTTCTCAACTGATGATGCATATGAAAATGCTCTTGCTGATACTGTTGATTTTGAAAATGAGGATATTGAAGGTTTTGATAATTATAATTTCTAGAAATATGAAACATGTGACGATATGACTAGTTTATATTATTGGAATGGTAGTAAACTGCATTATGATGCAATTCAGTTAAAGGAATTTCAAATATGTGAGCAATTTTTGACGCAACCACAAAAGAATTCCAAACCATGTGTAAGACATGATCCTTCCGTTGAACCTGACTACTATGAGAATTTCACATTTGATATACAAATAAATGATGAAGGGAGGTCTCATATGGATCCTTTTAGAACATATTGTAAAATTGTCTATTTTCTAGTCAATTTTAATAGAAAAGTAATGGTGCATGAGAGTAATCTTGTTGATGAAAGCTTTAGTAATGTGATTAAATATGCTAGGAGTGGTATTTATTTTTAGATATACAATGACAACATTTTCAGACTAGGCTTAATACAAAGATCACAAAATAATGTCTTTGATAGAGGTAAACATGAATTGTTCTTTTTCATTTATGGCTTGGGGCCAACAAATGTGGTTTGAAAATTCAAAAATGAACTTGTCACCCAATGGATAGGGAATTATGGTCTGCTTTCCCATAGATTTTGGGATCTCACCATGCCTGCGAAAGGCATGTGTCCCCAATATGTGTAATGCCCCACCAAGTAACCCTAAAGGAAGTTGCAATTAACATCTTAAGCAAACCAGTTTATTTTTATAAAGTACATTTAACATACACATTCACTTACTAATTAACAACAACCCCTAAGGCTACAAGGTTAGGATTACTTAAACCCACACATACATATTACATATAACCATAGCTATATGAACTTTATGAAATAAACATCATACATCATAAGAAGACCACATAACATAATAAGATAATCCCAAGATACAATCTCATAAACATTATCTTAAACCAATAGATACATCACTCATTCCCAGAATGAGGCAATAGTACAAAAGATTACAATTACAAAATTCCACCTCATAAACATAAGAGGGATAAAATAACTTATACAAGTTAAAATATTACAATGCAAGATAATACAACAAGAACCGCGAGCTGTCCATCTGGATGTCTCGCCACCAAGTACTGAAGATCGATGGGGACCCAACGGTTTTGGTGCATGTTCCACCCAACCAATGTGGTACCCGAAGGCCCACCCCCCATGCTAGGAGATAGTAACAAAGTAACATGGACAAAGATCTACTACCTCTAACCAAAGGCAGACTCATACTGACTCATACTGTTATAACCAACCAAATGAATTAACAAGTACAACTCATTCACTATACAAGTACGAATCAAATACAACTCATTCACCATGCAAGTACGAATCAAATACAATGCACGTACAAATCTAGTACAATACAAGTACAAATCAAATACAATACATGTACACATCAAGTACAATACAAGTACAACTCCAACATCACTGACATAGGTCACATTGCTTCCAGACATAAAGTAGATCAAGTATGTTCAAATAACCATACACATAAAACAATTAACAACAGTTGTCATAGATAGAGTGTCATCGCAAGGTTTGTCATGAGATCTCCTCTGGGCATTCTTCATAGGCTCCGGCACAAGTAATCCTAGTGGCCTCAACCGAATCCCGGCACTCATACTCACTCATGCAGAATCAACTACCTCTCGCAAGAACTAGATAGTTGATCTTGCCATTCCAGGCCTTCTCACTCATCCCAAGTCTAAACAAGCCCTTGTGTCTATGAGTGAGGATTAAATTATCTTGATTAATGTGAAGTTAGTCCTAATCTTCTAAGTACATTATTTTAATTATCACTTGTTTAAATCACTCCTGAAGGTTATCCAGTTTACCTCTTTGGGCTCTGGCGCCTAACAGAAGCCACTCTTCTATTCGACAACACACATCCAAACAATCCACCAAGGGAACCACAAGTGCATACCAACTAGGCATCATAATCCACTCCAACACAAGGAGGATACAAATAATAGAAACTCACTCCAAACATCTTGGAGGAAACCACACATAGTCCACTCCTTTCACAGGAGGTACAAAAGATCCCACTCCAACATCTTGGAGGCAATAACACATAATCCACTCCTTTCACAGGAGGCAACAAGATGAAACCACATAACAAGGTCACTCCATACAAGGAGACATGGATCCCATAATCCGCTCCTAAACCAAGGAGGTGCAAACATCCCCGTTCATGAAAACCGGGTAAAACTGAACATGCACTACCCAAGGGAAAACAACTGGATGGCATAAAGATTCAACAACCCTTATCCTCTAAGTTCTTCTGGAAGACTTATAATTTAGGACTAACACTAAATCCCAAAACCAACAATACAACTTGACGACATAGCAACAAAAGCATTCAAGTCATCAATCAAATATAATATTTGGATTTCCTAAATCCATACTCATTCAATAGGTAGTGTTGAAAAAGTCAAAGACATGATAAGTAGATCATCTAAAATAATCATAACCCCTATTTCCCTTTTCATTATTGAAAATCTAAAACAATTAAACTTACTTCCCTTTACTGAATACAAAGAATTAAATCTTTTAAGATAAGCATGAGGAAGATACTACTTTTGGATATACTAAATCCATATCTCTTTCATAATCCAATCACAATGATTCAATTAATCTAAATAGAAATTAATAAATAACATAATTGATTGCCTCATCAATAAAACAACTTCTTAATTTACTTTTAAATCGACACAAATCCATGCAAGTAAACTCTTTCCATTTCCTAACCAAATCTTACATCTCATTCAATTTTCTATTTAACACATTCAATCACTTTAATATAATAACATATTGTTTCTCTATCCATTTTCCATATACACTAATCAATCCATTTTTAAATCTCTATTCAATAATACATTGCATACATCTTATAAAAACGAAATACGATAATGAATTTACCCTTAACATATTTTACATGCTCCATATTATATATACACCAAACATATATATTAATAAACTCAATTATATAGATTCTTTAATATTCCAATCACAACGATTAATTTGTTCTATGGAAATAAAACATAATAATTATTTGCCTTTTTCAATAGAGATAGTTCCTAATTTTACTTCTATTGCAACCTAACACTATTGCAAACAATCTTTTCCAATTTTCTATCCGGAGTCTATGTCTCATCAACCATCCATTTAAAAACATGCAATTTCATCAATGTATAAAAATATCTTTTGGCTTGTTTATTTGGCCACGCATTCATATTGTTTCTAATTAAATCTCATTAAATAAAACAAACATTTAAATATAAATATTTCTATAATTCTTCAATATATTTAAATATATTTCTCTATACATTTTCTACACATACTAATTATTTCTTTTAGAACACTAATAATACCCAATTTGCAAACAAAAGAATAAAATAATATAAAATATTATTTATTCTCTCAAATGGATAAATACCTTCAATATACATATACTAAATATAAATTAATATATTTAAATATATTTAATCCTTAACATATCTTCTATCCTCTACAAAATATCAAATTGATTAATTCAAAATAAAAATATCCTTCATCATCAATATTCCAAAATATAAATATATTTTTCCAATTAAATCAAATTAATAATTGGACCTTTTACATATGGATTTAAATTTCACAATTCAATTTTAAATTATGCATTCTTTAAATCAAATATTTAACTCCTTCAATTAAACTTTAACATGTCATATTAAAATAAACAATAATTTCCCCATATGTTTATAATTTTAATTCCACTAATCTAATATACAAATTTTATTTAAAATAATATAAATAAATATAATACTTTAGTATTATAAATTATAATATAAAATATTATTAAATAATATTTCAATATTATAATAACAACACATAAAATATTAATATTTATAAATATCAATTTATTATTATTTTATTTTCAGAACAGCCATGGGAAAATAATTTATCAGCAGTCTCATGTTTCAAGCATAACTCAAAAACTACGATCTGGGTATTTGTGATTTTTGGACAGGGTTAAGAAAATATCAAAATGCAAAAACCCTTTAAATTTCTTGAAAACTGAGTTTGTGAAAGTAAAGTTATAGGCGACGCAATCAGACCATTTTACCATGAAAATATAATTATACTGCAGATTTTAAAATCCGATTTTTAATAATAACAGAGGGTTTCATTTTCTAAAAACATTCTAAATGCATTGTTCAATCTCTATGTTTGATTTCAATAACAATAAAATCAATTTCTCCAAATAATTTAAATTCAACTAAGGTTTTCACAATTTTCACTCAAGAATTTTCACAAGCAAAGACTGTAAATTTGTTTAATTCTTTTCTTCTAACATCAAATTTATTTTCTAAAACAGATTTAACAAATAAATCTTTAATCATTACTATTTTAAAGAAAAACAATCAAGAACAATAAAACACAAAGAGGAAAACCTGGTACAAGAAGCTACAGGAAGAGATGAATTTCTGATGCAAGCCTCCTCCAAAGATTTTCTTGAATTTTCTTCAATCCTTCAAAGAATCCAATCCAAAATCCAACAAATGCAAACAATCTTTCCTTCAATAAATTCTACAATGAAACTTTCTTCAAATCCTTGTGCAAATTTTCCAAAATTTCTTCCCTACTGTAAAAATGTATTTTTCTAAAAACTTTTCTGCCCTAAAATTAAAACATATATTCTTATAAATCAAAAATACCTAATTCAACCCTAATTCACATTACATGCAAATTAGATATTTCAATTTCAATTTCAATTTCAATATTTACAACCCTAATTCACATTACATGCAAATTAGATATTTCAATTTCAATTTCAATTTTCAATTTCAATTTCACTTTCAATTTCACTTTTCAAAAACCCACTTTCTATTTTAAATTCAATTTCAAATAATAAATTAATTTCCGAAGTTGCAACTAATTTTCCAAACAAACATTTAATTACAATTTCTAATTTAATTCCCACACGTTGAAATTAAATTCCAAATTTAATTTTAATTCTTCTATTTCCTTTCATTCTCTTGCATCACGTTTAATTAATTAATTTAATTATTTAATAACTAAATTCAACCCCTTGGATCAAATTTAATTAATTAAATAAACTAAATATAATTAATTAATTTAAGTATAAACTTTTATCCACATTGCATTATTTAAATTAAATAACCATCAACATGATTTAAATGCAATTATTCTAAATATCTATTTCCAACTCAAGAATGCTTCAGAATTAAATAACATCAAAGCAAGACAGACAATGACTCGACACACACAATTGATGACACACTAAGGCTAGGGTATAGACTTGACACATGTTACCTAGCAACTATCTCCCATTCAACTTAACCGTTGGATCGACACGCTCAAACCTGTGAAACCAGGTGGAGTCGATGTCATGTACCTGGAATCCTGCAACCAAGTAAACAACATCATACGATATATCCAGCATATAATACACACCGTGAAGAAGGAATTATGGATTTGCAGGGCGCTCGTAAGTGAGTGATGCGAAACCATCCTTTTCACCAATACACTCATCAAAACTGACACTTCCATCATAATCCAGTAATCTCATAATAACATCTCATGTTAACTCTACAATATCATTAATCCATAATTCATGTGAAACAATAATCAGATAACTACATCCCACAATAATAGTTGTTGCTCAATAGTAGCGATCAAAACATCATAACAAAATGTATCCAATATCAAAGTAACTACAACCAAACACAGCATAAAGCAACTTGAACAAAAATCAAAACGGAGGGGTATTACAAATGTGATCAAATATGCCAGGAGTGGTATTTATTTTCAGATATACAATGACAACATTTTCAGACTAGGCTTAATACAAAGATCACAAAATAATGTCTTTGATAGAGGTAAACATGAATTGTTCTTTTTCATTTATGGCCTGGGGCCAACAAATGTGGTTTGAAAATTCAAAAATGAACTTGTCACCCAATGGATAGGGAATTATGGTCTGCTTTCCCATAGATTTTGGGATCTCACCATGCCTGCAAAAGGCATGTGTCCCCAATAGGAGCCACTGATGGAACCCCAAAAAATCTTTCTAGTTCTATCATGAAAATTGTGAAAAATCAGGCTTGGTCCCTTTTTTCTAGTTTTAGGTCATGTTCCATGTCACTATGATAGGGTTTTTAATTTCATAAATTTCCCAAAATTCTAGCATAAACCCTTGATTGTTTTAAGCTTTCCCTGTTCCTAGTTATCTGAGTTGCCACTTATACCATCTGAATCGTTGATTGACCGGTCCCTAGTCTTAGGTTGACTGTTGCCTCATGTCCTTTCAGGTATTAATAGTCGAAGGATTAATCTAAAGAAAGTTTTAAAAAAATTAGCCTTCGTTATGGGTCAGCACCTCATTCACCTAGGAGTTCGCCATATTTATAAATAAATTTTGTGGCATGTGTAAAATTATGCTTCGTATGAGCGGGTATGTGTAGAATCATCATGGAAAAAATAGGCCCTTAAGTGGCAATAAAAAGATAAAAAATCAAAGTTAGACAACTTGACGTAAAAATTTGAATAAGTTATCTATATTATTTCAAAAAAATGTAAAAATAGAATTTGTAGAAAATTGAATGTAGTTTATAAACTACTAGACCTTTATTTAAAAAAAAAAATCTATTTGGTGAAAACTTGAAATTTCAATGCAGTAGTATTTAAATTTCAGGGTAAAAATGAGAAGTAAGTGTCTGTCTGACCACCCCAACCACAATAAAATGATAATATTTTTTTATAATATTTTAGATATAAGTAGAGGACTCATGTCCCAATGTGATGCATATTTTTCTATAATTTTTTTCCAAGTAAATAATTAATTGTGAATTTTTTATTACAACAATTAAAAAATATAAAAGCTCGTCTGTCTAACCACCTTAACTTGGTCAAAAATTCATGAAATTCAATTTTATTCTTTTTAATCCTATAGTATGTGAAGCATAGAATGTGACGCATGTTTTGGATTCAAAAAATGTGATATAGTTTGAAAGTTATAGATTTTTTTCAATCGGCCTATCAATCAGGACTTTATTCGCAATTTTAATAGAAAATAAATAATAATAATTTATTAAATTCAAAGTAAAGCATAATTTATATTGGTGGAAATCTAAGAATCTCCTCTAAAAACCCTTTTCGTTTCATCAATTTTAGGTAAAGAAAAATTCATCAACCACATGGGCCATCATATGGCTTACATATCGCCAATTTTTGGCCTATCATGATCCTACACATACCCGAGCCGTCTGATCAAAGGAATCAATCTTGACCACTCCCCGTATGTTCGTGTTGGTTTATCACTTCTAATTTTATTCACACGGGCTGACAGGCCTCGACCACGTGTATGGTATAGCTATGGACCTAGTATCCTTGGAAAGGATGACTGGCTCATTTCAAATATGATCGACAGTTGATTTATGGAGGACGTGGCCATATCTTTACCACTCCCTGCCAACCTATCTTGTTGTATTAAATAGCATTTTTAAAGACACGGACTAGCGGGCAATGGCCACATGGTACCACCTAATGGTGGGGCCTAAATCCTTGTAGGGTAGTGGAAGTTGTTTGAGACATAAATCAATGACATACTTTATGGCATGTATTTTCATTAGGACCGTTCCCTGCATGCTCACAGTTTTTCAGCATTAAGGAGGAATGGTTACACGGGTTGGTAGGTGAAATAACATCTTTCATGTTGATTGATCTGCTAGACCTTGGGAAGCTGTGTTTTGCTTAGTATGGATTGAAAATTGATGGTTGATGGTAGGTGATGTGGATTAATTCTAACCACTCCCCGCCATCCCGTGTGGGTCCCGCCAGTGCCCTATATTTTTGATAGGCACACAAGCAAGTTCCACACAAATTACTTCTACAGTTCTAATAAAGGTGGATACGGCTAGAGATAGTAGCTAAGATTGTTCCAAGGTAGAAACAACACTAAAATTAGAGTTAATTCTTTAGAATGCTTGTGATATTGGTAAATAATTTATGGGCCATGAAATCTATCAGAGGATGGGACACTTGGGAAAGTGAAATTGAAGTAAGGCATGGTACAGGTAGATATGCTGAAGATAAATCATCATCGTTCCTCGCTATCCTGCTATGATGAATTAAAAGTGAGTTATTTTCTATGGGCAAGCATGTAAATGTGACACGACATGTATGGTTGGAAGATTATTCATGTGATTGACATGCAAGTTAAGGAAATACTTAATTCTCTTGATTTGAGACGAGTATCAAATGCATGCGCTTAATTTTGTCATCATTAATAAGCTAGAATTTCTAACTATTGATTTAGTTCAGATTTTTGGTCTACAGTTGAGATTTTGAAACAAGGTTAGCTGATTGATAATGCTCTCACATAAGCTCTTTTGAAAATTTAATGCAGATGCACACCAGTTGCTCTATTTAATAAGGATCACTTACTTGATTTTCTCACTATCCAATTGAGAAAGAATCTAAGGTTTGTGTAAGGAAGTGATTTTGAGATAGTCATTTTTTAGTGAATTTTTAATTTTGTTCAAAGAAATTTTGTAGTAGAGTATAAAATGGGGAAGATAAGTGTAAATGTCAGCCCTGTTCGTCATTCCAAGAGGCTTAATCCTTTGGGATTTTAGAGTTCTCCTCAAGATGAGAATCATGGACCAGAGATACCAACAACACCAATGAAGAAGACAAGAGCTACCAAGGGTTAAACACAAGGTTTTCTTAGGCATGCCTACCACCTTAGAGGCCGAACCATCTCGGAGGAAGTGACCAAAGGAAAAGGTAAGAAAGTTGAAAGGCAAGAAAGAGAAGATGCTAGAAGGAATATGTATCATCATGCTGGCATCGAGGTTTCTACTGATCCTTCTGATAGCGGGGATGAAATTGATTTTGGATATCACGAATATCTTATAGCCATGAAGGATTGGGTTGATTCCAAGGATGAGATGATGATGGCTACTCCTTTGAAGATGAGGACAATGAGTGGGAACACCTATTCACCTAGTGACAAGGAAAAGTAATAGCTTATTAATTTCCTTGTTAGGTGCTTGGGTTTTTGGTCTTGTGTGATTTTTTCTCTCTTGGGTTGGTGTGACATGAAGTGGGTTTCTTGCCTTTTTGCCTTTTTGTTTTGATAATGATGCTTTCCAGGGTGATATATATCTATGTGTTTTTTGATGCTGCCATGATGACATTTTTAAGTGATTGGTGGGATGGCTTTGATCAATGGTTCGTAGGACTCTATTTTTGTTTTTCATTTGAAGGATGAATCCCCAAAAATCAGTTGGGAGATATTTTATTTTTTTCTATTAAATTCACTTTGAAATGAAAATGAAATGTAATGTGAGGTGTATTCCAGCCTGGTGGTTCTTGCCCCTTGGCTTATAAAACAGATTCTAAGGATGGACAAAAGGGGGGATCAATAGGTCAAGGAGTCAATAGGAAAATAGGTACTTATTTTAAAATAAAATAGATACAAGAACATGGATAGTAAGTTTCACAGCAACATGTTATAGGAACAAGTCGACCAACATATGTTTTGGATAAGCAATACATATGAAAAAGTGATATAAAGTTTATGTATATTTTCTCTCCTTCATGCAAATTATACAAGCTATAAATACGATGATCAATGGTTATCTTGTTTATCTCTGTTGAGTCCCAATGGATGTGTTGTTTCATTCTTGCTTGTTCATTTAAGGAATGAATGTAAATGTTTGAATTTAGCAGTAAGTTTGGTATAGTCTATGTATGAGGATGTTAGTAAGATGTTAGTAATGGATATAATAGGTGGGAATATTGTAAGGTAATATCTCTAAGGCTATAGGTATTTTCCTAAAATACAAAGTTGATTATCCAATCATATAGGTCTATGGTTTGACTTCGTTTCCTGTAATATGGTACTGGCCTAGTTTAGTATCCATGCTCTCTTTTGGTAGTTGACTTGACTGAAGATCACACAATATGATTACATTATTTTCCAAATGTTTCACTAGGTGTGTATGAATGTTAATGGGACTATATTTTCTCTTGTTTAAGTTAGTCATTATTGTGTAAGTTAGCCAAAATTTCAGGGTATGGTTCTTTTAAACATATGAGGAGAATCATTTGTCTACTTTGTGTTTTGATACTAAACACACTAGTATCTAGGAACATAGTTGATTTGGGATCACCCTCCCTGGTCTGATAGAGCCTAAAGAGAATACTTAGAGATATTAAAATATTTACTTATGTGTTGGCCAATCCTTACCCTTACTGATAATTTTTCCTGGCAAATTCATATGTTTGTGGTGAGACTAAGTTTGGTTCTAAAAAAATAGCCATCAGATACTTCAAAACCATCTGATTTATTTTTTAAAATTAAAAGAAGTCATTCTAAACCCTATATAGGATACATTGATACTTCAAAAGAATCTGAAGGAATTTGAGATTATGAAAACATATGTCAATTAAATACTTGGATTACAAACAGTAGCACAAACATTGTAACACTTGTTGATCAGAGCAAGAATGAGATAGACAAAAATGAATCCTATGCCTCCTATCACGTACATCTCCTTACTGTTCTCTATCATTCTTTATTGCAACACTTCTCCATTTTGGTGGGCTACGCCTGAAAAATAAGGTTTCAAAAAAATATTTATTGTATGTTTATTAAAATTTAAACTCCATTCTGACAAGCTATGCCTGAAAATAAGATTTTGATGAAATTTTTAGAGTATTTTGGCAGGCTATATTCTTGATTCCTTAAATTATTTATACAAATGTATTGCGACTGACATGATTTGCTGCATTTAGTGCTATAAATTGTAATGATGTCAAGATTACCATACTACCACCATCTCTTATTATACCTTCTATGATATGGTAGTGTTTTTCCCTTCCCTTCTTCTGTTTACCTCACTACCGCCTTGCTCAAGGCTTCTTGCTATCAGGTTGCGGTGTATACCACTCTACCGCATATGTTTCTAACCTTCCCAGTGGTATAGTGGTGTATTATTTTTATCATTACTTGAAGAGTGTCGATGAGACAATATTATTTGTCTTATCGATATCTCAATGTCTCATTGACATTAGATCTTATGTTCCTCTGATGTTGGTTGCTAGTGTCTATGAGACAAGTTAATATCTCTTGCCAATATGCCACTATCTCATCGATATTTTCCTTTGGTGGTATTTATTTATATATTGGTGTAAATATTCCATGTCAGGGAGACTCATGATTATCTCTACATTATGGTGGAGTTTTTCCCTTCCCTTTAGTTATTTACTGCACTATCACCTTGCTCAAGGCTTCTTGCTACAAGGTTGCAGTGTATACTATTCTACCACATATGTTGCTCACCTTCCCGGCGGTCTAGCGGTGTATGATTTTGATCATTACTTGAAGAGTGTCGATGAGACAATCTTATTTTTCTTACCGATATCTCAATGTCTCATTGACATTACTTCGTTATATCCAAGAGTCATGTTTAGCTGACAACTTGTAGATATATCTTGTCGATGTGACGTAAGTTATTCTCTCCCTGATATGTCCATATCTTGTTGACATTTCACTATTTTACATCGTCGATGAGACATATAAATAAGTCTCTTCAACATAGGGGTGTCTAAACCGGTGCTAAACCTGAAGCTAAACTTGAAGCTAAAGTTAGAGCTAAAAGTGGCACTAAACTCGAAGCTAAATTTAGAGCCAAAGGTGGTGCTAATGGCGACGCCAAATCAAAGCCAATATCAGAACTAACGGAAGTGCCAATTTTGGTGCAAATTAGAACCTAAATTAGCATCGACTTGTCTTGATCAACACAAATAAATGCCAAAAATAGTGCCATCCCAATAAATAGCACAAACATGTTCAAAAAATTGGCAAAAAATACATTAAAACAGTGGGTGGAAGCAAAAAATGGAGAAAATCATAGGGATTTTTTATAGTGAGGGATTAAGTTTCCAATCACTATTGGTAGGTTTTCAGTACAAATAATGCCCAAGGCCAAGGTGGTTGCATAAAAAATGCATATCGTGGCTCTAAGGACTTACAAAAGAAGATTTGCTTTTGATTACAAAGGAATGAAAAGAAAGACCAAAAATATCCATACACATATCTATCAATTTGAGGGCATTTGGGATGAATGCAAGGATGAAGAAGATGCCAAAAAGATGGATTTTTGTAGGCTCACTATGGAGAAATTTTTTGATCTTGTCATAGAAGACCTTCCTAAGGACATTAAATATAATGGTGATATTTTGAATGCAATCTATGATGAGAAGGAAATAGAAAAAAAACCATTGCCTCTCATTAAATGGTCTCAAAAAGAAAATACTTCTATCCAACAAAGGCTTACTCCCATTTTGAGTAATACCAATGTATGGTTGCAAATGCAAGGTATTCAGTTGAATCCTTTCAAGACAGGTTCTAAGGGTGAGGAATCTAAAGGAGAAGCAAGAAGAAAACAAGAACTCATAACCAAGAACAAGGAAAGTGTTGCTCCCTCTTCCACACACAGGGGACCTAAGATTAAATTTACTTGTGTGAAGAGTATCATACCAGCTATAGATGAGGAACAACAACCTCAAGAGGAAGAATGGAATGAAGAGGATGAGAAAATAAAGGAAGAACAAGAAACAAATGAACATGAACAAGAAGAAGAAAGGAAAGATGAAGAAATGCTAACATCTCCACATGAAAACTTCATTCAAGATCCTCTGCATAAATCATCACCTATTGCTGCCACAACACCTCATACTCCTTCAATTCCTACCTCTCCTCCATACAATAGGTCTGCATGCAGTCAGAGTGACAATACCTTCAATAGTACATTCAATTATTTCATCTCCTTCCATGGGTTTGGTATTGCATAGTGTAGATGTAATTTCTAGATCTCCATCATCAATTTCCAATTTGTCATCTCCCTCTTTTGACATATCTTCACAAGCATAGTTTGATCGATTCATTATTGAATCTTTACCAAATGTGTAGATTCCAAGAGGAGTAATGATAAAGACACCAACTATTCTGACTATAACATTTGTACCCACAAATGAAAGTTCCACACAATTATTGGCAATAGGTCAAGAAAGTGATGCTTCATTCCTTCCTCCATGGCTTGCTTGACAAGCTTCAAAATAAAAAATGAAAGTAGTTTCTCTTGATGAATTGGCTCTTGAGGAGATAGCTCTTCATAAGCCTAGATGAAAAAATAAGATGAAGGTTCTTTCAAGGTTGCATATGGATAAGTCTAGACACAAATATGTGGAAGTGGCAGAACCTCCTCAAGGTAAAAGCCATGATGAAACTAGTATAGAGGACTACACCATTCCCAGAGTTGAGCTTGGAAAAATCACTCATGTAAGTGCAAAGGAGGATGGCCAAACATCTTTAATGACATTGATGGAGAAATTTGATAAGCTGAAGGAGATTAAAGACATGTACAAGGAAAAAGATGAGCACTTTCCCTCTATGTCAAGGAGAATTACTGAGTCTTTTGTGAATGTGGAACTAGTTGCAATGAGTATTGAAGAACCTTTGGTTCAAAAGGTTGAGAAATATTGTTCAAAAGGAAAAATCAAAGATGAATTTGTTGATAGAATAATTGAGCAAGGTTCACAATTCACGACCATTGCAGTGAAAAGGGTTGCACAAATATCCAAGATAAATCATGAGTTGGAAAAGATAGTACATGCACTCTCCATTGAGAAAAAATAAATAGAGTGGAATCTTTAGTCATGGACATAGTTAAAGAAGGTGAAATTGAGAAAATTAGTGGAAGTTGGGATTGTTCTTGACAAGGAAAAGTATGTGGAATCAAAGAATCAATCAAAAACCACATAGACATCATCAAGATCCTAATCAAATATGTACAACCAATTAAAGAGGATGTTTAGGAGCATCGTGTTGTCTTGGTGAACAAAATTGAAGAGTTTCCGAGAAAGCTTCTTGATGACTATGACACATTTCTTCTAGTTAGTGAGATTGTTAAAGTATTCAAGGAAGCTATTTAGAAACAAGTGGAAGATGAATTTTCATTGGCTTCAGTGGAAACTTTGTGTGATGTATAGCTGACCTTGGATAATCTCAAAACACTTCTATATAGATGCAAGAAGGTTTTTTATTTTGCAAAGGATTATGTCATGCATATTCATACCATTATTGATTACACTTCAGGATCAAATGAGATAGTGATGCAGGAGATCTTAAGGAGGTATGAAGATCTCCAAGCCCAAAGAAAGGAACCATAAATGTAGACACTGAAAAATGTCCTGAGTCTATGAGCATCATTTTTCTTGGTCTTCATCCTCTGATAATTGAATATTTTTAATTATCTAATTGTCCCTGAACATGTTCCTCTATTAATTAGATAATTTTTAATTATATAATTAATTCATTTTCTAATCTTTATTCTATCATGATCAATTAAAATAAATTAATTTCATCTCTTACACCCCTTTTCTTCAATAATTAAATAAATCAATATTTATTTAATTATTTATATTTTTATCATTTTCCTATTGACCTTTTCATTCTTCTATAATTAAATAATTGTTGAGATTATTTAATTATGTGTCATTCCTCTCCCCTTTAAATAATTTATTCAAATTAATTATTTAATGCCAAATTTCCATCCATCCTATTTAATTAAATTGACTAATTTAATTAAATGATCATTTTCATTTTTCTCCAAATAAATAATTCGAATGAATTATTTATTTTCCACTTGTCCACTTTCTCCATTTTTGAATAAATAATTTAAAATAAATTATTTATCCCTACTTTTTAGTCAAAGATGCCCTGTTCAAGGCCTTTATTTCTTTCATATCCATCTCTATCATAAGACTTCATTTCTATCATAGCCATTGGTATCATAGCTCACCCATGAATGGCATATTCTGGTTGAATCAATCCTCCACTGTTGATCTTGACATCTTTTCAAAAGATCGATCTTGGCCCTTCATTTTGTAACCTCCTTCTCATCCATTCTCATCCATCGATCTTGGAATCCTTCTAGAGGATCGATCTCGACCATCCGTTCAAATGGCTATCTATAAAATATACTATTCTCCTCCATTTTCAACTTAACATCTAATTATCGCAAACCTTGTACTTACTAGTTTTTAAGTTTTGCAGAAGTACTACAATAAATATGAGGGAAAAGTTGCATAAGGATAAATAGGAGAGCAAGAGAAGTGATTCAAGATCAAGCATGGGGAGTATTATTATTTGATGCTTTTATTTTCCTTATGCTTTCATTGTTTTCTCTTTTTTAGGTATGGTTTCATAGCTTAGAAGTGTTGGTTGTCACTTATTCTAGGCTAAGATTCATCTAACCCCATCTTACATTGGCGAATCTGACACGAACATTATTTTTTATAAATTTTTCGTATGATTTTTGCTTGTTTTTCTAGATTTTAGGTATGAAATGACACAACTATTAAACACAGTTACACATTTACTAGGAAGTGAAACATTTGACAAATGCAATGACACACCTGTCTAGAAACAATGCATACACATAAGGAATATGTGGATGGGAAAATGTGATGCAATCAATTTTGTGTGACGCAACGTAGCAACACAACTAAGGAATGAAACTACACATCTATTTGCTCGATAGAAAGTTTCAATTTTAAGATGTTTTTGACTTTTCTTTTGGGTTGTATAAGTAGAATAGGGTTTCTGGGTTACTAATCTTTTGTTTGCAGCATGTGGCTTTAGAGTGGAGCTCCCAAAAATTACTTCTTTTGAAGCAACAAAAAAATTGAGCTCTTAGTTTTTAGTATTTTGTAAGAGTTTTCTTTCTTAGTTCAATTTAGCCTCTTCATTTTCTAGTTTAGTTAGTTGTTAACCTTTGAGTTTTAGTTTGGTTTTTAATCTCTTGTGTTAACTTAGTTTTTGCAAATTTTCGTTGTTCCAATATAGTTTTGAAAATTTACTAACGTGTGGTTTTGTAGGTTTCGTTTGTCCAAGGCTATATTTGGAAAACACAATCTTGTTTTCTTTAGATTATATAACACTTCCATTGGTTATTTAAAAAGAACGATTGTCCTCTCTCAGATAGATTTAACTAGGGGGTAATGAATAAGTTTTCAAGTGTTTGAAGGATGGTAGGTTTTATGCTCTCACCTTGTGCAAACTCGGTGATTAGAAATCTAGACCCATCTATTTTTGTGTTTACCCTTTAGAGGGCTTGCCTTAGTGGTAAAAAATACTCACCCCAAGGGAATGACCCAAGTGATAACGGGCTAAAGCCAATTCCTTCCGAACCACTATACAAATTTTGGATTGCAAGGAAAGTTTGCAATCAACAAATTTTGGATTGCAAGGAAAGTTTGCAATCAACAAGAAGTGATACATGATAGCTCTCCCCTAGTATCTTTATGATCCAAAAATCCCTTGTTTTAGGGGTTGAGATACCTCTTAAGGGAGTTTATCACAATAATACTTGAATCAGATGCCCTTACTAGGCACCTCTTGTTTTTAGCAGCAAAAATCCTTCTATTTGCTAGCACAGGAGGTCAAACCTCTAAAGCTATCCCACATTTTCACAGTTCTTTGTAGAGATATAAAATTCCTCTTTGGGGAGTTCAAAAATTGGTATGATTGAGAGGTGAGTGTTGAGTAAGGGGGAGCCAGTGCTATTGATTTACTAGGCTACCCACTTTGAATAAGTGCAACTGGAGAAATCCAAGTAGGAACAAACAAATATTATCGCTGCCAACCTAGGATTTGTACTTGTCTTTTTAAATCAAACATTTTCACATCAAACCAAACCAAAAATAATTGGTTGATACTATATTTTGTGTTTTCCAATCATATTTTATAAAAAATAATCAAAATATAGATCAAAACCATTTCAAAAACCTAGAAACTATCCAAGCAACATTCTGGAAAATTGCATTTGCTGAAAATAGATCCACAACTATTATTATGAATTGCAATTGAGAATAGGAAAACGAAAATTGTCTATCTAAACAAAATTTTCTAGAAACAAAGTCGTATTTGATAAGCTAAGATGCATTTGATAACCTAAGCCATATTTGATTACCTAAACCGCAACCATGTAATGTATTTTCCAGAAATAGAGCTGTAATTGTCTGCTAAACAAAAACTTCTAAAATCTGTGTCCAAAATTTGAACAAAACAATTTCACAGTGATCTGACTTGCAAGATCCTATATCCTATTCCAACATTCATATTAGAGATACATTAAATTATAGGTTGCATTCATCCATCCTTTGTATTAAAAAAAATAGGTTTTCATCCTTCGGTTGTATTTGGAACTTTAGATTTTAAACATAAGGAGACATTTGAGCTTTTGGAAATTCTAGGTTACATATTCTATTTGTCATTGACCATTATCTTTTTCATTGTCTTGTCATTGTCACTTTATCAAGTTTGGGTCTTAGTATTGGTTGTTCTCTTATGGTCAATGAAATTTGGAATTTTTTGCCTTGGGTTCAGATTAGCTTGATTGCCATCCTTCATTTAAAATTATAGCATTCATTTGCATTTCTTTGCCCTCATTTAGACTCATATTGCTTATATTGCACTTTTTATCCTTATACTCCAAAAATACAAAAACATATCTTAGTTTCAATTGCTTCATTACCTTGATCTTCAATTAGCATCATCTAGTCAACTTGTCACTCACCTTGATCATCAATCAATTTCAACATCCCTTAGAATTCATTATCCCTATCTTTTTGATCATTATCATCCTTGCACTATTATCCTTTCCTTAGCATCCTTGCATTTTCATATCCTAAAATCTAAAAATTTGAAAACATAGTTTAATCTTGTTTACATCTTGCATTATCCCCCAACTTGCAAAAGTATCACATGGTTGAAACAAGGTCAAAATAAAAAAGCAAGGAAATGGATTACTCAAATGACCCTTTTCATGACACTACCCTTGGAACAAATTCAAATATTTCTACACCTACAAGGGACATATCACAAGCAAAGCAAACTAACACATGGGAAGAAATGAGCTTAGAAGAATTCGAAAAACAATTGACTCTTCAAGAAATTTGAAGAGATTATCAAGACCCAAGAATCTTAAGTAGGGTTGATCAACTTGTTAGTGCTAACCCTAACAAAAATTTCTATGCACTAGCCGAAAAGGGTGCCAAACTACCTCAAGGCTTTGATGTATCAACCCTTGTATAAGATGAAACTAAAAATTAATTTTCCCTTGGCATGCCTTCATCATTCCAAACATCAAACATACCCCTTGGGAAAACTTCACACATGAGTACCACTACCACACATATCCCAAGCATCACAACATTTGGAAACAAGGTAACCCATACCACTACACAAGGGAAAACCTTTATACTTGGAAGTTGTTAGAACCTAAAATTTCCATCAAAATGTCAACAATTTTCCCATTTTGAACCTAATATTTTCACTGTCTCTCTCGTAAAATAATCATTCATCACCCTCTATGATGCTAAGGAAGGTTTTTACCCTTATTTCACTACCTCATTTTTGGCCTATATATATAGCCCTCATATTTTCCCCCCGTTTGATCCTATAATATTTTCATATCTTCTCATGAAAAATTCATGTCACTGCCTTTTACTAAGTTGAAATATTATATACCGCTACCACCGCTAAGCCTTTATAGCCTTTATATATATTTTACCTCCATACCGCAACCTCCCACAAATGGGCTCATAGTATGGTAGTAGTGGTGAGTGACAATCTAGGTAACCCTTACTTCTACACAACAGAGGGTCATCTCAAGGCACGCGGTGCTACAGTGAAGGTAAGCAGCTAGGGTGGCGGACAGAGAATAGCCACCGCCACACCACACGTGGTCAATTCATTGACCATGGTATTGCGGTGGCGGTGAGATAATCAGCACAACAGTAGCGAGGAAGCGGTCAAAAGGTTTATCGCGGTACCACACATAGTTCTAATGGAGACCATGGTGACTACGGTGGACGGAGGTGGTGGTTAGTGGATAGGTACCGCATTACCGCGGATAGTCAGAGGCGAGCCCACGGTGAAGTGGTAAGAAGAAGTGAAGACCAATGGGGAGTAGTGACTGCCATACCACGGGCGGTCAACATGTTGACCATGGTATAGTGGTAAAATTAAAGGCCATGGGGAAATACAAGTATAAGAACGGTAAAAGCATTAATGTGAAAAATAAAAAATAGAACTATAGTTTTAAATATTTGATTTGCCAATAAGTCAACTTAATCAAATATTTTAATTTTTGTCAAAGAATGTAAAGAGGTTGCAACTAAAGGTTAAGGGTCATGACCCCTGGTATGTAATGTATAAATATTTTTGAAAATCAGTTAGGGAGAGTAGGAATTAGATTTTTTAGACTGGGGAATGTAAAAAATGTACAGAGCCTTTCCTGAAATAGATCAATGGAGATAATGAATTTTAATTGGTGATATTCTCTTTTGGTGTTCAATTGTTATGTTGTGTTAAATCAAATTATTTTATCTAGTTCTCTCCAACTTGACATTCTTGAATTATTTAAATCAGCATATTAAGTGTATCTCTGATTTATCAAAATGTATTCCCATTTTATGTGATTTAGTTGATTGGTGTCTGTAGGTCAGATTTAAACTCTTTTAAATAAGTCACAGTAATTTAAAGATTTCTTTTGGGGAGTTAAAGAAGAACCAGGTTTAGAAATATTCCAGCACAATTTATGTAAGTCATAAATTAATGAAGTTTTATGCCAGTCATATAGTTTCATTTTTTGAAGTGCCTAACAACCAAAATTAAGCCAAAGAGGAAAACACATATCATTTTATATTTTTGACTCCATTACCCATGTGGATAGAAGGAACTGATCTGCCACAACCCAGAGATCAAATTTCATATAAAACAACTTATTCAAAATCATTTCTTTTGTGCAGTAGGAGTAGGAGTAGTTGTAGTGATTTATATCTATTCACTTCCATTTGCCATTGTGGATAGATTTCTCAATCAGGAAACACATTTCAATCTGCATCATTCAAATAGGTTCACCCTCCTTGGTCTAGAAGAACCTAAAGAGAAGAAGGTTCAATTGCATCAATTGGCCTTGTACATTGGCCAAAAGCATTGTGAGAACTCAACAACCTCTCGTGGTTCAAACCTGCATTTTTGAGACCCAACAAAAGTTTCTCTAATTCCATGGGTAAGACCTTTGCAAACCCCCTTTTCCAAAACACACGTCAAGGTTCCACTTCACTAGGTCCCACACCTTTGAGTTAAAATTTAAACCAAGGCCCTATCCCTACACAAATCAAGGATCCTTATTTTAATTTGAAAGTATCCCTTCATCAAGTCAACCTAGAAAGGTTCACATTGTCTCACAAAAAAGCCCAAATAAAAACAATAATCAAGGATCCATCCCATCACTCCAAAATTTGAATCAAGGATCCCTTCAATCACTCCAAAATTCTAACCAAGGAACCATTCCTTCATCACAAAATATCAATCAAGAGCCTACATCTTCATTTAAAAATACCAATCAAGGGACAATTCCTTCATCACAAAACATCAATCAAGGACCAACACCTTCAGTTGCAAACCAAGGGTGTAATTTTCAAAACCAAAACACAAATAATGTGTCTACACATCGATTCCAAAACACCATACCAGATGTAAACATGACCTCTAGAAAAAACCTAAACACCAATTTCATTCCAAATAAAACCAACACAAATTAATATGGAAACCAAGGTCTCACATCACAAGGCATCAATCCTAACTCAAATCCAACCTATGACCTTAATACCAACATTATGAAACCAAATCAAAACAATGCAACACCATCTCTTGCAGACTTCTTGGTATAATAAGTGTAGACCCTTCAACAACATATGACAAACATGCAATTGGGGACAAATAAAATGACCTATCCATGGAAAAATTAAGGCCCTTTCCATTTGATCAAAGTCTATACATGCCACCCTTTCCCCCACATTTTACAACACCACCTTTACCTAAGTATAAGGGGACAATAGATCCAATAGAGAACATTCAAGAATTCAACACATCATGTATGGAAGTCTCATATGATCCTACTTATTTGATGAGATTATTTCCATGAAGGCTTACAAGGCCAACTCTAGATTGGTTTTCACATCTTCCTCTAGGGATAAGAACATGGGGTGAACTAGCTGATAAATTCATCAATCATTTTTCCTTCAACATTAAAAATGAAGTCACCATTTGGAACGTCAAGTACAATTGAACACAAAGAAGGGGAATCACTCACTTCATTTTACTAGAGATGGAAAGGTTTGGTCAAAAAATTCCCTTGTCATATCCCTAAAAAGCAATTGGTCATTGTCTTTGGAAAATTTTAATGGAAAAATCATGAGCTGAATTCAAATCCAATATTGCATAGCCTTTGAAGAGATCCTTGAGAAAGGTGTCCTTATTGAGAAAGGTCTTATCACCAAAGGACTAGTCAAGATAAACAAAGAAAATCCAAAATCCAACAATGACAAAAGAAAATACTGGTCTTGCAATAAAAATGTCACAAACGATGGAGTTTTTGATGCCAAACTGATAAACAAAGGTCCAACCATTCAACTTAAAGGTACCTCCTCATCAAATACACCAGCTATACCAAATACACATATCCAAAATCAAAATCAAACACTGAATGCTATCCAAAAGAATCAATAATGGAAAGGACCTCCCTGTGCCAGGAGAACATACAATCAATTAGGTGAACCCATCGAATCAATCCTCAAATAAATTTTGCAATCTAATATCATCTCACTTCTAGACACCAAGAATTATGAGCCTACCTCGATCAAACTTGATTGGTGGAAAGAAGAAAAATACTATGAATACCATTGTGGAAAATGACACAAAACAACTAGATGTTGGACACTCAAGAAAATTATTCAAGACTTCATTGAAAATTGGAAACATATCAATAGGAGATTCACAAGGAAAACACAATGTTGGTCATACCATATTCAAGAATCTTGTGCAAGACCATGATAAAGGGAAAGCCTCTAGTTCAGGGAACAACAATAGTGCCAATTATCTCACAGAAAAACATGATTATAGTACTATCATTCTTAACATAATTCCCTTTGATTATTGCATTTCTAACATCACAATTAACAATCCGAACTCAAATTGTGTTGTTGATACTCACATAACCAATATAACTATTCCAGTACCTCCATCTAATTCATAGCCAAACAATCAATATAACCTCTTGGATCAGTTGGAAAAACCCTTGCACAAATTTCTATCTTGGAGCTCCATCGCACATCCTCACAACATAGAGCTATCATTGACAAAGCATTACAAGAATTATCTATCCCCACCAACCTAGATGTCAATGCATTTCAGGCCATGGTCGGATACCTAGCTATGCCACATCATGTCTCCTTCTCCAAGCAATAATTTTTCGTACCAAAATCTGATCATAATGACTGCCTACACCTTGAATTTTACGTCGATAAATGCAAGATCAAAAGAGTCCTAGAAGATGGTGGAGCCGGTCTGAATATTTGCTCACTAAAATTGGTGAAAGCATTGGAATACTCTAAGAATTGTATAGACCGAATAAAGAAAATCACTATCAAATCTTATGATGATGCTGAGTGTTTGTCTAAAGGTGTAATTTCACTTCCTATAAGAGTTGTCTTAGTAATGCAAGATACAATATTTCATGTCTTGGATATGGCTTTGCAGTAAAATCTTCTCCTTGGTCATCCTTGGATTCATGATATAAGAGCTATTCCATCCACCTACCATCAATGCCTCAAATTTCCACACAATGGCATTGAAATCACTATTCTAGGTGACCTTGATCCTTTTCAGTATTGTTCAAACCTAAGAGGAACTGTTGAATATCAAGTGCTCATCAATTGAGAGGCCTCACCTTCCACCTCATCTGCCACTCCATATCACTACATTGACTCATCTACTCTAATAAAGTCATCCACTCCATTCACCACACCTTCCATGCCTAGGATCCAGATCCAAGACAAAGGATGCAGAGAATATAACACAAATAGTCTCTTTTTCATCAAAAAATTACCTAAATCCCTGAAGTCATATGGAAAAACACATCTCCTATAGCCTAAGGTTATCATACATAATCCTCCTACCACTTTCACTAGATGGGTGAAACTTTCCAAATAATCTCTAGATGATCATATCCTTACATGGTTGTACAAAGAATAAGAAGACACTGAAACTAAAAGGTTGTTAGTTGAACATATCCAAAAGGGTTCCAAATAATGAAGTGACAAGGATATGATGGAGACAGTGGTCTTGGCTTAAATAAACAAGAAATGATGGAACCCTTGCACCCTCCTAAGTTGATCAAACATCAAGGGCTAGGGTTCATACCTATAAAAGTGACTATCTAAGGTATCAAATTACCTTTGAATGAGGTTGCTAATGATTCAGATGAGATCGAGACATATGATGACCTTTGGGATTTTGATGTTGATTCCAATGAATATGAATGGGATTCCCTATCCTCCACCACATTTATGGACTTCATTCAAATTCTTACAATTGGTTCCTTGCTAAGCCTACCAAGCCCTCATCTAGAAGCGCCTTTGAATAGAGAAGAATGGATCAAACACTTTTGGGAGACTATTGACACTGCCTCCTGGGAACTTGATGACTCTACTTCCATCTTTACCCTATCTTCCTACACCATGAATCTTGATAGCACCGATGATGGCTTACCCGTTGTCTATCCCCAACTCATAGATTGGGATCAACAAGACCCACCAAGTTTGGATACTTTCAAGAACGACGAAGCCATAACTGAGTTTTTGGGACTTCGTGAAGGAATGCCTAGTGGGATAATAAGGTTGGATTTTCCATAGAAATCAACTAAACAACATGCTTTGGTGAGGCTTCCCTATCCTCTAGTCGTAAAAGTAAAAATGACAAAGGTAAAAAATAAGAATAATAGGTCTTCAGGTGAAAGCCAAAAGGTGCCTGCTAATTGTGATAAAGTAAAAATAAAGGATGTATCTAAAGGTGAAAACCTCCTTGAGGCAACTAGGGATGTAGGATTGGACTATCTCCCAATAGATCAAGAGAGATTGTTGTTGCTAATAGAAGAAATAAAAGAGGTGAATATTGGAACAAAAGATAACTCCAAAATCATATAGTTAGCAACATCTTTGATCGATGAGGAAAATCCTGAGTTCACAACATTCTTTGCAGAAAGATAAGTCCATTTTTCTTGGTCATATGTTGACATGCCTGGATTGGATCCCGAATTGGTTTTACATCACTTACCACTACTACCTAATGCTAAACTAGACAATCATATGCTAACAAAAATGCATCCATAGATTTCATTCCTTGTGAAGGTGGAATTGAAGAATCTTCTAGATGTTGGATTCATTCATTCTATTGATTACACAGATTGGATATAAAATCTTGTTCCTATCACCAAACCAAGTGGTCAAATCAAAATCTACATATATTTTAGAGACCTCAACAAATCTTGTCCCAAGGATGATTTTCCTCTACCAAATATTCTCATCATAATAGACCTCATAGCTATATATGAAATTCTATCACTTATGGATAGATTCAAGGGTTATAACTAGATAAGAATTGTTATTGAAGATCAATGTAAAAAAAAATTCACATGTTCTTGGGGAGCTTTCTATTGGAATATGATGTCATTTGAATTGAAAATTTTTAGAGCCACATATCAGAGGGAAATGACTATAATTTTTCATAAATATATGCATGTGCTTATGGAAGACTATGTTGATGACATTCTCTCTAAATATATGAAATGAAGTTGAAACTTAGCAGTATTGGATAAGATTTTCACACGACTGGAAAAATACCAACTCAAACTAAATCCAAAGAAATGTGTTTTCGTGGTCCAATCAGGAAAATTATTGGATAGATAGTCTCACGTAGAGGAATGAAATTTGATCCCACAAAATTCAAATCTATCTTAGAAATTCCACCACCAAACAATATCAATCAGTTGAGCACATTACAAGGAAGACTATAGTCAATTCACAGATTCATTGCTCAATTAGTAGAAAAAATCCACCCATTCAAATATCTGTTAAGAAAAGGCATTCCCTTCAACTAGATAGAAAAGTGTCAAGAAGCATTTGATCAGATCAAAAATTATCTACTGACTCTGCCAGTCCTTATGCCTCCAATTGATGAAAATATTTGATATTATATGTGACAACAACAACATCAACATTGGGGGAATTATTAGCACAAAATGATAATGATGGCAAAGAGAGGGCTATATATTACATCATTCACACCCTAGTTGGATATGAGTTGAACTATAGTCCTATTGAGTGAGCATTTCTAGTAGTGGTATTTATAGAACATAAACTGAAATATTACATGTTGAATCATAAGACAAAACTGTTGCCAAAATCGATCCTCTAAAATATCTTCTCAACAAAGTAGCACTAACATGCAGACTAGCTAAGTGGGTTATGATGCCAAGTGAATATGACAGAGTACGTAGTTCAAAAAGAAATAAAAGGACAAGTGATAGGAGATCAAATCATAGATGCCCTCATAAAAGTAGATCATCCTTTTATATTTGATTTCCCAGATGAATCAATCTTTGTTATAGACACACCAACTACATGGAATTTATATTTTGATGGATCTTACACAAGTCATGGTTCAAGAGTTGGAATTTTTTTCATCACACCTCAAGGAGATTATATTCCCAAGTAATTATGAATATCATTCTCGTGCATTAATAACATAGCAGAATATGAGGCATTGCTATCAGGACTCCGAATAGCAATAAAATTGAAAAGAAAGGATCTTCAAATCTACGGTGATTCCTAGTTAGTGATAAAGCAATTCAATGATTATTATGATACTAAGGATGAGAAATTGATTTCCTACAAGCACATGGTGGATATTTTTGTAGTGTATTGAAATTTATACCCTTTCATTTTAACACTTGCTTGGGCTCGCGTTGCTTCATTTATGCTCATTTATGGCTTAATTGGTCCTATTTTGCATCCAAAATCGCTATAAACTATATATTTTTATGGTAAATCTAGACAAACATAAAAAGATAAATGATCATTTAATGTTTCCATCTGTGTCCCTGATTTCTGGATTGGGACTAAAATGCCACCTTGCACGTCTTTGATATCCATGGGTTATAGGATCCTGATTTTGAAACCATCTAAAAAGGTCCCTTTTTGGAGTCAGTGCCCTGAGATTTGAGCCTTGGGACTGAGATGCCACATAGGGTGGCTTAGTCCTCCTAGGCTTAATTTTAGGGTCTAATTTTAAATCCGGGTAGGATTTAGCCTCCTTTAATTAATGATTTCATATTTCATCTTGTTGTGGTATAATTTTGGGATATTAAGCATGAATACATATAAATATAAGGTTTCCTCACTCATTTTTCATCTAAGCAAGTTGTCAGAGCATCTATTCTAGAAAAATTGAGTCCACAAGACCATTCAAGAGAAATTCATCAAGTATTTGGAGCCATCATCAAGATTCAAGCATCATGTAAAGGGTTTAGTGCATACATTCATGTTGTTGAACCAAGATTGTGGATGTAATGTTGAAGATATATTTGCAACCATTATTTGCATTATATCCAAGGATCTGGGATCTACATTCTTCATGGCCACTACATGGTAGATTGCAGATTTGCTTCAAAAGACATCATCCAAGGTGATATCATTTTCATATTTCATATTACATGCTTCATTTCATAATTTGGTTTAATTACCAACAAGGGGTTTGACCAAGGAAAACCCCCATTCACTAATAATCAACAAGTTTTCCCCTTCTTGTCTATTTGTCTGTTTGTAGATCTAGGTTGAAGACTTGAAGATCACTTAGAGTGCAAAGTTGTTAAAGTTGCAAATTTGCATTGCAAAGTTATCTTCACATAAACTCACCTATAGGTCTGATCCGACTATTTCAAAACCTAAGATCTGAAAGGAAGCAAGTGAAGATCTGGGAACTCAGGACCACTTTCATACTTTTCAACACTTTAGAGTGGGAATAATACACCATCTTGGGTGTCTCAATTCTCTCAAGCATATCTTTCAGAGATTCTTTCAGATTTGGTTTCGACATCCAAAGATTATGTGTTTGCCCCGAAAAACAACAATGAGACTAATATACCATCTTGGGCATCTTCATCCTCTAAGGAATATTTTGAAAGCTTCTCTCCATTTCAAAAATCCTCATTGCATCTCCAAACTTCCTAGGTACACATACCCTAACTTGGCATTGCTTGTTTTCTTATTTGCATCTTTCATTTAGCTAATTTTAGGTTGTTTACATATCACATTATATTTTCCAACATTGTCTTTTCCAAGCATATGCTTGGTGGTGAACCCCTTAAAGTTGAAAATAACCCCCTCATATGTCCTCCTAATTGTGAATTGACTCACCTTGAGAGGTTGATAGTAAATCCAATTAGGGTTCTTAGGACATAATTGAATGACCTAGATAGAATAGGAAAGACACCCCCTTTTCCTATTTTATCTATGGTTCAAGTTTCAGAATATACTTTGATAATGTTTCTTTTGAACAAATCCCAAGAATCTAGAACAAAGCAATTGATGCAATGACTACTATTAGATCTCTCTTGGACATTTCTAATAATTCTTTGCAATATGAGTTCTTGGTAGAACATCTATTGATCCCTGTGTTTGATACCCTTGAAATAGAACTTGTGTGTGAACTTGTTGGTCATGATTCACCTTGGTACAAAGAAATTTATGCCTATTTTCATGACCAAATTATACCTCCTAACTTGTCCCTTAATGAATGCAAGAAATTTATCTAACAAGCATCTAACTATTCCATCATCAAAAATATCCTTTATTGTCATAGCCTAGATAGTACCCTCCTTTGATGTCTCGACTTAAATGAAGCACAAAATACCTTACAAGAGGTACATCATGGTATATGTGGAGCTCACTCTATTGGTCCTACCTTAGCCAAAAATCTCATGAGAATGATATATTATTGGCTTATAATGGAATGTGATGCCTATCACTTTGTGAAGAAATGCCACCAATTCTAGATTCATGGATATCTTATACATGCACCAACTTAGAAATGGCACCCCCTTACCTTGGCATGACCATTTTCTCAATGGGGACTCAACCTCATAGGAAAAATCCATCCCACCTCTTCCAATGGACATAAGTTTATCCTTGTCACTACTTAGTACTTTATAAAATGAATCGAATTCATCCCATTGACTTACATCACTAGAAAGAAGATATCCAAATTCATCTTGAATTACATCATTTATGGTTATGGTATCCAATAGTCCATCATTATAGATAATGGTCACCCTTTCAAAAATCAAGATGTTTGTGAGCTTTGTGATAAATTCCATATTCAACATCATTTTTCTACTCCATATTTTCCACAACGTAATGGTCAAGCTAAGGCATCTAATAAAACTATCCTAAAAATATTAAAGAAGATTGTCAATGACATTGGTCATGACCAGTATTATAACTTAATACTGCTTTATGGGCCTATTGCACCAATATTCACACCCCTATAGCAGCCACACCATATTCCCTTGTCTATGGATCTGAAGCCATACTTCCTATAGAGGTCGAGCTACCATCCCTATGAGTCTCCATACAAGGCTTGATTGATCAAGAAGAATACCATGTATCTCATCTACAAGAGCTTGAGTTACTAGATGAAAAAGGACAAAATTCTTTGACACATTTGCAACAATATCAGAATCACCTTCATTGTAGTTACAATAAGAAGGTTTTTCCTAAATTTTTTGGCATTGGTGATTTAATCCTAAAGGAAAATCCAAAGAATCAAGAAAAAAAAGAAAAACCTAGGAAGTTTGAACCTAATTGGTTGGGATCGTATATTATCAAAGAAACATATGGATCAAGTGCTTATAAATTTTCTATTCCATAAGGAAAATCATTGTCCGAACCCATCAACAACATGTACCTTCGCAAGTATTACAATTAATTCTTAGAGTATCCCTTAAAAAGTAAAAAAGGAATATTCACCCTAATGAAAACCTAACAAATAGGCATCTTAGTGACAGCAAAAAAATCAAAAAATCAAAAAAATAGTAAATAGAATAATTCATCCAAAAGTGAAAACCACTTTGGTGGTGCTTTGGATAAGTACCATGGTGAAAACCTGACAAACATGCACCATGCGTAGTTGGTCTATGCTCCTCCATCTATTGTCACTCCATTTGGTCCCTTCATCCGTTCACACTCATCCCTCATCCATAATAAAGTTGTATCCTCCTTTCATGGCCTAAAAACCATCGACATTTAGTATCCTTTTTCTCTCATGACCATCATTTGCATCCATCGATCCCCTTGCACATAATAAACTAGTCCTATACCTGATTGGGGGAAATTCCTTGACTTACATCTTCATGGGAAATAACACATGGTGTCAACCCTTTAAAACCTTCAAAATCCATAAAAAATCATAAAATGCCTTGGAAAAATCCAAAAAATCAAAACATCTAAAAATCCAAAAAAAATCATAAAATCATCAAAATCTAAAAAAAAAAAAAAGTCAAAACTTCTAAAATAAAGTCTAACTCTAACTCTGAGTCTAAGTCAATTTTTGTTAGAGTGGTCAAATTATGTTTTTTTTGCATGTTTTCTACATAGGCAAGGCTCATCTTAAATGGGCCCTCGAGACACTAGGTTAGTTCTTTTAGGTTTGTTCAAATAAAATAATGACTCAGTCTTTTGTAGAATATGGAAAAGTCAAATTGTGTCTAACTACAAGGTCTCTGCATGTATAATGTAGGAAATTCCATCAATCGATGAGCCCCCAAGGCCACCTACGTTAGTCCTTTAGGGTTTTTTAATTCTGGTTGTAGTCTTGGTCTGCAAGCAATCATATTTTGAATCAAATCATGAATCAAAAAACAAACATAACCAACAAATCTTTCAATTAATCAATTTTCAAACCAATCAATTATCTTCTCATCAATCAATCAATTTGATCATTGGTCTTATATTAGAATGGGGCATTGGGTCATTTGTCTCCTTTGGTTTTATCTCTTGTCTTTTATTAGGATGTGTCCTTCCCGAGATTAGGCTTTGTCAATTTGGTCATTCACCTTAAGTAGGATGTGTCTATCTTGCAATTAGGTGTCTTGTCAACACTTGTCACTTGGTCAACTTTATCAGATGTGCTCCTTGCCTTAAACATGATGTGTCTTTCCTAAAATTGGGTATTTTCACATCGCTTGGTCATATCAATCAATCTTGTCAACCTTGTCAATCAATCTTTCCTTAATCAAGATGTGTCTTTCCTAAAATCAAGCATAATCAATCAACTTTGCCAACTTTGTCATAACAATCAATCTTGTCAATCTTGGTCAATCAATATTGCATTCATCAGGATGTGTCCTTCTTGAAATTAGGTTTTGTCAATCAATTCAATTTTTCAACTTTTTAATCCTTGTCAAACTTATCAAATCAAATATTTGTCATCTTGGTCGACCTAATCAATCATATCAAACAACCATCTTATCAATATTATTGACAAACACTGTCTCTTTGGTAAACACTTTATTGGTCTAGATTTTTCTTATATTTTTTATTAGTTCTAGGTCATGTTCCTAGTCTCCTCGAGGATGTCCTATTAACATATTTAAAGGGATGATGATGGATCATGGCCTCTTTTCTTTGTTTGATGTCTTTGGTTTGTCTTAGCAAAAAGACTAGGATAATTGGATCCTTAGTATGAGCTGGGGCATTCTTTGTCTTTTAGCTTTGTCTTTTGACTACTTGTCTCTCACAAATGGTCACCTTGCACACCCTGATCTATGTCATACAATGGTGTTTGTGTTCCATTTGTGGTACCTCTTGAGCCCAATTATGATAAATACAAAAATGAAAGTATGAAGTTTGGTCCCTTAAGCATCTCCATCTTCCTTTCCTTTTTGATTCTAACATCCATCCTCTTCCATGCTCACATTTATTCCATCCACATCTTGACCAAGTCTTGTGACACACAAAAAAATATTCCACACATAACCATGTTTGATTGCATCATAGAAGGCACCATCATCATAGACATTATTTTCATATTAGGTCACATGTATTTGCATACAAAAATACAAAAACACAAAATGCATTCATATAGCATTCATCACTATTAGCACCTTATCATATTAGTATTATATTTTATATCACAAACCATTATATCATATAGCATGGAATTTCCCATAATGTTGCATCCCATACATACAATGTCACATAAATAGCAAGATGACATATCATATTCCTTACATTCCTATTAGACATTATCCATCACATCAAGACATGTAGCATTATCACATAAGCATTTTCTCATAACATTGCATTGCATTTTACACATATTGCATCATATTAACAATATTATCATAACATATAACATTAAGACATCATATTTTGCATGAAAATTACATATTTCCATCAAAAAATTTGCATTATCATATAACCATTCCATAACATTAGCATTGCATTACATGAATAAATTTCCATATTATATCACGTTAGGTAATTTCCATTACATTCATTATCCACACATAATAAAAGAACCTATAAATGATTAATGAATAACATCATCTACATTTCATAAACATTAGGTCATCCATATTGCATTTCATAAAAGCATAAAACCAAGCATAAGATAATTATAAAACATGAACATAAAACATCATAGATCATCATTATCATATAGAGTGCATCAACAAACACCATAATCATAGCATGAGTATCCATCACATAACATGTCATCATAAATTCATAAACACATCACAACACATGCCACCAACCGCCACCAAAATCATATCATATATACCACTCAATACAATAGTGTCACATATATAAATGTCAAGATGTGTCCAATAAAAGTGGGTCTCACAGGCTCAATAATGCAATATCAGTGTCTAAGACATGTCAAACATAAAAAACAAGGTGAGCTATCCAGAACTACCTTGATCTCCTATCCTTGGGGCATCCTCCCTATGTGGTGCATCTCAAGGTCTCTACTCTATTGTAGGAGGCCTATCATATGGAGTGTACTTTCCAGTATCCAAAGTCTCACCCTCAGACCTGCTCTATGTCCATCTACTATGGGTCTTGCTCTGTGACCTACCCTGTGAACCACTATCAATATCAGAGAATGAAGGCTCTCTCCTCTTAGGTGGTACTAGTCTCTCATATAAGTCCTTGTATCACTAACTAGATCTGCTAGCCCTAACATACTCTCGTGAAACCTTAACAACAAACCTGCTGCATGTAGCTATGAAATATATCATCCACTAGTTGGTCTACTAGTGACTAATAATGACTAGATCCCTCTCCACTTAAAATGCATCCCTCTCGGGCTTAAGGCCATCTCTCTCATCTATCATTGTCCTCAGCTCCACCTCCAATTCTTGTATACACACCTGTAGCACAAATATCCCCTGCTTAGTAGTCCCATCATCTACTTGACCATCCTTCCCCACATCTCCCATGATGATCCTCTCACAAAGGATCTGCTCTTCCTCATCCATCTCAGCCTCCTCCTCTCCCCTGGCCTCCACCTCCATCACCTTTGGCTACACCACCTTTTCATGTTACTCTCCTTCCTATACCAACACCTCTACTACCGCCCTAACCTTCAACTGATCCTCCTCCATCTCCTCCTCCTCTTAGATAGGTGGAAGCTGTCCAGCCTCCCGTTGCTCTCCATCCCTCCTTCGTCTATGATGGTCTCCTCCTCACCCTCCTCGTCCTCCTCATCCATCACCCCCATCATCCCCCCATCCTCCTACATCTCCTCATCCTCCTCCATCTCCCTTTCCTCTGTATCCTCCATCCCTACCACCTCTGCCTCCTCGCCAACCTCTCACACCCCTGACTCTATGCTCTACTAGCATTGACTATTGTGGATCTGTAATTGGAATGGGTCTATGTACTAACCACCAAGCATCATACTCTATTGTAGTTCCTATTTCTTCCTCCCCAACTTACGACTCCCAATGTAGTGCTTGCATGGAATCTATCTCCTACTTAGTTGTAGTGATCACAATTTGTGGACCCTAGGGGTGCACCTCCTGTGATGACCAACCATACTCTATTGTGCCAACTAGGACCCCATATTGCTCAAAAAACTACCATCTAACCCTCTTTGGAAAGTACATTTCAATAATGTGTTGGAACTGCATTGTCCACCCAATAAAATACCTGGGTTGTCAACACCAAGGCAAGTGGTCATCCTCATCTATCCATAATTGGTAGGTCTTGTATGGTCTCTAAATTAAGCTCACTTATATGTCTAGACAATGTTTCTAGTAAACCACATCTCCGATATGTATCTGAATCCATACCCTCTAATATAGATAAGCGTATGGTGCACTACCCACTACTTGTCAAACCACTAGTGGCCAGAACATTGCTATGTGTTCCTACACCCAAATAGTCAACAATGTCACTCCACAACTCATACATTGTCTTCCTCTATAAGCAATATCATGTAACTATAAATAAACAATTCCCAACAAACATGGGCCCCATGCATAGATAGTCCCTGAAGCAACCATCAATCCGAGTACCTCTCCCCATCCCACGAGGAAACTATGCCCCCTATGATTGGGAATCAACACTCCTAATATCAACACACATAACACGTAGTAAAATCAGTCATATGTCTCCGCCAGGGTCTCCCATCAGATCTCATATCCCTAGATCTCAAGCTTTGTATAATCATCTATCTTATACGAGTCATACAATTCTTGTAGCCCCTGCGCTAGATCATATCGCACTCGCTCCCTGCGAATGGGTAACCTCAATATCCTATATACATCCTCTAGGGTGACTATCACCTCCCCTATCTACAAATGGAAGCTTCTCATCTCCAAGTGCCACCGCTCTACTAGTAATGTCAGCATCCCCCTATTTTCCCTAATCATGGGCATATAGGTCACATAGAATAGGTCTAGGTCCTAAAGTGCCTATCGCTCATCATTACCTAACTGGTTTCGCTGTTGAAACAATTTTTTTCTTGACTCATGAGTATATAGCGAAGGTAGCTGCTCTTGAAATCACCATGCAACCAATAATGTCAATCCTAGACTTTTAGTTGACAACCAAAACCTAGTTTGACCATGTCAAAATTTCCTATTTTGGGGCAAGTTTTTCACTAGCCAATTGTGTTGTAATTTAAAAAAATGCATCGCACTAATTTATAACCGGCTCACAACTACAATTGTGTTTATCTCCCAACATATGCCTCACTTTGTACAACACCTACATCACACCCAGTCATTTTTGTGCTTCCCGACCGCATATGTGGCTCAAAAATTTAGTTGTGTCACACCAATTTATGTGTCGCACTACAAACACATGTGCCCCTAACCTAGTGCAATTGCATCGCATCAAGACAATTATGGTGAACTTCCTATTGAATTCATCAAACGTGAATTCAATTTCATCACAAAATTTTGTGATGCAATTGGCTACTAAATTATTTCCTAAGCTAAATACACGTAAAATGAAAAAATGAAAAGTTGGGCTAGTAGTGCATACCCGAGGGGATGCTCCCTCTAGACGGTGGCAACTAAAAATCCTATACATGTGGTGGGTGGCCTCTAGAGTAGGTGACATTCTCATTAACTAATCACATTGAGTTCTCAATATTTCTAAATTTGGATTGTGAAAATGACCCTTTTTACAACTCAAATTGCCATTTATAGGTTCAAAATTAGGGTTTTTGACCTACCTTGCCTACTAGTCACACCTTTCGAAGCCCTTGAACTTGAATTTTACTTGTTTATCACTTTTGAAACTTGATTCGATCTTCACCATCACATTCCTAGTCATTCGTTTGTATTATCAAGACAATTTTCCAAATTTTTGGATTTTTTTTTGAAAATCTGTCAAATTTTCCCAAGGGGGCATACCTATAGCTTGTCGTCATTGGGGCACATTGGGGCATGATCTAAAACTATTTTTCATTTTCACTCTTTGACACAATGACCAAATTACATTATGTCAAAGAGAGGCAAAATATAGACACTAAAAAATGTCCTAAGTCTGCGAGAGTCATTTTTCTTGGTCTTCGTCCTCCGATAATTGAATAATTTTAATTATCTAATTATCCTTGACCATATTCCTCTATTAATTAAATAAATTTTAATTATTTAATTAATTAATTTTCTAATCTTTATTCTATCATGATCAGTTAAAACAAATTAATTACATTGCTAACACCCCCTTTCTTCAATAATTCAATAAATCATTATTTATTTGATTATTTATCTTTTTATCAGTTGCCTATTGACCTTTTGCATTCTTCTATATAATTAAATACTTGTCAAGATTATTTAATTATGTGGCATTCCTCTCCCCTTTAAATAAATAATTCAAATTAGTTATTTAATACCAAATTTCTATCCATCCTATTTAATTAAATTGATTGATTTAATTAAATGACCATTTTCATTTTTCTCCAAATAAATAATTCGAATGAATTATTTATTTTTCACTTGTCCACTTTCTCCATTTCCAAATAAATTATTTTAAATAAATTATTTATCCCTCCTTTTTGGTAAAAGATTCCTTGTTCATGGCCTTTATTTCTGTCATAGTCATTGAGCATCATATCCATCAACGTCATAGCTCTTCCATGAATGGCATATTCTGGTTGCATCAATCCTCCATTGTTGATCTTGTCATCTTTCTAGAAGATCAAGCTTTGCCCTTCATTTTGTAACCTCCTCATCCATTCTCATTCGTTAATCTTGGAATCCTTCTAGAGGATCGATCACGGTCATCCATTTGAATGGCTATCTATAAAAGAGACCATTATCCTCCATTTTCAACTTAACAACTAATTATCTCCAACCTTCTACTTTCCATTTGCAGGTTTCACACAAGTACTACAACAAATCTGAGGGCGAAGTTGCATAAGGAGAAATAGGAGAGAAAGAGAAGTGATTCAAGATCAAGCATGGAGATTATTATTATTTGATGCTTTTATTTTCCTTATTCTTTCATTATTTCCTCTTGTTTAGGTGTGGTTTCTTAGCTTAGAAGTGTTGGTTATCACTTTTTCTAGGCTAGGATTCATCTAACCCCATCTTACAAATGTTTTTGCATTTCCAGAGATAGTTTTTATGATTTTTCTCATGCTTTATGTAAATAGGCATTGAGAGTTTTACATGTCATTTTGTACTCATGCAACTACATGTAAAAATGAAGACGCCATCCTATAATCTTGGACATCACATTGAATAAGTCAAAATTTAGTTATTTTTTTCCTAGAATAACCCTTAGCTCTCACCTATAAATAAGATGGAGCTCTATTGTATTATTTACCTTTAATATATTGCAACGAATTGTTGCCAAATTGTATAACAATTTTGAGACTTTGAGTTCATATTGTCATACTATATTCAATCAATAAAGAAGGAAAACTTGCATACAAAATTTATGTCAGGATCAATTTCGAATGAATGTGAATGTTTTTACATCTTTCACATTGATTTATCCTATTATATGATTGGGTTAGTGGTGTTTTATTAATTGTGATTAAAGGGCATTCAAGCTGGATTTATAGACTTTATGCAATATCATTACTTGGGATCGTGTATGTGTTTTGGATATCTTTTTGGTGAATGATATTCAAGACTGTGTTCTTGAAATTATTCATTCTATTTGTGGATCTATTCATGGAGTGGGTTGAAAGACTTTGTGCTTCAATTTGCATCACTAGTTACTAAAGAAATCATCATTGAAGACAATAAAAAGACTTTGTGCTTTCATTGGTTTTTCGGTTATTATTTTTGTTATATTGGTATTCTTAGATTATGCTTTGAAAATTTAAGAATATTGGAATTTTTTTCTTTAGTTATTACTTAGAGTTGAAGAGCATCACGAAGTAACAACGTGAAACATTATAAACACATTCTCTGAAAGAAGAGAGAATTATGAATGTAACACACCCCATGGTTAAAATAGTATAAATATTGTTAAGTCTAGAATAGTTTACTTTCATTTTTGTAAGGAGTAAGAACGGAGCCTCACCTTTTCAAGAGGAGATATTTTATCTCATAACAATTGTGGCTGAAATTCGAGTTTTGTAATCCATAAAGGGATTATAGAATTTTCACCCAACAAGGTGGAGGAGGTAGAAGCTCAACACAAGTCTCACATGAACCAAGGTGGATGATGGAAGTACATGTAGGTTCAAGTGACCAAAATTCTCCTTAGATATTTGATCCACTCTAGATGCATGAGATCAAAAACCATTCAATGGTATTGCAAGCTAATATGGAGAAAATTGTGAGAAGGCATACAATCAAGATGCGTGATCAACTCTCCCAACTACAATAATATCGATACTACTTAATTCTATAATAAGAATTAAAATAGGCATGAAATCCATTATCTTCCCTATCCCACTATGTGTAATTTGATAGATATAAAGGAGATTGGATTATAATGAAGGGACATAAAGGACATCATAAAATGTGCCATCATAAATATCAATATAACCTTTCCCAAAACCACTCTTATAAGTATTGTTCCTCATTAGTATATGTGGTGAGCTACGAGGCTCATATAAAGACAACATACCTGATTTTGAAGCCATTAATTGGATTGAATATTGATGGTTGCAAAGATTTCATGGTCTTTCATCTTGTCTATTATTCTTTCCACATTAGTTGACCCATATTGTGAAGGTGTAGAAGAAGAGGATGTACAAGATTTCATAGATGAAAGAAACTAAATATGATTCTTTAGTGGAAGGTGTTTCAACTCATCCATATACTTTTTGTAACACTAATTCTCATCATGTCCTAGCTATATTCAATATGAACATTTTTTCTCCTTAAATGATTCCTCATTCAAAGAGGAAGAAGAGAACCCAAAAGTATCTTGTCAATTTGATTCCCTTTATTTCTCATTATTCTTAGAATCCTTGTCTTTCTATTTCTTTAGTTTTCTATTACATTTTTTGTCTTTTCCTTATGTTGTAATAATAGCCTATGGTTTGGAAGACTTCCATTTTCCCATCTATGCCAACTTTTCCTACTCCCTAGTTAGTGATGTAGAAAAATCATCAAGTGAAGGCATTGTAAATATACTACCAAGGGCATCTCTAGTAGCAGAGAAGGTGGAAACAAAAATTGAATAGTCAAGACCAACCTTGGAAAAGATTCAAAAATTCAACAAGGAGTCTTATTTGTCAATACCACTCTATATCAACTACAATTTAAGACACTTGAGTTTGGTTAAGAAGTCTTAGATGATGCCAAGATTTATAGGATTCAAATTGATAAGTTCATTCTCTAGTCGAAATCTTGTAAAGGTATCTTGTGAACTGGATTGTGTTGAATGCACAAGACAAATGAGAGGGGGGTGAATCAGTTGTACATTAAAACCTTAAAAACCCTCATTAACATTTAGATCCACATCAACTTCAATAACCTTTAATCAACTAGAATTATTTATCATGAAAGCAAATAACTGAAACTAAAACACATCAACACCATGCACTAAAGAACACCATATTTATGTGGAAAAATCAGGAGGGGAAACACCATGATGATAATTAGCTCACAATATAAAGTAATTACAACATAAAATACAATAGGCTCACTATCGGAGGGCTCATTTCCTAAAATAAAGAAGGGCTCAGTTCAAATGGCTCACTTCCAGATTATAGAAAAGAAGAAAAGAATATTGTTACAATGATAAATCTATCTCAATGAAATATAAAAGTCCACCCCATCATTACCAACACATTCATAGCATTTTTGAAGATTTTATACACCTTTTGCTCACTGTTTCTAGTAGTCTAACTCATTAAAGCTCACATTGCACTTCACAAATTTTTACTTCACACCTCTACAATTTCCATCACACTCTACAAACAAATATTCCATCAACACAACACTTATTTATACCTTCTTTAACCTTGAAAACATTCTCCAAGGTTGGCTATGCACCTCAACCTTGCAAGTTCAAATTAGGTTGACACTAAAAACCTCTCATGATGGAAATGAATGAAGGTGTACCACATCTCACCTTAAATTAGACCTAAATCCATTCATACATGCCACGCCATGCTTCTACAGTTATATAAGAAAATATGGAATTATTGTAAACACCCAAGGTAGGTCGAACCTAGGTAAACACCATTAAATAGTTAACCACACACTTACTTTGAACAAAATATGAATTTTGAACCACACAAAACTTGAAGTCAATTTAGAATATTCCACAAACATCCTAAAATCCAACAAGTTCCTTCACAAAATATTTCACCTAAAGAACAAACTCATATTGTACACCTAGTTAACCTTCCACATATTGTAACTCAAGAAATCAAATTGTAGAGTACCAAACCATGAACAATATCAACCAAAGGGAGATATGAAACTTATCAACACACTTCTATAATCGCAAGACCAGAAGACAAATTGTGGATAAATGTGGAGCAAAACCATTTCTCCCAAACAAAATTACAATGCACAGTTCACACATTGGTGAACACAATTTTTTATTCATAATGTTTTTTTCATAATGATCCAGACCAATAAACTTTATATATAACACCTATGAAAACCTCTAATCAGCATATCTAAACTACACAAGAAGATCTTCAACACAAAAGAAATGTGAAGTAAAACTAGAACACCACTTTGTATGCCAAAACACCTCTACAACACACTGTCTCCTCTTTTATTCAAATTTTCTCAAAAGAACTTAGAAACCAAGAACACAAACAAATTCCCATCATCTTAAAAAATTACTCAACACCTCCAAACCAACTACAACACAAATAACTCAACCATACACATGCTGATCAAAGAAACACTAGAGGTGAACACTAGTAATACTTACTAATGACGACATAATGAAACTAGTCAAAGCATTATCACAACTTTTCAAGCATCACCAATTGAAAATAATAATAATAATAAAATAAGCGTATTGAAATCAATGACAACACAAACTACTCATACTTGGAACAATAAGGACTTTAATTGAGTCTAGATTTGATTGGGTGTAGTACAAGGTTCAATGCAAAATAAAAGATCAAGAGACATAGACATGAATAATTTTCTTAAATCCTCATCACACCTATTAAACCATTTTATCATCCCTACAACTTTGTTGGTTCAAGTTATGTAGCCATAGTCACTCTATATAACTCTTATTTCTTCAGATGTATCCACAATTATTCTTTTTTCCCATAGTACTAATTGTATGGTATGAGTGGAGTGTTGTGGGTTAGATACATGATGTTTAAATGATAAAATATAGAATTTAAAATAGAAACCTAATATATAGACCCTCATAAAATAAGAAAATAACCTATTGATGTAAAAATATTAACCTTGTTTTCATACTTTTCAATAAAGTAACCAAAAAGAGAAAATCTAATTTTAGGTGAAAATAGAAGGTACCTAGTAATTTTTTGAAAAAAATACTAAGATCTATGTAGAGGGATAAAATATCTGTTTGATAGTTGAAGAGTCATAAAAATATGAGATTTGAGGAAACATTTATGAGTCTCTGAGTGAAAACAACTTGAATCGACTTCGAAGCCTTGCACAAATCACCAATAGAAGATTCTAGAAAATTTAATAGCACTATTTGATCAAGCTTAGAATAATCCTTTCAGTAGTATATGGTTTACTAAAAACAAAGTTCAGAAATCCAAGTTATATGAAATTTGTAAAAAGTGCTCCAATTTGGCCTATGAAAAATAGGGGCTAAAATAATTGGCCCTTGATCTTGTGTAGGATTGTCACCAAGGGTTCAGGTTTAGGTTCTAGTCCCTATATATCCATGTGAATGTGACAGGGGCTAATGGTGCAGACAAGGGAAAAGGAAATGTAGGTGAGAAGGTGGTCAAAACTAGTGATGCCACCAATGTTTAGGCAGCGCCAAAGTTTTTCACCAAAGAAACTATTCCAACAACTACTAGATAAAAAGGTTGGTTGCTAAATTTTTATTTGATGCCCATAAAACCTTTAAAAAATGCTAAAAATTAATGATGTCACCTATATGGCTATAGGCACATGATGCAATTCTTAGCCCATAAAATTAAATTTTATCAATGCTACTGTATGGATCACCATAATTCTATGAAGGATTTACAAAAAATAAAGAGAAATAAGGTGCAATATATGATACAATATGCTGTATAGATCTGTATCCTTGTAATAAATTATTTTGACCTCAATTTTAGCACAAAAAATATCCCTTAATTCAACTACTTAGATTTTGCAAAACAGTATTCAATCCTTAGGTTTTTGAATGTTTTGGATGTAATCACAAGGTTTATTTTTCTCTAGGATGTGCCAATTTTTTCTCAATGATGGATCTCTCAAAATTTGAATAGGAATGTACAGATTGGATGCACTAATACCATGTTAGATTGGATGGTGAACCTTATAGCTCCCATAAATACTCTGCAAGAAAATAACCTATCACAAAGAGAGATAAAAGAAACTAGTTTTCTCAACAACCTAAGAAATTATATTGATCCATTAACTTGAATGAATCATGAATCCTTATGAACAAGAAAAAAAGAACCATAGATCAAACCCTATGAGAGGATTATATTAGATTAAGAAAAGTATCCTCATCTTATGTTATGAGACTACATGACCTAAAAATAGCTCAATATATTAATACTCTTTTTCCTAAGTTTAACTTAAGTTCATAAAGTAAAAGGGGCTTAATAATTAATTAATTAATTAATAGGTTATTTTCCTACTTTCTCTAATAGAACTCCTTGACCCTTCAAAAGATCATTGGGAAAAGTTAGATACTCATGTTTTTCATTTTTTGCTATATATATAGATTATTTGTTTTTCTATTTTGATGTTTTTGTTTTTAGTGGAGATATTTTCTTTTGTATATCTCATACCTCATGGTACTAGTTCATCCTCTTGGTAGGATAGTTCATTATAAAAGAGTTATGGCCCTTTTAGAAAGAATTTTTATTAACTTAACTAAACATATTAGATCCATTTTAGAAGCTTATAAAATTTATAAAAATAAAGTATATAATTGTATGACCCATCATGCATAAGAATTGTGCATTTAAAAACCTTTGAATCTTTCATCATGAAAGAAAAATGGAAATTTTGTTCATGCATAATTCATAAGTATAGTTGACTCTATTGAATATGCATATGTTTATCCAAGCTTATCAACAAGTTCATATAATCTTAGTGAATTAGTTGAGGAAGTTGTATCCTATAATGTACATAGATTACATATGAGTATTTTTTTTAATTCTTTCATGTTTAGGTGTGTCCATCTTCTCCCTTATAGCTATTTATCCTTGTGTCAAATCCTCTCCTATTTTTCCATTCTATGGGTAGAAATTGGACTCTATAGCATAATAGATAACGGACAAATATTTTTCTAGAGATTCTAGGTTCTTCATGCATTTGTAAGGTTATTTTTCCCAATTAGAGATAGTTTTTATCCCTATTTTTTCACCTTGGTAAATATTAAAGTTTTCAAGCTTTTCAAAATGACATATCATTAAGTCAATCTCTTGAATTTTTTTTTTATCTTCCAAGTTTCTTATGGAGTCTCATTGTTGCCTCAAATTGATTAAAAAAGAAAGTTAATATATGGATCATGAATTATATTTGTAAGTGTTCCTAATCACTTTTAAGTGTCAAATTCCCTATCAAGTAAAATAGTTAATTTATGGATGTAGTAAAAAATAGTTTGTAGCCAAGTTTGATCTCTTGAAAGCATCACAATGTTATTTAGATTGAGTAGAAATTTTCTTATTAATATGGCATATATTTAGGTGAGAGATATGTGTTTCTAATTTACATTGAAAAGTATATCATCTTAAGGTATGTATTAGAATATTGATTTCTCTCATAGAATGCAGTTTCATAAATAAGTGAACTTTTTAGATGACAAGTTCTAAGGGACTCTCTATGATATTCAATTATATTGGTTCTAAGATAGTTTAATTCTAAATATAAATTTTAGAATCATAAATTATCACCATTGATAATTTCACACTATATTGACACCCTATTTTGCATATACGATTAATTATATTTATACATTGATGATTTTGGGTCTAGATTGGGAAAATACATTTAATTCCCCTCCATCCCTAATTTTTGGGGCCAAAAAAACCTACACACACGTGAGGGAATGTTGCAAGGTGTGCACCCTTGGTCTCCTTGTGTTGTGAAACACAATTATTGGGTTCATGACATGGTTTAACCACCTCCCGTGGATTCATTAACTCTAGTAGGTGTATCAAAAATTAACATGTCGATATTTTGGTGAAACGACAATTATCTGTGCAACAATTGGTATCAAATATTTGGTCACGGGTTCAAACCCCTCACTTGTGCTAGGGGATTTTTGTAAGGTGTGCACCCTTGGTCTCCTTGTTTTGTGCAGCATAGGGCTCAGGTTTGTGACATGGCTTAACTCTCTCTCATGGATTCATTAACTCTAGCAGTTGTATTAGGCATTAACAAGTTGATATTTTGGTGTAATGGAAACCATCTATGCAAAAAGGCACCCTAGTCCTAAACTCATGCTTTTTAAATATTTATCAGTTTAGACAAATATAATTTTTATTTAATATTGCATCACTTCATTCATGATAAATATTAGTGTATCTTCAATTTTAGAGTATTTATCTTAAAATTTGATTATTACATGTGAGCATACTATTCAAAAAATTTGTGGCATGTTAACTAGATCACTATAGCATTTAATTATATTATATCAAATTTTCACTTAGTTTAACATGTGACACTTAGTCAAAATCTTGCATTTAATTAAATAGTGATATTTAACTATTTAGTTAAATCACACCATTTATTTACATATATCAATTAGATCATTCTTGTATTTATTAAATATTAGTAATAATATTGTTTAATAGATCACAAGTGTATTAAATTTGTTATATATGGAAATGTAATGCATGTTATAAATAAAAATCACATGTAGTACTAAAATAATTGAAGTAAAAAACGTATATAACAAATAAAAGATGCTCACATGTATATATATCATGGTACTCATATACATCCTCATATCACCACAATAACAAAATTTAGTGTATCATATAAAAATCATATCATCATCCTCTGGGCCTATGGTTGTCAAACTTCTCAAAGCCTAGCAATGGTGGTCAACATGAGACTATAGATCATGAGTGGCTCCTAGAGCTACTTCATGCCAATACAATCCTGATCTTACCTCTAAGCGCAACATTAGCTCAATTTCTATTGTATGTTATTGTTGGAATTGGTTTCTCTTTGCTTGTACCCTACCAAACTCCTCTCATAGGAATTCTCGCATCTCTCTATTGGTAGGAGCTCACATGTTCTAAACTCTCATCTCCTTATACGTAGCTCTAATTTTTGATATAGGCTAAAAAATGTTTGCATGATGCCCTACACTCTATGGCGGCCTATGCTCAACTTACACTAGATAATGTAGCCATAAAGTCAATCCAATGTTGGGTACCAAATACAAAATGTGAAAAACATAGAATAACATCAAATAAAAACATCATAAATAAAATTTAAATATAGCATCTAGTAGATTATAAATTAAAGCACTAAAATATAATATCATATTACCTAGATCACCAAAACAACAGTGGAGATCTATGTAGTCAACTCTTATGGCCATATCTAGACTCTATCCTAAAGTTGGGGGCATGGTATTTGATGCTATGCTCATAGCTGTGTAGTTTCTCAGGTATGGTAGGCCATGCTCATGATACATGAAGATGATACCTAGGTATCTCCTTGGGGGCATCACTAGCCTCCTCCTCCTACTCCTCTGGCCCTCCTCCTACAATTATTTTTGGCTACTTATCCTCCTCCTCATCATGTTCACTTTCATCTCCATTATCATCCTCATCCTCCTTCTAATCCTCTCAATATGATGGTCATGGCTCGGGATCACTAGTAGGATGATCTGTGAGAAATATAGGATATAGACATGCTCTGTCCCATCGCCACATCATTTACCTTAAATACTAGATTTCTATCTTGCTCATCATCATGTGAGTCACTCAGTGTAACATATTTGATGGTGGGACAAGCTATGTCTTGTGGCTTTGCACCACTGCGAGTTGACCTGAGATAGGTTGGTTGAGGGATGGGAACCCATTAAATGTGATAAAACTATCTCATCACTTAATAATAATAGCAACCAACAAATAATCAATCATGTTGCATCCTCACCAACTATCATAACATGCTTGTCTAAGGTTGCAAGGTCCTATAGGGTCTCCAAATTACATTCAGGGCATCTAACCAATTAAATGTAATGTGCTATTGTAATATATCTTTGTACTACCATGGTCCCTTCAAAGGATAACAAAAGGATCAAGTATAGGTCCATGTTACCTCTATGCAGTATCCTACGAGTCACATGTAAGTGATGTTCTTGAAAACCCAAACTTGAAGGAGTGTGCACATGTCATAAGACCCCATGTCTCATAATGAACAAATTACTTGATATTATAGTACTCATGTTCTAGTATGATTCACCCATAGGAAAATATGGTATGTCAATCCTCCATTACTCATATAGTGTGAATGAGCCCCCCATGTAGGTGTGTAACTCGTCCATCCAGTGGGAATGTCAATGCTATAATAGTAATCATTATCCAATGAATAATAAAAACCTCAATACCTCCATGTAGCAACTATCACAGGTGAATCTAACCCTTTCCATCTTGTGCCATATCATAGTTGATGCACTAGTACTAATTGGATAGGATCTCCTCTGTTGGATACTCCCCTCATCGTGGCTAATAGTCCAATCTTGAATGGGTAGTTGAAGTATGTGGTATGTATCCTCCAATGTCACTATCATCTCTCCCATAAATAAATGAAAGGTAGATGTATTGGTATCCCATCACTCCATGAGTAATATTAACATCTCATCATGGTATCTCATTATAGTCATTGTATACATTCAAAATAAATTGATAGCTCATAAATGATGCTAATCTACAACTAAGAGTAATGGGGTGTGACTGTGAAGATGTGTATTAAGTGGCCTCACAGGTGCTCTTGTGTGTGTGGTGGAACCTATCATTTTAGCACAAAAATAAGATTATCACATTAGTAATACATTCATACATAAATCAAAATAAAGTAGCAAATTACATGTTTTAGAAACTTGTGCCTAGTCAAGGGCACCCATGCTTGTCAGGGGCACTCATGTTTGTCAAGGGTGCCCATGTTGGTTAAGGGTGCCCATGTTTGTTAGGCACACCCAATTTTATACAAAATAATTAAGAAGTATATAAAAAGAGCCCACACCTATAGGGAAAGTGAAAATGTAACATACCTCCTGTAATGTAGAAAATGTATCCCTTGGACATTTTCACATTTAATTGAGTCTTTTTTGTGGATTTTGGCCTAGTTTGGTCCATATTTAATGGTGTAATGTGGTCAACACATTCACATTAGGTCTTGAAACCTTATGAATCAATAAGTATTCTATGATGTCTTGTAAAAGTGTTGTGAATTGTTGTAACCCACTTTCACACTTTTCTAGGACCCTTTCATTATAATTCACTTAAATAACCTCTTTTTCTCAGTTACTAGGCCTTCTTTCAAAGTGTTGTAAAGAGTTGTAACAAACTATCACACTTTCCTAGGCTTTTCATCAATAATTACACCTTTCTGATTCTTTAATTAGTCCCGTTATGCACTTACATGCCTTACTTAAATGTGTTTCAGAGAACAATCCCATTAAGCATCATTAAATGAACTTTAATTCACAACACCTATCAAAATTTTCCTGGTGGGATCAAGTCTCCACCTTGGGCGACTTAGTCCCAGTTTGCTTAAAATCAAAATTATTTTAATATTCTAGCAGTATATCATTCTCTAGACCCTAAGGTCAGGCTGTGATGAGGTATTTTCAAGAAATTATGGAAAATCATGTATAAATAAAGTGTTTTCCCCTCATTTTTGTCGATCTACCTATCTAACTAGTTGTCTATTCATTCAATCAATCAATTTTCTCATCACTCATTTATCTGTAACACCCTACCTAATCTACAATTCAAGAAAGGAAACTAACTACTAGTTTTAGCTAAAGTGAAACTAACTAGTTCACATAATTGAGACTATAAAAGAACATTAACTAACTATCAATCTAGGGTTCCCATTTAAGCCAACTAATGATCTGAAGAAAAAAAATAACTACTTAATATTCATTACCTAAATTTTTAGAATTTCCTTTTCAGTTGAAAGAAATAAATAACTATCTAACTAATCAACTGTAGATTTTAACATATGAACAATTATTTAAAGGAAATAACAATTTGTAGCAACATTGATAATAACTTAAAATGACATATTCATGTACTTGGACTTGCGAGAGAGAAAAAAAAAAATAGTTTGTCATCATCATCATGCTAAATTGCTTGAACAACTTTATCATTGAGAGAAAGAGAAATATCATCAAGGGATTTACCGCCAATCTGAAGACCTTTTGGCCTCCCTGTTTCTTTAACTAAAGAAATCCATCCCTTCACGAGGGAAATCAACAAGGATCACAGTTTATCATCATGCCTCTGAGCCTGGTGTCAAGGACCTATACCACCTAATCAATCCTTCACTATGGGTAGCTCCCAACTAGAAAGATCACACTGACCAGGGGTATATCTGGTGCTTGATAGCTGACAAATGCTTATCCAGCATAGTACCTTGGCCAAGGATTTCTTTTTCATTACTAGCACTCCTGTGCCATCAACACTCTCACCCTTGCTTGACATGATTATTTTTGTCTCAAGGCCTATTTTGCATTAACTGGTTTACTTAGCATTTTCTATTATTCAAGTTTAAATCTTAACCATTATGTTTTATACATGAAAAGAGATTAAATCTGCATTGAGAATTTTAAGACTTAACATTTATACATCCCTTACAGATTCGATGAGCAAAGAATTTTCATAAGATCAACTTCTAAATAAGAGAGAAAAAGAGAGTTTTTTGAGTTCATCTGACGGAATAAGATTTTCAAGTAATTTCTTAATTTTCACTCTATATCTAGTTTCAACAGTATGCCAATTGACAGAGGGTAATTGAATGCAAGAAAAGAATAAGAAGTTCAGGTTCACATAATAAAAAATCTTTAACAAGTTGTTTATCAATTCCTCTTAGTTCAAGTTATATCATAATCATTAAGTTTATATAGAAATAGAGAGTCTTAAATGACATTGAAGATCTTTCAAACCTTACATATTATACACCACATAAGGACTTGGGGTGAGCAAGGAAATCACACTGGACTAACTCAGAATTGAGAGAGTAGAGGAGGAGAAGATTCAGCTTAACCAGGCATAAAATTTCACAGAGAGATAAGTAATTAGTTCAGTCTACATTTTGAATCCAGAGAATATTATCAACAGAGGTATTCTGATGGTAAGAATTTCAAATTGATCAAGCTCTCTTTAAGGAAAAAAATTGAACCTCAGAAAGATAAGAAAGACCTATTTCCTTTTACTTTCAAAAAATCAAGAAAGATCAATGCGTTTTATTTTCTATACAAAAGGATTCAAAATGAAGATGGATTCATCGACACTTTAATTCAATATATAAATATATGGACTCATTTACTTTCCTGAATAAGAAATTCTAATACTTGATAGTGAGCCAAATTCTTTTCCTCAGATAATCTAGTCAAGCTATGATTCCATAGTAGTTCTTCCAACAATGAGAAGTTAGGATGGCATAGTCCAGATCAAGAAGCACCTCTAAAAATTGAAAAATCGAATTCTTTGACCTAACTCAACCATGTTAAGATCAACAGTAAGGTGCCCACATTTTTCAATTGATAAAGATGCTGACGAGAAAGAGGAGAGATGGAGAGTCAAAAAAAACACAAAACTATGAGAAGTGGTTCAGGAGAGTGATTCCAAGCTTTAGACAAGAGAAAAAATGAGCTACGATAGAGGAGTAACGGAAGAATGAAACAAATGAATGCCGAATTCCCAAGATTGTCATCAAAATGCCATTCCCAAAAACTAGGTAGTGACCGATGATAGGAAAGAATGCCGAGAAAGAAGAATAACGAATGAGAGGAGTGAAGAGTTCAATACCCCCAAATAAAGAGCCAAAAAAAATAGGAGCGATGAAAAAGAATGCCTTGTTAAAATAAAATCACCCCCCTCCAAGAAACCTTCATTCTAGATTATAAGAGTCTGCGGCTGCATGAATTCCATCTTGGTTGTTTCCAACATAGGCATGATGGAGAATGGCGGGGAGAACTACTACCACTCCAAACACCAACGACTCCGTCCTCTTCCCGAATTAATTTTGACTTAGAGTCTTATTTAAATTTTCATATTTATATCGAAGGTTTTAGAATTATAGTTATATTTGTTTTTATTAATTAAATATTAAATAAACATTCCAAAAAAATATACGCACCAAGAATTGGTTTGCCCAACTCTAAAGAGAATATTAGTAATAAATATTTAATTATATCTATGATTAAAATTTGACATTTAATAACCCTTTGCAACCTCCTTAAAAGGTGATTATTGATTTATATGTATATATATTTATTAAAAAAAATTACTTGTTTATCGATAATTATATTTAATTATTTATGGAAAAGTTACTACTTCGATACCCTATCTTACATTGACTCGAGGTTTGATGATATAATTGATCATTTGTTAACGAATTGTGGTTAGATCATTGTCAATGTTTAATTAAATGCACATTTAATATATTCACATGAACTCATTTTTTTTCAAAAGTATAAGAAAATCACTCACATATAAAATAACCATTCACATATATATAAGAAATCATTTCCATTATGGTTACATCATGTAAAGCAATTATTTTATTCTCAAATTCATATTCACATGAAAGAAGATACTAGTAACTAACATAATGGCCATAATTCCATTGTCTTAAGCTTGTTCACATTAAAGGGGATGTAACATACTCCTCCCCTTAAGAATCATTGTCCCTGATGATTATTTATTATAAATCCAAGTCTAAAATCATAATAATTATATGTATAGTTTTAATTGTTTTGAAACAGATAAGGAAAATTTTGAAGGATTTCTTCATAATCCTCCCAAATGAAATTTTCCTCTGAAGACTGGTCCCACTAGAACTTGCATTGCATAACCTCATGGTTACGTAAGCGTAACTTATGCACCTTGAGCACTCTAAGTGGATCGATTGTGATTTCCCCATAATCTTGCACCTGGAGCTTCAATAAGAGTGACCTAGTATTCGTCTTGCCTGTCATCAATTACTACATGGATTCTTTATTGGAAGGCTATCTGCTAAGGCGGTAAAGGCTTTTGTTGCTGCTGCCCTTGCTGATTTTTAATAGGGTACCGGTTTGGATAATTCTCTCCTCCACAATTGAAGCATCCCCCTGGTGGTCCTTTCTTTTCCGGTCCTTTTCTTGTATCGGTTTCATCTTGATTATTCTTGTAGCTCTTCTTCTTAAGATTCTGATGTGATTATTTCCATTTTCCCTTACCATGATCCTTATCTCTAATGGATTATTGTTCTTTAGTCTTTGTTCTTGATGAACTGCTTTCTCATAAGCCTCATCCATTGTTCGAGGTGCCAAAACATCTATTGGACCTCCAATGTGGTTATTCAATCCCAAAATGAACTTTCGAACTCAAAATTTTTCATCCTGTTGATATTGAGATACATATTTCAGTAGTCTAGTATATTTTTCCTAGTATTCATTGATGGACAAAGGCCCCTGTCTAAGATTCTCGAAGTCCAAATTTTTTTGATCATAAAACAATTGTGGAAGCCATCTTTGTCAAAATATTCTTACAAAATATTCCCAGATCACATCTGTCACCTCAAGACCCATTTCCACTCTTTTCGTTTCCCACCATGTTGCAGCCTCCCTAACCAACTGGTAGGTTGCCCAGGCAGCCTTGGAGGTTTCTAAGTAGTCTATCAACTCAAAGTCTCTCTCCATCTCAGTTAGCAAAGCTTCCACGATATCTCTTGATGTAGAGCCCTCAAACTTCAGAGGTTTAATCTTTTTCATATCCTTGGCTAATTCATTAGCGAATAGACTCTTTTTATCACTCGAACTTGTATTTTTAGAACTTTCTTCTCATTGGTCACTACGGGTCTCAGACCTTTCCTCATGAATATCAATTTTTTTGTTCACCTTCCTTTGCAGGTTTAGCAAGTGGTTTTGAGTATGACTCATTAAATTCAACAGTTGGTCTAGTTTGGACATGGGGTTATCATTATCTTGATCTCCTCTGAACCCATTTCTAGATTTCTCCATTCCAACGAGGTTCTTGGAGTTAGCTATAACTTATTAGTTTATGTTGGTTTAATTTCCATGGTTTAATCAATAAGATACATAAACAACATTTGCACCAAGATTTCAACATGATAAGCTATCAATTAATTATAGATTTCATTCAATAATGATTACAAAAGATCTATCACTCCCTATGATAGATTGAATTACAAAAGGATTATAAATAACTACCACTCCTTATGATAGATTTGGTTACTAAATGGATAGCTCACTCCTTGTGATAAATCTAGTTACAAAAAGATTATAAATAACTATCAATCCTATGATAGGTTTAATTACAACATTTGGTTACAAAAAAGGAACCTATCATTTCCTATGATAGGTTTTCATTAAAAATAGATTAGGTGTCCAGATCCAGAGGTTGGTTTCTATTTTCAAAAGATTTTGGTAGCCTGATTTTGATTTTTCTTAGGTTCAAAGGGTTGGTTTGTTTCATTTCAGCAAGTATGGTTGCTTTAATGGCTTCCTTACTGGAAGGTGTCCACTTCTTTCTTTCTCACTGAAGTCTCCTAAGAGCTTCAACCATGGTCTCTAAGTCCATAGGAATAGAGCATCTAGAATAATCATACTAAAGTCTGATTTTCCATAGATGTTTGGATATCAAATCTCAGACCTTCTTTCGAGGTTTTTTTCATATCCACATCCTGGAAAAGCACCAAGGGATATATTTTTTTTTTCCAGGTTTGCATGACGAGCCCAAGGTTTAGTGTCAAACCTAGTAGCTCTCATACCATATGTAACACCCTACCTGATCTATAGTTCAAGAAAGGAAACTAACTACTAGTTTTAGTTGAAGTGAAGCTAAGTAGTTTCAGGTGAAGTGAAACTAACCAGTTTCACATAATTGAGAATATAAAAGAACATTAACTAACTATCAATCTAGGGTTCCCATTTAAGCCAATTAACGATCTAAAGAAAAGAACTAACTACTTAATATTCATTAACTAAATTTTCAAAATTTCCTTTTCAGCTAAAAGAAACAAATAACTGTCTAACTAATCAACTCTAGATTGTAACATATGAATAATTTTTTAAAGGAAATAACAATTTATAGCAGCATTGATAATAACTTAAAATGACATATGCATGTACCAGACTTGCGAGAGAGAAAAAGAATATAGTTTGACACCATCATCATGTTGAATTGCTTGAACAACTTTATCATTGAGAGAAAGAGAAATATCATCAAGGGCTTTATCACCCATCTGAAGTCCTTCTAGCCTCCCATGTTTCTTCAACTAAAGAAACCCATCCTTTCATGAGGGCAATCAAAAAGGATCTCAATTTATCATCATGCCTCTGAGCCTGGTGTCAAGGACCTATACCACCTGATCGATCCTTCACTATGGGTAACTCCCAACTAGAAAGATTACACTGACCAGGGGTATATTTGGTGCTTGATAGCTGAAAAATGCTTATCTAGCATAATACCTTGGCCAAGGATTTCATTTTCATTACTGGAACTCCTGTGCTATCAGTGCTCTCACACTTGCTCAACATGATTACATTTCTCTCAAGGTCTGTTTTTCATTAATTGATTTCCTTATCATTTTCTTTTATTTAAGGTTAAATCTTAACCATTATTTTTTATACATGAAAAGAGACTAAATCTGCATTGAGAATTTTAAGGCTTAACATTTATACATCCATTATTGAATCGATGAGCAAAGAATTTTCATAGGATCAACTTCTAAATAAGAGAGAAAAAGAGAGGTTTTCGACTTCATTTGACATAATAATATTTTCAAGTAATTTCTTAATGTTCACCCTATAGCCAATTTCAGTAGTATGTCAATTGACAAAGGGTAATCGAATGCAAGAAAAGAATAAGAACTTCAGGTTCACATAATGAAAAATATTTAACAGGTTGGCTATCAACTCCTCTTAGTTAAAGTTATATCATAACCATTAAATTTATATAGATAAACAAAGAGTCTTAAATGACATTGAATATATTTCAAACCTTACATATTATACACCACATAAGGAATTGGGGTGAGCAAGGAAATCACAATGGACTAACTTAGAATTGAGAGAGTTGAGGAGGAGAAGATTCAGCTTAACCAAGCATAAAATTTTACAGAGAGATAAGTAATTAGTTCAGTATACATTCTGAATCCGAAGAATATTATTAACAAAGGTATTCTAATGGTAGAATTTAAAAATAATCAGGCTCTCTTTAAGGAAAACAAATTGAAACTCAAAAAGATAAGAAATACATGTTTCCTTTTACTTTCAGAAAAGGAAGAAAGATCAATGCGTTTTCTTTTCTAAACAAAAGGATTCAAAATGAAGATGGATTCATCGATAATTTAATTCAATATATAAATATATGGACTCATTTACTTGCTTGAATAGGAAATTCAAATTCTCGATAGTGAACCAAATTATTTTCCTCGGATGCCACAGTAGTTTCTCTAACAATAAGAAATTAGGATGGCGTATTCTATATCAAGAACCACCTCCAAAAATAGAAAATCTGAATTATTTGACCTGACTCAACCATGTTAAGCTCAACAGTAAGATGCCCACAATTGTCACCTGATAAAGATGCCAACGGGAAAGAGGAGAGATGGAGAGTCAAAAAGAACATAGAACTAGAGGAAGCGGTTCAAGAGAATGATTCCAAGATTTAGAAAAGAGAGAAAATGATCTACGACAGGGGAGTAACATGAGAATGAAGCAAAACTAGCCAAAGATGCTAGAGCAAATAATGGACGTGGGATTGCTAAGATTGCCATCAAATGCCATTCCTAAAAACTAGGTAGTGAGCAACGATAGAAAGAATGCTGAGAAAGAAGAATAATGAATGAGAGGAGTGAACAGTTCAATCCTCCGAGAGAAAGAGCCAAAAATAATAGGAGCGATGAAAAATAATGCCATTTTAAAAATAAAATCGCCCCCCTCCAAGAAACCTTCGTTCCAGATTATAAGAGTCTGCAGCTGCGTGAATTCCATCTTGGCCATTTCCAACACAGGCATGATGGAGAATGGCAGGGAGAACTACTGCCACCCCAAACACCCATGACTCCATCCTCTTCCCAAATTAATTTTAACTTAGAGTATTATTTAAATTTTCATATTTAGATCGAAGGTTTTAAAATTATAGTTATATTTGTTTTTATTAATTAAATATTAAATAAACATTGCAAAAATATGTACACACCAAGAATTGGTTCGCCCAACTCTAAAGAGAATATTATTAATAAATATTTAATTATATCTATTATTAAAATTTGACATTTAATAACCCTTTGCAACCTCCTCAAAATGTGATTATTGATTTATATGTATATATATATTTATTTTAAAAAAATTATTTGTTTATTGATAATTATATTTAATTATTTATGGAAAAGTTACTACTCCGATACCTTGTCTTACACTGACTTGAGGTTTGGTGATAGAATTGATCGTTTGTTAACCATGCCCTCTCCTTGATGATATTTCATTTTCCCTTTGACATTGACGATCCTGCATCCACTAACACGAATTGTGGTTAGATCATTCTCAATGTTTAATTAAATGCACATTTAATATATTCACATGAACTTATTCTTTTTAAAATTATAATAAAATCACTCACATATATAAAATAACCATTCACATATATATAAGAAATCATTTCCATTATGGTTACATCATGTAAAGCAATTATTTTATTCTCAAATTCATATTCACATGAAAGTAGATATTTGTAACTAACATAATGACCATAATTCCATTGTCTTAAGCTTGTTCACGTTAAATGAGATGTAATATCATCACTTTTCTCAAGAAAGATAGGATTTTTGCATTCTAAGTCATCAAGAAGCATTCAAGGGTAGATTCTTCATCTATTGTTGCAAAAATTCAAGGTCTATCATAATGGAAAGTTTTTAATTCCTTCTTGTCATGTTCATGCTTTATTACATTATTTCTTCATTTTGGTTTAATTACCTAAAAGGGGTTTGACCAAGGCAAACCCCCATGCCCTAACAATCAACATTTCTCTTTCTCTCTTTGTGTGTTCGCAGATTTAGGTACCTTGAAGGCTTGGAGATCATTGAAGAATAGGTTGCAATCTTGTTGAAGATATATCCTTGTTGGCTAGGGAAAAATATCCACTAAATTCGTTTACAGTGTCGTAAATCACAATTTCAGATCCGGATACCTAAAGGAGGAAAAAGTGCAGACCAAGGGCTTCCATTTCAACTTTTAGATTTTCAGAAAAGCCAAAGTAGACTAAGTCACGAATAGTGGAAATTTAGTCCCACTGCACATTTTTTTAAAGATTTTTCTGTAGATTTGGATACCCATTTGTCTAAAACGGGCTCTAGTGCAGTTTTCCAGATCTAGGACTAGGTCCCCCAGAATGGTGAATTAGTCCCAGTAGGTCAATTTTTTTAGGATCAACAACATTTCCATCCTTCAATCCAGTATTTAAAACATTTACAAGTGCATTCTTTATATTTTAATTTCCTTCTCTATTTTATTTTCATTTCTATTCATCTTTTTAGGTCTCTCTACATATCACAATGTGTTTTCAAACACTTTACATTTCTTTAATTTTGCATCCATAGTTTATCTTCTTCATCAACTTCAATCCTTAGGATAAATCTCCCTTGATATATTCCAATCTCTATTGCATTGGAATATCTAGAGTTTTTTCTTGAATGAAGTGATAGATCTTTGTCCCTTTTCCTTTAGGTGCAAAACCCTAGAGGTGCAAGAGGTTGCAAAAATCTTTGCTACATTTTGGTGAACCTGCTTTCTGAAAACCTTCTTTTTTGATTTAGAGATCTTTATCATCCTAGGTTTTCATTACATTAACATTGCATTACATTTTGCATTAGTTACATTACATTCTAGGGTTTCAAATTTTGCATTAGTGAAAGTGCATATAGGTTGCATTTTTACATATTGAATCATTGATTTTTTTTGAAATTCTGCATTTTCATCTTAATTCTGCATCATACAACATGGAAAACATAAAAATTAATAAAAAATATCTAATATTTTTGAAAAAAATCCTCATTAGGACTAATTTTCCACCTTGGGTGACTTAGTTCCTTTCCACCCCTAAAACAACCTTTTATAGAGTTGAAAACTCTATTTTTAAGCTTTTGTTTGCTTCCCTTACCTATTCATATCAGTTGGTTGAATTTCTATTACATGTATTTCATTAGATCTAGCTTAACTTGACTCATTTCATGCATTGCTTAATTTCAAATTTTTATTTACAACATTCCATCTTTCAAGTTTTTGCGTCATGTAATCAACAAATCACCTTGTTTCATATCTAACAATCACATTTAGACATTGGTCACTACATTGCACTTTCTTTACTTTTCCATGATAGCATGTTTACTTTCAAAAGATGTAGATTTGATTTGGTTAAAAATGGATTGCATAAATACAACATCCCCTCTTATTAGTTCAATTTAGATTACAATAAAATGTTTATTAAGAAACATGTTAATCACCAAACCATTGAAATAATTCTTAACATTACATTACCCATTGATGAGGATGTTAGTGTTGAGAATCATAAAAATCATACTTGTGCTTCTCCCTATACCTCTCCTATTAGTGATTAAGGTATCTTAGTGAAAGAAGATACAAGCATTGAGGGTATTGATTGTCCCTATCCCCATTCCCCTTTGGAAGACAATAAACAACAAGATGAGATCATCCTAACATTTCTAGAAATCACTTTACCTAGTCTCTATGACTATGCCAATCAAAATTGTCCTTCTAATATCCCTCCTTGATGAAAAGAGGATAAGTTAGTGTTAGAAGATATACCTATTACAAGTCATGGGAATCTTGACTATCCCTTCCCTAATGCTCCTACCATTTGGGATAATCTATTTGAAAATCATAGTTTCCCTTCTCTTGTTGCCTCCTCTACCTATGATGAAGCTAGTTTACAAACTCTCACCATGACCTATGGTGAACATCTTCCAAGCTCTCCTACTAGGATAAATAGTATGGAACAAGAGAATGAGACCTTCAAAACACAAGGAAATAAAATAGAACCTTATCCTAATTATCCCACTATTGATAATCCCATCATTGATCCTTCCCCTACTTGTGATGAAGTAATTTTAGAAGAACCAACCCTCGAATGTCAAGAACACGTGGTTTGTAGTTCTCCTAAAAAATCTCCTCCTAGGGAGGATAACATTGATAATAATAATATTATGCCCTTTGAAGAAGATGTAGAGCTTATGTTATAATGTCTTTCACTAGGGGATGTTAATATTATTCAACCTCAACTCATCCTTTACCCACCATCACACAAACCTCAAACTCAAAACAAACTCAAATTCATACTCTACCCACCTAAGAAGAACATTTTGTAGCAATCGAGTTACCATAATGTTGCTCATACATATAACAATTAAAATAATCCACACCCACAATAACCCACCCCCACATCATTACGTTTCCCTAATCCCATCTTGCCTGGTGCTCCTTGATTATCTCATAAGGAGTATGATCTTGTTGAACAACTCAAGAATACTCTTGCAAAGATATCCCAATGGGATTTAATTCAGACTTCCCCTAGCTATCACACTATGCTTCAAAATACCTTACAAAAAGTTCATATCCCTTCTAATGCGCAACCGAATGACATAGTGGCCCTATTTCAAGGATTGAATGTTGACATTGTTTTCCACAAAAGTGAACTCCCCCATTTGGACGTGCAAAAATAACATGAATCTTTCATAATAATAGATCTCAATACAAAATAATAGGGATAAAGTGAACCCTTGTCCCTTGTTGACAATGGCTCTATCGTTAATGTGTGTAGTGTGAATATTTTGGATAGGCTGCATGTGGATAAATCAAACATTCAACCTACCTCTTTATCTATCAGTGGATTTGATAGTGAAGGAAAGAAACCACTTGGTGTGATCACTTTGTCTATTGCAGTTGGAATGACCACATTAGAAACATCGATCTATGTTATGACACATGATATTTCATATAATCTTATTTTAGGTAGGCCATGGATTCATAGAATGAATGGGGCACCTTCCACTCTTCACTGTAAAATGAAGAACATCTACAACAATAAAGTTTACACACTTGATGTTGATGTTGATCCTTATAATGTCTTACAACTTAAGAAAACAAAGAAACTCCCTGAAACATATTCACACCAACCACATAAGTCAAACTCGTACAAGAACGACAAAAATCTAGCTGTCCTACACCCTTCATAATGATATCCATTGATGATTTTGGATCATTGAATTTCAAACCAACAATCATGGATGAGTAAAAGATCATAAATAATGATTCGGAAGATCCTTCACAATCATCCACCTCAACTACTTTAGACAACGAAGCAAACAATGAACAACCACATGATCCAAAATCAATGAAAAATATTTATGGAAAAGTTTACGAACTTACGAAACAACTTGGATAAAATCAAAAAGGATGTGGTGTTGAGAACAAGGTATCCATGTCCCCATTAATCCTAAGGCGCAAGAAACAAATCATGGTATTGGTTATTGTCCTTTGATAGAAATCACCAATCCTTCAACTAACACCAACACTATCCCAAACCACCCTTATAAAGCAACCTTTATAATAGTGCATCTTGAATTGATCGACACTAATAGTCTTGGTTGTTGTTCTTTAGTTGAAACGCAACAAACAAATAAATCTTCGCCTAATATCAATGTCATCTTGCAAAACACTAATGATTTAAATTTTACACACTCCTTTAAAGGAGTACAAAATCTCACAATCCATAGAGTCTTGCGTAGGTATGACATATTGTCCTAAGCAAGAGATAAATTTGTCACATGATAGAGGAACACCTTCTACCTTTGATCAAGAGGGTATCTTGTTGAGACACCTCCAAGATCACTTGATATCCCTTCCTCCAGAAACTCGAAAGAAATTATATTACAAGAATTCATTTTGTGCATATCACAGAGTTCACGGTCATTCTACTAATGAATGTAAGGCTTTGAGTAGTAAAATCCAACATCTTAAGGAGTCTGGTGTTCTCCCTTTTGTGGGGACACCTCATTCCTCTAATTGATACTGATTTTCACTCTACCATACATCTCTTCCCTTATTTCGACTCACTCTTGTCTTGCAATAAGTGGGGGCAAGAGGTCAGGTAGCCTTGTCCTCGTATGTCACTTGTTGTTGCCTCTTTTATCTAGTCGTTAACCTTTCATGAACATATAAGAGAAAGCTTGGGATGTGGATGACATGCCTTAAGTTGGTTCACATGTGACATACTACCTTTTTCATGACATCACTTCATTTGGAAACACATGAATTAGCATAGGGATTTCCAAAAAAGCTCTCATGTCTTCTTCTACTTTAAAGAAATTTCTCATAGTAATGGTGTTAGCAACCAATTTAAAGTGGGGGCATACACCAAAACTCACATTTCATTATGTGATTTTCCTTTTCTTGTGATTACCTCTCTTGAAAACATTAGGTACAATGTTTCTCAGGATGAGACATTGCAATTGTCCTCTCTTGGAAACAAGATGAGACCATTTTGACTTTTCCTCTTTTGGAGAAATTAAGCATGATGTTCCCTAAGATGAGACCTTCCATGAACTGAGAAAAATCCCTTTGAACATTCCTCACACCATTTTTACATTTCAAAAATCATTTGCAAAAACATTTTCTTTTGTGGCACCTTACTAAAGTTATCAGGAGGTATAAATTTGGTATGGTTTGAGCGGGAATCCCAACCAATGGCATGACTTTCCCCATAGCCCCTACATGTGTGTGATTGCATACCAACCATGAGTGTATGTTTCTCACCTTTTTGGACTTCTCACCCGATGGATAGCCAAGAGTTTCGTCACCTCAGAGTGAGTATACATTTTTAGACAAACAACCTAGATCTGATCCACAACGTGTTGGACAAATGATAAAATATTGATCCACCTTTTTACTTTCATTCTTCTCTTCCTTCTAGTTATTTCCAACACATGATCGTGTATCTTGTTTTGTTGCAAATCATTCAACTTGCATGTGTCCTCTTGCACTTATGTTTGTTTTACTTAGGATCTTAGATCCTAGGGGCTTGCGCTACCTCCTTTAATCTTTGTCCTCCTTTTCCATCTGCATTGGTACAATTGGACCCCTCTTCTGAATGTCTACTTTAGTGTCATTTTGAAGCAAGTTCATCCTCTCACTAAAGTCTGAGCTAAATGTAATATAGAAAAATGTATCCCTTAAACATTTTCATGTTTATTTGAGTCTTTCTTGTGGATTTTGGCCTAATTTTTCCTAGATTTAATGTTGTAATATGGTCAACACATTCACATTAGCTATTGAACCCTTGTTAATCAATAAGAATTCTATGGTGTGTTGTAAAAGTGTTGTGAAGTGTTGTAACCCACTTTCACACTTTTATAGGACCCTTTCATTATAATTCACTTAAATAACCTCATTTTATCATTTTCCAAGCCTTATTTCAAAGTTTTGTAAGGAGTTGTAACAAAATCTCACGCTTTCCTAGGCTTGTCATCAATAATTACACCTTATGCTTTAATTGGACCCATTATGCACTTACATGCCTTACTTAAATGTGTTTCAAAGAACAATCCCATTAAGCATCATTAAATGAACTTTAATTCACAACACCTATCAAAATTGCACTGGTGGGACCAAGTCACCACCTCGGGTGACTTAGTCCCATATGGCTTAAAAATAAAAATTATTTTAATATTCTGGCGGGATATTGTTCTCTAGATCCTAAGGTCGGCTCGTGATGAGGTATTTTTGGGAAATTAGGGAAAGTCATGTATAAATAAAGGGTTTTTCCCTTATTTTCATTGATCTACCTATCTAGCTAGTTGGTTATTCATTTAATCAATCAATATTCTCATCACTCTTCTCAAGCAAGCTAGGGTTTTAGCATTCTAAGTCATCAAGAAGAATTCAAGGGTAGATTCTTCATCTATTGCTACAGATATTCAAGATCTATCATCATGGAAAGTTTCCAATTCCTTCATTTCATGTTCATGTTTCATTACATTATTTCTTCATTTTGGTTTAATTACCTAAAAGAGGTTTTACCAAGGCAAACCCCCATGCCATAACAATCAACATTTCTCTTTCTCTCTTTGTGTGTTTACAAATATAGGTACCTTGAAGGCTTGGAGATCATTGAAGAATAGGCTATAAAATTGTTGAAGAAATCTCCTTGTTGGATAGGGAAAATATTCACTAAAATTCATTTACAGTGTCAAAAATCATAGTTTCAATTTCGGATACCTAGAGGAGCATAAAGTGTAGACTGAGGGTTTTCGTTTCCACTTTAAAATTTTAAGAAAAGCCAAAGTGGACTAAGTCACTAATAGTGGCGAATTAGTCCCACTGCACATGTTTTTTCATATTTTTTTATAGATTTGGATACCCATTTGGCTGAAATACACTCCGATGTAGCTTTCCAGATCTCGGACTAGGTCACCCAGAATGGTGAATTAGTCCCAGTAGGTCAAAATTTTCAAGATCAGAAGCATTTCTAGCTTTCAATCCAATCTTCAATATATTTCTAAGTGCATGCTTTTTTTTAACTTTCCTACTCGGTTTTATTTGCATTTCTATTCATCTTTTTAGGTCTCTCTACATATCACAATGTGTTTTTAAACACTTTACATTTCTTTAGTTTTGCATCCATAGTTTATCTTCTTCATCAACTTCTAGCCTTAGGAACAATCTCCCTTGATAGATTCCAATATCTATTGGATTAGAATCTCTAGGGTTTGTTCTTGAATGAAGTGACTAATCTTTGTCCCTTTTCCTTCAGGTGCAAAACCCTAGAGGTGCAAGAGGTGACAAAAATCTTCACTACACCTCCCATACCGGTGCCCCTCGTGCAACACAGTCTCTTAAAGCCTTAAGCCTCAGTGTGTGATATGGTCGTCACTACAATATTTTTTCTCCTATGAATTTTCGACCTAGACCTCAATTTTCTAAAACTAAAAAATTAAAATGAATGGAAAAATAGTAAAAAAGTTATAACTTATAACCAAATTTGATAATATTACTCATAATTTTTTATCTTAAAATCAACATAACTTGGGTTTGTAAACTCTGATTTTTGTGTCATTTATTTCTTTTGAACTGTGGTTCCACCTTGGTACATGTTATGTGCTTATTAGTACTTTGTGTTATGTTACCATGACCCTACCAATGGTATTTACATCAAAAACCATAATTAGTTCGATGCAGTGAGATGGTTGCCTTATTTTCACCTCCATAAAGCAAGCAAAAACTAGGGGAAATACATCTACCCTCAAATTTCATTCTCCTTAGAAGTATTGGACTAACTCATTCATTTGTATGTGTAGGATGGTATTTAGATTTCTTATGAATTGGTTTTGCAGTTCACGTGGTTCTTAATTTTTTATGGTTACAGATTACTATGTCAAGGGTTTCATTCTTCTGCTTGGTGAATTTGTTACATCCTTCACAATATCCTTTTGGACCATATCCTTTTATGATACATGATTTAATTTCGATACTTTAGCTTTCATATGCATAAAGGTCATAATGTTGCTAAAGTAGGGACTAAACGTAGCATCATAAATTATACTCACCTTAAGGTGTAAGTACAATTTCATGATCTATTTCAAAATTTCTCTGGTAACCTCTTCATTAATTCATTTTAGACATTCCCTAGCCTTTACCTTCCCTATCAACTAGGGAGAACATGTTAGTGCTACTCTAGAAATTTCTTTTTTTATCAAATATCATCAAATTAATCTTGACAAGTGCTCATTTTTTAGTCAATTCTAAATTAAGTAGACCCTAAAATACCAAATCAAATTTGAATGAGTGTAAAAGAGCTAGATAGGGGCATCCAACACCCTAGTCTAGGTATTATTCTTGATAAATTTGACTTTTTGTTCTTGTTGGTCTCTAATTTAGAGATGTGAATTCAAATTTTGTTCTTGGTAGTAAATTTATCACAAATATTAAAATTAAATGAGTCATCCTACAATTTAATTTATTCCTAAGTTCCACCATATAAGAATGAATTATTATTTCAATTTTAAAATAGACAACACAATGATTGGATTTTTATGTCAATGGAAGAACATGATTGAACCTAATGACATGTTTTTAGAGTGTTCTCATCTTTAGAATTCGATCTACTTGCTACCCTAAGCATGGTATTTATTCCTTTAGATTTTTCTAGGGGTATTTGACTTTCCATTGGGTTGATCTTTCTCATTTCATTTAGGAATCCTTCTCTTACACATTTGAGTAGTATTTTTATTATTTTAGCTCATTATAGCCTTAGACACACTTAAGGTTATGAGCACACACATATTATTAGTCAACCAATTAGCTATTTATGGAGGTAGAAATTCCAAAATGGGGGTTTGACCAAGGAAAAATTCTATGTAGCCACCCATTTTTCCTCCTTGCTATGATTTTTTAGGTTTAGATTTGAAGATGAAAAATTACAAAGTGAAAGTATAAATTGTAGATCTAGAAGTTTTAGACCTAAAATTTATAGAGTTGGATCTTATTTCCCATTCAAGGGTGCCCATTAACCTTGACCTCTTAATTCAAATCCAAATTTGCAGTAAAGGTGCACAAAACTCTTCCCTTCTCAAATTTATCTTCATTCTATGACTTTACCTTTTAGTTTCATCTATGCAAAAAAAATGTACTTTTTTAGATTAGGTTATATAGTTAAATAGATCAATTAATTCACTTTAAATTCAATCAATTTTGAAGGAAACAAAATACTAGGTCTAGGGAAGATTGGCTCTCCTTCTAGGTTGTTATAAAATCTCATTACCTTATTCGATTGGCTTCTAATGTTGATGCGAAGAAATATTGATCTTAATATTCACTGTGTCTAGGATCACTTTTTCCACATCACAATAATTAATGAAAGAGGCACAATACCAATATTTACCAAAAGAATCAAGATCCACTACACCACATACATTCAAATGAATAATCTCTAATAATATATTTTCCTTATTAGTTCCACTAGAAAATGATGATCTAGTTTTTTCCAAACACACAATGTTCACAAAACTCATTTTTACCAACAAAATAATCACAAATACCATCAACCATTTTTTTAAAGAATAGTCTTAAGTTATTTTTCACCTATGTGACCCAATCTATGGTGCCACAAAATGCATACATTTTCAGTGTTAGTTACATAAAGTAGAGGTGTTTATCCTAGACAAATTCCCTATCTGAGATCCTTTATATATCACCAAACTCCCTCTTATCAACCTGTAATAAAACTTACTTAATGTCACATGCATTCTAGAATCATTCAATTTGGACATTGAAAGTAAATTTATTGCAAGTCCTAGAATATGCAAAATATTATCAAGGTTTATAATCCTCCTATCATTGAAACACAAATTTACCTTTCCCTTACTAACAATCCTCTTTGTGTTGTTATCACCAAGGAAAAAATCTCCCCCATCATATGCTTTGAATTAGTAAACATCTCTTTTTGAGGAGTCATGTGGTAGGAGCAACCTAAATCAATGAGCCAAGCATCATCACTAATAGTGTTAGCTAAAATAAACAAAGAATGAAAAACATCATCGAAGGAATTTTTTGTGGAGGAATAAAAATTATTTTTTCTTATTCCTACATTCCTTCTTCACATGCTCTCTTTTACAATAATTTCACACTTTTCTCTTTTCGAAAGTTTTAGAACATCCTTTAGACTTATCCCTCTTATTATCATATTTAGAATCTTTCTCTTTGGACCTACCCCACACATGCAAGGAAGCTTGGGAGCCAATATTCATGGAATTTCTTCTCATCTCCTCTAAAATAAATATGGAGATCATGGATTGCATCTTTGTTTCTACATTAGCACTACTTATGGTAATAATTAAATTTTCCGAGTATTTGGACAAAGAACAAAGAAATAAGATGCATTTATCTTCATCTTCAATCTTAACATCTACATATGTAAGTTGGCTTATAATCAGATTAAAAGAATTTAACTGATCGACTATAGATTCACCATCTTTCTTTTTTGAAGAATATAATTTTTTTGAGATATAGCTTGTCAGAAATTTTTTTTTTTTTAATAAATATCACCTATCCTTTTCCACAATTTAGGTGTGATGTCTTTAGTGGAGAAATTAAAAAGGATGGAATCCATAAAAAAACCTAAATTTTTCCTTTTGGTTTCTTGTCTAAATTTTTCTAATCTTCATAAAAAATTGCAACTAGTTTAATTTATTGTGAACCAACAACCATTGATCTCTCACTTCTAGGAGATCCTACATCTTTAATTTTCACATCTTGTAGCGCATTCCATTGAAATTTTAAATATCTTGGCGAGAGGTAGAAGCCATGGTATATAATATTCTTCATAAATCTACAACATAGCACAAAACTAAAAGATCTCATTGTAACCAAAAAATTCCCAACACTTAAGAGAAAGATGTCCCCTTATAAATAGAATAATTAGCTCTCTGATAACAAATGTTGAAAACAAGGTGAAACTAAGCAACAATATTAACTTAATTATGTGATTTCAAATCTTAAAATAATATTACCAAATCTAATTATATGTATGCAATGACATATTCACCATAATAGAAAAATCAACAAACAAATATGACACCAAATTTACATGGAGAAAAACTTGCAAAATAAACTTTACACGAGAAAAGAGGGCAAGCATATTATTTATCTAAGTGAAGAGAGATACACCACAATACACTTCCTTTCTAACTTCCTACAACCCAAATGCTTCCATACACCTACAAATAATACAAGATGCCACTACCATCTCAAGGCTCCAATTTATAGAACTTGTCAAAGGAAAAACTATAGTAGTAAACTAAAACAAGAGGTACCAAAAACACTTTCAAAAAACCCATGCCTTATTCTTGGAAAACCAAGAGTCATGATAATACATTAGTTAATGTGCAAAAATCTCCAACATGGATGCCTAACCCATATCCCCTTCATCTTTTTCCATTAGGAAGATCCAATAACTATTCAACTTTTAGGTGGAACACTAATGGACACTTGTTTCCCTCCAAAATTAGATGCCCCACTCAAGACTCTTCATATTCCTAATGTGGATTCCTAGGAGGGATAATTTGTCCTCTATTGAGTGTAACCTCCACTAACATTAAATTTCCTCTAGAGAATACAATTACAATACACCAATATTAAATACATTTCTCTCATGTCCCCTAGGACACTTTCCAAGAAACATGGAGACATAAAAAGTGGCATAGCTTTGCAAGGTTAATGTTACCTAACCTAAAAATTTGCACATGTGAATATACATATCTGTTTGCACATGTGATTAGAAAATACACCCCTACTAAAATATTTTCATGTGTAATATGTAAATATTTTATGTTAGCATATAGGGGAAAGAAAGAAGAAATAGGATTTTACAAAGTATGTGTTTCCCTAAAAATGTTGTTTGTGTCCTCGAAAATATATGTGAAAAAAAAAAAGATGGAGATAATTGTGTTATTACCAAAGAACGTGCTCTAAATAAACACTTATAGATTTAGATTTTTTAAGAATATATGTAAACAATATTTTATTTTTATATATACAACAACCGCATGATACTCCATAACTTACTATCACTATAGACCACATCTCAACATAATTAATTTATATTTACTAATAGAATTAATTAACTAATATAAATAAAATAAAATGATATTTAACTTTAATACTATTGTGTATTCTTTATCTTTATTTTATAATAAAATTTGTGTAGTATTATATTGTATACAAATTATAAAATTTCCTAATACTTTCAATCATTATAAACTAGCAGTTGTGTGTACTGACATGCAATGATGAGCTGATAGGTAGACGTGAAGTATAAATGGCAAGGATCTATATAGTAGCTGTTCGGACTATGAGCAACCACTATGGTGAGCTTTTTTGCACATAAGACATATGAAATTGGATGTAGACAATATTTATATGTATGATAGGTTGTATATCAAGTGTAATATTGAACACTGATCTCAACTTTGATTATGAAGTGGTCAAAATAATTGTCATTTATGAAATTAAACATTGGTAACTGAGTGGTATCAGCTACAAGAAATAATAGCAATGAATATGAATGCAATGAAAAAGGATAGAAAACCACAGGAAATTATATGTCACCATAAACCATCGTGGGTACATGAAAACCATAAATGCAGTAACATTTCTGAAGGTAGAGAACAACATTCGACAATGGGTTATGGAAGATAACATAAATTGTAACTGCTTCATTACTTTCTAGCCATCGTGAGTGCATAGAAACCATAAATGAACTATAGGGAAAGAATACATGGAACAATATTGGTGATAGTTGCAAGGAGATAACAATCATTTATGATTTAACAACAGTTTATGTTGTTTTCAAGAAGCCACTATTGAGAATCATTGGAAAGGAATTAAATAGTTTATGTTATTTCTAATAAGGAATTGTTGAGTGTTAATGAAATAGTATTGCCAAAGCTAGAGAAGAATGATCAAGAGTGGCTTATGGAAAATAGGACAAAGTGTTTCCACAAGCCACATAAAAATTGTCAACAATGTGTTTTTGAGAACAACGTAAACTATTTTATTCCTTTGCAACCATTGACAATAAACATAAACCATAAATAAAATAATTTATTCGAGGCCACAGAACAACAATCAATAATGGCTTATGGAAAATAGCATAATTGTTTTTATTTCCTTGCAACCATCACCACCACAAGTATATCTATGCATCGAAAGTATGCAATGTGAATATATGCAGTTGCAAAGAAAAATCTATACTGATATATATGTACCTAAAGATAAATAGACCTTTTTACTTATTATCTCTTCTAGAGTCAAAAATTAATCGTTAGAATGATAGGTTGTATATTAACTGTAATATGAAACATCAATCACACAGTGGTAGATAATACATTTGGAGAAAACCCTTTGTACAGGATTTCGAAAACAGTAAGTCTAGCTGCTATCAGCAATGTGATCCATGATTCTTCTATTTTTTGAGAAAAATTAATGATATTTTCCATACAATATTGCTGATTGTTGTTCTATAGCAAGAACATACATTGTCATTTACTGTGAGCAATGGTGAAACCAATGTTCCTTATTACACCTAATATATAGTCTACCATTCTAAGATTTCCTTTTTGATGATCAAAGAAATAATAACTAAAACCGATATATCAGTATAGGTTTTGTTTTATCATTCTAACAATTCTTTTGTGAGGCTGAAAGAAATAATAACTAAAATGTTGCATCTTTTTTTAATACAACTACGCATTGAAGTTATTTGAAATCCCAACAGTATTCCATGATAATGGAGAAAACCATAGTCAATGTTATAAATAAAGAACAAAATTTCTAGTAAATGTAAGTGTGAAGCATTTAACAAATATAAATGTTCTTTGATGATATGATCATTATCATTATGTCCATTGTAGTGGAAAGTGTGTAGTTTAGTGTGATTAATATGTGTCATTGTTAGTCAATATCTAAATTAGGAAACATAATTACTTCTATAATTCATAACAAATTATGTGTGAGAATATGTGTGGACTAATTAATTAGATAAACTAACACACCAATGAAACATTAAATCAAAGGAAACTAATTTAAAAGATAAAACAAACTCTAAATAACTACTACTCCTTCAAATGCGTCCCATTTTCCTCTATCTCCAAGGATTCAATACAAGTTACTGGCTCTCAATTGTTGTAAGTAGTAGCTTGTTGAAATGACAACTTAGGAGAATGAGATTTATGCAAAGTGCATGTTTATATGCTAAATGATTGAAGCTATGAAGTTAAAAACTTAAATTCTATTCTATGAACTTGAAATGCTCAATGCTCATTCGAATGCAACTATAGTAATCATGCTTAAATTCACAAAATCTAGGATGATATTCAACTCACAAAAGGGTTGTATTTATAGATTTTTGGAGGCAAGAATCTAGTTGGCCAAGATCAACGGTTGAATTCAAACCTGTTAAGATGAACGGTGAGAGATTTGAGAAGTTGAGAAAAAGATGGAAGGTTGAGAGAATAATGGGATATGTTTCCTCCTACTTAACCTTCTCCATTCAAAAATGAAGGAAAGTTGCCATTTGTGCACTTCATTTATAAGAAGTTAGTTGATAGTTGAGGATAAATCCCTAATTAAATAAATAAATTTATTTAATTACATGTGACAATAAATTTAGAAGCTTCCATAATTAAATAATTAATATTTGATTATGTGTGAGAGATGATAAAAAAACGTTTAATTAAATATATAAAATACTTAATTAAATATGAAAAGAAGAAATTTTCTAATTAAGTATTTTAGAATATTTAATTATATGAAGAGAAGAAATTTTTTTAGAATATTTAATCAAATGGAAAGTGACGAAGAATATTCTATAATTTGAGAATTCAAATTTAGAATCATGATAATTAATATAAATAAATAATGAAATTTATTTAATTTAATTAAGTGAAATATGGTAATAATTAAATAAACTTATTTTTTTAATTAAATTAGAAAAATGAACAATATAAATAAATAATTAAATTTATTTATATGTAGATGACTTTTAGAAGATTAATTAATTAATCCATATTTAATTAATTAACATGTTTTATTAATTGTGACCATTTTTAGATGTGTACATTTTGCCCCTCTTTGAAGTGACGTGTTTTAAGCATTGTGTCAAAGAATTAAAAATTATAAAAAATTTGCCCTTGAACTTGAAAATTGACTGATGATGCTATATGCCCCCTCAAGAGATAAATTGCGTGATTTAAATGATGATGATGATTGAAAGAATTGAGATGATTTTTGGAGAGAACTCATCGATTTATCTCTTGAAATAGCGCATTGCATAGTAAAAATAAGAATAACTTCCCTTTTTTACCCCCTTAAAAAGTTGGAAAGGTAAAAAGTCATTGTCATTTTAATAGTAGCCTTTTGCATTTTAAGAGCTTTGAGAAGAATTTTTGAGATGCCGAACCATTACAAGTGCCACCAATTCAAGCGAGACTGCTATCATCAAATACTACCAGCATATGGACCTCCGGTAAGATTGCTTGATCCTCCTTCATGAATTTTTAATGCATTTTTGATGATTTTTTCATTTTTTCAATTTTTTGTATTTTCGATTTTCTTCTTTAGTGTATAGGATTATGTTTTAGCCCATGCAAGATTTATTTTAGTGCATAGATTAGTTATTTTAGTGCATCCAACCTTGCACATCGAAAAACTATTTTAGTGCATAGGCGAATAGATTAGCACATTGGTGAATAGATTAGTGTATCTGCCAAAATGGCGCATAGGAGCTGATAGAATAGCTCATACGATGTTCAAAAAGAGCATAGGCTAGAATTGCTCATACACTATGTAGATTAGCACATGCCCTTGATAGATTAGTGCATCGATGAATTATTTCATTTAACCCCTGTTTTAGCTCATCCATGGATAATGTAGTGCATTGATGGTTTAGCACATTTAACCTCTAGTTTAGCGCATCCATGAAATTTTCCCAATTTAGAAGTTTTGAGATTGATTTGGTGCTTGCTTGATGATTGTTTCTATATTAGAAAATTGATTTGATGATTTTGAATAACACGAAGGATAGATTAGCTTGATTTTGGTAACAATTTGATAAATTTGTCTTCGTGCTTAAAGTACAAATAGTAATGATGATTCTAATAAATTTGCTTTCCTGATTGAAAGACGAATAGTAATAATGATGGTGTTGAGGCGATTGGCTATTAAATTTGTTTCCATGTTTGAATGAAAAAAAATAGTAGGAAATGATAAATTTTCCTTCTCGCTTGAAGAAAAAATAGTAAATGATCTAATAAATTTTCTTTTATGATTGAAAAAAAAATAGTAATGATAGATTGATGATGTTGATATGATTCACTTGATTTGATATGATTTGCATGATGCTTTATTTTGATAATATTTCCTAATGAATTGATGTTTGATGTGCTTGATGTTTATAGAAGGATTTTAATATCCTCCATATTAGAGAGAGATTTCCCCGAACATGGGACATGATTCCTAGAATATCTCAGCTAGAGATAGGGGTGATTGTTAGATGCAGGTTGGGGTCCCTCCTTAAGATACCACAGTATAGCGTCAATAGGGCACTGTTGACTATATTAGTTGAGAGATGGAACAGTGAGCATAATACCTTTCACTTGCCGATTGGAGAGATTACTGTGACACCTGAGGATGTGTACAAGATTCTAGGAATCCCAATAGTTGGTGACCTTTTGATTTATGATCACAAGGAGATTTGGGGGACAGATGCCTTACAGAGAGTCTTTCAGGATCCTCATGTTGGTGGATATGATGGAGAGACATGGTTCAAAGTTATGCCCCACTTTCATCAGTTCTAGTAGGTTTCATTGGTGGATTCCTTTGTCCTGATCATAGGTCAAAGGGACTATCAGTAGGTTGGGGTCAAATTCTAGAGGACATGCTCCTCCATCAGACCAAATATGCATGGGGATCATGCATGCTTTCCCATCTATACCACGATATTCATCAGGTGGTATATATAGATGGGAAGAGTATCTCATCCAAAGTTACTCTTCTTCAGATTTTGGGCATGGGAGCACATTGCCATCACCTGCCCTATTGTTTAGAGAGATCATCCACTGGGCTATCTGTATCTATATGTGTACACAGGTCCCCTTTTTCAGTCGATGATGGGAAAGTTAGAGTACTGACAATGAATGTTAGAGAATATGGAGACAGTCATTTGGAGACCATATCTTGATTGTGAGGCATGGGATGAGGATGACATAGAGATGCCTTACTACGGGATAGTGAGATATATGATCAGTCTCACTCCCTTCATAATTGAGCGATTTTTGGTTATGAGAGTACTAAGGCAATATGGATGGGTTCAGATGATGTTGCAAGGTGTGGCCCATCATGCCTGACACCGCGAGGATGTTGCAGAGTGGGGTCCATTTATCACCTTTGAGGCAGTGATGGCCAAGTACACAAATTTACAACCATAGTTTTGGGATATTCATCCAGAGGTTATAGATGCACACATGATGGATGATTATGTTGCCTACTTTTATTCACATATGTTTCCTAGGTTGACCAGTCCAGACAAGCCTGCCCCACTGTTAGGTGGACTAGCTATACGACGGGCATGATGGCAGCCACAGGCAGAGGTAGGAGCACATGCAAAGTCACAGGGACAGGAACATGCAGAGTACCCACACAGAGCAGAGGATATAGGTGGGGTGGCTATGGATGTGGATAATGAGGAGGATGATTTAGATAGATCCGCTGATAGGGATGATGATGGGGATGATAGAGGTGGTGGGGGTGGTAGAAAAATATCTTTCTTTGATGTTCCCTTTAGGATGATGCCTCGCACAGCTAGAGTGGTGGACCAGCCGAGTAATTCAGCTCTACGTATTACTATCAGAGCTCCATCATAGGGACATATGGACAGTCTGCAGGAAGAGGTTCAAAATCTTCAGAGTTAGCTAGCATAGGCATAGGTCACCATTAGCCAGTTATAGGCATAGATTGCACAACCACCACCTCCTGACCCACAGGTAGCTCAGCTTACAGCTGAGCAAGACGACTTCAAAGAGCGGTGTATTCAATCAAAGGGAGTAGCAGAGAGACTCCTGAGGTCAGTTGAGAGCACCTCCATTGGAGAGGTTGTGGTAGAAGGATTGGAGACTGCTCATCAGGAAGAGTATTATCGGATGAGATATTTTGAGGCAGTACTTGCTGAGTAGAGGATAGCTTATACACAGTTAGACACTCAGTCACGAACCCACTCACGCAGTCACACTAGGAGTGCCACCAAGAGTGTGGGACAACCTGTCAGATGAGAGATCGGTGCTTCTGATAGTAGAGACCCATCGATACCTACCATCTCCAAATGTAGCAGTAGTCATGCTCCACATCCAGATGCCCCTCAGTGAAGATTATGGATAAATCTTGCCATTTTATTTTACGTATATCTTGTTCGGACATTTATTTTGATGAGATTATGATATGCAGTGGTGATTTGATATAGATGTGTCATTGATTTCTATATGCATTTTGGCTTCTATATGTTACGTGGTTTCTAATTATGCATGCTTATGGATGATGAAATATGCACTTTGATATGATCTATGATGATGTGTTTATTTACTGCAAATGTATGTTTATAGAATGGTGATGCAAATCTTATAATGTAAATGATGATTTGATGAATATGCTTCATGACTAGATGATCCTATGATGAATTCTAACATGATGAGATGATGCATGTGAATTATTTTCCTTTACAATGTATATAATGAATGTAATGGATGTATGCTTCTTTTATCAATGTATGATTATGCAAATGATGTTAAATGAATGATAATGGAAATGATGTGCAAATGAGTGAAATATAAATGATGAGATGAATGATTAACCAATGATATGCAATAATGAATGATATCCACACAATATGTAAATGATGTGTAAAATGATGTGATGCAATATAATATGGATAATGATAATTATAAAATGAATAAGACCTAATAATTATAATGATGAAAAATGATACAAATGATGTGATAATGGAAATATGATAAATGCAAATGAAATGATAATGATAATCTAAATGAAGAATGAGATATGAAAGATGATAATGAAATGAGATGTAATAAATGTCCAGTGTACATAATTGATGTCTTAAGAGATTTACTAAGTATTCCAAACCTCCAAAAATCTATCACATAGTCCCAAAATGCAAATCTAAATGAATCATGCAAACCTAGAATGCAAAAATGAACTATTCTCCTATTTGTTATCCATGAGCCAATTTTGCGTGTAATTTTCATCATTGAGCCTTTTGATATGTTGAAAGTTAGTAAACAAGCATCAAAGGGGATATTAGCACCAATGATGACCTGAGTACTGCTTCCTTGATTTTTGATGTAGCAAGTTAATACAAGCATCGAGGTATAATTGAACCAAGATGACCTGAGTATTGTTTGCATAAATAGACAAAAGATAACCATTTTCCTATGAAAAATTTGCACAATACTAGCAATTAGCTTATAGACATCAACCAAGAAAAATTATACTCCTTCCTTGTGATTCTAGTTTAGTACATCATTGAACCAATCCAAAGATATGATATCATCAAATGTCAAAACAAAAATTCAACTTATGTTGTAAGTTTGTCATTCATTTTATTCAGATTAAGATCATCCAATTTGTTTCAGTTTTCTGTCAAACAATCATTTAGACCTAGTTTTGAATGGATAAGTTGTTGTTTCTGATATTCAAATACTTGACACATGTTTCCATTTGTCTGCCAAAAATTTCCAAGAAGCGAATTTCCCCCAACGATCCTACACTTTGACTCATGTTTAGACACAACTACTACTAAGGATAACATTAATCATGAAGCCATGATGAAATCCTTGTCGTTTCAAGGAAATGTTGGAACGCATGATGCAGATGTGATGGCTAGGCATGTATGTGATGCTGATGAAAGATGGATATGTAGGATGTATCCTAATAGATGAGAGAGCCAAACAAATCAGAAATAGTCCCAGTTTTCTAGGTTTTCACCATTTTTTTTTATTGCACTTTTTTCGATTTTTTTATTTTTTTGTTTGTATTTTTTTATTTTGATTTTGATTTTTTTTTTTTTTGTATTTTTTCTATGTCAAAAGATGCCTATTTTCTAGGGTTTCACCCTAATGACACATTTTTCCAGTTTTTATGAATTTGTTCATGACTTTTTATACTATTTTTGATATTTTTCCAAGACTTTTTATACTATTTTTGATATTTCTCAGGCATAAAACTTCTTCAGGTTGATGCTATTGGTTGGATCTTCAAACAGGTCCCCTTCTGATGTTGACAACCGATATGCCCCTAATCCATATGCTACAATGATAACAAACAATCCCAACCAATTAGGCTCGAACTTGCCTTTCTTTTCCTGATCTTGCTAATTACGAGGGTTTTCTTTGAGAACTAAGTCACTCACTTGAAAAGCTCGTGGTTTGACTTTATGATTGTAGTTGTGGGACATAACTTGTTGATATCCCTTTAAATTATTAGTTGCATTTTGAAACCATTCATCAAGAATTTCTAGCTCTTGCAACCTTGATACTCTATAATCCTCATCATTTATTAGCCCTTTCAATGATACTCGAACTGAGGGGATCTCAACTTCTAAAGGAAAAATAGATTTTTGTCCATAAACATAGGCATATGGGGTAGCACTTTTTGGTGTGAAAATACTTGTTCTATAGGCCCCTAATTCTAGATTTAATTGGACATGCCAATCATGACCTGCATCATTTACTGTTTTCTTAAAAATCTTCAGAATTGTCTTGTTTGAAGCCTCTGCTTGGCCATTTCCCTGTGGATAATAAGGTGTAGAGAACCTGTGTTGGATGCGAAATCTTTCACAAAGTTAATCAACATCTTGAATTTTGAAAGGTCTTCCATTATCCATAATAATGGAGTTGGGAATGCCATATCGACATATGATATAGTTCAAAATGAATGAGGAAATTTGTTTGTCGGTAATAGTTGTCAGGGGAACAACTTCAATCCACTTAGTAAAGTACTTAGTTGCTGTAATAATGAACTTGTGTCCATTTGATGATGACAAATGTATCTTTCCAACCAGATCTAATACCCACTAGGCAAAAGGCCATGTTGTGGTGAAGGGTTGTACTTCTTGAGCAGGAGCCTAAATGACATTCCCATGAATTTGACATTTTGAGCATTTTTTCACAAAGATGAATGATTGTTTCTCCATGGTTAGCCAATAGTAACCCATTCTAACAAGTTTCTTTGCTAAGGTTAGTCCACTTGAATGTGTCCCAAAAATACAACCATGCACCTCTTGTAAGGCCTCTTCTGATTCATCATGTTTGAGACATCGAAGGAGGGTACCATCAAGACCACATCGGTACAAGACATCAACAATTAAGGTGTAGTGAGAAGATTGGTGTATGAAATTCCGTTTTTGATTTCTAGACAAATCTAGGGGCAAAGTAGTATCTTTTAGGTAAGTATAGACTTGGCCATACAAGGAAGAATCAAAACTGGTTAGGTGACAAATGATTTGAGTTTCTAGATTATCATAGGCGGGAGAAAATAATTTTTCCACCAGGAAATCATACCGTGCTTGGTTTTCTGACAGCTGGAGTAGTGATGCAATAGTAGCCATGGCATTCACAACTCTATTAGCAGTATGCGGATTTTTTGTGAATTTGATATCTACTTCTTGAAATAATCCACCATTTTCTTGTAAGGCATTAACTTGTCATCTTTAGTTTGATATTCATCGTTGATTTGATTTATGACAAGTTGTGAATCACCAAAAACTTGTAGTTTTGTGATTTTCCAGTCTACTACAATTCTCATTCCAATTAACAGTGCCTCATACTCAGCTATGCTATTTGTGCAAGGAAACATTAGCCAATAATATTTTGGAATTGTATGTCCTTGAGGTGTGATGAAAAGAATTCCTACCCCCAAACAATGTTGAGTGTAGGATCCATCAAAATAGAGTGCCCATGGCTACTTAATGGTTGTTGTGAATATATCAACGTTAGGAAAATCAATGTGTATTGGATGTTCTGCTTGCATCGGTGCCTCTACCAACTAATTTGCTATTACCTATCCTTTGATAGCCTTCCAATCCACATAATGAATTTCAAACTCACTCGGGATCATGACCCATTTAGCCAATCTACCAGTTAAGGTTGCTTTATTGAAAAGATATTTTAGTGGATCAATCCTAGCCACAAGCTTTATTGTATGAGTTAGCATATAGTGTCACAATTTTTGAGAAGTGAACACTACTGATAAGTAATATTTTTCAATGAAGGTGTAATTTAGTTCATGGATTTTCAAAGTTAGACTGATGTAATATATTGCTTGCTCCTTTCCTGTGTTGTCTTCTTGTGCCAATAATGCTCTGAAAGACACTTCCGTGGTAGAAATATACAATATGAGCAGTTCACCTTGTACTGGTGGACTCATTAGATAATGCTTTATTTGATCAAATGCTACTTCACATCTGTCTTCCCATTTAAATGGAACATTCTTATGTAAGAGATGAGTGAATGGTAAACTCTTATCCTCCAGTTGCGTGATGAATTTCCTGATGAATTGCAACCCTCCCTACAATGAGCACAATTGACTGATGTTCCTTAGTGGTGGCATATCGAGAATTGATTGTACCTTTGTTGGATCCACTTCAATTCCCTTTTCTGACACAATATATCCTAGGAGCTTCCCAAATTTTACCCTAAAGACACATTTCTTTGGATTAAGTCTCACTTTGAATTTTTACATCCTATCAATTTTTTTAGATAAGATATCTAAATGTTCTTCTCTTGTGTGTGATTTGGATAAAATATCATCGACATAATCCTTCATGAATGTGTGCATCATGTCATGAAAAATGATATTCATTTCATGTTGATAAGTAGCCCCTGCATTCTTGAGTCCAAACAACATTGCATTCTAGCAATATGTACCCCAAGGACATATGAACATTGTTTTATCAGGATCTTCAGGCGCAATTTTTATTTGGTTTTATCTCGAAAATCCATCCATTAGTGAATACATAGCATGTCCAACAGTCAAATCTACAATCATATCTATGTTTGGCAGAGGGAAATCATCTTTAGGGCACACCTTATTTAAATCCCTCAAATCTGTACAAATTATGATGCTTCCATTTGGCTTTGATATAGGCACGATATTTGAGATCCATTCCGCATAGTCTATAGACCGAATGAATCTGACATCTAACAACTTCTTTAATTCCTCGACTAATAATGCAACATGTGGATACATTTTTTTGATTTTTTTCTTCATAGGTTCTGCCCCTACATGATAAGATCTAGATCCAATACAGGCATATCTACATAGGACCATGCAAAATTTATTTGATTGTTCTTGAGAAATTCTATGAATCCAGCGATTTCCTCTTTTGTTAGTGATGCAACAAGTTGCAAAACTTTGGGTTGTTCCATAGTACCTAAATTGATTGTCATTGTTGGTTCTATTAAAATAGAAGACCTTTCCTAATAATGCTCAGGGAGAGTGTCAAGTTTCCCATCTTCCGGTGCCTTTGAAAGGTTTTCACCATTAGATATGCTTTTTTATTTTTCTCTTTTCATGATCTAATGCTTCCTTTGTTAGGTTTTCACCATTAGATCTTTCTTTTATGTTATTAATTTTGTAGCTGAGAAACTTGGCACTTTCTTGTCTGAAAATTTGATCTTGTGATTCCCTGGTGGAGCTTGTTTCTGGTTTGGATGAACAAAGAAAGTTTATTATAGTTTTATCATTGGGAAAAGTTGGGATATCAATTGGTGCAATTTTTTCCCAATCAATGAGTTCGGGATGGACCAAAGGAAAAAGGTCATTAGGCTGGGTAAGGTCACTATCTGTTAGGGTCATGATGCTATCATCACCTTCATTATGGGAAAGATCTATGGTGGTATCCTCCTATTGATGATCTGTCTCACTTTGAATTGAATCATCCTCACTCAAGTCATGATCACTTAGTAGAACATAATCAAGTGGAGACCTTGAGCTTTCCCCTTGTATTAATGTAGGTGTGAATTTTTGTACAACATCCTCTTGTTTATCTCTCCAGAATGTATCCTCAAAGATGCCATCCCATTTATATTCATTGGAGTCAGTGTCAGAATGGTCTTCTTGAATTCTAAGAATTGTTTCAGCTAACTCCTCATTGGTTGTTCTTTGTACTACTTCTTGCTTTGTTTCCTCACCATATCCTAACCCAGTTTTATCCTTTGGGTGCATTGTTTTTAATCGGATAGGTTCAACAATACCCTCCTTCCTTTTAACTATAGGGCCATTCCCTTCATAACCCATTTGCTGCATTATTGTATAACCTTTTCCATATTGTTCTGTGGGGAACTTGATGTATTGTACTGATTCTTCTTCATCTTTATAGAGCCAATCAAGGATAGCTCTATCTTCTGTTTCATTTTCTTTGATAAATCTTCCATCAAACTTGGTGATGGGAACTGAAGCTTGTGTGCCTGAGGCTAAAGTTGTTGTAGCCTATTGTATGGATGTTGATGGTTGACCATGAGATCTCAGAGACATGGGTAGATTAGAGAGACATAAGGAATATTCTCCCACCCCATTATCTTTTAATTTTAGCTTGGTGCCAAAATTACTTATCATTTCTTTTGCTTGCTCATTGTTTTTAGAGGTAGAAATGGCTAAAGCCTCTCTATTATGTGGGACAAATGTGTCCTGAGTTTCTCTAAGGTTAGAATAGGTCTATTTGCTAATGTGATCGGCCGATATTGTTACTTCTTGTCCATCATATGGAGACTTCAAGAATTGATGATAAGTAGATGGAACTTCTTGCATCTCATGGATCCATGGGTGACCCAAGAGTATGTTATAGGATAGATCTTGATCTAGAACCTAACAAAAGGTATTCTTCACAATAGGTCCCACTCTTTTTGGTAATCTCTAAGGTTAGAATAGGTCTATCTGCTAATGTGATCGGCCAATATTGTTACTTCTTGTCCATCATATGGAGACTTCAAGAATTGATGATAAGTAGATGGAACTTCTTGCATCTCATGGATCCATGGGTGACCCAAGAGTATGTTATAGGATAGATCTTGATCTAGAACCTAACAAAAGGTATTCTTCACAATAGTTCCCACTCTTTTTGGTAACATGATGAGGCCTTTGGAAGCTCTTTCCTCATCATCGTATGCTTTGTTCATAATTTTCCTTCATGGATCTATAGATTCCTCTGAATATCCCAAAGTAAGGACCAATTTCAAAGTAAAAATGTTTAATCTGGATCCCACATCTATTAGGACACATCTAATCCAGGCTTTATGAACCATGACCTCTAGGTAAAGTGATGAATTATGTGGATTGGTCACGGACAAGTCGTCCTTCTTAGTAAAGGATAAACATGTGGATGAGGACAAGTGTCCCACCATAGCTTGAAATTTATTGATATCCAGATCAGGAGACATAGTTGTGTCGACAAGTGCCCTTTCCAGAATGTCCTTATGTGTGGGTGATATTTTTAAGAGCTCCAAGATAGAAATTTTGGGCCGATGTTTTCCTTAGTTGATTGACCAAATTGTACTGACTTGGAGGAGGAATTTCCTCCTTAGATGAACTTCCCTTTACAATGATTTTGGCCTATCCCATTGTCATAGCATTAACTTCTCGCTATTCTTGTTTTCCTTTGATTCTGATAGCATTGATTTGCTGATCGTCGATATAAATATGATTGATAATGGTGTCATAGACATGATTCAAATTCTTTCCTTTGTCACCCAAAGATTCCCATTTTTGATAATTGGGGAGAGGATCCTTGAATTCCTGATGATCATCATTGGCATTATGTCCTTCAACCGTTATGGTACGATTATCAATCAAATCCTAAACAAGATTCTTTAACCCTTGGCAATTATTTGTCTTGTGACCTTTGCATCTATGATAATCGCAAAAGTGTGAGTCATTCCACGATGGTGGTTTAAATTGAGGCTTATAATATCTTTGTGGTGGCAATGTAATAGAATTTTGATTCAATAGCTCTTTAAGAATGGATTCTAAAGACTGGACCAAGGGAGTAAAACTCTGTCGATTTGAGGAAAATTGAGATCGGGCCGCATTTGAATTTTGATTATTGCCAAGATTATAACCATGATTGTTGGTCACATTTCCTTGATTGGAATTATTACCTTGGTTATTATAATTTCCATCATTATTGCTACGTTGAACCCCCAACACATTGAGAATAGTAGGCTTTATATTCACGTTGTTAGCATCTACCACCCCATCATTCACAATATTTTTATTTTGAGTCCAAAATCGTGACTTGCCATTGTTGTTGCTATTGTTGTTGTTATTGTTATTGTACGAATTTGGACTTTCTTTATCAATATTTAAAACTCCACACTTAACCAAGGCACCTTCAATAGTAATTGAATTTTCAATCAATTTTTCAAATGATTGAGGATAGTGAAGGTTTAGCCTATAAATCATCTCTTGATTCAGTCTGTCGATAAAGATCTCCATCTTTTCCTTTTCAGGAACAAGATGGGAATATTTGGAAAACAACCTTCTCTACCTTTGTAAAAATGTGGTGAAAGATTCCTTGATCTTTTGTTTCACTTTACACAAGTCAAGCATGCTTATTTGATGCTAGATATTGTAGGATTATTGTGATATGAATTTATTTATTAACTCCTCGAATGTTCTGATGGGGGGAGTGATCTTGGAAAGCCATACCATGGATTTTCCACCCAGACTTCATGGAAACAATCGCATTAATTAGGTATCTTCATGAGCGAATTCTAAGCTCATATTTCAGAAATCCCTCACATGATCAATGGGATTTGTTTTCCCATTATACCTATCAAACTTTGGGATTTCAAAATATTTTGGAAAAGGAATCATTTGAAGACTCATGTCAAATGGATAGGGGTAGATATCATCCAAAACATACTTCTTTGTTGAGCCCCCTTGTATTTCTTTTATTTTCCCTTGCAAGGCTCTTATATATTGAGTAAGAGCACTAAAATCATTAAGAGGGGCTTCGGGATTTTCTCTAATCCCTTCCATGTTGAAATCAGTAGGTAACTTAGCTCCTTGATTAGCTAATGAAAGGAAATATCTTTCCTTGTTTCATTCTAAAATTCTCTCCATGAGAGTATGGAATTGAGGGTCTTGCTCTGCTTCTTGAAGCTTTTCTTCCATTATCTCATCAGTATTAGAATTATGAAAAGGATTTTATTCCCTATCACTCTTATTGCTTTTATCACCCATGTTGCTTATTGTACTTTTGATTTCATCTCCTTCTATGTGCTTTCGTGACCTTGTGACAATAGGCATAAGATTTTTCCGAATTTCTACTAACTTCGATCAAAAGAATGAAATATTGCAATTTTGATGGATAGCCAAGTCGGAATAAATTGAAGATTCTATGACTTATGAAATTTCTAATCTTTAGCTCTTGATTCCCTGATTGAAAGGATGATAATCCTATTTGTGGGAATTAAACCAAAAATAAAAAATGAAGATTATTTTGCACTTTGTGAGGTTTGATCGTAGTTTTATAAAAATAAGGATTTTGACAAATGCCTAATGTTTCCTAATATCTCTATTGCAGAAATTGATTGGGATTATTAGAGTACACAATTGTTGGTTGGGGAATGAAAGAGGAATGAATATGCTAACCATGATTATTCCTTTGAGAAAGGGCTCTTCTTTGAAAGAAATCTCGTGAATATAATGGTTCTAAAGAATAATCGTCAATGAAACCTCTAACAAAGTCGTCATATCGATGAATAAACGTTTTGTGTTCAAGAAAAACATTTCGAATTTGGTATAAAAATTTACTCTTTTTCAATAACTTCTTGTAATTGAGAGATTTCTTTGGCTTCTTAATCTTCTTCTCTAGGGACTTCTTGGCAAAAGTTGCAGACTTCCAAACCCTGAGCATAGAAAAAGACTAGACTAAGATGGCAAATTTTTGGGTATCAGAAAATTACCCAAGTTCGGAATACATATGTGCTAAAATTTTTAGTAGATGTGATAAAATATCCAACCTATGCGCTAGACTGTTACATGCATGCGCTAAAATAGAGCATGAATGCACTGAAATAGAGCACATATGCACTAAAACAGAGCATAAATGCGCTATAATAGAGCATGAATGCACTGAAACAGAGCACATATGCACTAAAACAGAGCATGAATGCACTGAAACATAACACAAATGTGCTAAAACAGAGCATAAATGCACCGAAACAAAGCACAAATGCACTAAAACAGACCAAGGATGCGCTAAACTATCCAATTACTATTCTAAGATAGACATGTTCTGACAATTTGATGTTTTTGGATGATCTTTATTTGTTTTAAATTTGGAAAAACATGACATACAGTAGAAAACAGTTGTTTTGCAAAATCCAAAAATCTAAACAAAGAGTATGTTCTTGAGATTTTCACGGGTATTGAAAAAAATAGGCACTTCAAACAAACTCACTCTTATTCGTCAAAAATTTCATCATAGGAACCACAACCCACATCTTAAAATTGCATCGACTCACACAACCATGTCACCCCCTAGAGGGCGCCCATGTTTTTGTCTTTTCTAGGTGCATACTCAAGGTTAGATTTCTCGATCCTTTGAGCAAACAATTTGTGGCAGTTATATGGTGAGTGTCTTGGGGGAAGATTCTTCCCTCCCCTTGCATTATGTTTAATATAATGTTTGGATACTGAATCAGTTGGATTTCTACACTATGTTTCGTAGTAAAGGTATCCGTTTGGCATGGAAATAGATAAACTCCTTCAGAAGACCTCCCAATATTTAGAACAAATATTTTGGGGATGGTTATCTTGCTCACTTCCATTGAGTATGGGTTTTCCCAAAATTCACTTTTGATTAGAGTGGGTTGGAAAACATGGCTTTGGTTGTTCCCACTTAGGTCATTCCCATAGGGTGAGTACTTTTTCCTACTACAACAGGCCTTCTAAAGGATGTAACAAAGCATGAATTGCATAAAATGAAATATGTAAGTCTGGTGTTTTGGTCACCTAGTAAAGGGGAGAGCATGAACCTATTACCCAACAATCACAACAAACAAATGGTTAATTTTAAATCCAAACGATAATTTTTCTACACTAAGTGAAGATTTTGCTTCACAATAAACATTGGATTCATTTTAACCAAGCAAAAATGATGTTTGGTGACTATCCTAGGATTGGTTAATTCCAAATTTAAGTGTCTATACTAGAATTGCTTCATTTTACTTTAAAACTGAATTAAAAAATATTTGTCCACGGATGGTGTCGGAATACGGATTTGTTTTTACACCCCCTGTATGTGCTAAAAGAACTGGTAAATGCACTAAAATAGTTAACAAATGTGCTAAAGAAGCAAGCAAGGATGCACTAAAACAGTCATTAAATGCACTAAAATAGGCCACCAATGTGCTAAAATAGTCCTCGTATGTGCCAAAACAGACCTCGTATGCGCTAATCTGTGGCTCGTATGCGCTAAACCAAAGCTCCAGTCTATCACCTGTCAGAAAATCCACAATAAAAACATTAAAAAAGAGCAAGGCCCCACTGTGGGTGCCAAAAATGTGTGTGAGAATATTTGTGGACTAATCAATAAGATAAACTAACACACCAATGAAACATTAAATCAAAGGAAACTAATTAAAAAGATAAAACAAACTCTAAATAATTGGTGCTCCTTCAAATTCATCCCATTGTCCTCTATCTCAAAGGCTTCAATGCAAGTTACTGGCTCTCAATTGGTGTAAGGAGCAGCTTGTTGAAATGACAACTTAGGAGAACAAGATTTATGCAAAACACATGTTTATTTGCTAAATGATTGAAGCTATGAAGTTACAAACTTAAATGCTATGCTATGAACTTGAAATGCTAAATGCTGATTCGAATGAAACTATAGTAATAATGCTTAAATTCATAAAATCTAGGATGATATTCAACTCACAAAAGGGTTGTATTTATTGATTTTTGGAGGCAATACTCTAGTTGGCCAAGATCAACGGCTGAATTCAATCCTGTTAAGATGAACGGTGAGAGATTCGAGAAGTTGAGAAAAATATGGAAGGTTGAGAGAATAATGGGAGATGTTTCCTCCTACACAACCTTCTCCATTGAGAAATGAAGGAAAGTTGCCATTTGTGCACTTCATTTATGGGAAGTTAGCTGATAGTTGAGGATAAATCCCTAATTAAATAAATAAATTTATTTAATTACATGTGACAATAAATTTAGAAGCTTCCATAATCAAATAATTAATATTTAATTATGTGTGAGAAATGATAAAAAAATGTTTAATTAAATATATAAAATACTTAATTGAATATGAAAAGAAGAAAGTTTCTAATTAAATATTTTAGAATATTTAATCAAATGGAAAGTGATGAAGAATATTCTATAATTTGAGAATTCAAATTTAGAATCATGATAATTAATATAAATAAATAATGAAATTTATTTAATTTATTAAGAGGAAGATGGTAATAATTAAATACACTTATTTATTTAATTAAATTAGAAAAATGAACAATATAAATAAATAATTAAATTTATTTATATGTAGATCATGACTTTTAGAAGATTAATTAAATAATCCATATTTAATTAATTAATAGGTTTGATTAGTTGTGACCATTTTTATATGTGTACACAAATAATATGTAATGCATGTGTAATAGAAGAGATCAAATAAATAAGAAGCATACATACCTTGTGTACATAGCGAGATGTAGTATTTGTACAATTACAAGTCCCATTTAATTTTGTTTTGTTACCTATGGATTTTGTAGAGTTGAAATAAGTGTTATACATTATTAAAAGTATATACAGTTGTATTATTTATGACAAATAATTTAAAATGTAGTTATGGAAAAATATATGGAATAAATTACATATATCCTTACCTTGTATATTATTGGAGTGTAGTTGCAGCTTGTATAGCATGCAAAACATGCCATTGTGAAGCTATTTATCATAGTGGAGAATTGCAGTTACAACTAGGAATGCCAAGAAGCAATGAGTCAAGTTACATATGTAATTGAAAATACATTATTAAAAGTATATATAGTTGTATTATTTATGATAGAGTTTAAAATGTAGTTGTGGAAAAATAGATTGAATAAATTACATATAACCTTACCTTGTATATTACTGGAGTGTAGTTGCAGCTCGTATAGCATGTAAAACATGCCATCGTGAAGCTATTTAGCATTGTGGAGATCTGTAGTTACAACTGAGAATCTCAAGAAGCAGTGAGTCAAGTTACATATGGAATTGAACAATTACAAATGGTGGAAATTATATATGCATTAAAATGAAAAGGGAAGGAAAAAGTGATATAGTTACTGAAAAGAAGAAAAAATTTTCATGATGATGGCAAAGGACACAACTATTGGAGGCGATCCTCTTCTTTGATTCAGAGTTCACTCCATTTGTTGGTATGCAATCTAGAGTATTTGTCAAAAGAGAAAGGTGAATCTATGTGTATTCCTACAATTGATTTTACATGGGAAAGAGCTGTGAATGTTAGTCCTTATCTTTCTTTAGTTGCAATATCTATTGTAGCTTTCTCCAATGTCAAGCCTTGAGATTTATGTATTTGTTTTTCCCAAGCCATTTTCAAGGGGAGTTGTGTTCAACTGTAATGTGTGATTGGGGGAATGGGGATGGATTTCGGGTTATCTTTATCCCATGCTGGGCCAACGTAGTTTGGGAAGTGCACAACAACATATTGAGGTGGTTGAGGTGGTTTAGCACATGTAGCATATACGATAGACTTGACAATACCTAATGATCCATTGACCAGGCTAGCTACCACCCAAAGATTTTTTGTTAACATAAGTTGTTCGCTAGTTTCAAGTAAGATATTTTCTTGAAGTTTCTCATCATTACCATAGTCAAGTGCATTTTTGCTGAGCAGTTTCAGCAATACTAATTACAATGGGAACATTTAACTGTTTAAGAATTTTTCTATTATGCAAGGAAACCAAGCTATTTGTTGGGAACAAGTGAATAGCTGCATCAAACTCTTGGTTTTATTGAGCTGAAAGCATGGTGTTTGTTTGATTAATAAGAGTTTTCCAATCAGTTTGAGATGCCTACATATTTTGAATATTCAAAAGGACTGTATGTAACTCCATATGTGTATCAAACTATCCATGTTGGTGGAAGACTGTGTTGAGCATGAAAACAACATAAAAAGTGTGCCAAAGAGCCATGTTTTTGGATCAAGAAGCATAGATAGGCGGTAGCTGTGCAAAGTCACCCACAAGTATAACAGAGGCACCACCAAATGGTTGCATATGTCTAGCAGGAAATGGTTGTCGCAACTGACTATATTTTTTGAGTAACAACTTGAGTCCCAAGAAGTCCATTTCATCAATCAAGATATACTTAATGTGTTTAAATTCCTCTTGAAATGTGATCAATGGTTGTCCTTGCAATAGATTCATATCTCTAATTGGTATTCAAAGAGTTCTATGCATTGCAGAGGCATGTATATTGTAAGCAGCCACCCCTGTTGGCGCCAAAGCAAGCAAAGGATTGATTCTCCAATTTGGTGATGTATTTAGTGTACTTCAGATGTTGTCTATAAGAAATGATCTACCTGTACCTACAATACCTTGAATAATCATACACAATGGTGATGATGAAGATTCGATAAGGTGGTGTTGTTTAATAATATTTATTGCAATCTCTTTCTTAGGTGGTAGTTGCTCACAAAGTGCATGTGCAACAGGTGGGAAAAGACTATCTTCAACTGTATGCAATTTACTTGTTGAGATGAAATCTATAGAAATTCTATGTAGAGTATCAGGAACATTATGTGCATCCCACATGTGATTTAAATTGAAGTCTCACCTACCTAATAGCTGCAACTAGTCCAAGTAGTTTGTAGCACCGAGGCAAGAAAGCAATTCCCATTGGTATTCATTTGCAGGAGGTGGAGACTAGGTGTTTTCAGTATCACTATCACCTTCTTCTTGATTGGTAGGGGGAGCAATAAATCTATTGACATGCAAAGGGTGATAGCCAGAAACATGAAATAGCCTCCAATTGTGTGTTATACTCCTTTTGGTGAGGCCTATATCTTCCTCGATATTTTGAAATGGCTTGTATAGGAGCAATTTCAACCAACAAAATGTTTCAAATGTATCACAATGCTCAAGATGGGTAGACTTGAATAGCAGGTAAACAATGATCATAGCAAGGTGTGGTCGCAAGCTCCAAGCCCCGCCTTTGCAATTTTTCCAATGTGTATACAATTGTGTAGATTGAATAAGGGATATAGTGTCCATGTTAGCCGGTCTTTGCATGTAATAGTGAATATAACTACTTGCAAGCTCTTCACCATTATCATCTATTTTCAAATGGTACAAGGTTTTCCTACTCATATTAAAAGATAGGAAATGTTTACTTGACATGATAAGGGGAAAATTTTGCAACATATGGCATGTTTATTTTGCACCAATGTCACAATCTGCAACCAAGTTCATCATGAAATTTTGATAGGAAAGCAACACTTTATACCCAGATGAATTTGTACTTGCAAGCCTCTGCAAGAAATCAATATAGCTTTTAGACTTATTTTCAGACTTTGATGCAATTTAGAAATGTAGTTTAGCACAATTTATCTTGATAAGATTGGCTGGAAATCAACATTTGCTTGCCAAATTGCAAGCATCTCAAGGTTATGGATATTAAGGTGCTCATCATTTACTGATGGCTTGTAGTATTTGTTTGATTCATTGTCAATTGCTAATCTCAACAATGGTTGTACATTCCACAGAGCTTTGTAGCGACATTGTAATTGTTGACCTTTTTTCCTAAGACGTGTACTAAGTACATTTGGTATGCCTTTGCACCGTGTTCACCAACTATTCATAATCCACCATTGGGTTCGTACAAGAAATTTGTGAAGTGTCAAGAAAACACAGGTCCTCCAAGGAAGAGTGGTGGATTCTTGATATTAGCTATTCTACGAAATGATGATTCCATGCTGAAACATAGCAATCAAAGAATATTTTTTCCTACTGAACTTCGTGTCGGCTGGACCAGTCAAGCATGTCCATATTCAAGGCACCTAGAAGCTAGAAGAAACCATGGACATGTGTTTATCCATGGTGTTTCCACTCATATCTATACCAATAATCCTTTGTATGGAAAATCCTCTCGAGAACCTCCTCACAGAAAATGGTAAACCACAAGTGCATGTACAAGGCCGTTACATGTAGGTTCTAGACAACATTTTTTATGAAGAATATTGGGGAGCATGGCACATGTTGTTGAGCACCAAGATCAAGGACCTTGTGCAAGTCAGGCCATTTTGTGTCTACAAAGCTCAGAGTCAAAAAAAGAGTCAGTGTCCCAAGCTGGTGGATCATTGCAGTGAGCTCTTGCCGACACTTGCCCCAATATGACCGCGTCCCTCTCAAGGTTGTGCAAAAGCGAATGATTTGGTTTTCAATCTGGGTTTCTGGTGCATTCTGAAGCTATTATCACAGTGCAACAAAAAACTTTGGGATCCTCTCTTCCAAGTTTTCTTTCATGAAGATAGATGTTGATTGCTAGCTTCAATGTGTAATTATTAAATTATAAAGGTAATATTTAAATCTCACATGCCTGTCAAATATATTATCATAGTCTCTAATCAAGTGCAATGCATATTCATGTAAGTGAATCTGTATGCTTCTCAACTATGGGGGCATCACTAATCCTGTGGGGAACAATGTTAGAAAATCCTTGCTTAATAACCCTTTTATATTGTAATGATAGATAGGGTTAGAAATTATCTTAGTCTAAGGAAAATTATCTTGACTAATGTCTTCAATTTGCAAGGCTTCTCTAATTTCTTGCAATTCCTAAGGAGGGTTGGGGAGCAATGGAATAAATGATGATGAGTCCTCAAGCTTAGCTTCCTCATTAGCAAAAATTTTAGAAGTTGATACTGGTTCAACCTTTTTTGGTATTGGTTCTTTCATTGTGTGCAAAAGATTGGAGATGTTAGTACTTGTAGCAGGAAACAAATTTAAAGCATCACAATCAATTGCAACATCACTATAGTATGAACTATTTTCAATTGTGTATATCAACACAACCATGAAATTATTTTTCTCAACATAGAAATCATAGTTTGTTCCCTGAATGCTAGTTCTTCGAACAATCACCACTTCAATATCATGTAGGTGACATGGCAACCAAGTTACAATGGTCATGATGTCTTGAGGGAAGCTTATAGTATGGCCACTATATTTTTATTGGCCTCCTCTAGCATGGGTCACTTGCAAAACTAGAGCAACTCTAGCTATAAGCATTTATTCAACCCGAGTCAACTTTGCAAGAACAACAGGCTATGGGCCGGGGTCCATATTGTTCATTGAACTGAATCGGTCAATGAAATTTTTAGAAGCACAATGCTAGAAAATGATGTTCGAGCTGGATGATCATAATTTAATGCCAACGTAGCTTTCCTTGCAAACACTACAAACTTTCAAATTGAACAAAGCATCAATGTGCTAATAGAAGGTCTGCATTGCAGTAGAAAAAGGATCTTCGAACATACTTTTAAAATGGTGATGGGTTAACGGTCCAGGTTCCAATCCATGCTTGGAAAGGTTGTGCTGAGATTCATAGCCACCCACTATCAAGACACCCTTATTGGGAACGTTATGTGCAAGTTGTGAAGGGGCATGTGTTTCTAATAAGCTTGGTAGCAATTGTGATGCAACCTCTTGATTAGGCGAGGCCAGGAAATGAAAAACTATAGTAGCTCTTTGTTCCAAGTATTTGGCACGACGAGTTGCACAAATCTAGTCTCTATGTTTCACATAATAGAGCTGGTTTCTTTGGCATTTTTCTCTTTTTTGGGTCCACACTTGATGTAGGACTAGAACTTGAATAGGATTGAGGAGCCTACAACCATAATATGGGGAAAACAATAAAGTTCTTGTAAACACAAACTCAAAGAACAATGGTATAGCTAAAGAGATTGAGCTAACTCAAAACATCACAATTTTTTAGTAGCATGATGGATGACAAGAACCATGAGAAGAAGTTCTAAGCACAAGTGCATATTGGTGTGATGAACAGGAAGTAAGTAGAGAAGAAGTTGCAAAGATGTATATATATATATATATGTATCAACAAGTTTAAATGCAGATGTATATGAATTTTGTTTGTAACTAATTTCACATACATACATGTCTACATATAAAAAAAATTGGTCAAATATTAAAAAAGAGAGCATCTTGTCTCAATGTATAACCACTTCTATAAGCAAAAAAGTGACATGATCAAGAAAAAAGGTTGTTTTGATGTGAAATACATTAGGAAAAAGGAAAAAGAAAATAGATGTCCAACCAACAAAATCTGCAAAAAAATGCATCTAACTTGAGAAACATATATTTCGGTATAGATTTTGTCTGGTAAGTATATATATCTATTGCATCTCTTGCATGCATAATAGGTAGGACTATATATAAATGTTGACTACATTTAATTTCACATAGATAAAAATCTATACATAGGGAAAATAAAATCAAACACACTAAAAGAAGGATTGCTCTCCACCATGCCATATTCCATCATGGATCCTTGAGGGCTCTCAATAAACCCCCGAGCAAGAAGATAAATTGTCTAGCACTATAATCAATGCTTAATATTACACTTAAGATACAACCTATTATACATATGAATTTTGTTTGCATCTAATCTCACAAAAATACACATGTGAAAATAGGAAATATAAAATGAAACACAACAAAAGAAGGCCTGCTCTCCACCCTACCTTATTGGGTCATGAAGCCTCATGGGCTCTCAACAAAACCCCAATCAAAAACATACATTCTCCATAACTCTGATCAATGGTGAAACCAATGTTTCTTATTACACTTAATATACAACCCATCATTCTAACAACTCCTTTTTGAGGCTCAAAGAAATAATAACTAAAAATGTGCATCTAAATCAATGCTGAGATGAATGTTTAATATTACACTCAATATATAACCTATCATACATATGAATTTTGTCTAGATCTAATCTCACAAACATACACATGTGCACATAGGAAATATAAAATGAAACACAACAAAAGAAGACTTTCTCTCCACCCTACCATATTGGGTCATGGACGCTCGTGGTCTCTCACCAAACCCCCGAGCAAGAACATACATTGTCCACCACTCTGATCAATCATGAAACCAACATTCCTTATTACACTTAATCTACAACCTATCATTCTAAAAACTCCTTTTTAAGACTCAAAGAAATAATAACTAAAAAAGGTGCATCTAACTTCAGATACCTATATATCAGTATAGATTTTGCGTTGTTATTCTAATAATTCCTTTTTGAGACTCAAAGTAATAATAACTAAAAATTTGCATCTAACTTCATATACCTATATTTCAATATAGATTTTGTTTTCCAAATACATATATAGGAATTGCATGACTTGGATGCATATATAGGAATCTGTTCAACAATCATGGACACATATAAGAAGCAATTACCAAAAAGCAAAAAAATGTAGATATGTACAACATGAAAACGAAGCACACCATAACATTGAAAATGTTTTTTTTGAATGGAGCAACATACACCATTGTCATGTGCTTTCAGGGATAGAAAGTGTGATGCAACTAACAAATTTTTTGTATCAACCATTGTGTTCAATGGTAAGATCAATGTTTGATATTACACTTATGCACATCCTATCATTCTAACAATTCCATAGGAAATATAAAATGAAACACAAAAAAAGAAGCATTCTCTTCATTGTGTTCAATTTTTAGATGAAAGTTCCATATTACACTTAATATATAGCCTATTATTCTAAGAATTCCTTTTTTGAGGCTCAAAGAAATAATAACTAAAAAGGTGCATCTAGCTTCAGATAGATATATATTGGTATAGATTTTGTTTTGCAACTACATATATATGCATTGCATGTATCAATGTTTCATATTACATTTAATATACAACTTTTCATTCTAAGAATTATTTTTTGATGTTGAAATAAATTAAAAGTAAAAAGGTGCATCTAACTCTAGGTACATATATATCGATATAGATTTTTCATTGCAACTGCATATATCGGCATTGCATACTTTGGTTGCATATGTAGATATATATTGATTGGGTATATAAACACACAAAAAGTATTTGTAGAAATGTAGGTATGTCAGATTAGATGAAGATACTATATTTATATAGATAGATGCAAACTTATATATATATATATATATATATATATATGTACATATCTACATATAGGAAAAATAAAATAAAACACAACAAAAGAAGGCCTACTCTACACCCTACCATATTGGGTCATGGAGCCTCATAGGGTCTCACCAAACCCCCGAGAAAAAATATACATTATCCACCACTGTGATCAATTGTGAGATCGATGTTTCATATTATAAAACACATAAAAGGTATCTGTAGAAATGCAAGTACGTCGGATTAGATGAAGATATTATACATATATAGATAGATGCAAACTTATATATATGTACATATCTACATATAGGGAAAATAAAATAAAATAAAACACAAAAAAAGAAGGCCTACTCTACACCCTACCATATTCGGTCATGGAGCCTCATAGGGTCTCACCAAACCCCTAAGAAAAAATATGCATTATCCACCACTGTGATCAATGGTGAGATCAATGTTTCATATTACACTTAATATACATGATATCATTCTAAAAATTAGCCAAGGAAGGATGAGCTAGTGTGGTTGTTTGTTGCAAGTATTTGGGCCAACAATTTTCATAGATGTAGTTTGTATGCTACACATAATAGAGTTAGGTTGTTCGGTGTTTTGCTTCTTCTTTTTTTTCCACACTTGATGTAGGACTGGAACTTGAACACGTTTGAAGAGCCTAGAAGCATAATATGAAAAATACAATAAAGTTCTTGCAAACACCAACTTCAAGAGCAACAATGCAATTAAATAGATTAAGCCAAGTCAAAAAGTCACAATTGTTTAGTAGCATGGTGGAGGAGATGAACCAAGAGGAAAATTTCTAAACACATATGCATATGGGCATGACAAAGAGGAAGAAAGGAAAGCATAACTTTGAAAGATGTATATATATGGATGTTGTATATAACCAATTTTAGATATATACATGTCCACATATAAAAAAAAAATTGTTGAAGGCTACAAAATAGAGCATCTTGCAAAAACCTAATTAAAGAGAAATAGTGCAACTAAAGAGATATACATGTGCACATATAAACAAAAATTGTTGAAGACTATAAAATAGAGAATCCTTCCTCGAAAAGTGCATGTAATTTTAGATACATATATATTAGTATAGATATTTTTTTGTAAGTATATATATATCCGTTGCATTCCCTGCATGCATAATAGGTAGTACTATATATGAATGTTGGTTGCATCCAATTTCACATATGTTTTGGATTTTTTAATTTTTTTTCACAAAAACAACTTGGAAATCGTAGGCCCGAGACAATTACTTCACACAAGAATAGGTACAACATGTTTTAGTTAACAACAACAATTTGAATAAATGTACAATGTTTCTCTCGAACAAGAAAATTGTAACTATGAAATGAAACATATATACCCATTCTTTTGTCAATTGTTTCATGAATTTTTGGATGAATGGATATAGGGGCAAGTTGTGCGAAGTAGCAATTAATTTTTGTTGGAAAGGAATGTACATTTGGACCATATATGAATGTTGATTGCATCTAGTTTCACAAAGAAATATATCTTCACATATGGAAAATAAAATGAAACACACTAAAAGAAGGCTTGCTCTTCACCCTACCATATTGCATCATGGAGCCTCGAGGGCTCTCAATAAACCCTCAAGCAAGAAGATAATTTTTCTAGCACTATAATCAATGTTGAGATCAATGTCTAGCAATTTTTGGATGAATGGAAAAAGGGACAAGTCGTGCCAAGTAGCAATTAATTTTTGTGGGAAAGGAATGTAAATTTGGACTATATATGAATGTTGGTTGTATCTAATTTCACATAGAAACATATCTGCACATAGGGAAAATAAAATGAAACACACTAAAAGAAGGCTTTCTCTCCACCCTACCATATTGTCTTATGGATCATTGACGACTCTCAACAAACCCCTGAGTAAGAAGATGAATTATCTAGCACGGTAATCAATACTAAGATCAATGTTTAATATTAGACTTAATATACAACATATCATACATATGAATATTGTCTGCATCTAATCTCATAAACATACACATCTACACATAGGGAATATAAAATGAAACATAACAAAATAAGGTATGCTCTCCACCTTACCATATTGGGTCATCTAGACTCATAGGCTCTCACCAAGCCCCCTGAGCAAAAACATACATTATCTACCACTATGTTTAATGATTAGATCAGTGTTTCATGTTACACTTAATGTACAACCTACCATTCTTAGAATTTATTTTTGAGGCTAAAAGAAGGAATAACCAGAGAGGTGCATCTAACTTTAGATACATATATATCAGTTTGGGTGCATATGTAGAAATATGTTGCTTGCATATATACACATAAATAGTATGTGTAGAAATGTATGTATGTGGAATTAGATCTATGAATTCTTGGTCTGGACCTACTCAAACATCATCAAACCAAACAATGTTAGTCATTAAACAGGTCCAAAGAAAACATTTCCCATGAAATTAGTTCAAACACAATGAACAAGAAACAAAGTAAAATGATCAAATGAAAGCTAATGAATCTTATTCAAATGCTAAAACTAGCATCCCATGGGGGAATTAGTGCTTCTTTGATGTGGAAAGAATCCCTTTCCCAATTTCTTGCAAATATTTGATGAGGATTGTTGATGATTGTATTCCTTGATGAAAATTTGACCATAAACTAGTTAAAATTGATGAAACACTATGAAAACCTTGATGAACAATGGATGAACTTGCCTAAAATCTAAATATAGTCACTTTGCATAAATTTTTGGATCCAAAACCAATAAAAAGCTCTCCATTTATAGGAAGGAAGGATGGAGGAATGAGAAACATGGGGGATGTGGGATTAAACATGAACCAATAACAATGAGCCACTTGTCAACATGCTATTGAAGGGAGGTTGTGCACATTTTGGTCAATGTGAAAATAAATGCAATTAGGTGGAAATTTGAAATTTTAAAGATTGCTTGTGGAAGAGGATGTGGAAGAGGATTTAATGCCATGTTGGAGGACACATCCTTTTGGAGGGAGATTTCAAACTGGGTGAATATTCCAATGAGATACCCTTTTGAATGGAAATAAAGGAATTTATAAATCAATTAAATTTATTTTCATGTGCAATCTACAAAATCTAGAGGATTTGATGGATTAGAGTTAGAGTTAATTAGGATTTAATTAAATTAGATGGAAATTAGTTTTATTTGACATTTGACTTAGATTTTTTGATTTATTTCAATCAAATGAGAGGAATAATGGACATTTAATCAAATAAAGTTTGGTATATTTAATTAAAGGGGGTGATGTTAGATTTAATCAAATAAGAGTGATTTATTTAATGAAAAGAGGGAATATGATTTAACTAAATAAAATGAATTATTTAATCAAAAGATGGACATTATGATAAAATAAAATTGATTTATTTAGTCAAAGAGGAAATCCAGGATTAATTAAATAAAATGATTTAATTAATTAAAAGAAGATGATGATTTAATCAAATAAAGTTGATTTATTTAATTAAAAGAGGAATTACGATGAATTAATTAAATAAGGATTATTTAATTATCTGGTTAGTAAAGAAATGATTTAGGAAGAGATGATGTTAGTGGATTAGGATTGAGTGCATGATATCAATCAGGATAATTCAGACGTCTACATTTTTTCCCTCATTGAAGCAATGTGCCTACTACATTGGTTCAAAGAATAACCTTTCTGGAATCAAAATTCAAAAAAAATCTGACTTTTCAGATGCCCCACTATTGCCCTAGTGACAAGAAATATGCTGGTATACTGCCCCTTCAAGAAATCAAACGAAAATTTGGATTTTTGGGGGAGATCTCAAAAAAAGATGACACACTGCCCGACGGGTCCAGTAAGGCTTGAAGATGCTGAAAATATGCCAAAATGCGAGAAAAAGACTTCAAACAAGCCTTAAATGGGAAAAGATGGGATTGGGGGCACAAAACCCTAGTTTGATGGCTAAAACGGTGCAAAAACAACTAATTTTCATGCTTAAATAGCCTCAGAGGGGTCACTTTCCATTCATTTTCACATTCACGCCTGGAGAATTTCTAGTGTTTTGAGCTTTGACCCTCCTACATGATGGCACAAAGAGTGCTTCCCCGACACATTTTCGAGCGAGTTTGAGTCTACCAGAGACCTCCTAGTGCAGGACCAGTGCTATTTGATCCTAATCTGACCTTTTATTTCATCTTTTTAGTGCATTTATTTTAGTTCAAAAGGTGAAAAAAATTAATTTCGCTATATAGCAACGCTAAAGGTGCTTAATCCATGACACTAGGGGTCAAATAGTGCTGCTATTTCTTATTGCGATGTCACATCACAATTTGGTTCTAGGGTTCCAAACTCCAAAGGGCAGCGCCATTGCAAATGGCGATGTTGTGACACAATTAGGTTTTTTAGGGTTTTCGGTTAAACAACTTGGCCGCATTTGCAAATAGTGACATGGTAGTCTTGGTTTTCACTTTAGGTTCCAACATCAATGTTTGGAGTTTGGAAATAGTGATGCCTTTGCAAACAACGACACATTTGTTGTTTTAGTGTTGAAAATTCCAAATAGGGTCTAGTCTTTTTTTGAAACCTGACATAGTGGCTTCATGGGTACAGGAGGATAGAGAGCTTGTGCATTCACATGAGCATTGACCCTTGGTGTTGAGCAGATGACCAGGTTACATGATTTGCTTTAGGATTATCTTGGTGTGATCGACCTCTAGTACATTGCCTATGCGCCAACTGTGAGGACCCACCTAGCCATGATGATTTCTCTGGCGGAGAGGTGGCATAGTGAGACTTCATCATTCCATCTCCCAACTGATGAGGCGACTATCACACTAGAGGATGTGTGGTGGATCTTTCGGTTGCCGATTCATGGTGACCATTTTATTTATAATATGGATGTATATGATGTTTTATATGTGATGCAATTCTATATGATATGATGCATGATTATAATATACCGATGTTGATGGATGCAAATAGTTATACAAATGACTTTAACATGCTCAGATCGATTTATTATGAGATGTTATGAAATGTAAATGCAATGTTTTTTTGGTATTTTTTTTGTGTATGATATGATGATGCATATATGGATGATATGTTGATGTAGATGTATGGTTTATGAGATGCTTAGGACAATAAATCTATATGATGTCCTAAATGCAACATGGATTGTTTATGTTTTTATGAGATGACATTATGATATGCAAATGTAATGTTTTTCTATATCCTTTCCTTATTCGTTTATGATAATGTTATAGGGACACATGGATGTGAGTGCTATGATACACAAATGTAATCATGATATGCAATGATTTGTGAAATGTAATCATATGAATGCAGTGACTTATGCAATAATTTGTGAAATGACCTGTGTGATATGAAATGATTAACATATTTGTGATATGATTATGATATGGAAATAATTTCTGATATGGCTATGATATGCAAATGATTTTGATATGGAAATGGTTTATGTTATGTGATGACAATGATATGCAAATGATTATGATGTGAAATGACTATGATATGATTTAATGAATGTAATGCAATGATGTGACCATGATATGCAAATGATGTGTAAATGATTATGATATGGAAGCTATTTTATGTTATAATGGTTATGATTTGAACTGACATAAATGCAATGTTGTGATATGTAGATGATTATGATGTAGAAATGACTATGGTTTATGATATGGAATGATGTAAATGTGACGATGATGTGAATGCAATGATTTATAAGACACCTAGAATAAAAAATCTCTATTATCCTTTGTAACTTAAAAAATGTTTATGGATAATGTGATGATGTGATATGAAAGATTCATGATATGTGGTAATATGAATGTAATGATGTAAATGTAGTGATATGATATGCCTATGTGATGATTTATGTTTTGCAATGCAATAATATGATATGAAATGATGTAATATGAAATAACCATGATATGTAATGATTTGCAATGATATGACATGAAAATTATGTGAAAATGACCATGGTATGATTTATATAATGCAATGATATGTGATGACTATTCATTTTATGCCTTGAATATGAGATGTATATATGTTGATGATTTGTTGATATAGGAGGTATGTATTTAGTGATGTTTTGATAAACTGTCATGGTACCATGTTAACGTGGATAGAAGAAAGAAGAAATAAGATGATGAGAGGAGGATCCATGATCTATGAGACTTTATGAATGATGATGATGTATTTTTTATTAGGAATTGGGATATTAAAAGGGCTTACTTACCTTACGTTTGATAACAAACCTAGGTATGATGCATCAAGGTATAAAGAACTAGGATAGCGTTGCACCTAGTGTGATGGAATTTGACTCGAAAATCAAATAGGAGTACTCATGTTCACAACTAGCATACAAAACCTTATTTAAAATGTAGTTCAGATATTTCAAACGTCTTGGACCAAAATATAGAAAGGTAAGCCTTCCTATGTGGTCAACAAGACACTTAAAACACCTTCTCCACAAACCAAACAAAGCTCGTATGACCAAGGTTATATTATAAGAACATCAAACAAGCACAATAGATAAAAAAGATAATGATCGTTGCCCCATTCCTTTCTCTCTAAATATTTTTGTTTAGACATCATCGAGAGGTCATTGGAATGAGCGCAATAAGATAAATCAAAAGACAAAGATCAAGTAAATAAACAAAATAATGTTCTTCATACCGTTAGCCAAGACTAAACTACAATGATGCCTAATGTTGATGTACATTGTAGGAAGGAAGCATCTTAGGACATGATGTTATTAGATGATTTGGGATTGACTGGACGATGGGCTATTAAAATCAAGCGTTGACCAACTTTTTTACCTACTGAGCTAGACTTGAGACCCTTTACGATTGAGCTTTCACTTTTAACCTGCTAGACTTGTTTCCAACTGTTTCACCAAAGGTTGAGGGTGATGATGATTTATTATGAGAATGTTTATTTCAGGTGAAAGCGAGATATATGATAGATGGATTTTGGATTTTTTTATTTTTTATGATATTTTGAAGTGTTTTGAGGCTGTTTTTGGTCTTTTTTGAGATGTTATACAATTTTTTTGCTTTTCAAAATTTTCAAATGTTTTTGGGATTTTCGAGATGTTTTACAAATGTTTTCCTTTTCAAAATTTCCAATGCTTTTTTGGGTTTTTTTGATATTTTGACCAAGAACCTAACCTAAAGACCTATCTTAGGGGTCTCAGGGGCTGATCAAAGATTAGCCTTGCCTATGTTATACATGCAGAGACCATGTAGTTTGACTAACATAGACTCGATTATTGATGAGATATGAACAATTGGATTGTTAGCTTATTGTGACAGACTCCTAAAGGACTAACCTAATGTGTCTTAGGGGCCGATCAAAGATCAACCTTGCCTACATTCAAGAACATAGATGACACAATTCGACATGATGAATCTACTTTAATTTTTTGAATTTTTTATTTGTTTTGGATGTTTTTGGATTTTTTGGTTTTAAGGAAGACTCCAAGAATATACATGAATCTGATTTGATGTAGGTGCAACAACATGCCCCCAACGTGGATAGAATACTTCGATATAGGCAGGGAAAGCTAACCATAGGAATGTGCCAAGAAGTTCTATTAGGGAACATGATACAACACAAAATCAAGCTTTGATGCAAACACAGATAGGTGATGGAAGGATGTGATGGATTGTGATGGGTGATGCGAAACCAGTTGAAAATAATCATGATCTTCTTGTTTTAGCTCCTCTTGAGATAGTTTTGGTAGACTTGTAAATGGTTTAAGACATCCATGTGCTACTCATTCAATAGTTCCAACTCGTTCAACTGAGATACCCAATATTCTTCATCTATAATGAGATTCTATAATGATATTCTTAGGGATGGGAGCTCGATCTCAATGGGGAGGATGGCTTCTGATCTATAGACCAGGTAGAATGGGGTTGCACCTTTTGGCATGCAGATGCTTGTTTGGTAGGCCCATAACATTGGATTCAACTATAGATGCTAGTCATGACCAACTTCATTGACTATCTTTTGGAGGATTTTGAGGATGGTTTTATTTGTAGCCTCAACTTGGTCATTACCCTAGGGGTAGTATAGAGTGGAAAAGTGATGTTGGATGTTAAATTTTTGGCATAGGTCTCAAACATCCTAGTTTTTGAAAGGTGTCTCATTATCTAAGATAATGTCAAGTGGGACACTATAACAGCATATGAGGTAATTCAAGATGAACTTTGTGATCTAATTTCTAGTGATATAATTCATAGGGATGGCCTCTACCCACTTTGTGAAGTATTATGTGGCAGTGATAATGAACTTGTGTCCATTAGATGAGGTGGGGGTGATTTTTCCAATGAGATCGAGCCCCCACTACAAGAAGGGCCAAGGTGTTACAATCGGGTGGAGCTCTTGAGTTGGTGCATGGATGAGATCCGCATGTTTTTGACATTGGAAGCACTTCTTGACATATTCATGGGCTTCCTTCTCCATTTTCAGCCAATAGTATCCTATTCTTAGCAACTTCTTGGCCAAGGTCATATCGCTTGAATGGGAATTGTATATGCAATCATGTACCTCCGTTAAAGCAGTCAAATTTTCCTTAGTGTTTAAGAATCGTAAAAGGGTTCCCTCAATACTCCTATGGTATGGGGTGTCACCTAGGATAAGAAAATGGGTCAACTTCTTAACAAAGGTTTTCTTAAGGTTTAGAGTGATATCAGCAGGGAGGACTCCTATTCTTAGATAAGTGTATATGTCATGATATCACGGGTTACCATGACCAATGATTTCACACACAAATTCAGACTATGGTACCTCAAATGTTGGTATGAGAAGCTTCTCTACAAGTAATTATTTCTTTTAGACATTGCATGGGACATCCAGTAGTGATCCAATCATTTCCATAGCATATACGACTCTATTATTTTCTCTTGGTATTTGCTCAAACATGATGTCAATAAAGAATTATTTGAAGCTTTCCACCAATTTCTTGTATGGGGTCAACTTGTTGTCCTTTATTTTGTCTTTTTCATTGACTTGGTTGATAATTAGCTATGAATCTTCAAAGACTTTGAGTGCCATTATCTGCTATTGTACTGCAATTATGAGCACTATGATAAGAGCCTCATATTCTGTAATGTTGTTTATGCAACGAAAAGACAACTTATATGATTTTGGTATGCAATCTCCTTGTGGTGTAATGAAGAAGACTCTAGCTCTAGACCCATGTTGTGTGTAGGATCCATCAAAGTAAAATTTCCAGTGATCTGTTATGCTTACGTTAAAGATGGACTCATCAGGTAATTCTAATACAAGTGGATTTTCTTAATATATTGGTGCTTCTAATAGCTAGTCTGCAATCACTTGTCCGTTAATGGCTTTATGTTCCACATACTCAATGTCATTTTATGTCAAGATCATAACCAATTTAGTTTTTCACCCTGTGAGTGTTTCTTTAGAAAGCAGATACTTGAGAGGGTCTATCTTGGCAATGAGTTTTATCTGATGTGCCAACATATAATGTCTGAACTTTTATGCGGTGAACATGAATTCTAAGCAAGCCTTCTCAATGGATGTGTAATTCAAATCATGTCCCACCATAATTCTATTGATGTAGTAAATATCTCTCTCTTTCCCATTTTCATCATGTTCTTCTAAGAGAGCATCGAGGGCTACTGTTGTTGTTGATATATATAGGATCAAGGGCTTGCCCGAAATTGGTGGCATGAGAACTTGTGGTGTGAGAAAGTATTCCTTGATTTTATTGAAAGCCTAGTCACATTTATCATCCAATTTTTATGCTACTCCCTTGTGGAGTATATGGGAATATCGGATAGCCTTATCTGCTAATTGTGCTATAAACCAATGGATGGATTGGATTCTTCCATGCAATCCTCTTAATTTCTTCAATGTCCTTGGTGCCTCCATCTTGAGGATTGCTTTTAATTTTGTGGGGTCTATCTCAATTTCTCTCATGGATACAATGTACCCTAGTAACTTGGATGATTGTAGCCTGAAGACACACTTCTTTGGATTGAGCCTGATCTTGTATTCTTCTAGCCTATCCAAAATGGATCCTAAAGCTGATATGTGATCTTGTTTCTTTCTTGACTTGGCTAGTATGTTATCCACATAATCTTCCATAATTTTGTGAATCATATCATGGAAAATCAGTGTCATGGCCCTTTGATAGGTAGTTTCAGTGTTCTTCAATCCAAATCGCATCATGTTCCAACAATATGTTCCCCATAGATAGGTGAAAGCTATCTTGTGTTGATCTTCCTTGGCTATCATGATCTGATTGTACCTTGAGAATCAATCCATTGGGAGAGGGAAGTCATCCTTTGGGCATGCTTTATTTAGATCTCTAAAGTCAGTGTAGATGTGGATGCCCCCAGTGGGATTTAAAATAGGTACAATATTTGAAACACACTTTGTATAATCAATTGGTCATATGAAGCCACCATCAAGAAGCTTACGTAATTCCATTTTGACCAACAATGTGATTTGTGGGTGCATTTTCCTCAGCTTTTGTTTCACTAGCTTCGCCTCTAGATAGATAGCTAGATGGTGCACCAAAACTTCTTGATCAAGACCAAGCATGTCAGCATAGGTCCATGAAAATTTCACCTTTCTTTCCCTTAGGAATGCGGCTCTATTTTCCTATTCTTCTGTCAAAAGTGATTCTGCATAGAAAGTTATGTGTGGTGTTTCTTTTGTCCCCATGTTGACCAGATTTTACTTCTTTGCTAAGACCATTGAATTCTCTGATGAATAGCACTAAGAGGAATATTGAATCCCCCATCCTATGGTGCCTCAAAGAGGGTTTCACCATTCGATGCATCCTTTTTTTCTACTTTGTTGAGTCTAAAAGTGCCGCAATGTGGTTTTCACTTAAAGACCTAGAGATTATTCTCAAATTTTCACTTTTCCAATTGAGGGATTCAATAGTTTCCCCATAATAGGCATGTGTGTCTAGTTCAATTTTGAATTCAGCTTTGTGATCTCCATAAGGTACACTATCCCATAGTCCCATGAATTTTGAGAGTGCCTCATCATTTTTGAATGTGTCCAAATCTTGTAGTCCTCATTGGTTTTAATCTATTAGCCAGGGATATACTAGTTTTAACTCAAGTTTGGTTATTTGGCTCGAAAGATATAGTGGAAATTATGAATAAGGAAGAGTCCTCAAATAACATAGGTAGGTTAGTAAGGATATCCTCATCGCTGTCACTACACACATTAGTTATATTGAAGGTACAATTGTCTAAGGGTAGACCTGTGGATACTGGTAATCGAGGAGGAGCTTTGACTACTCTAACAAGGGGACTTCTACCATGTGTGGTTATCCTTAGAGGGGTACATCCAGGGCCAAGATTTTTTATGCACTTCTCAACAATGATGGGTTCTAATCGGCTGTTGTTTTTCTTGAGACTTTCATTCTTATTATAGCCCATTCCCAACATTAATTGTAGACCTTTGTTAGCATCATCCATAGGAAGGGCAGGGACATGTCTTTCATCCTAGTATAGGATGTTGGATATATCTTTTTCATCAACCACCTCTTGAACTAGGTCTCCCCAACTTCTAAATCGAGAGGGGTCTTCTCTGAATGTTTGAGATGTTGTGCTAGCTAGTTGTGGTTGTCCATGGGACCTAGGAGATTGTGGTAACTCTCCTATTATGAAGGAAATTTTCTTTATTTTGTAGTCTCCACACCCGTTATCTTGGATTATAGCTTTGATATTAGAGATGTTAGGAATGGTAGGTGTCTTTGTCTCGAAAGTGGAGGTGAGGGTAGTTGGATCTACATATGGATTTATAGGGCGTTCATCATTCTTTGGGACTTGAGGGATTTTGTAGAACTTTGCTTCTAGATTTTTACAATAGGAAAAGGGCTCAAGATCACCATGAATTGTGACCTCTTCATTCTCATAGGGGAGTTTAACACATTGATGAAATGTGGATGCAATAGCTTTCATCCCATGGATCCATGGGTGCCCCAAAATAATGTTATAAGGGAGGTTTAGATCAAGAACTTGGCAAGTAGTTTCCATGATGGCTGGTCCTACTTGGATGGGAAGTTGAATGGTGCCTTGAGACACCATTTCTTGATAATCATAAGCCCAGATGGTGATACTTTTTCCTTTTTCAATCATGTCTTCAAAAAATCCAAGATTTTATATTAGCTTGAGTGAAAAAATATTCAACCCTGCACCTCCATCCACCAAGACCCGTTGGACTTTATTTTTATGGACGAAGACTTCAAGATGAAGCACACATTTGTGAGATGGCTGGGATGGGATGTCTTGTTCAAAAAATGTTAGGAGATGTGGTTTGGTGACCATGTGCAAACAAAATTTTCATGGCACGAGATGCTCAACAAAAATAGTATTGTTTTCAATGAGGTCTTGGATTAGGTTTTTGAGTCTCATGCAACTGGTTGTTGTGTGCCCCTTTATCTTATGAAAGTCACACAGGTGCTTCTCATTATACCATGGTGGCTTAACTTGAGGCTCTTGATAATTTTCAATGGAAGGGAGCATGATGATGTTGGAATCAATGAATCGCTTCATGACAGATTTGATCGATTTTCCAAGTGGTTTGTACTTTCACTTTGGAGGGTACCAATTTCTTGTGGATGGCCCAACTTGATCATTGACATTATTAATTGTCTGTGTGCTATTTTTTTGCTGAGGTGTGTTGGATCAAGGGGTGTTTTGGTTGTTATTCTAAGGTTGTTGATATGTTTGTTGTTGCATGCTTGGCTTTGGGGCACTGATCACAACCTTGGTGTCAACAACACCATCATTGGCAACATTTATTTTTTTCACCCATGTCTGAGTTTTATCATTATAGCTTGTTGATGGATGGTTGTCTTGATAATTGGGTGTCCCCCCTTGTGCAATGACGGCTCTTTCGATGTTGAGAGCCTTGAGGATGAGTGGATCGTAGGAGGTGATGCATTATACTTTGAGATGCAAAGCCAAAGTTCCTTTAAGATTCAAAATGATAATTTTGACTTGTTGTTCTTCTAGCATGGCCCACTTGCTTCTATTAGCCTTGGATCACCATCATTGCAAGAAGGATGCAAATGATTCTCCCTTGTTTTGCTTTAGGTTGGATAGTTCCTCCAAGCTTATGTCCATGCCCATGTTGAATGCATAATTTTGCATGAAGGCATCCAATATTTCTCGGAACTTTTTGATTTTGAGTGGGAGATGGGAGAACCATTCCATGGTTGGGTTAGCTAGAATTCTTAGGAAGAGCTTCATTAGATAAGAATCATCGTAGGAAACCTCCATGCAATGTACATGGAATTCTCTGATGTGATCTTTGGGATTATTCAATGCATGGTACTTGTTGAGTTTTGGTGTCTCAAACCCTTGTGGGAACGACTTCATCACAATGCTCTTATTGAATGGATAAGGGCATAAATTCCCTTGTGATTGAGGGGTCTTCCCTGATTGTATGTCCAACACTTGTTGTGAGATATTTTTTATTTAGATAGACAAATCTCTTTGCAGTTCAAGTGGTGGGATGAATGTGTTTTTGGTTGGTGTAGTGACTTGGATGATGGATGGAGTGACTTGTGGATTGGGGGGTGTGTTTACGAGAGTTTTTTGTGCAGCCAATGCTCGATGATATGCTTGTAACTATCATTGTGCCAACAAATCTTGTTGTTCGTCTTATTGCTACTGTTGCACCAACAAAACTTGTTGTTGGGCTTGTTGTTGTTGTTGTTCCAACAATGATTTTTGTTGGGCTTGCTAGTATTGTTGCACCAACAACGCTTGTTGTTGGGATTTCTATTGAGTTGCTTGTTGTTTCACCTTGTATTGATGTAAAGCTTGTTGATACGCCTATTGATGTAACAAGGCTTGCACTTGTGCTTGTTATGCTTGATGTTGGGCTTTTGCTTGTTCTAGTGCAGCTTGAGCAGCTTGGGTGGCTTGTGCATCTTTTGTGGCTTGTTGTTGTTGCAATAAATTTTGTTCTTGTGCTCAAGAAACCTGTTGGGCTTGTTGTGTGGCTTGCTATGTTTATTCTTGTTGTGTTTCTTTTTATGCAACTTGTGCAGCTTGTTGGGTTTGGAATTTCTGAAGTGCCCTTTCATATGCTTGTTGAGATGCTTGCAACGTGATGTTGTATTGGTTGGCCACATTTGGATTTGGTGGTAGAGGTGGGGGATTCATAATGGTATAAGATGGTGTGATAAGATTTTTTTGGGGTGGTTGTTGGGATGTTTGACTAATAATGATGGGTTGTGTGGTGGGAGGTATGGGGGATGAGGTAGGTCCTTGGGATACCACGTTTTGAGATGCTATGGATGGTGTAATGGTGGATTGAGATTTTTAGATTGGCGCCACCTATTGTTGTGATGTCAGTGGTATGATTGGAAGATTGATTTGATTTGACTAATTTTGGATAAGTAAAGGGGGTTTCCCTAAACCAAGGATCAGTGTGGATGTTTATGTCAATGGGGGACATGGTGGGGGGATAGGTCGTATGCTTCCTTGAAAAAGTGATGATGAGGGATCAAGAATTCCCCCTTGTTCAAATAAACCCACTTGCTCTTGTGATACCATGGGGAGGGAGACTTGTTCTCCAAGAGAATATGTTAGTGCCACAGAGAAGGTTGATGGATTATTGGTGTCATGGAAGACAATAAAAACATATTGATGTTTTGGGTCTTGAGGGACATAATGACCCAATATGGTGTTTGCATCCAATTCTTGGTTTTTCACAAGGGGATGCATTTGAAGAGCATGAAGTAAAGAACTCCCTTTGTTGACAATTGGTTGAGTTGGAGTGAGAGATGATGTGGGTTGGGAGATGGGTTGAACGGTGCTTTGAAAATATGGTGTGAATTAGACTGGTGGAATAATCCCAAGAGGTTTCTCTGCAATACTGTTTCTGTCAAAATCAGAAGGGAGTTTAGCCCCTTCTTTTGCCAATTCTATCATGTATTGTGAAGGATTGAGTCTCATCATGGTATTCACAATTTTGTGATTTTTAGGATTTTGAACCATTTCTATGATTACATCTTGATTCATCCCCAAGACGTTATTGGTGATATCTTCCACTTGACCTTCGTCTTGAGGATCTTGTGGTAATAGAGGAAGACTGGGTGGAGGATTGCTAGACCCAATGGGATTTATTTCAGGAGCAGTTGAACTCAAGTCACTTGAAGTAGATGTTTCTTTGTTGGCTTCCATGTTTTTCTTGTATTGAGATCGAGTTTGCACCATAAAAGAAGGATAAACTTTTACGTAAAGAAGAAATACTAAGTTTGTTTAAGGATCAAAGGATGGTTATGAGATAAATGAAAGATGGATGGGCGTGAATGATTGAACTTGTAAGAATCCTGAAGGGACACTAGCCTATAGGACTTTTGGATTTTTGATCTGATTTGGATTTGGATTTGGATTTGGACAATGAACTCATAAACGCCAAGATTTTGGATGTTGTCTTGGAATAATTTTTTCCACAAGATGATAATTTAACTAAGTATATGAAGAAGGATTCATCTACACATGCTTAGTCAAACAAGATGATTTTTGATTTGATTTAAAGGACATTTCCAAGATTCTAAGAGTTTGTTGATGGGATTTGGATTGATTGATGTTTAAGGAATGGATGAGAATGTTGATTTTGATCCTAGAATGGACTTAGAGAAACTTATTTTCTATAAGACCTTGGTATCGAAGAACATGCTATACTTCTTATGTGAGAAACTCAAAACATTGAAAAAGACTCAGATTTTGACTATAATAATATTCATACAAATTGGGATTGTTATTTGAAGAACATTTGTAAACATTATAAACCAATCTCTCTCTAACTTTGTGAAGTCTTGAAAGAAACTCCTCATGAGCTTTTGGACTAAGGTGCTTATGATGATTTGACTTGGGAATTTTGATTTTACGGGAAATTATGGGATCAAGCACATGTGAGGTCCAATTGTATTTTATGTTGCTTAGATTTGGTTCTTTTTATCACAAACACTTTCTTGCTTATATTTCAAACTAAATGTCTAATGTCTTGATTTATTTTCATCCCACAAAGTCCACTATGTGGAAATCAAGGAAATTAAGGAAATAGTTCCCTAATATTGACTTTAGCAAGAGAAAATTGTGATGTAAACCCAATTACTTAGAAGCCTCTAAGGATGAAATCCCTAGGGCGAGCAATAGAACTTGAATTTTTAATAGTATTTTCTCCTCCTAAAGGGTTTGAAATTTTCAAGATTTTTGTTGAATTTTTGTTTCCCAATGTTTTAGATCCAAGAAATTTTTTTTGATTCCAAAATGATGTACAACCCTAAGATAGAAATAGATAATATTTATTGAATTACCACTTGGATAAATATAGTTGTGCTTATTCAAATATTATGATTAAAGGCTTGACCACACTAGCTCCCCTCCATGACACACACTTCTCGGGTCAACCAAGCTTTAGTTCTCATGAATCTCCCATGACGAACTTTTCATCTCTACTTTGAACCACAAGTATGTGGGACAGCTTCAGAATGACTATTCTTGCACCAATAAATATATAGGGATTTGGATTACTATAACAAAAGGTTCTAGTATAGGAATTTCGTTCATGGGGGATCATCTATACAAAAAGAGACCATTGTTTCCCTTATTTTTGGAATAATCCTCATGATACTTGAACTTTCCTCAAGTACCCACACTTATATACCGGGTGGAATTCGCTTGGATTTAGCATGTTCCCAGTTAGGTCATTCCCTGGGGTGATTAATTTTTCCAACCAGGTAGGCCCTCTAAAGGTGAAAAATAGCAAGAAAGAACATTTGTAGTTTGATCAATATTTTATCTGTAAACAAAGAGAGAAAACACATGACATAGCTAACTCACACTAGCAAGATTTGTTCAATTTTAAGAAACCCAAATTGAAGTATGGAGGCAATCTTTTATACAACTTAATATCACCAAAATAATTTTGATTCTCAAGATCGTCGTGAAGTGCCAGAGAAGTGCATGCACCTTTTAAATGATATTAACTTGTAAAGGAGATTACAAAACAATAAAGAAACATATTCATTTTAAGCCTCAAAAGTAGTAATCGATTTCTTTTATAGCATCAAGATGAAGTGTGAAGTTTGTTTGTTCAAATTTTAAATCCAAAACCAACTTTAGTAAGTTCCTAAGGTTATTTTTAACCCTTTTCTTGTGCATTTTTTTAAAACCCAAATGAAAATTATTTGAGTCCTAAAAACACGAAGATAACAATATCCTTAAAATGGGGTTATAATTTCTCCGAAAGTGTTTAAAAACACTTGTTTCGATAATGCCATACTAAAACTTCTCCTTGTTTCCCCCTTATCTTCTTGATCACCTCAACCTACAAAAGCTAGTTAATCCATAAAAAATAGAGCCACAAAATAGTTTAAAAGCTCAAGGAGATGAAAACAAAAAGCACATGTTAAATTAAAACTAAAAATCTTACTTTTACCCCACCCCAGCATCACAATCCGCAAAGGTATCATTGTTTGGAGAAGGTCAATGGTGCTATGGTGAAGTCAACATCGCTCTGTGGAGAAATAGAGACCGCAATTGTGTCGATGTTTCACCAAGTGTCACTCTTTGGAGTTTGACAAGTTGGCCCAAGTGGAAAATGATAGAAGCATTAGATTTTGAAGTGGATGCAATGTCACTATATAGCAATGATGGACTGATAACATCATTGTTTGTCTTTTGCAGTGTTGCTCCTTCCTACAGACACAAAAATTTGAAAAAAATAGTGGAATTTAGAAAAAAAACATTTTAATTTCTTGAGATTTCCCCTCCTTCTAGCGCCAAAATTTGAATGTTTGGTCTAGACCTGCTCAAAAATCATTAAACCAAACAATGTTAGTCATTAAACAAGTCCAAAGAAAACATTCCCCATGAAATTCATTCAAACACAATGAACAAGAAACAAAGCAAAACGATCAAATGAAAGCTAATGAATCTTAGTCAAATGTTCAAACCAACATCCCATGGGGGAATTGGTGCTTCTTTTATATGGAAAGAAGCCCTTTCCCAATTCCTTTCAAAGCTTTGATGGGGATTGTTGATGATTGTGTTCCTTGATGAAAATTTGACCATAACCTAGTTAATATTGATAAAATTTGATGGAAACCTTGATGAACAATGGATGAACTTTCCTAAAATATGAAGACAATCACTTTGCATAAGTTCTTGATCCAAAATCAATAGAGGAACTCTCCATTTATAGGAAATATGGATGGAGGAATGAGAAACATGGGCCATGTCAGATTAAAAATGAACCAATAACAATGTGCCACTTGTCAACATGCTATTTAAGGGAGGTTGTGCACATTTTGGTCAATGTACAAATAAATGCAATTAGGTGGAAATTTGAAATTTGAAAGATTTCTTGTTGAAAGGGATGTGGAAGAGGAGTTAATGCCACTTGGCTCAAGAAAAAAGGACTTGTAAAAGGCTTTAATGGCATGTTGGAGGAAAAATAATTTTGGAGGGAGATTTAAAATTGGGGGAATATTCCAATGAGATACCCTTTTGAATGGAAATAGAGGAATTTATAAATCAATTAAATTGATTTTCATGTGCAAGTTGCAAAAACTAGAGGATTTCATGGATTAGAGTTAGAGTTAATTAGAATTTAATTAACTTAGATGGAAATTAGTTTGATTTGACATTTGACTTAGATTTTTGGATTTATTTAAATCAAATGAGAGGAATAATGAACATTTAATTAAGTAAAGTTTGGTTTATTTAATTAAAAGGGGTGATGTTAGTTTTAATCAAATAAGAGTGATTTATTTAATCAAAGGAGGTAATATGATTTAACTAAATAAAATAAATTGTTTAATCAAAATATGGAAATTAGGAATAAATAAAATTGATTTATTTAATCAAAGAGGAAATGCCAGGATTAATTAATTAAATTGATTTATTTAATTAAAAGAAGATGATTTAATCAAATAAAGTTGATTTATTTAACTAAAAGAGGACTTACGATGAATTAATTAAATAAGGATTATTTAATTAATTGGTTAGTAAAGAAGTGATTCAAGAAGAGATGATGTTAGTGGATCAAGATCGAGTGCACAATATTAATCAAGATAATTTAGACGTCTACAAGATGTAGACAATATACATCAAAGTCTCCCAATTAGAAAAGAGGATTAAATTGGTAATCCCAAAAGAATAAATATATGAAGAAGTATATATGAATGTTGCCTACATCTAATATCACATACATACATATCTACACATAGGGGAAATAATATTGAAGTCACTATGGTGACTCAAATCTCTTATAGCAGGTAAAGCTAGAGGACACCCAACAATGGTCTATCAAAAATTGCGTAGACTATTTTATTACTTGACAATGTTTTCTCAAGTATTAAGTGCCAGGTGTTATTACAATCATCACCAAACCATTGCCACTATACAAAAAGCATACAACAATTAATGTTGATGTGCCAAGCCCTGCTAGTGAGTGTTCAATTTCACTGGCCTTCTCTATCGACATGCCAAGCGCATTTATTTTTTCATTTTTTTTAATTTCAAACTCGCCACCTTTTTTCCCATCTGACCAAGAGCCACACAACGGGAGTTTGGAAAATTGAGAAGGCTAAGGAAATTCCTGGCCTAACTATTTCCATAATAATCCTATTGGCCTAACAAGTAACAGATTCCTACATATGCATCCAATGCATGCAATGCATATATATGCAGTTGCAAAAAAAAATCAATATCGATATATATGTATCTAGAGTTAGACACACCTTTTCGTGTAGCGGTGATGGTTGCAAGGAAATAAAACAGTTTAGGTTATATAGTTTATAATATTTTCCATAAGGTATTATTGATTGTTGTTCTTTTGTTTTAGCTATATTGTTCATATATGATCTCCATATAGTGGCAATGGTTGCAAGGTGATTAAAGAGTTTATGATGTTTTCAATAAGGCATTGTTGGGAAAGGTTGCATGGAATTCTTAGAATGATAGGATGTATATTAACTATAATATGAAAAATTAATCTAGCCATTGAACACAATGGTGAATAATGTATGTTCTTGCTTGGGAGTTTGGTGAGAGGCTCAAACAAATAACGTCTATCCTTCCAAAGGAATAAGCATAGGAAGGAGTTGATACCCATGCATTATTGATTGTTGTTCAATAGGTTCAACAAGATTATTTCATTTATGATTTCCATGTAGTGGTGATGGTTTCAAAGAAATAAATAATTTTACATATACGCTTAGAAAGAAAAATCTATACAGATATATATGCATCTAAAGTTATATGTATACAACACACATTTATATCCATAGCTGGACTTGTTAATACAAAAATCACCATGAGAGGAGAGGAAATAAATGTCACTTGGCACAACCTGCCATAACAACATTGTTTCATGGATGGTTTCCATATAGCACCAACGCTTGCAATAATATATAGCATTCTAAACTTACCAAAGAAATTGAATGGATTATGTTATTTTTAATAAGGTATTGTTGACTCTTGTTTTGTAGCTTGAGCTGCTATCAACACTATCAGCCACCATTGTGACAAGGGTTTTTGCAAACAACATACATAGATATCCATAACTAAACTTGTCACTACATGTGAGAACATATATAGATAATTTTAAATTTAGATATATATGTATGTTGCCTAAGCATAGGAAATAAACATCACTTGGCAAAGCTTGATATGGTGACATTGTTTCATGTATGGGTTCCATATACTGGTGATGGTTGAAATAATATCTAGCATTTAAAACTTACCAAGGAAATTGAGAATTTTATTTTATTTTCAATAAGGCATTCTTCACTATTAGTCTGTAGCTTCAGCTGCACAACATACCGAGATATCCACACCTATACTTGTCAGTACATATAAGAACATATACATGCAAGTCAAAATGTAGTTAGATGTATCAACAAGTATAAATGTAGATATATATGTATAATGTGGCATCTTAGTTTAGATACATATATATGTGCACAATTTTTTTTTGTTTCACATGTATATCGATGCAATAGATGATTTTCTCCTTTGTGAAGGGTTTGTTTTATTGCTCTGAGCAACATGAATTTTTCTAAGCAAGCTCAAATCTCGGTATTTGGTATTTTAACCTTTTTCACTATTTTCATTGTCTTGAGAATTCCTATGGAATGAAAATATTATTACATGTATTAGTGATGGTTGCAATAACACATACCATATAAAAGTTATCAAAGAAATAAAATAGTTTATTTTATTTTAAATTAAGCATTGTTGACTGTTGTTGTGTAGCATTAGCTACTATTAGGATTGTGAGCAACCACTTGGGAAAGTTTTTCTACACATAACACATATATATATACACACCCAAACTTGCCAATACTTGTAAGCACACACATATATAAGTTTAAATGTACATATATATAAGTGTAAACGCAGATATATATCAACTATGCTAGGTGCATCTAATTTCATATACACACATATGTGCAAACATTTTTTTTGTGTATATATATATGCAAGCAAGAGATATCTAAGTATGTATGAAGGGCATGGAGTGCATATATACACCTACTAAATAAAATATCAGTAGATATATACCTGCATGTATTTAAAAATATAGCAGCATGGAGAAATAGATACATATCTGCATACAAGCACATATACATCGAAAGGTATAATACATACATATAGCTATTTATAAGTGATATATATATATATATACTTACATGTAGGAACAATTTTAAATGTAGACATATATGTATGTTGTGTGCAACTTACTTTAGATATAAATTTTTTTGCAGATTTTTTATTTTTTTCCGTATGTGTATATCCAAGTAATAGACATCTAGATATGTGCACATGTTTTTTTTGGTACAAATGTATATTCATGCTACAGATGGCTTAAATTATCACCGATACTTGTGAAGATAAATATATGATATTATGGTTTGGATGTAGTGGCGATGGTTGCAATAACACCTACTATCTAAGACTTAGCAAAGCAATAAAATAATTTATGTTATTTTCAATCAGGCATTATTGTGTGTTGTTCTATAGCATCAGCTACTATGAGCACTATGAGTAACCAATATGGCAAGTTTTTTTCACATAAAACACATAGATATACACACCCAAACTTGTCAATACATGTAAGAACATACATGTATACATATAAGTTTAGAAAAATAGATACATATCTGCATATAAGCACATATACATTAAAAGGTATTAAACAGACATATAGCTATTTCTATGTGATTTATATATATATATTTATTTATTTATACTTATACTTGCATGTAGGACCAATTTTAAATGTAGTGATATATGTATGTTGTGTGTGACTTACTTTAGATATACATATATTTGCAGACATGTGAACATTATATAGTTGGGAGTGATGAACATATTTTTTGGAGAACCTATGCTAAAGTAGACGTATACGCAACATCTAATGCACATAGTCATCATGTGAAAAATCTGAGGCACATGCATCAAAACATTCTTACCCTCATATAAATGTAGTCATAAATGCTATAAAATTCATGGCAAACAACATGATTTTCAATTTCTTGGCAAATGCCATGAATTTTAAAGTCATGACAAATGCCACAAATTTTATAGCATTTCCTTGCATCCTCTGCAGGCCAAAATAGCTCCTATGTGTCTTCATCCTCGCAATCTTAGATGCAATACTATATTTATATATATGCATGTTGTAGATGGCTTAAATGATCAAAGATACTTTTCAAGATAACTTTACAATATACAAATTATTAATGCTCATAATAATACAAGAAACAATGTGTTCTATTAGGTTGGATTTTAATAACCTAGACTCAAGAAAAATAAAAAATGTATTGCACAATTGGTAGAGAGGAGTCATCATTGAAAATTATATAGGAAATGTGGTAACAAGAATGATCTTATGTAACTCTAATAAAATAAAAGACAACCATATGTGTCATGGTTTTATGAATGGAGAGCTAGCTCCAATATATTCAACATTCAACCACCATTAGAAGATGAAAACCACACACATGAGATTGAAATAAGTATGGGTTGAAGGGAACAAACATTATAGCTGAGAAACATATGATATACAAATGAAATATGAATTTATGAATGGACATGAAAAAGCATAAAACATGACATTTAAGTAGCATTAAAAGATTATAAAGCACATATATCGGATGAGAAACAACATTAAAAAGAATATAGGAAAATTGTTGTAAATAATTGTATATGTGACAAAGACAACAAATGTATAAGCATGCTACAAATTCCTTACATGATGAATGATACTTGTGAAGGTAACTATACAATATAAAAATTATCAATGATCATAATGATAGAATAAATGATATTACACAAATGTGTATTAGCATGTTGTATGCGCTGAAAAAATTCAATTGCATGCATATAGGGTTATATATTCATATGTATATGTATATATGCACACAACCATGTCCACAAGTATACATAAGAATAGTTGTAAATATTGATACATGCATTGAATAGACCAATATAAGTTTATAACCAAACAACATAAAACAAAATGAGTAGCACACACTAAAAGGCAAAGAAAACTATAAGCAACATAAATGATACAAAATAAAAGAAGTGTAACTTTTTTGTTAAACATTATAATTTATAGTGTGTTGTCTCAATTAATAACTAGTTCTACAAGTAGGAAATATTTATAGGAATAGAAACAAAAGGTGTTCTTGTGTGATGTGATGCCAAAAAATGGAAAAGAAAATAAATTTCCAGCCAACCTAAGCTCCAAAAAGTTCAAGTATTGATTATCTCTATAGAGACCTACCTAGAAGAGGATATTGCAAACAAATTTGAGAGCAACAACTTGCACTTAGCTTCAAATTTTATCCTTGCAACTTTGACTATTGTTGTTTTAAGCCTTTTTTTTGAATTATATGTCTATGTTTTAATAACAATGAAAACGAAAGAACTATAGATGACACCATTGATGACAAACTCAAGAGTCATTGCAATAGAAGACCAATATTGCAACACATACAACTCTTTTTCTAAAATCTAAAAAAATCTTGTTGCATCCTCATCAAAAGAAGCAACTAAAATCTCACCTGTGTGGTCTTCCATCTATAGTTGCAACAAATATTGGAAGTCACAATTAGACATGATTGTCTAGAATTTAGGGTAGTACCACATATTATTGGAAGACTCTTCCAACTTTTTCTTGCATTGTCGACCATTGGCTAGGAAGGGACACACAGCGTAACAAAATGCATCTATTTTAATATATTTCACTATTTCCCTCATAGTAGCCTACAAATTTACTAGCAAGGAAAAATAATGGTCCAAGGTATATCCAATATTAGTGACTTTCCCATTGGCCAAAGCAACCTTTCGAGCCACTGGCTGTGAGGGTTCAATGATAGGGGGATCAATATGTCCTCGTTGCATCAAGGCTTGTGCTTTTGGGATATCATGATTTATGTATAGAGTAGTCCCTGCAGATGTATTTACAATAGATACATCGAAATATCCAACAAGACCATTTCTAATAGCAAGTATGACAACAGAACCAGGAGTGCACAATATTTCCAACTCGTCACATTTTTCTTCCCAAATTGGACCCCATAAATTAACATCAATGTAAGAGGGTGAAAAATCATTAAGTTTCATGGTTTTTTGAATCATTTCAGTTTGATCCTTTCTTTGAATAGTTGATGCCTTTCCTACATGCACCACAACCCCAATAATATCAATCAAAGTTATTGTTGTAGTTTGCAATTTCATTTATTGGGATGAATGTAAATGCTTTGTTTGGCACAAAGGCCTCATCATCACAACACTTCAATACCAAGTTTTGATCTAAAATAATTTCCATTTGGCTATTCAACTTATTAAATTTCTTATCTATTTGTTTGGCTAAGCCTTTTGACACACAATAAGTGCGTCCCACCTAAACCCTTTCATAATGCCATTCTACCATGTCATTAAAGCAAGTGATTCATATTTTTGTTCCCTCACTATCAATAATGTCAAAGATGAATACTTTTACCTCACGTCCTTATTTATTGTAAGGGTACATATCCCTTTTAATTGTCACCTGACCTTTTATTGTTCATCTAGTTTGGTAAATATTCAAGCCTTGGACAAGACTAATATTTGTAGGAGCACTATGTTCTGTTGGGGATGTATGGATCCCTAATTTTGAAGCTCGTTTGGATGGGGAAGATGACTCTGATGACATATTTTTTCTTCTTGATCTTTAAACAAATATCTAGGTGTTCCAATTAACTCACAATCTAATATTTTGACATCCAAGCAGAGTATAAAAATCACCCTAGAACTAGACCAAGATCAAATATTAAAAAAGGTGGGACCCACAAATAGGAAAGCATACAACAAGAACAAACAGTGGGAAATAATAGCTAACCTTGATGCTCGCACGTTCCTACACACATAGTTTGTCAAGTACAAGATGTAACCTATTTTTAATTTCCCTAAAAATAAAAGATCATTGTATCTTGCAGGAAAAGTGCCTATTTGCATGTGGGTTCCATCAGAGAGGTCAACTTTGTAATGGTCAATCGGGCTTTGATCACCACCTATTTTCTGAAAATACATTAGTTGAAGAACTGAGGATGGAATGACATATCCAAAATTAATAGATTGGATTGCATGTGATGACAAGGCTAGCCTCACATTTGAATCCTACAAGGTAGTTTTTCTCAGCTAAACAAAAGCAATGGGATGTTGTTCAGACTATGACAGTACTGTAGAAGAAAAATATGGGGAAAGAGGTAGCATAAAATGAATCAATTATTAGAATCCAACATTGCAGATATATAAATAATTACACATGGCTAGAAGATCACAAATCCTTGAACAAGAAGATAAATTTTCTAGCACTATAACTGATGTTGAGATCAATGTTTAATGTTGGTTGCATCTGATTTCACATAGAAACATATCTGAACATAGAGAAAGTAAAATAAAACACACTAAAAGAAGGCTTGCTCTCCACCCTACCATATTGTGTCATGGAGCCTTGAGGGATCTCAACAAACCCTCGAGCAATAAGATAAGTTGTCTAGCACTATAATCAATGCTGAGGTCAATGTCTAACAATTTTTGGATGAAAAAATATAGAGGTCAAATATAAATTGGTTAGACCATATATTACAACAACTATAGATTCAAATGAAGCATATTCATAGTTCACTGAATGCGCATGGAAAATAATTGATGCAATTCCCAATGAAAAAATGGAAACAAGAAACAAACTTACGAGACTGGTCGTCGAGGGCTGGTCAGTAGGTTGCAGAGAACCAGAGTCCACAGACATTGTTGGGGCTACTTTTTTAAAAGTTGAGTGTTGTAACGCTGGCAGCTGGCTATGAGATCTAGATGCCACAACAACATCAGGACCCAATGTTCAATTAAAGTGATGAAGGCTAAAAATTAAATCAATGTTTCATATAACACTTAATATACAACTTACCATTTCAAGAATGCCCTATTGAGGCTCAAAAAAATTACAACTATTTTCCCAAAATAATAAACATAGGGAGGAGTATGTATGAATGTTGGTTGCATATGGTTATTGATTCTTATATATGCTCATATTTTATGAACACATTCCTAAACATGCAATGCCTATGTACTTGGAAAAATAATTCTATACTGATATATAGGTATCTAAAGTTAGATGCACCTTTTTAGTTATTATTTCTTTGAGCCTCAAAAAGGAATTGTTAGAGTGATAAAACAAAAATATGTGAATATTTTTTGCATCTAATTTCACATACATAGATATCTTTTGTGTTTTATTTAATTCTCCCTATGTGTAGATATGAATACTCCCATGCTAAAAAAAACAAAATGTGTTGCATACTCGATATGAATATTATCTATCAGAGAGGAATAAAACCACAAAACAAAAGAATTCACAAGAACAAATGCATGCAAAAAAAAAAACAAAATGGGTTACATTCTGGATAAGAATATTGTTTGTATATATGAATTTTTTTTGCATCTAATTTCACATACATAGATATTGTGAACATAAATTTCCCCAAGCTCCCTTCGGATGATTTCTTATCTTTGCTAAGTACTCACCCACACCCCATCCATTTGAGAATCATTGGGATCCTCTTGCAATGGCTTCATTTGACTATTTCCACATGTCTGCTAAGCACTCTTCAAAGGGATTTCTTCCTCTGCTCTTCTAAATGACTTCTCTATACTTCCATGTGTTGGTAATTCACAATCTTTTGGCTTGCTTCTCTTTACTTTCCTATCAGGCCCCATCCAAGTGCCACATATAATTGGTCCGTGTTCATTTTTAGTAGGCCCCACTGACGGTGTTGTTTCTAAAGTATGCATACATGTGTCTTCACCACACAAGTTTTCATCACAAGGAGGGAGGAATGAACCAAAAACTCCAACCTATCACCGCGTGTCTCTTTAGGACTTCATCTAGAATAAGTAAGGAGCAAGAAACAACCTCACCATGTTTGCCACCTATTCTAACTACTTTTGTGGGTGAGTAAGACATGTCAGCGCTATGTTATTCTGGGACCACCACCATCATTTTTGGGGGATGCATATGGTCATATGTGGCTATGTTCATGGTCGAATCATTTCTCTTTGAATCATTGTTCATGATGGGAATCTTTTCTATTATCGATTCGCTAGGCGGTGGGATTCCTACCTATAAAATATTGCTTCTTCTTTAGAGGAAGGGGTTAAGAGCCTATAGAGAATTTTTTGGAAAGACATCAGGCCTCTTGTATTGTTTTAGATAATCGTATAAGATTCATGGACTATGTCATTGTTTAGCCTTTCTACTTCTTGATTATTTGATCAATCTTTATATTGTGCCATCATTGTATTGAGTAATTTTTTTGTAGAATTCTATAATTTCAATATGAGCTTATTGATTCAGACCATGTCTTTGACTCTTATTTTCAGTAAATGTATGGAAGTTATTTTATCATTGATTGATTTATTCATGTTTCAATTTTGTTTTCTATTATTTTTAGACATAGCAGATTGTTGAACGACCCTTAAATAATATTTAATAGATAGGTTTATCGTTCCCATATCTACTTCTTGGTGCATCGCCTTATATTAGATTTAATTTTACATTTGTTTCCTTCTACCCTTTTCAACCCCCAAATTATAGAAGTCAGCTTCTTTAAAAACTTGGAGGTCACTCTGTTTAGTACAATAGGTTCCCCCTTTAATTGAGTTTCCCATAAAGATTGTTACCTTGCCATTTTTTGGCATCAACGGTTTCTTTTTTCTGGCATGCCTAGTGGGACAACTTAAATGTACCTAAATAAAAAAAGGGTGTATGAGCCATCAACCTGTTACTAGGTCTTAAAAAGAAAATAACCCTGGCTTGCTAGTGCCTCCACTAGTAACAACACGAACCCAAACTCATCCAGTGAATGTTTCGATCCCTCCACCAGCCATGTTGTAGGTTGCAATTAAAAATTATGTGGCATGGGATGTTGGAATTCCCCTTGTAGCACTAGTTGTGCCCACTATTTGGGCTCCTATCTAGGTCTCTTCTTTAAAAGATATACATAAATTTACCACATATGGCTCAAGAACATTGTCCAAACATCTAAAAGATGTGGTAGACATGTGTTTGGTCTGTAGAGTTATAGATCAAAATATAACGCTAAGGTTTCTCGTAGCCTCTTTCAGGGGTAAAGCATTAGATTGGTACCACACTCTATTGACTAACACCATCAGTACCTAGGATCAGCTCGAAGATCCTTTCTATGAGATATTTTCAAATGACCATGATCGGTCCTCACTATACAACCAGTTGGCCACTATAAAGCGAGCTCCTCATGAAGCCATGACTGAATTCAATGCCTAGTTTCACACAACTTGGTAGAGAATTCAGGTTGGTATTCGATTTTCGATCGAGTTGGCTTTCATGTTCTACTTGAAATCCATCAATGTTGATATATCAATGATGATCCAATATTTTGGCAGAACCACTCTATTGAATGCATACAACGTAGCAGTCAAGGAAAAGAACAATCTGATCGACGTAGGGAAGTTACCACCTTGGCCCATCTTTCCTATATTTCCTAAGGTATCATTTTTTTCCTCGAAGATGCCATCTAATAGTGCACCCACACCTCCTCAATCCATGTACACATGTTTGGATGTGCCACAGAATGTTGCTTCTACATTTGGCTCTTCAAAGGATGAGATGAGCAACATAAAAGACTTATTGTGGAACCTAGCAAATGAAGTAACTACCATCAAGTGCAACTAGACCACTCCTACAAGACCACCCTACCAAAATTATCAAAGTAGAAGACCCTCCTACCAATAAAACTAATATCAAGGAAGCACGTGCATAAATCTAGAGGCTTAGATGACTAACCAAATAGTACCAATGCCCACCCCACTGGGAGCTACTCAACCAAGTACAAGAAGAGAGATGATCATAGGGTAGAATAACCTCAGTAGAGATATCAATCCCTGGTGCTTCCCCTATGGAAATACACACATGCCCCAAAATTGTCCACATGGAAACTTACAATAGAAGGTTACATAATAGTATAGCCAAGGTGTGGAACCAAGTTCAAGAGGTTATACATATGCCTCTCCACAAATTGAAAATGTAGTACTCACCGCTCAAATGCAAGGAATGTCCCTTGAAAAGGAAAATGACATAGCTCCCAATCACAAGCTCTTCTCGTGGATGGAAGGAGAGGAAATGGTGTTCATGTACGAGGCATCCACATCAGAGACCCCGTAGGTGCAATTTGTTTACAATACCTATTCAAAGAGGAGATTCACAGGAAAACTGATCACTCCACAACCTAGAAGCATCCCCAACCAATCCCCTAGTCCTTCCACAATTACTCTACAACCATAGCTACACAAGGAAATTATTATAACCAAGGCTAAAGAATAGAAGCCTTCAAATTCGTCACCATTCAACATGGTGGAACAATTAAAAAAATGTTTTTCTAACATATCCTTTTGGGATATATTAGCTATTTCAGAGCAAAATTCACTATTGTAGAAGGCCCTCTAGGAAGATGTAGTTATTGATTCTACAGAGAAATCACTTAAAGAAAAGACCATGGTCCCATCACCTCCAGCTAAAGTTCTCAAAAATAGTGTAGAAGAGACCTCTAGTGAGGTTAAAGAGAAGCTGAAACCCAAGCTCTTTTTCTTAACTCTTATTGTAGGGAAGAAATTATTGCATAATGTCATGATTGACTCTGGTGCTAGCACCATAGTAATGCCCAAGAAAATAGTTGGATCCTTAGGAATCAACTATGAACCCTCAAAAAGGGGTGTTATGCAGCTGGATGGGAACAAAGTTGAAACCGTAGGTGTCATCAAAGTCCTCCCCTTGACCTTATTCACCTGACCATGCATCACAGTCCTACAAGATACTGTGATCATAGATGTTCCACCCATGTTTGACCTCTTCCTATCCCGATAATTCACTTCAAAGATAGGCAGATATCTTTCTTTGGATTCGTCACACCTGATCCTCAAGACGAAGCATGGAGCTAAAACCAAGATAGTTTATGAATGTTTGAATTCAAAACATGTGGCCAATGAAGCCAACATCATCTTTGAGGCTATTCACACCTCTTTCATTAAAGAAGAAATATATGGTACCAAGCTACTGGAGGATGAGGATGTGACTGGAGACCAGACCAGTCAAGAAGAGGTCCTCTTAAGCGAATACATAGATGTTGATCCTTTCAGAAACCATCACGCTATCAGGCTAGGTACCTATGTCATCTGTGATGAAGATCAAGAGATTCTGAAGGTTATGAAGGACCCCACAGTCGATCAAGCCTTAGAGTTGTGGACATTTCACTTTGATGGTGCAAGGTGAAAAGTTGGTGTTGGTGCTAGGATATGTTTGATGTCTCCAACCAATGAGGAGATTCTTATGTTGTTTAGCTTCTATCTCACTTTTTTGAACAACGAAGCCAACTATGAGGGCCTTGTGCAAGGTTTAAGCCTCACACAGCGGATGGGTGTCAAGCAAATAATGGTGTTCGGAGACTCCGAGCTAATAGTTAATTAGGTTTGAAACATATCTACAGAAAAAAATGTGTGTATGTGGTCTTATTGACACAAAGTTTTGGACCTCATTGAAGGTTTTGAGGATTTTAACATCCAAGTAGTGCCTAGGGAGCATAATTCAACTACGGATCACGTGGAAACAATAAGATCTCATTTTGATCCTATCTCTTACTTGATTAAGAATGTACACTCTATTCGAATGATTTTCTGACCCTCCATTTTAGATAATGATAAAAGCTAGTAGGTGTTCAAAAGTGATGAACACATTGCCTCGTTCATCCAACAATCAGGAGAATTTATTGATCAACTTCAGCCAAAAATTGAGGAAGCATATGAAGGGAAAATCATTCAGCTAAGTTCTAACAAGTTTCTGAAAGGACTGGTCACTCTTAAAAACTTGTTTGATTATGATGATGCAAGAAATGATAAGAGAAGGTTTATGGTAGACAAAAGTAACTATGTAGACCTCTAGGTTGGAGATGGGAAGAAGCTCAAAGTTGAGAAGGATGTCCCGTAGCATGACAAGGACAAACTCACACACTTTTGTTAAAAATATGGATTAGTGGTCTAGTCTTATGATGACCTTAGGGGATATGATCCTGACATCATCCAACACACTATTGAACTAATGAAAGGTGCTAAACCTATCTGCCAAAAGCATAGGCCAATAAATCTGAAGATGTAAGCTTTGATGACAAAGGAGCTAAGAAAGTTGATCCAGTCTAAGATTGTGCTTCCGATCAAGCATAGTACATGGGTGTCTAACCTTGTTCTGGTCTGAAAGAAGAATGGAGATATTCATCTCTATGTTGATTTCCAAGACCTAAACAAGGCATCACTAAAGGATCACTACCCACTACCTTCCATGGAACCGATCTTGCATACTGTGGCTGGTTCGAAGATGTTTTCTCTGTTAGATGGATTTTTCAGGTTACAATCAGATTCGAGTCAAAGAAGAGGAGAAACACAAGACAACGTTCACTACCAAGTGTGGAACATTCACATATGCTAAAAATGCTTTCAACCTCTCAAATGTGAGAGCCACTTTTCAACAAGCAATGGATATCGCTTTCAACGAATTGATCAACATTATCCTAATCTATTTAGATGATCTGACTATATTTTCTAAGTCTAAATATGATAATTTTTATCATCTAGAGGTGGTTTTCAAAAATTGCCAGTAGTTCAGGGTTTTCCTTGAACCCAAAAAATTGTGTCTTCAGAGTACCGCAATGCAAATTATTGGGACATGTAGTGTCCAAAGAAGGAATCATAGTTGATCCTAAGAGGGTAAAAGAAATCAGGGAACTTCCCTTACCAATCAACAAAAAGGGAGTCCAGTCTTTTCTGGGGAAGGTTAACTTTGTAAGAAAATTTATTTCTAATTTTGTAGGAATAATTAAACCAATAACTCTGATGCTAAAAAAATATCAGTTGTTCAAATGGACGAAAAAAGCTAGAGAAGCCTTCGAGAAGGTTAAGGATGCTATTTCTTCAGCTCCTGTACTGGAAAATCTAGACCTATCAAAGGACTTTATAATGTATGTATTTAGTAGCAATACAAGCATCACTACTATTTTTACTCAAAAGGACAATGAAGGAAAGTGAGAACATTTGATAGCATTTCACTCCTAGACCTTAAAGGAATATGAGACAAACTAAAACTTCGTTGAGAGGAAAGCGTTCACAATTGTAAAGGGACTCAAGAAGTTTTGACATATTATATCTTGCAATGAGGTGATTGTTTATGTCACACATTCCAGTGTGTGTGAATACATCATGGAAGGAGAAATCACCAAAAAAAGGGCCAATTGTATCACCAAGATCCTTGAATATGACATTGAGGTTAGGCCTACAAAGACTGTCCAAGGAAGAGGGATATGTGAATATTTGGTGCACGATGAGGAAATGGCAGCTGAAGAAGGGAAATCAAAGTTGGTTCTAAGGAATGAGTCTAAGCCTGAAGGCTGTTGGCTTGTAGATCTAGAGTAAGATTCATGCACACTAGAAAATATCCATCAGTACTTCCTTCTCAGAAGAGAAGATTCTACTGGCTGCAAAACAATAGATACTCCCTTGTTGAAGGGGTCCACTTCAAGAGTAATTTCAATGGAATTTTACTATGGTGTCTCACCATAGAGTAATCAAAGAGAATTCTTGGCATCTTCCATAGCAGTCATGTAGGCAGATACTTATCTATGAAGACCACCACCATCAAAATATTGTGTGTCGGGTACTTATGGCCTACACTATTCAATGACTCATACAACATGATAAAACCCTACAAATAAAGCCAATTCCTCACAAGGAGAATAAAAAATTCCATAATGCCTCTCAATCCAATAGTAGTGGATGAGCCATTCATGCAATGGGGGCTAGATTTCATTGGAATGATCAATCCCACCTCTAGTGTCAGCCACAAGTGGATTCTCACCACCACAGACTACTTCACTAGATGGACTGAAGCCACTCCCTTGAAGAATGTGATAGAGGTAGAGATTGTGGAATTTATTGAGGGGATAGTAATAAGATTTGGCCTACTAAATACCATCATTTCAAACAATGCCAATGCTTTCCTAGGCTCTAAGGTATGCCAATTCACACTTGTGCATGACATATTCTTGAAAAATTATCAAATGACTACCCATAGGGGAAGAGCCTGACCGATTCGACTAACAAAAAATTGGTCCCACTCATTAAAAGTATCGAGGAAGGACATGAGAAGGAGTGGCACAAGACCCTTCAGGTAATGCTCTTGGTAGACCATATAACTCCCAAGCAAGCCCTCAAAATTTCTCTATACGAATTGGTATACAAGAAAGAGGCATTGTTTCCCATCTCTATGGAAATCCCATCATTACAGTTGCTCAAGTCCCTAGAAATTGAAGAGAATGGAGCTATCGAGGTTCAGTTGGCCGAGTTGTTGGAAGTGCAAGAAAAAAGGGAAAAATCCCTAATAGTCATGTCCAACCGCCAACAGGTGGTTAAGAGATGGTTTGACAAGAAAGCCTCAAACCAAGGTCTAAAGTGTGGAGACCTAGTATTAAAGTTCAATGAAAGGGCCGCGAAGGCTGGACAACATGGAAAATTTGATAGTCTATGGGAGGGCCCTTTCAAAATAATTCAATGCAAATAACACAATGCATTTGAATTAGAAAACACGGAACAAGAAGCATTGGGTATTTCAATTAATAGAATACACATAAAATTATTTAATTAAGCTTTAGTTATTTCACCTATGTAAATATGTAAGTATTGCAATTATTTTCCTGCATCTTTTATCAGTTGATCTTTCAATAAATTCCATAGTGCAAGAGCAGAGAAAAGTGAATGCTACCCATGATGCAGAAAAATAAACTCTTGTGCAAAGAATTAAAGTGAACACATATGGCAGAACCACATGAAAAAGAGATAAGAAGTTTAGTAAGCAAGTATGTTTGTTATATATATGCTTTGGTAAATACATTTTGAAAATGGCTCTGTGGCCATATGTTCAAAAGCATATCTATTTATATTATGCAGATTCTTTATATATATGTACGAGAAATATTTTTCCAGGCATATATACAAGAAAGGTAATAAAGAAATTGAAACTTTAATTGGATGGAGAAGCATGAGTGTTATCATCAGCATAAGGATTGTTGTCACCAGTAGGAAGGTTATCATCAATAGCAACAAGACCAAGAGTAGAAGAATCATTCATATCACTAAGAAAAAGCGGTAGAGGGAACACAAGGTTCCTAAAATCTGTGTACCAGTCCACGTCATAAAATAGCACCACATTGTAGTAGTGCAATAGGAAGTGAAATGCATGGGTGGCCCTCTCACAGTGCTTAGTTTGTGAAAGAATCTAGAACCCACTCAGAAATGGCACCCACGGTACCATGAAATCCTTTTCAATGTGCTTCCATAGGTCGCTTGCCATCGAAAGGCCCAGGCCATATACAACATTAGTCACCACCTCTCCAAGGCCACCGAGGTATTTCTTTGGGAAAATTTGAAGCATCAGACACAAGATCATACCCTTGGGGACCTAGATGTCAAGAAAAGAAGCAACATAGTGGGAGAATTTTTTTGTGTTCACTTTGTACTTATCTTAATATTCAATACAATCCCTCCCCAGAACCCATTTCAAGGCTATGATAGCCATATAATGCTTATTCTTACTCATCCTTTTCAACCGCCTATTGGAAATCTCCCCTAAAAATGATTTTTGGGACTTGTTATAAACTAGCCTAATGGGAGTATTCATGGTACCAAGCTATGCTCAACTACCTAAGTGTAGCTCTACACAAACACAAATCCTACTCAACTGCCTAACGCTAATCCTAGCCAATCACCTAATACCAATTCTTGCTAAATGCTAAGTGTCATTCTGCTACCATCATAGGGCCTATTTATAGAAATATTCAAGGTAGCTATGTGCCATAAGCATGATTCTAATAAAGTGTTAACTTAAGAATCCCACCAAAGGCTAGCTCAAAACTCCCACCCAATTGTGTCTGTAGGTATGAATTATTGCATGTAGGATTAAGGAGCGAAAATTAATTAATGTAAGTTGTTGGTAGTCCCAAGTGATTTCTCATACGGACATGCACTGAGGTGTCACATTGTAAGACATTTCAAGCTCCAAGGAAGGATGCAAATCTTTTTAAGTACTCATTATGTCTTTGGATTAATTATTCCTTTTGGATATTAATTGCCAAAGCATGTGAAAGGTTAGCAATCTTTCAATCAGTGGCTCAATTCCCTAGGAAAATTATGCCGAAGGACTTGATCACTAATGCCATTATGAATTCCTATCTTTTAAAAAGGGAAAGTAATTCTTTTAGCATGTGCAGTAGAGTTTGAGGTACATGCCGAATTTAATGCAAAAAGGAAATCATTGTCTACCACTTTAAAGTAGAAAAATCAAAGGAAAAAGCTAAGTATTGCATACAAGAGCTAAAAAAGGCAAAAGGATTTCTTAATACACAAAAGGATTTTAAGTGCAGAATTACTGAGAAAACCTAAGCATGGTGTAGAATAATGACAAAACAACTAAGTGTAGAGAAATAGCTATAGGAGATTCATTGCTCTAGTGTGGATTGAACCCAAAGAAAAAGGAAAGAATTCATCTAGGTTTGCATTTAGAGCCTTGCATAGTATTTTAGGTTCCATTCTTACCGCTTCAGTGTTCTTTCTGAGGAAAAACTTGCAAAAAATGGAAGCAACCCAAAGTTCTCGAACAAAAATACAAGGCAAAGAAATGAAAAGTTTGTATGATGCCATGTGTGTAGCACCCGCCACCTATATCTTTGAAAAAATCTCTTATGCTTCACTTGGGATACCAAAGAAGCAAGAGGGGGTGAATACAAAGGTCACAGATAAGAAAAAGACCCACAGAGACTAGAGCTGAATAAAGAAAATATGGGATAACATTCATGATCCCATCCTCAAGAAGAATCCTAAGACTCTTAGGGAGGTAGATTGCAAGAGGATGAAGAAAAATAGCGACCCAAATTACTTGGCACATAAGTGTTGGTTCAGTGGGATTCCAAAATATATGGTCTCATTTGTGCACTACTACCCAAAAGTAGTGGATGAAGCCATCAAGAATTTCAACCCGACTACCAACACCATTTAGGGCTAGGAGTTGAGAGTTAATATCTGTGAAGAGGCTATCTAGACCATGCTATGCATCCCAGAATGAAGCTCCAAAGTGGACATGATGGAGCCATTCACTCCAGCAAGGGGAGAGAAAATATGGAAAACCAGAGATTTAGCTTTGGATTTTTATAACAAAGAAGCCAAAAGGTCCAAGGGTGATGAGAGAAAAATACCGATTTTGGCTATGCATAACACTTTCAACATAGACATGAAGGATTCCTTCTCAATGATGGAATTTGTTTGTGACCTAGACATCGACAGGTATGTTCAAGAATTTCAACTAGGCTTGGGGTTATAGTTGAGTAGGCAACATTCTCTTTTTTGGAACAACTTCACATAATTCCTCATCAAGGAGATGCTGAACCAGATAGCGAATTCAAAGACACGATAGGGGTTCAAATTTCCTTCAATTCTAGCCCAAATGTTTTGGCATTAGAACCTCGACTTCTTCAAAAAGCATTTAGGGTTGGCAATATTTGATGAAAATTGAAGAAGGGAAATTTCTATATTGACTCATCTCCTCTTCACAACTTATGATTATTATGCATTTTCATATTATTTCTTGACGCTAATTCTACAATATTTGAGGGGGATGGTGGTATTTTATGACTCAACTCAGACCAGATAGAGTACATGCAAAATTTCACCCCAAAATGTGACTAGTTTCTAGGATAAGATTTTGCATTCATCCGGATGCATGGCTTCACTGGGGAACCATTCCAGCTTCCAACCTGTCTCACGGATCAGGTGTTGGCCCTTGAAATGTCCTAACAGGTATCAATTATTGACTTCAGATTTTACAGAGGAAAATCCAAGAAGAGATGATTTTTTAGTTTCCCGTTGAGCTTTAAGACAATGATTATGGCCAAGAAGCAGATGCATGAACTGTTAAAAGAAAAATTGGCTCATCTAGGGCTGGTATGGATTTGCGATAAATAGAATTACAACCTCGACAATGACCTACCGAATGAATATTTCAAGGTAATGCACAACCCCCAACCTTACTGGGAGAAGTGGCAGAATCCACTAGAGGATACAAATGACCTATTGGTGGACCTAGCCCATATTCCAAGTAGAGATAGTCAGCCACCATGGCTCAATTTCTAGTTCATGTCAAGAAAATATAATGAAGAATAAATAGATTCGGGATACTCTTCACAATAATTTGATAAGAAATTTTAACTAGAGCGAAGAGAAAATTAAGGATTTGTAGATTTACCAACAGGAAATCAAGTGCACTAAGGCCCCTTATGAGAGCATTGAGATGGATGACAAGTTTGATAAATTGTGGAACAATGAGCATCCTGATTTTTATACAAGTAATTATGAAGACGTCGACGTAGAGGAGGCCAAAACACATACTAAGGAAGGAGGAGTGAAGGAAATGGAGGTCTAAACGACCTTGATGCAACAAAAGGAGAAGGAAATGAAGCAACCTAGCAAGGTTTCTTCAAATGTGCAAGTGAACATATCGTATTTGAGGGCTTCACTAACTCACACCTAGATTGCAAAAAGGACCAAAACAACCCAGTAAAAATAGTTGGAGACTGTATTGGTGGAAGAATCATAACCCGTTAAATGACAACACACCAAAGCACCTTTTGGAAAGTGTTCACAGGAGCTTGAGGCAAGCCAAGAGCCTACAATGACCCAATGATTGCAATCATTTGCACCACAAGTATCTTTTGTTCCCTCTTCTCTTGCTTCACAATATTTAGTAACTCTTATTGTGTTCACGACGCCCCTCACTCCAAGCACTAGCCCTTCCTTTTCTGCTTCTATTACAATGGTCATGAGAGGTTTCGTACAATTCTCCTAGACAACACCATTTTATTTTACTCCATCATGAACCTTTACACCTTTTCCTCGGCCCATTCTATGTCTACTAGTGCTTCACATTTGGCCTCCATAGTCGTCGTTGATACCTCTCTTGCTACTACTATGTCGACCCCAATCCAGTCTTCTCAGCTAATGGAATCCACCATGACTTCGCTTCAGCCACCACTTCCCTTAAGTCCTCCCACTAGTTCACAAACTGGGCTTTTGCATGTCCCTCTTTTCTCCCCAAAAATGGTCAGTATTTCAAGAAATAAATCACCCAGAGCTGCAATCTTGTCATTCCCCTTTTCCCTTCCTCCTAGTGCACCTTTTGTAGGTGGACTCATCCAGTCACCAACAATTTTTTTTTTGGAGGGTGTCAAAATGAAGCACGCACGAGCTATGAGGGTCCAAAAACAAAGAGCCAAGGACGCTAAAGGGCTGGTGGAGAAAAGGTATAAACTATTTTCAATGAATCTCAACAATTGATGCATTCCGCGACCATGTACCCAATTGTCATCAAACTGCAAGGAGAAATGTAGCCCAAGGATTACAATATGTATGTCATGGGACTTGATCTGAGCATAGCTCGGCCATAGGACAAATTTGAGCTCATGGAGGAGATGCAATAGGTGGTGACCACTGACTTCCTTAAGTTCAGTCACCAACTAAAGAAGAGAGAAGAAGAGCTAGGAATTGTCAAGGAGAGGGTCGATGTCCTGTTGGTGAAGGAAAGGGTGAGGGATGTTGAATTTGAGAACCTATCACAACAAGTGGAGATAGAGTGAGATAAATTATGAGAGGAACTTATGAATTTCCAACCCTATGACCTAAACCTGGTCACCGAGCTACAACAGAAAAACCAAGGATATCAAGACAAGTTGGCACAGGTGGATCAGGAAATACAACAAAAAAATGAGGAGTTTTACTGCCAACACGCTGAATTGGAGCAACATATGCAATAGAAAGACATGGAATTTGAGGCTCAAAGGATTCAACTAGAGAATAGATCCAGGAAATGAAGTACTCCCTTAAGAGGGAAGCATCAAACAAAGAATGAGTAGAAGCAACTTGGCTCGCAGAATCAAGTTCCCTACAAGGACAACTTTCGACCACAAAGAAAAGGATTGTGGAGCTCACACAGGAAGTTGATTCATAGGGTGTAGAGATTGGTGCTATGAAGAATCTTCTCCAACCCCTTGCTACCTAATCAAACCTCCTTCAAATAGCCCAGCAGCTATATATTTCATATTGGAAAAGGGTTAAAGCCTTATGCCTAACTCTTTAGCTGACACTCCAATTCATGGTAGAGGCAACAAGTTTAGGAAGGGAGGTTCATGGAGTGATTGAGAGGTTCCCTCAATCCATTGTAGAGAGGGTTCCTAAGGTGAAAAAATTATTGGAGAAGCTATACATGGTCCGAGATGAATTAAAAAATGCAAGGATCAATGACCGAAAAAACGTTGACAAAATAGAAAACAAGTTCATCCACTGCCACACAACCATCATCCACGCTAATGAGTGCACTACCACATTGACTCAAACCATGAATAACATGAGGGAAAGGTTCTCCCACCTAACTCAGATGGGATTACCATCCCCGTTTCTTTCAAATGAATCGATGGCCATAGTGGAGAAGATTGTAGTGAAGATTGAAGAGAAGCAACAGGATGCATCTACCTTTTAGAAATTCAGTCAGCCCCTTAACTGAGAGGATATTGAGGGCATCACCCATATGATAGCAAAACTTCCTTTCCAACCCGAGTCTTGGGTCAGTATATCGACGAAACTACCTTACAAAGAAATGATCGATCTGCATGGAGTGCAAGAGAACCTATGCGACATATCAACACCATCTAAGGCCGACTTGTTGCCTCTGTAGTCTTCTCTCTCCAAGCTTTGATTGCATCACCCAAAGGATAGGACACTGGTATATGAACCAGTAAGTTTTGGGTTCCTTGCTCCATAGGAGAAATGCCCCTGATAGTCGCCAAAAGTTGTGAACATAAATTTCCTCAAGCTCCCTTTGGGTATATTTTATTTTGTCTAAGTACCAGCCCACACCCCATCCATTTGAGCATCATCACAATCCTTTTGCAGTGGTTTCATTTGACTCCTACCATGTTTTTGCCAAATTCTCTTCAAAGGGATTTCTTCCTTTTCTCTTCTAAACGACTTCACCATGCTTCCACATGTCAGTAATTCACACCCTTTTGGCTTGCTTCTCTTCACTTTCCTATCGACCCCCATCCGAGTACCACTTATCATCGGTCCACATTCACTTTCAGTGGGCCCCACTGATAGAGCCATTCATAAAGTATGCCTCCACGTGTCTTCATCGTGTAGGTTTTCATTGCAATGAGGGAGGAATGAACCATTGGATTCAATATGTCATTGCATGTCTCTTCTGGACTTCATCAAAAAGAAGTAAGGAGTAAGCAATATCCCCGCCAAGTTTTCCACATGTTCCAACTACCTTCATGCATGAGTGACACATGTTGGTGCTATGTTTTGCTGGGACCACCACCATCATTCACGGGGAATGCATCTAGCTTGTAAGCAACTTTTTTCATGCTCAAATAATTTTCTATTCCAACAACCTAAGGGAAATCATTTATCTAGGAATCATTGTTCATGATGGAATCTTTTCTATTATCGACCCCCCAAGTGGTGGGATTCATACCTATAAAATATTTCTTCTCCGGAGGAGGAAGGGGTTTAGAACCTATAGGTAAATTTGTGGAAAGACATCAGGCCTCCTATATTGCTTTAGATAATCGTATAAGATTTGAGAAATTGTGCCATTGTTCGGCCTTTCTATTTCTTGACTATTTGATAAAGCTTTATACTGTATCATCATTGTATTGAGTAATTTTTTCACAGACTTCTATAATTTTAATATAAGCTTACTGATTTAGACCGTCTTTGACTCTTCTTTTCAGTAAATGTATGGAAGTTATTGTATGTCACTGATTGAGCTATTTAGGTTTCCATTTCGATTTATGTTATTCTAGGACATAGCAGATTGTTGAATGACCCTTAAATCATATCTAAAAAATACATTTATCATGTCCATATCTACATCTTGGTGCATCGCCTTAGACTAGATTTAATTTTACATTTGCTTCCTTCTACCCTTTTCAACCCCCAAATTACAGAAGAATTTGACTTCTTTAAGAACTTGGAGGTCACTCAATTTAGCGTAATAGGCCCCCCCTTTAACTAAGTTTCCCATTAAGGATGTTACCTTGCCAATTTTTGGCATCAACAAATATCTAAATGCACAAAATATAAAATGAAAGACAACAAAAGAGGGCTTTGTCTTGAACCTGTGTGGGAACACTTTGGCTGTAAATTTCGTTAGCCTGAACCGAGACTATAAAACTTCTAGCATATGACTCCCGACCGATGAGGGAAAAGGTGGCAAGTTTAAATGAAATTAGATGAAAAAATAAATGCATTTGGCACATCGATAGAGAAGACCAATGAGATTAAATCTTGGTTGAAAAAGCTTGGCACACCAACATTAATTGATGTATGGTTTCTATGTAGTGGTGATGGTTGTAATAACACCTACCATTTAAAACTTGATAAAACATAGCTAAGCAATAAAATAATTTGTGCACTTTTCAGTAAGGAATTTTTTGGTATCTTTATGTGGCTTTACCTACTATGAGAGCTATAAGCCATGACTATGCCCATGGTTTCTATTCATGAGCCCCTACAAAGGTTAAAGTTCGATGAGCGATGGAGGTTTTGTGAGGGTGCAAGGTTATTTTGATTTTTTTTGCATGGGTTTGTTACTATGAATTCTTCTATTTTGTGGTTTTTTTCATCTCTGATAGTTTTATTTTCTCTTTGTTGTAGTTTGAGAATGGAGGAAGCTGAAACATAGAAAGTAGGAACAAGGCTGAAAGCAGATGATGCTATAGAACAACTGTCAATTTGCTAAGTTTTAGATGGTAGGTGTTATTGCAACCATTTCCAGTATATAGAAACATTAATATTGTATAGTTATCTTCACAAGTATCAATGATCATTTAAGCCATCTTTATCATGCAAATACATCTATACAAAAAAACATATGTGTGCACATATCTAGATATCTATTGTCTGGATATAGACATATAGGGAAAAAAATCTACAAATATAATTATATCTAAAGTAAGTAGGAAGAGTTTTATTTTGAAAACCTGTTTAAAGCTACCTAGAAGAGGTGCATTTGGAAAAAAAACCCTTTGTAGAGGATTTAAAAAAATCCTAGTTTTTTCCTATCTGTCTTTTTTTCCTGCATTGGACAAAGAAGGCAGCTGAAAGAAAGCAAGCAGGAAGAGGCACATTTAGAAAATCCTTTGTAGAGGATTTTGATGGAAAAAAAACATCTTTTTTTGTCTTTCATTTTATTTTCCCTATTTGCATATATCTATGTATGTGAAATTAGATACACACAACATTCATATATACATAAAAAATTCATATCCAGCATGCAACCCCCATTTAGTAAAGTTAGTATGGTTGGGTGGGAAGAAAGACTTGTTTTATTGTCTTTCAATTTATTTTCCCTATGTGCAGATATATATGCATGTGAAGTTAGATGGAAAAAAAATTCATATGAAACTCCCAATAAGAAAAGTTGTCATTCAATACATGACAATGTGACAAGACAAAAAAAGAGGTGATGAAGCCAAAAAATGCAAAGCATTTGGAATGACAAAATTATTCCATGCATGGTTTTTTCTTGGTGATGGGGGCTGTTGTTTCACCGTCAAAAAACTAATTTTTAGAATGATAGGTTGTATATTAAGTGTAATAGGAAACATCAATCTCACCATAAGTAGGAAGAACATGAAAGAGTGAGAACATCAAAGACTATAGTAGCTAAAGATAGACAACAATAGGCAACTATACGTCATCGAAAATATGATTTACTGAACCCAGTTCGAATGAAGAACCCAGTTAAAATGAAATACTCATAAAAGCCTTTGTTGTTGCACACATATCTTTTGTTGAACCTAGTTCAAGTAAAGAAATTTTTGTTACACCTTGTCTAGATATTGATAAAATTTTAGGTAAGCATGAATATGCTCCAAACTCAAAATCTATACATGCATTTCTTTTGAACTCGGTTCTTCATTTGAACTAGGTTCTTCACTTTGAATGTTGTTTGTAACTAATTTCACATACATACATGTCCATATAAATAAACTATATGGAAACCATACATGGAATAATATTGGCATGTCGTGGGAGTTCTCAACATTACAAGAAAACCTAAACAGGGGAGCCCTAGTCACAAGGGTGGCTCACAGTGCTAATAACAACTAAAGTTACACAACAACAGTCAACAAAGCCTTATTAGATATAACATAAACTATTTATTTCCTTTGCAACCATCACCAGTATATGGAAACCAAAAATAAAATAGTATTGCTAAAGCCACAGAAAAAATCAACAATGGCTTATGCAAAATAGCACAAATTGTTTATGGGAGTGACACAAAAACTATCAACAACGCCTTATCGAGAATAATGTAAACTATTGTATTGCTTTGCAAGCATCGCCACTACATAGAAACCACAAATAAAATAATTTATTCGAGGCCACTAAACAAAAATCAATAATGCCTTATGGAAAATAGCATAAACTATTTTATTTCCTTTCAACCATCACCACCGTGCAAGTAAGCCACACACAGCCTACATATATATCTAAATTTATATATATCACATAGAAATAGCTCTATGTTTGATTTATACCTTTTATTGTATGTGTGCTTGCATGCAAATATGCATCTATTTCTCTGTGCTGCTATATTTATAAATACATGCAAGTATATATGTACTTGCATGTATTAAAAAGTTTAAATATGGGTAAATATGTCTGAAAAAATATTACTTTTATATGGTTTATAAT